>CAKLNU010001041.1:0-600000 GCA_922788865.1 Poeciliopsis turneri | reverse complement strand
ATGATTTAGTTATTAATGTTTTACCGTAGCCAGCAAATGGTCATGGGTTTTTAACAATTTTAGATTTATCGCTGGTTTTATAACGTCTGTTTGACATAAATAAATCCTGGGCTCTATTGCACCTAACAAGATCAAATCCAAAATAGCACCACTTACAGGGGCAACATAGTTAATTATAGAGTCTAGGAGATTAATCAGAATGAATTATGAATTTACTACTAAAATGTCTGACTGACATAAACTGGTAATTTATGTTATTGCATGTAAAACCACTAAATTTTTAGTAGCGCACCAGCATGGGGCGACTTAGGTAATTAAGGAAGGAGGAGGTTAGAAAGAGGTTGTACAGGGAGGAGCAGGGCGAGGCTGTTTTGATCCTTATAAAAGCCATGCGGTTAATATCAATAATAATAAAATGACATACTACATTTTACTGGGGCCATATGTTGTGGTTAATTGCCATATTTGTGACTCACAGCACCACAGATGTCATAAATCATTGCATAAAATATCAAAATGAATCATTTCTAAAAATCACTTTTTGAGAGATGGTGTCCCTTTTTTTAAACCATGCTACTAAATTCATTTCAATTCAAAAATACTTTATTTACCCCACAGAAATATTAAACGTTATCATAACTCATCCCAGTGTCTGCACTGGTTGTGGATGGTGATTTACGGTACCAGTTTGTTGTGATGGTGTCATGACTGTCATGACATGCTAACAGTTCAGTATCTGGGCGGTAGGGATATGTCACACTAACGTGTCCTGGGGATCAGTATTAGTTGATGGCAATTACTGCTAATCCATGTCATTTGCTTTTGCCACTCCTCTTTAATGATGCTCCCATGCAAAATAATACCTTGTTGTCATGGCTACTCATCACAACAGCTCTTTTGCTTTTACACACATGCTTCTCCTGACTCGCGGTAATCTTCACAGTTTGGAGTCACCGAGCCAGAGTGTTGGGTTCAGCTTCCCGCGCAGATCAGAATCTGCCAGAGGTATTAATAATTTTAAGGTTGACTGGAAACACTCTGTTCTGCTCTGTTCATATATGTGTTCTGTTGGCAATAGTTGTTTTAAGTCTGTATTATGATTTTAATAACCTTTGCATTGTTATTTTTCTTGCAACACAACAGCTCTGTGATGTAATATTGAGTGCTGTTTCCTCACAGCATGATGGCGTCTCATCAAATCTTGCGCAGAATAAATCTCAGTATTTCACATTTGGAGAAAGCTTTAGATGCAGTAGAGCCAGTTTTAAATTTTCCACCTTCTTTGTCTTCACTGACAGCAAAAGTCATGAAGAAGAAGAAGAAGAGTTTCTTCTTCATGTTTGTTCCCTACTTTGGCATTTGTCAAACTTCAAACTCTCACTGCCCAGCCTGTCAGTTCACCACATAAAATCTTATAAAAATACATTTTGTGATGTGATTGTAATAAAAAAAACAAACATGTAACACTTCAGGGGATGTGAACACTTAAGCAAGGCATAACAAAATGAAACTGTACATGAAGCAATGTCTTCATTGCAGATTACCACGGGTCTTGCATTGGGCTAATATTACTTTGTGACAGAATTTTGGTCACACAGGATTGTTTTAATCAAATATTGATGCTTTTGCTTTTCTTTGTTTTTTGTTTTTTTTACAGCTTTTATAAATTTTTTTCAGGTTTACAGATGGCTTTCAATGTTGATCTTAAAGCAGCGAGGTCTCACATGTGTTTCATCTCAAATACTTACGTTTGTTTCGTCAAAGATCAAAATCTGTTTTCTTTCATTTTCTAAAAAAAACCCCACAAATATTACAAATTTGTGGTGCATCCGCTCTCCACCTGCACATTTGACAATGTAATAAGGTCAGTTTCTGTCAGCATCTGCGCTGTGAAAACCCTGCTATCGATCTCGGGATGAGAACCTCTGCTCCAAAACCCAAGGAGTACATCCAAATACAACAGAAGGAGAAGAAAAGGAGCCCAGCTGATAATCAAAGGTGTTGTATGACTTTAAGAGCTGGGCTGGAGGACAATTCTTCAAATATTAGATCATTCAATTAGTTCATCTTTAACTAATCATGTCTTGACAGCTACAATGTGAGATCCTGAACAGTCTACCTCTGGCGCATGCTAATGTGCTGAGCTTACAAACCCTATTCTATAGACTGAATGTAAAAACAATACCTTATTCTTACAGAATGGATTTTAAACATGTTTGCTGTTTCAAATTGCCAGATTTCTGTCACGTTAAAAGTGAAATCACACAAAATCATTTTAAAACCTTTTCAATTCCTAATGTGACATCTGCAGTGTTCAATAAAACAGGAAAACAAACAAATCTGTTGGATAGCATAACGTAAAAATAGTAATAATAATGAAAAACAGTAATAATCTGAAATGTACAACTATCTCAATTTCTCCTTGCATGCCTGGAGTAAAGAATGGGTTTGGATCCGGAGGTGGAACAGAGGTTTTTCTTAAAACAAATCTTTTCTTTCAGCCACGTTCTCCTCCAGTCTAAACTCTTCTTCACCTCTTTACCGCAATCCCCGATTTCCTGCACAGTTCGCCATGTGACCTCTGCTCCTTTTAACCTCACTGTCCCACCGAACTCCCTCTTATTCACACACATGTTCTCTGTCTGGTTATGGCTTACTTCATCGTATTCATCGTATTTCAAGTGCGTATACCTCCAACCCTCCCAGTTGTCTTCCACTGGTTCTATGCTCTCATCACAAATCATGATGCCGTCTGTAAACATCATAGTCCATGGAGATTCCTGCCTGACCCCATCACCGGAGCAAATAAGACGGGGCGCCATAGCGAAGCTATCTGTCACTGCAGCACACCTCACCACTGTCCTGCTGCCTTCATGCATGTCTTGTGCCAGTCTGACATACTTCTCTGCCACTCCAGATTTTTTTCCACACTGCAGCTCCTTCCTCGTCACTCCTTTGCATGCTTCTTCTAAAGCCACAAAGACATAATGAAGTTCTTTCTGAACAAAGATTGCATCTGTGGTTCTTCTCCTCGGCATAAAGCCATACTGCCGCTCACAAATAGTTGCCTCTTGTCTAAGTCCCTTCCCTCATGCAGAAAAGCAAGTGCAGAGGAGTCTCCACTGTGCTTTGGTCTGACCACCTGCAACTCACTTGTGTCACACTTGTGCCAGTTAAGACATAAAGTAAATGAAAGCCATACTTGCGATCTGGGGTCTGGAGGGCTGCTAGATGGATGTGTAATGGGAAAGCAGCACACTCCCTCTGCACTGTACACAACAGTCATTAGGAGACCTATCTGTTGAACGCTTGCATGCTAAGCTGTAATTTTCAGACTGTTTTGTGTGTGTGTGTGTATGTGTGTGTGTGTGTGTCTGTGAAGGAGTTCCTTTTGTTTGAGTGTGTGTGTGTGCTTAAGAGGCCATTGGTGGCAGACGTGAAGCAGAAAAGCTGTTTTTTTATGTGTCTGTGTTGTGTGAGTGTTTGTTATTATCTGGATGTCATCACGACCACAGAAATCAGGGCCTGATAGGATCTTCCCAGCTCCCTCCCGCAATCCCCAGCCAGAGTCACGAGAGCCAAGGGTCTCCTTTGACCACGCACACACACACACACACACGCACACGCACACTGACATAGATGTAGACCCTGCATCATGCCTTGCTTCCACATTTTGTAGGCAAACAACTCGACATGTGAAGTGAGGTGGAATTCCCGCCTTTGTGGGAAACATGCCCAGAACCATTTGTAAGCCCTTCTCCTCCGCCGCCTCCTAACTCTTTACAGATTGTAGTTGTGGACTTCTATATTAAGTTACTAAGCTGCAGTTTTCAACCCTTCCTTCTATGGGTCACATCAGACAAAAATAAAAGGGGCAATCACATGTTTTTTGCGTGTGTCTGGCTTACCTCCACATGTTTTCTCAAATGTATGCATTTCAAAAGTAGTGGAGAACCTAATCTGCAGCCTTCACTATACCGATGTAAACATGTGGCAAGACTTTTACACAGCGTTGACCGTTTATATGTAGACAAAGCTGAACTATACAGAGAGTATTGCATTATATGTTATACATCAAGCCCTTGAGAAGTCTCTCATGAAGAAAAATGATCATTTCTCTGTCTGAGGATGGGAATCTACAAGATGGAGGAATTGGGAGACAGCCACAATTTGTGTGTGTTGAGCCAACTCAGATTGGCTGAACACAGTCTGAGTGTTGAGCAATGTGTCTCCTTCAAATCAATAATAGACCGCGGTAACAACATTACCATTGATTATATTATACTAAGCACAAAATTTGACACCAGAGTCTGAGTACATTGCAATGTCTGCAAGTAAACTGCAGGCAATGCAGTTTTGGTTCTACCGCCTTGCCCAGGTTTCAGTTCAGGTCTTCCTCCAACTTGTGCCATTTTCAGGGCCTTCATCTGTCTTTTAGTTTTTGTCCTGTGAGTATATAAAAAAGAAACAAGTAGCCTAATCCTACATCACTATTTAAAGTGCCTAGAAAAAGCAACATTTTTACTTTCTAACTCCAAACTTTAATTCATTCTATGTAGATTTCTTGGGACAGAGATCAATGCAAAGAGAGTGAGGTTAATGCATGGTTTTCAAGAGCCATGCACCAATGTGTCATGTATCCAGAAAAGGTCTGAGAAGGTTAGCATGCAATTGGATGAGCTTTGAACATGTAGGTTAAGGAACTACATCTCTTGTCCCTGAGTACGCCTGCTGTGCAACTTTTAGATACAAAAGTGCTCCAACACACCTGAATCAAAAAGCTCAATTACCTTCTTGGCATGTCAGCAAGTTGTGCAAAGACCTGGTTATGAATAATTTATTTGGTACAGGTGTGTTGGAGCCAAAAGTTTCAGGGCAGTGGCACTTGAGGACTGGAGTTGCTGACATTGAAGGAATCTTTCCCCTTGTTTTGTGAGCAAAATCATGTCCATAAATGTGTTTTGCCTGAACTTTCACATAAATATAATGATCCAATCCATTCTGTTTCATGTCTGGTTATGTGTGTGCTATTAAGGTTGTGAACAACACCCTCGTCTTTAGTAGTTTTTGCTCCCTATGCAAAAGTAAACAAATGTGATTTTGGCAGACATCTGATCAAGCTTCCTGTTACCGTCTCTGTTTATGATAATGAGTGGAATAATCTCCAGCAGTGGCTTGAGTGTTGACAGGTATGCGTTTCACCTTTGCTCAAGCTTTTTTTTTTTATCTCATCTGAGAAGTGATTTCATCAAGTGTGGGAAATGGAAATTAACAGCAGATCATTCATCTCATGGGAGGTTGTGCAACAAAGACAGATAAACTTTTACATCAACACCATGAGTTACTAAGAGAGACCCCTGCATCAATACAAAGGCATTCATCAAGCCACTTGCTGTCCACACATGTGAGGCTAAATCCAATGAATGCCCATTCATCCACTTTATGCGGAGTACACATACCTCCTCTTTAATTGTCTTTCCTACAAATGCAATTGAGTTTCCTGTAATACTGTAAGGGCAGAGATAAGGTAATCTCGCAGCAACTACCCAGGTTCCATGCAATGGAGACTTACTATTTGTGTTGTTGATGTTTGGAAAACTTTGTGTGCCTCCCCCAATAGTCTCTATTCACCGCCTTTACGATGCAGTAGAGTATGAACAATGGATATCCAAACAGATATACAAACAGATACAAAAATCCATTTTAAACACACATACAGAGAAAGCAAAGAAAATTAGTTCCCAAATAAAGGTGTGTATTGTTAAATAACTGGAATGACTCAGGGAATAAGTGTGATTTTGATCTATAAGTCCACACAAACCATCTTTAAATATCAAAGGTTTCAGCCTTGCTTCATATACACTTAAATCATTTCCCCAGTTTTTTTAAAAATTGGTTAAATGTGAGTTTATTGTCTGCGCCATTGTACTGGTGCAACTTTCTTTGTCTGAAACCAGTATAGAGTCACACTGACTGTGTGTCTGGAAATATTATTTTAATTTGAATGCAACGTCTGCTCAAGTGTCCAAGTGTTTTGCTTGTTTATCCAAATCTTCTGCAGCGAACATTACACAACCCACAAAATCCTTTTTCTTTAGGAGTGGAGTCTTGTGTTGTGAGTGTGCAAAAAGACCATTTTAGACGACTCAATAAATTATTGTTTCATGGGATAAACTCTACCTACTATTTGAACTGTCTTGACGTCGTGGCCTGTGAGTTCTGCTTGGCTCTTGGAGAAGTCTTTTGATGAGCGTTTTAACTCTTTTGTCAGAAATATCATAAATGTCGTCTGGCTGCCTTTGGTTTATTGTAAAATTATGTTCTTTCCATTTAACTCCAATCGCCCTCGCTGGAACATTCACAAGTTTAAAAATGCAGCTGTAACCATTGCCGTTGTCAAATGCTACAGTAAAATCTATCTAACATAATTTTTTTAAGCCAAGTACTAAAAGCAGAAAAGGTGCCTGACAATATTTCAATCAAAATATAGCAGCTGAGTCTGCAAGAGAAAGGTCTGATTATCCGGCCCCACTTTATGAATTACACAGTCTTAGAGCAAAGTGCTCTGTTTGGACACTAAGTGATTATGTCTCTGCTACTTTAGAAATATGACAAATTTAGTATTCGCTGCTTTTACTCTAAAGTGTCAAATAATTTACAGAAAACAACACATCAAATTATCACTAAAGAAAATTTAACTTGGAAAGAAACTGCTCTGAAAGTATTTCCACGGTCAATATACTCACAGTATGTGAGATAAATATAATGTTTACCTAATTTTGTTGGGGGGGAGAGGAGTTCTGAAAAGTCTTTGCAGTAAAATGCATCTGCAATGCATCTTTTCAGTTTTGCCAAAGAAAAATCACGAACACAGCATATGAAGCTACGTGACAACATTTTCATTGCGGAAGAAAATGATAACACATCTGCTTCTTAAAAAAAAGCGGGGGATTTATATAACCATGGTATGTACAAACTCAGGCAAGCCATTCAAGAGAAGAAAAGTAATGGCAAGCGGACTCTGTCAGGTTCTTTCACATGAGTGGCTCGTCTGTGCCTGGCTATCAGAACCTGTACATAAATCACTGCTCACTCTGACAGGTTAGCAGCATGATAACTGCAGGTGAATTTATCATCGTGGGCTCAGCCGGTTCACACTACCATTTACCTTGCCTGAAGATTTCACTGCAGCAACGGGCCAGACCTTCAGACATCTTCAGTCAGCTCTATTCTATGGTTACTTATCATCGGTAAAATGTTTTATTTTATTTGGTTGGTACCTTTGATTGTGAAGGAGGGTGGTTCATCTGGGGAGCTTTTGCTGTAAAAATCCACAGCTGAAATGTATTTTGAGTCTGTTTAATCCTATAACTGTAAAAGAGTAATGAACAAACGACATCATCCCATTGAGGGAAACAGGAATGCAAATTCTCAGTGGTTCAGAAAAGAAAACTTTGGATGACTTAGATTCTTTTTACTCATCTCCAGTATCATGTGCCAAAACTGTTTCAAAAATATGATTGACTTCCACTTTTCCAAACTGCTTGATTGATCACCATGTAATTAACTACTTAAACAGGAGTTTCTGAATTGTGTAAAAAAAACTATTTTCATTTTTGTCCCATCACAATCACTTGCCAAGAAACAGTCCAGTACTGACTTGATTTAGTTTCGTGACGGAACAAGTTAAACTGACATGTCGAGTAACAGACCTCCACGTCCAGATGACCTCAGTCCAGATCAGTCCTGCCAAACTTTGTTTATGCTGTTTTTGTCTCTCTGATGTTTGTACTGGATGGTTTTCGGTACGGTGTTGTGTCATGAGCCTGTCCAGAGTTAGAGCAAAATTGCTCAGTTGATAGTATTTCTGCTCTCTGCGTGCATTTATAACACACAGAGTCTCCCAAGACACCCCCTGCAAACTTTGCGTAACCCGTTCAATTCACATACCAAAATATGCTTGCGTGTGATGCAGAGGGAAAGCGTGTGGGCGGTCAGAGCAACTATTACAGCCTTTGGAAGTTGGACTTCATTTTGAGCCTCAGCCCCACATCAAGGAGACTGTTGCATAAAATTGAGACACGCTTCAACATACCTTGTAAAAATGAAAACAGCAACAAAAAAATAGCAAGAGAAAAAACAACCCGGCTAGTCACGCATCTTGCATTAGTGGAAAAGTGAAAGCAGCCATGATGGCCTAAGGGAAGGCTGTGCAAGGTTGCCAACTTTGCAGGTTGTTTGACTGTGTGTGCATTTTCTGTTATTATATGAGGAATAACGTACAAGTGAGTTGGGCTAGCAGTTCTGGGTTGGGAAAACTGTGTGGTTGCTTGAAAGTAAGGATAGTTGTTTAGTCCAGATCATGCATTGATAAAACATGCATGTATTTAATGGGGGTACGATTTCATTGATATCTAGGAGGGAAAATCAGGATGAAAAACTGAAAATAAAAAAGTTAAAGTCCAGCTATTTTTAAAATTTACTTGGTGAACTAAATTTCATAAAAAATGAATGATTACTAAGATGGGAGAAGAAGTGGTTTGCTCATGAAGAGGATGTTCAGGGTTATTTCACAATTAGACAAATTATATAAATTAGTTTGAATTTTTTTTTTACCTTGTCAAGAAGCGCAACTTGTTAGCAAATTTGACCACAGCATTAGCAGCTAAGCGAGATAAAGATGGAAACAAACTTTCTTGCTGTAAGACAAATACTTTCTCAAACAATTAATTTCACAAGTCTTATTTTTTTTCTGATTTAATCTATTTTTCTTTTATAATACGGCACATCTAAAACCAACAGTCTTATTGTTCTCTGCTGGGCATCATACACAACCAATGAGAACTATGACTGATCTCAAGTCTACTTAAAATAATAAGATAGAAAATAATAAAGTTGTTAATTTTGTTACAATTTAACAACTATTGAATGTTGCATGTACACAATATTCTCAAATAAATTTTCCATATATATTTGTTGTTTTGGCTTATGTTAATTTCGCCAAAAATATCTTATATTGTATCATTTCGCATGAAGCAAAAATATTTCTGTTTTTTTGATTCTCGTTTTTACCTAATGAATTAGTAATAAGGGATTTATGTCACAATGATAAGTTCATCAGGTAATTTAATAACCATTACAAGAAGAGATGATTAAATGTATTTTAGGGGGGGCCTACAGAATAGATTTACATGCACAGGATTGCTAATTGTTAAACTTTATTTTTACTTTTATCACCCAATTTTCAGGAGTAAATATGTTCAGCATGGCACGAATCTCTGAAATGTGTTGCTGCTGACTTGTTACTCGCTGGGATTGATTCTGAGCGAGACACACAACAGATCTCTGAACAGCAGTTCCCCCCCCAAAATAGCGTTAAATAAATAAATAAAACTCTTTCGTCACATTTTAAGCCCGCCACATCTGTGGAAATCATGCTATTTCTGTTAAAAACCAAGACTGTCATTCAAATTAGGGGATTTTCAGATGTTTCAACTTTATGTTTTCTTCTAACAATAATAATGGGAAATGTATTAAACCAGCCAGGAAGATTTCTTCTTTCCCTCTGGATACTGTACTTTTCCCCTCTTCCCCCTTTTTTTTTTTTTTTTTTGTTGAGGATTTTCTTTCTGTAGACACGTCAGTTTTGATAACAGTCAATATGAGATTTCAGGACAAAGCCTAATAACATGTAATTTTGGGAGGATTATGTGGGCATTGTGATCAAAAATTTAAGTAAATTATCACCTATTTGTCTCCGTCTTAGGCCAACAGATTTTCAGGCATCAGTTCTTGTGTTCCATGTCGATGCTGAGCCGTGCAATCAATGACATGTTGACAGACAAAGCACACGCCACCATTATTCATATTAAGCTTCTCACGCAGCCAGCTAATTGGTGCAAATAGACTGCAGTCTCACTGAAGAAGCAAAGACGTCAGCTTCCCAGAGTAATCCCATTGTTCTTACCTCGACCTGAAGCTGGCACACAACACAGTGATGCCGTTTTGTAAATAATAATTCTGTCAGGGCAAACAAGAGTGATGGTATGGGTAAGGAAAACTCTCTGTGGCACATGAATAAACACAATCACAGAGCCCAGAATACTAAACATTATTAACGATTAGCCTTATTACTCAGTCTGTGAAAACAGCCTCCTCCCTTCTAATGGTGTTAGTGATTTGTGTCTGGAGACTGTAAATATTATGGCCAGGCTGACTGCATCAGATCATAGGCTTGAGTTTTTCACCAGCACTCATCGGTTTTTCTTTCCTCCTTCTTTTTCCCCTCAAACTTATAAAACATATGTTGATTACACAAAAGATGATTGCATAAAGTCTGTGTTGTGGAACTCAGACCCTTTTGTAATGTAATTTTTCACAGTGTCCGAGGCGGAGCGAACCCCAGAGAGCGGTGGGGAGGTTGTCGATATGATGCTGCCAATGGTCTCTCTGTGTGGCAGCCAGCGCCGCTGAGTAGTCACGAAATCCATTTGACGAGAACCTGATTAATGGGGCTGACTAACATCTGACACACACAGCTGGAGTTCCTGGTATATTTACAGTGATGGAAATTACCAGGGTTTTTTCTCAACAACTGTGAATGCACCTTGTGCTGTACCTTAGCAGCTCATGATTAATTATACATAAGCTCTTTTCCCTCAGATTGTATTCAGTCGAGACTGACACAAAAGGCAGACAAACAATCTACTCTTAATATCAATTGTTCAACATGGTACAATTTGAAGTTGTCGCAACAACAAAAAAAAAAAGACAGGAAATGCTATATGTTACAGGATAATGAATTAATAGTGATTTATAAATTAGTAAGAATTTATAGTTAATTTGTTCATTTTATGGTTAACATGATTCGAGGTCTGCAGTTCTCCAAAGGAAATGCATCTCAGATGAAAATATTACAGTAAAGGAAAAAAGTACTAATTATTTCCATCTGAGCTGTTGCACAGCAGAAAAAACAATAACATGGCATTCAACTCGAAAGTGAATTTTAATCAAATTGTTTTAAATAATACTTTACCCTTCAGAGCTGAGAAAGTACCAGAATTTGATCAATATTCGCGTATGAAATAGGACATGGTGAATTTATGTATTTGGTCGCTTGTGGTGATCAAAGTCCCCTGGGGTAACCTACAATGCTCTGGAGAAACTGATTGGTCTGCAGTCGAACTGCTGTGCAGGTTAACCAATCAAATGGCAGTATTTATTTACAATGCCGTGAGAACGTTTATTTGGTTTTATATTACGCAATGATGAATTGAAGTACAAGCAATATTGAAAAGTTCGATATATCTTGAAATTATGACATGATTTTAACATACAACGAATCAAAACTTTTATTACCAAGTTATAAATTAATCGTCTATTCAATACACAACTGACATACAGAAACAAATACGGATACTTTTTTTAAAATTATTATTCTAAAGTATGTTTTTAAATGAATTAGTATGACACACAAAAATATGTATTTACAAATAGGTTGGATTTGATTTGGTTATGTTTGGTCATGAGTTGCTGGAGAAGACCTGTTAGAAAAAATAGAAGCGTCTTCGGACTCCTGAGGCGGTGCAACAGCGCCATCTATGCCCGAAAGTGCGTCTCTGCTTCCCACCGCACCTCCTCACCGCTTCTCTGCAAAACATACCACAGGCCCCGGCTGCTGACTGTCCCTGAAAAAGGACAAGAAACCCCATCAAAATGTCTGATATGGAAGACGACTTCATGTGCGATGATGAAGAAGATTACGACCTGGTAATTAAGATGATTATCACCTGCTTGACTTTTAAATGCACGTCGTTTATCCGCTGAGAGCTATTACCAAAGTCCCGACAGCACGGGGCTAGTTAGCTTTAGCTCCTAGCTAACATGAAGCTGTCAGTGTATAAATAACGTTAGCTTCCCCGCGAGTGTTATTGCTGTTGTTAGTAAAGGCTGATTTAAGAGAAATATCACCAAGCATTAACACTGTCACTGGCAGAGGTGCTTGAGAAAACACGTCGCGTTACGATAATTTATTTCAGGGCAACCACTGAGCAAGTTACGAAGTCATGTTGTTAGCTAACTGCACGTTAGCCGATGGACCTACCATGCTTACCTCTGCTTCATGAAGGGAATAGTTTGATACCCTGACAAATACTGACTCTTATAAACTCAGGAATATTCAGAGGACAGCAATTCAGAGCCAAACGTGGACCTGGAGAACCAGTACTACAACTCCAAAGCCTTGAAGGAGGACGATCCCAAAGCAGCACTTAGCAGTTTCCAAAAGGTGCAGTTGAGCTCCATAAAGGCAATCTGTGTGTCTGTAGAGCAAAATATGCACAGACTCTGCATGTTTGTTCTGTATAGGTATTGGAACTAGAAGGAGAAAAGGGGGAGTGGGGTTTCAAAGCTCTTAAGCAGATGATAAAAATCAACTTTAAGTTGGTAAGTCATGCCCCTCATGCTTAACAGAATTGTTTTACTCTTTTTTCCATTAAATCAGGGTTGTTGTTGTTGTTGTCATGGTCTTTTTTTTTTTCTCAACACCATAGACCAATTTTCCAGAAATGATGAACAGGTACAAGCAGCTCCTTACATACATCCGAAGTGCTGTTACCAGGAACTACTCAGAAAAGTCTATCAACTCCATTCTGGACTACATTTCTACCTCTAAACAGGTGTGTTTTTGCAGTATCGGATGGATGTATGTCAACTTCTTATTTAACTAATCCTTCCCTCAAATTAAAATTGAAAAGAGAAAAATATTTGCATATAGACTTTTGCAAAGATTTCAATAATTCTGTACGCAGCCAATCTTTGCAAAAATATACAGACACACTTTTATCCCTCTCCCACTCTGTCTTGTTTTTGCTGTTTGCATTGCTGTGCATATTAAATTGCTGTCCTTGTGAACACAGATGGATTTGCTGCAGGAGTTCTATGAAACCACATTGGAGGCTTTGAAGGATGCAAAAAATGACAGATTGTGGTTTAAAACCAACACAAAGGTACACAAGCATCAATCCTCTGTTGTACACATCCACTTACTAGTAAAATGTGCTCTACAATTCCTTTTTGTTTCATTTCTATAGTTGGGAAAGCTGTACTTGGAGAGAGAAGAGTATGGAAAACTTCAGAAGATACTTAGGCAACTTCACCAGTCATGTCAGGTAATAAATCTAAATAATATCGTGCATGAAATAATATTTCTCTTAAGGTCAGAGGCTAGTTTAATGCAGGTCTGACTCATACATTAACTGATTAAGTAGATATTCCTTTATTCATTCATATTTGTATTTAAATCCAGACAGATGATGGAGAGGATGACTTGAAAAAAGGGACACAGCTGCTGGAGATCTACGCTTTGGAAATCCAAATGTACACTGCACAGAAAAACAACAAGAAACTGAAAGCGCTGTATGAGCAGTCGCTTCACATTAAGTCTGCTATCCCTCACCCTCTCATAATGGGTGTTATCAGAGGTTAGCGCTCTTTAAAAACAAAAGAAAGAAAAATCAAGAATTTGAGCTGCGTGCGCTGTAACATTTTGCAATTATAAAGCTGTTTGTGGAATAACTCGACTTCTATTGGTGCCCGCCAGAGTGTGGAGGGAAGATGCATCTAAGAGAGGGCGAGTTCGAGAAAGCGCACACGGATTTTTTCGAGGCCTTCAAAAACTACGACGAGTCTGGAAGCCCACGAAGGACGACGTGCCTGAAGTACCTGGTCTTGGCCAACATGCTAATGAAGTCGGGGATAAACCCTTTTGATTCTCAAGAGGTGTGGATGTTACGTTTGTTTATTTGTACGGCATATTTAGCTTCAGTTAAATAATGCAAGTGGGAGCTGGAATGATTGCACCACCTGCGCAACCAGTTAAACTTTTTTTTAAAACTCAGCAAAAACAATTCTAATCAGGGTAATAAAGTATACTTTAATGCTTACGTTTTGCAAATTTTAACTTCTTTTTCTCTCCCTAAGGCCAAACCATACAAAAACGACCCAGAGATCCTAGCTATGACAAACTTAGTAAGGTGAGTGTCCATCTATGAATGCATAACCACAACAAGAGAGCTGAAATGTTAATATTGACTGATAAATTTGGAATAATTACTGAGATTTAGACAGTAGATGTGGATCTTGGAGTCTGCTGAACTCACACTTCTTCACACGAAGAAGTAAAGAGTTTTACTTCTTTTGTTGTACTTGTTGCTCTAAGAAATTTTCAGAGTGAAGCAAGTTCAGCGAGAAATATGTTTGTCACGATAAGAAGAGAAGTTAATATGAATCAATGTTTCACATGCAAAGGTTTTGTCTTGTGGTCAGACGCTCACGGTGCCACTTTTGTATCGCCTTGCAAAAGTATTTACACATCGTTGGGTTTCTCACATTACAGCTAGGCCTGTCGCGATAAACGATAAGTCAATTAATCGAACGATAAATTAAAACTATTGACCTCATTTTAATTATCGGCTATATCGTTTCTTCCTGCCTTTTTCTCTTACTGTTGATGACACTGAATGAAAAAAGGCTCAACTCCGGTGCTCTCCACTTCCTCCCTTCCTTACTTCCTTAGTGTAATGCCCAGCACGCGCTGCACGATCTTATGTCGCGGATTGTAGGCCCATTATCAAAACCTGAGACACTTTAGCCGACAGAAATCCTCGGTATAACGGCTCGATCTAAACTGTGTTGTGTCCAACAATGGACACAAAATATAAATATAAATAAATAAAATATAAAGTCCAGTTCACTAATTTTGAAACCAGGCATTAATCAATTCCTTACTACAATCTACCTGTAATGCATGTGGAGAGTGTCCGTCTTGACTGAATGAAAATCATTATAACTATTTATGTCACGTTAACGAAGAACAGCTGAAAAGTTACCGGGTTTTCTGGTAGAAATTTCGCTCCAACTCCTCCCCTAGTTATTTATATTTTCTTTGCACGAACTGTTGAATAAACATTCATGTTGTTTCCGATGTCTGCTGGACTTCGGGTTGCACCGTGTCAGCTGTTCGCTCCGTGTTTCTCCTCAGAAAGCAGGAGGAGAATCCGCGCTTTCTGATTGGCTACCGGTCACATTCAACAGGCTGCGTCACTCTCCCAGTCTGGTAAATCCTTGATTTAGATCGGAGCGGCACAACGATCTACCGTAACACACAACACTAGTGGCGATCTCAGAATGAAGAACGTTCTAAGATTGTAGTTCGAGGGTAAAAAAATCCTGTAGTTTGAACTATTGCATCAGGCAGTCGGATGTCTTCTCTATTTAAATCTAATGATTACTGAAGGCCAATATACTATACAGACTTCATAATCTGCACTCTTTTGGTTGAATGCAGTATTTATTTCCACTTTGGCTTTATGTTGTTTAGTTGTTTAGAATCTATTTCATTTTTGGTTTTGGTTGTTTTATTTATTTTGTGTATCAGTCCCAGTGTTAAGTGTCTTTTGAAAGTAAAGTGTATCTATCTTTGGCAGGAAATCACATGTATTATTACGTAATTTCCATTAAATCAATGTAAAAAGGTCTTCAAACAATATTATCGTTTATCGCAATAATTTTTTGAGACAATTTATCGCCCAGCAAAATCTGTTATCGTGACAGGCCTAATTACAGCTAACAAATTTATTGGAGCTTTTTCAGATGGACTCAATGCAAAGCAGCAGATGAATGTGAAATATTTTTTTTAAAGAAATACCAGATTTACAAAATTTTCCAAAGAATCAATATGCAAATGAAGTGTGATTTATATATGCACTTAGTTCCTTTTATTATGATACTGAAAAAGTTGCCCTATGTGAGTCTAAAGGGATGAATAGAATAGAATATACTTTATTGATCCCCAAAGGGGAAATTACTTATTTGTTGAAAGCTATATGTGTTCACACCACATTTTTTAGATTTTAATGAAACAAAACCATGCACCTTTTTCTTCTGCTTTGGATGTTTGCTGCTTTATGTCGGTATATCAGATAAAACATGTAAGGGATGTGACTATTTCTGTAAGCACCGTACAACCAGAGTGAGCAGTTTTTCTTGTCTGTGGAAATCATCTATATCTTAGTCTTATCAAGAACATTGTTTCTAAAACCATTCACTGCAAATGACCGAACAGTTCTGTATCAACGCAGTTTATAGAATTTGTAGAAATATGAGGCTTTTACACATTTCCTGCTACATTTTTTGCAAGCTTTTGTTCCATTGTTCACAGATACCAGATATTGTCAGTAAAGACTCATTTCCTGTGAACATATCTAAGATTGAATAAGAATTACAAGAAACTAAGAATGTAAACCCAAGGCTACTACAAGAATAGAGTTTAGAAGAAATATTCATAGAATATTTTACAATATGTTTGATGACCTTCAGGGTGGCTTGGGATGCGAACTGAGGTCCTGGAGATCCCAGAAACATGAGAATTATTTAAACAACTGAGACTGTTTTCCTTTTTCAGCGCCTACCAGAACAATGACATCACCGAGTTCGAGAAAATCTTGAAGACAAATCACAGTAACATAATGGACGACCCGTTCATTAGAGAGCACATAGAGGGTGAGTAGAGGACGCGACTGCAGTCAGTTTGCCTGAACAGTCGTTTTACTGTGTGATGTCATGTGACGTTTCAGAGCTCCTGCGTAACATTAGAACTCAAGTCCTTATCAAACTCATCAAACCATACACAAGAATACACATCCCCTTCATTTCTAAGGTGAGTCTGAAAATATGTGCCTATTTTTCTGGCACCAGAACTTTTAGGACTTGACAGATTTTTTCCTCAGACGCTCAAACTTGTGGCTACCTGACCAAATCATCACTTGTGAAGTCAGTTTTATCTACTTACTCAAATGTGTATTTTTACAAATTACGTACAGGAATCCAGAATTGTAGTTTTCATATGATGATATATTTTCGAATGTCTCTGTCATTACAAAGTCTCTACAATGTAGGACCTCTTATGTGTTGCTTTTCTGTGTTTACTCGTACATCTTTAACCAGTTTGAGAACTTGTCTGCTCTGTGTTGTTTCAGGAGTTAAACATTGACGTGTGCGACGTAGAGAGTTTGCTGGTGCAGTGCATCTTGGATAAGTAAGTTTGGCCTTTGTGTGCTGAGAACAAGAACAAAAGAAGGAAAAAAAAAACCACCAGCTCTCCTGTTCCTCATAGTTCGAATCCCTTGACCTGTAAGAGTTAAGCATTGCGAATTGACTCACCAGTAACTAAGGCTTAGTTGCTCGTTTTGTAGGTTTTAAACATTACTTTTCAAAAGGGTTTCAGACAACTACAGTGGAAGCTCGGGAAATTAAAAGTGAGAAAGTATTATATTAGTTACTGGAAGAAAAGACTGAAATGTAATACTCTCGGAAGAAAAAAAATTGCAGATTTGTAACACTAGTTTACCTGGAAACGCATGGCAGTAGGATGCATTATGTGAACCCAAACTGGTGAAGTCAGTGTGATGCTATGTACAAGGTTATTTTCTTTTCTGCCATTCGCATGTTATATTGATCTGTGCTAATTATGTAAGCAGTGTTGCAGACTTTATGCATCTTTTCAGCATCATCATATCGTCATATTCAAGCTGTAATGTTTCACTTGTAAAAATGAACAATAACAGACAGTAGGAAGTGAAACCACTTGTTTAATGCAACTTTCCTTTTGTTTATGCCAACTAATTTCTTGTCATTTGTTGTATTTGGGATCAATTTACCTGATCTCCCTGCCTGTAAACGAACTAAACATTAATCTTTAAATAATAAAGACGTCACAGATCTGAACTGTGTCCACAATAAATGACCTTTTTTTTTTGGTTTTCCACAGCACGATCCATGGACGAATCGACCAGGTCAACCAACTTCTAGAACTGGACTACCAGAAAAGAGGGGGCGCTCGCTACACAGCGTTAGACAAATGGACAAATCAGCTGAACTCCTTGAACCAAGCCATTGTTAGCAAGCTCACATGATGGGATATCGAATAAAGAGACAAAGGAAAATGGCATGTTTGAATACATCCATAATGTATGCTTATGTGCTTCTACGAGTAAATCTGCTCAGGCGAGAGATACAACGCTCGTGTTTTGAGAATGCATCAGTTTCACGAGGACTCCATGAACCCCAGGAACATGTTTCTTTCTGTTCTGATGAGAGGTAATCACAGACTCCTGTTTTTTTTTTTGTTTGTTTGTTTTGTTTTTGTTTGTTGTTGGGTTTTTTTATGTTGATTGGCCGTGACTTTCAGGTGCAGCAGACAAATATCTTGGTTGTATAAAAAGTTCAAATGTGTATGAAAGCCTGTACACAACATTTTAATGTATACTGTTGCCTGTTGTTAATAAACTTGATTTCCCTCGGCACTATAAAAGGTCTGAGCTGCTTTCGGGTAGCAGTAAGGTTTAAAAAGTGTCCTAAGATAAATGTGGAATTACGAATGAGATATCCACTCTTCAAACATTTTTATCTTAATATGGCATATTTGAAATTAGAATATTATATATCTAAAGTCGTGTTTTTTCTTGCATCACAAAACTAATGTATGCTTTTTAAAAATGCGGTCTTTTACTGCACAGCTAAATTAAGTATAAAGTAGACTTAAAGCGTCTAAAAGTCTCATTTAGTACTTATGAAAACGGAACACAAATTGAAACATCTTGAGGTCTGAATTATTTTTATAATTCTCATATAAATACGAAGTTTGACAGCTTCCGTTTCAGATAACTGGGTCCATTCCTTCACAGTTAGCCGCCGAATGATTTGGGTGGGAGCGGGGGCAAACGGCGAGGGGGTGGTAGGTGGAATCCGTCTACTGGCGCAGAAAGATGGTTGTAAAGTGATGTAACACCAGTCTGTGAAAATGTGGATAAACACGCCATTAACTGTCGACAAATGTGCTGCATAGTATATAACGTAGCTAAGTGTATTAAGTTTGAAAAATGTTAAGACAGTTCACGACATCCATACAACCGTGTTATGTTTATATCTGCCTTAAAGTGCGAGTGTTGTCGTTGAATGTAAGCGGGTTACAGTGTGTATTAATAGGTCAAAGTCCTGGATGACAAATACAGCTCGAATTGAAGCGCAAACTCCTCCTCGCCGGCTCTTGTATGTCTCGCCGGCTGGGAAATGATGCCGAGCCCCTCCCATTTCCTCATCGACAGCAGTTTTCCCTTTGTAGGCAGACGGCGCTTCACGCTCGCAGCTGACGCAGCAGCAACAGTTAACGGTGGAGCTCGTGTGAAGAGCGGGTCGCTCTTCGGCTTCAGCGGTTGATATTATTTACAATGAAGAAACTAAAATGGGCTCCGTCCTGACAGTGTCCACATAGTGATCAATGACGATCTGTGGCGGAGTCGGTGACTGACATGGACGCTGGTGACATTAAGGTACGCTTTATTTTGCTCTGTTTTTGATTGGTTCAGCTAGCGCTTTAGCCTGTGGACAGAAACGGGGCAACGTTAGTTTGGGTTATCGAGGCCGAAATTTAGACTTTTTTTTTATTTGCATTTGTACGAAAAACAACCACTGTTGTTGTTAATAACAACAACAACTGCGTCGTCACTTTTTGTTGCGTTCAAATGCCTTCTTGAATATTATTCGATAATAGCCGAGAGATAGGTTTTGGTGTTTTTTTTGCGACAGCTAAATAAGCTAACCTAAAAACAGCATTGATGGTATCTTACAGACCCGCAATGCCGCATTGTTATTTAGCTGGTAGTTTGGTTTATGCCACCAAACTACCAGTGATAATTATAACCGCATTCCTTTGCGTTTTGTTCCGCCGTGGTCACAGGCTAGCGTTGTGGGCTAGCAGAAGCTAACTTAATATCTCTCAGTTGTCATAAGACGCGGCTGCCTCTTGGTGTAACCTCCTCATATATATATATATATTTCTGTAAATGTATATATATTTGCTTCACTTTTGTATCAGTATTTGGATGCAGACAGATCAGATCTGGAAGGTTTCAGTCAGAAAGGAGTGGATGCATGAGTGCTGCTGTCATGAGAGGCGGAGGCGTCTCAGTGCGTGGACCATCAGGAGAGGACTGTCCGGTTCTTCTGCGTGTCTGTCATTCCTTTGCAGCTCTCAGCTATGCAGAAAGTTCACGTTGGTTGCGGTCGGATTTTTCCTCCCTTTTTTTTTTTTTTAAAGCCAAAGCTTCAATTTAACCTGCCACTAAAAGCATTACACAGCAGCGCTGCGTGACTCACAGCTGGTCAAACGAGTCGTGCTAAATGAACTTTCACGTCTTATATAAATGGCTGACTTGAGTGAATTAAGCAGTAAACACATTAGTAGCTCTGACGTTGTCTGCAGACATTAGGATTAAGGATTCTTAGATTTGTTAAAACAACACCATAACAGTAATGACATGCAGAGATTTGATCTCCCCTAATAACCTGTGGCACAATGATCTCAGAAAGCAGCCTGGATTACAAGAAGCAAACAGGACTCATAGATACTCCGGCACTAGGCGATTTAAGAACTTAAAGAAGTAATCTACTATATTTAATCCTGCCCTAAAAACCTAACTGCTGTAACAATGCCATCAGCTGTTTCTGTAAAAAGTCTACAAAGTGTGTAGTATGCTGTGTTGCAACCACGTCGCTCAATTTGAGTGTAGAACCAGAAACTCTCCCATGGTTTCTGAATGCTTAGACAAACAGTGAGATCAGAGAAGCCTGGTTGGTTTTGGCTTGGTTCTGTCATCCCAAATGGATGCACATCTGGGTCTGACCTCATTGTCCTTTTGAACAATCGCAGCTTTTCTCAGCGACCCTCCCTCTTACTAACACGTACGCACTGATCCACCCATGGTCGAACGGAAAGATGAATCCTCTGGTTTTTCCTCCACATATCTCTCTCTGGTCATGCTTGTCTACCCCCTGTGTTGTTGCTGTTGTTTTGGGTTTTTTTTTTTCAGAATTAACATGCGAAGTTCATGTTGCGTCCTTTTGGATAATTGGCTAATCCCATGATGCAGTGCCTGCCTTATCCTCTCACACTTAATCCTATAACGGCACACTATCAGCGCAAGTCCAGAGCTTCTGCACTGCTGAACTCTGTGGCCACATCACTTCAGATTTGAAGACTATTACTGCTATGTTGGGTTTGAGATGCTTAAAAAAAAAAAAAGAAATCTCCATTTTTAAACAAAATGAGTCATCTGGTAGACTTCTATCTTCACTGGACGGGTTGAGGTCTCAGAGTCACCTAAGGGGAAAGTGAAGAAACCACCCACAAACACCAGCAGTGGGAGACAATAGTTGTCTGTGCAACATCCAGTGGCTGCACTGACACTCCATTCATCCACCACAACCACGGTTTCAGAGAGAGGGGACATCTTTGTACGCTGAACCCTGTCACCTCTTCTTTCTTTGCAAAATGGCAAATTACAATTTGACAACAAATGCCACCACGATGTAGAAGAAATGGTGTTAGGAGATAACAAACGATGCTTCCAGATGTCAAAACCATTGCTTTGGTTGATTTTGGATCAAGAGAATACTTTGTAATGTATGTTAATTAAAGGCTTGTCATTAACTAAAGTGCCAAGGATAAAAGGAACAAAAAAAAAACAAACAAATTAATTAAAAAGATAAAGGAAAAAAATAACAGCTCATTTTCCTACTAAGGTTACTAAAATCTGGATTTATCGTCTTTTTGCCTCGCTGGCAAAGGTAATGATTACTTGGTGTTGTGAGATTTTTTGTTTTTGTTTTCGTTCTTCAATTTATTTCCCAGGAGTTTTAAAAATAATTACACAAATAAAGCAAACCAACTTCTCTTAATGAGGTAATTCAGTTTTAGGAGCAAGTTGAATGCATGTTTACAATTACCCCTAGTTATAATGTAGCAATGCATCAATCAGAAATGTGTGGCCCATTTTCCCAGCGTTTGTTCTTGTAAAGCTTCTCCCTGCCAATGTTGTCATTAGCTGATTCCGTTTTCTAAGTAACAACTATAATTAAGAAGCGCATTCAAAGTACTTATCTTTTTTCTTGCTGTGACCGGTCATTAACGTTTTACAGCAAGGGTGACGTCATGTTGGAGTTGGCACGTCAGTCTAAAACCGGGTCTTACTATTCTGAGAAGAAGGAAAATGATTATAGAGTTGGCCTTTATTACTCTGTGTCATATTTTAGAGATCAGAGTGTATTTCATTCACCTCTAATAAAATAATTACTTATTTTTGTGAAAAAGTAGATGTGATTAATGTGGGTTGGCTGAGAGTTTTCTAAGAATATTTTTGCTCTGACTAAAGCCAGAATTTCCTCCCGTCAGTGTTGTTTTTAGGGACTTTTTTTAGTTTTGGTTTGAACTTTTGACAAACCAAAACCCCATGCGTCATGGGAAAAAAAACAAGCATTACATCATAATGGAAAAAAGAAATTGACCCTTGCATCATGTGACTTTTTTATGGCTAATGACAAGGAGGGTTGTAAAGTGACAGGATCGCTAAGAGTAAATATACCTCCAGATGTGATCAGCTCAACACACTAAAGTTATAAACCTAAAGGTACGTGGACTGATTATCTCTGACGTGCAGTGTTATTATGTAAGCTGACTTTGGAAAAACAATTTTCTTGTCTCCAAAAATATTTAAATGACAGATTTAAAACACATATTAATTACAGAGCAAAGTGTTTGTTTTTTAATTTTATTTAATTAAAATGTCTAATTAAACATTTTTAATGGAGGTGTTTTAAAGATTTCCTGTCAGGGTTGACGGATATAAAGTAATAAGTTAATAAAATGATTATTCGATCAACTATCAAATAAGGTGTGTAACGAGTGTAAAAATTTGAGGGCTGCCTTTCAGACTTTTTCCCAGCACTGTAAATTAGGTGTTGACTTTTTTGTTGTCGAGGTTTATTACTTTAGCCCATGACTGGAGGCCATAACCTCTCTAGAGTTGGGTGCTGCCAAGAAAAAGAGCCTTCCTCTTCAAGCCGTTCGCCGACATCCCGACTGCGATTCTATGAGCGGATCTCCGCTGTTTACAGCTGTTTGTTTCTCAAATGTATCTTGGCAGCTGGTGATTACTCGACGTCGCTCGTCGTGCGGCAGTAATGGTTGCTCGTTTGCGTCTGTGCAGGATGTGAAGCTTTCACCTGAAGTGGAACCATTTATCCCACAGAGGAAAGGTTTTGAAGGATCACTGGTCAGCATGAGTCTCTCCGGAGAGGCGGGTGGCGGCGGAGGAGGGGGCGTCGGCATAGGAGGAGGCAGCGGAGGGGTGGAGGCCGCACCCATACCCAGCTACCTCATCACCTGCTACCCTTTTGTCCAGGAAAACCAACCCAACAGGTACCGTGCTGCTTTCACTGGGGGGGGGGGGCTTAAAAAGCATTAGAACATGCATTTCATTTTTATTATTTAATGTCCAGACTCTATAAGCTCTAAAATGGCTGACCTAAGACAATTAGATTTAATGTTTTCTCACAATGTGGTTTGCTGCTATCAAAGCAGAACATTGTGTCCTCCATGTTATGTTTCACAACAGAATTATCATCGTATTTTTGTAAACATTTTACTTACTTAGAAAAACCAGATTCCTCTGTTCCCTAAAATGCCTTAATTAGAACTGGACGCCTCACCAGTTTTGGTGTTTATTTTGAGCCAAAATAAGCTGTAATGTTTCCACCGACGCTTCCTTTGTCCACTCTGATCGTCTGTATCCTGCACGCATCCGTTTCTTTGTTTCCTTTCCCACTATTTGAATGCAAGGAAATGCCCACTATAGTACACTGAGGCTGTGGAAATGTCACGTTGATCTTTATCAGCATTTGCCGGTACTGTGTGCATGCTTGGAACAAACCACACATAAAAACATCATGCATGTTGACCACTCCGGCTAAAGGAATCTGGGCCTTGTTCAGCCTGGACTTGAGTTAATTCAGTTTTGCGTGTTTAGTGAAATCACTAAACAAGACATTCACTGTCTGCTTCTTTACAGGCAGCATCCTATGTACAATGGAGGGGAGCTGCGCTGGCCGCAGCCTAACCCCAGCGCTGGAGGTCCATACCTGGCCTACCCCATCTTATCTTCCCCACAGCCTCCCGTCTCCAACGACTACGCTTACTACCAGATCATGCCTGCACCGTGCCCTCCTGTGATGGGCTTCTACCAGCCCTTCCCTGGGCCGTACGCCGGTCCAGTGCAAGCCGGGGTGGTCAGTCCTGTGTCAGCGGATGTCAGTGAAAGGCCTCTGCCGCTGGGGCCTACATATGGAATGGCCGGCCAGAGAGGGAGGGGCATTCCCCGATCAAATATTCTTGCTAAGGTGTGGAGCTTCAACGAGGTTTTTCCACTCACTCTGTTGCTGCATTGATTCCATGTTGTTGTAGCTTTAACGGTTAACATCTATTTTTCACTTCCTGCAGCAGCCACATTTAGGTGTTTGCCAGGCTCCAAGAGGTCGTCGGCCCCCAACTAGAAACGTTGCTGTGCAAAAGGAGGTGTGCACATTAACGCCGGACGGTCGGACCAAGACTGTTATGTTGGTGGATGCAGCTCAACAGACCGGTAAGAACAATACGACAGTAATTAGACTTATTTTAAAATTCAACTGTTTTTATGTTTTGGAGTGTTTGCTGTAAATGCTAGTTTGAATATCACTAAGGCAGCAGAGATGTTGGTTGGACAAGTCCAGCGTCGTGATGTCACGCCACCTCAACTTTTCTTTATTTATTTCAAACATGTAAAATATCAGAGAGAAATAAAATGAGGAGAAAACACAAATGATCAAACGTACAAAATATTCATATCTGGTTCAAAGGAAGTAGGGAGAAGCAAATGCTTACTAAATCCTACCCCGAATTATGTAGTCCAGTACATACAAAGTGCATTTCAGTCCAGAATACAGACTGTTGCTGTGCACTACCTGTCAGCTGGCAAAATGAGGGATTACACATTTCCCTTGATGAGAAAAATGACAAATTCAGCTGTTTGGAAACACAGGCAGTCACTGGGTGGTAACTAAAGGAGCACTGCCCATAACTGTTTATTAAAGTTTATGTAAAGCTAATGTTGGCCAGTTTAACTTAACTTAAGCAGCTAACTGTAAGCTGCTACCTGAGCATAACCAGACTTTATAACCAGTTTATAAAAGCTTGATTTACCTGTGTTGTATTTCTCCTGGTGGTTAACATGCTGTTCATGAGAATCTCATGTGAGCCCAGGGTTAGTCTGCAGTCGTCTTGCTGATTGAAGCGTGCGATGACCACATTCCAGGGTTATTAAAAGATTGCTGCTTTTCACATCATGACAAAACGCTTTTCCTGTTAAGGACACAATATCAGTAAGAGCAGTGTCTGGTACTGCTCTGACTGTCATTGTTGACGATGCTTCGGGTTAAACTTGAGAAGAACTGGAATGCTGAGATTCCAGTGTGAGACGGGAACATGTGTGCAGCGCATGACGTCACCAATCCAGTCTCTGCTGGGGGAGTGACCTTATGTGAATAGCTTTTTTTAGCTGGGCTTTTCTGAATGCAGCGTTTGTACGGGTGATAGAAATCGTTGAAAACGCTTGAAATTCAATTGGGTGTTTTCAAGGTTTGGAAAGTGCTTGATTTCTGTGTAAAGTCCTTGAAAGGGCTTGAAAAATGCAATACAACATTTGATTAAAAGCCTAAATTTTGAAAACTTTATTTACAGTGGAACTTGTCATATAAAAGGACACAACCAATTTTTCCTCTCTTAGAAAATTACTAAACTTATTCCTATTTGCTAAATGCCTGAAAACATAGAATATCATTTTGTTACTTCTTTCTTAGCATTTAATTTTAACAGGAAGATTACATTTTGACACGATTTGTTTGGATTATTTCAATGTAATAAGTATTTATTATTTCTAATAGCTCAATGACTTATTGAACTGTACAATTGAAATAAAGGTTGGATTATATTACCAGTACATTACATTAAGCAATACTATTGACTTTTATTAATTTAAATATTTATTTTGTTTTGCTAAATTTGTGTTTTGTTCTTGGACCAGTCAAGTGCATAGGGTGTGTGAGAGACTTTTGTTTACAATGTCCATACATTATAGAATACTATCACAAGGTTTTATTAATAAAAGTAATAAATTATGTATTATAGTAGTGAATCGAACCACTCTCTTGTGGTGAACAATTCAATTCAAGCACTTGAAAAGTGCTTGAATTTTACTCTATGGAAAAAAGTGCACAAACCCTGTAAATGTCAGTAATTCTTAGTGTTTGTTTAGTTGGACCAGGTCTTCAATGAAAAATACATGCTTATCTTTTTTTTTCCCCACCTCCCTCAGACTTCCCAGGTGAAGTGACGGGGCGTTGTGCCTCTGAGCAGGTCAGTCCACAGATGTGGAAAAACCGAACAAAGAGAAGACGAGCTTCGCACCCGGCTGAAGGCTACAACGAGCAGGGCGCCAGCGAGGCAGATATTGACAGCGACAGCGGCTACTGTAGTCCCAAACACAACCAGGCCGCTGGAGTGACACAGCGAACTCCAGAGAACACTGCCACGCCAGTGGTATGTTGAGTTTTATTTGCTTAGCTGAAAATCCAAACGAATCTGATGTGTTGCTGCGATCATACCAGTTTAAATTGACCTATAACTCAAATTGTCTGTTAGCTTTGACATTGATAAAGTTTAACACAGTGTGCTTAAAGCGTCCTGTGGTAAAGGAGGGAGTAAATTCTTCAAAATACTAAAATCTTCAACTGTTTATGTTCTGAGGCAAACATGTGAGAACATGTGCATCTCTCATGGATTATTGAAATATTAAATTAAGAAAATAAGAGAGGTAGTTTTACGTGTGTGATTAGGACGCGTTTCATTGTCATCTCCAAAGGAAGGCAACACGAACGTCCGCGTTGGCAAATTTGCTTGAAAAATGCAGATGTTTAACAAAATATTCTAGAAAATAGCTATTGATAACCTGAGATCAGGAGGCTTAATATTTTTATTGCCACATATTATCTTATGAACATTTTTTAATTATACCTGAAATTATTTAAATTTTTAAAATGTTCATCATATCAAATTATTTTTTGTCTTTGTTTTCTCAGGGAGTGGAAACTGGTGTGGTGACAGGTAAGTTTAGACCCTCAGATTTAAAAAAAATAATAATGTAGGAATAATACCTCCCTGCTAAATAGTATTTTTTCTTATACTTTAACATTTTCTTTTATTTGCCAGCAGGTACCTGGGTAAATGTAGCATCTCAGGCCACTCCGAAGTACTGGAGGGACCGAAATGGCCAGTTCCACCGAGCCGATCAGAGGAAGATTCCTGAACAGAGAAATTTGCCACAGGTAAAGTTTTTACACGGCATCTAAATTAAACAACGAAGGTCATGACTGTAGTTTTATATCGGCTTAACGTCCTTTCCTATCATGCCCTTCTTACCAGAGTAGATCCACATGTAGCGATGGGTAAACCTTTTATTTACTTGAATTACTGTTTTCCCACCAGGATTTCCATAATGGTTACTCCGGACATTTAACATCCAACCAGTCGGAGCAAATAGTCCAGTCAGCAGTGGTCACTGGTGGGGATCTCACTCCAGAGCCGCTTTACTTTGAGGTTAGATGAAACATTGGTCTGTTTCTGTGTGAATTTTAGCAAGACAAAGGCATTTTTTCAGCCGCCGTGTTTCAAATGTAACTAAACTAATGCGACCTCCGCGTGTTTTCTAGGATGAGGATGAGTTTCCAGATCTTGCAGCCGGAGGATCCGTCCAACGCAGCACCAAACCTGAGCCTGCTCTGGCTCAGACGCACGCACAACCGAAACTGCCTAAAAATCTGGTGAGAGAAATGCCTTTCTACATATGTGTAGGTTTACAGTCAAATATTTCTTCGACCAAAACTGCCTCTGATGAGACTTTTTATCATGTTGGAGAAAGCATTCTGCTTTTGCGTCGTCTTCGGAGTTAGAGCTCTGGAGTTGGTGCGCCCAACGTCTCTGCTCAGTAGCAAATAAAGTGTTTCTGACTAAGATCGTCGTGGTTACGTATTGCAGCTGGATGACCTACCAGAAAACTCTCCAATCAACATTGTGCAGACACCCATTCCCATCACTACCTCCGTTCCCAAGAGGGCAAAGAGTCAGAGGAAGAAGGCTCTGGCAGCCGCCCTGGCCACTGCCCAGGAATATTCTGAAATTAGCATGGAGCAGAAGAAATTACAGGTATGGACAAAACACTCTGATCCACAGCGCTGCACGTGCAATAATATTTTTGTTCCTCTGCGGCCTCTAATTGGTTTAGCATGTGCTCTTGCAGGAAGCGTTCACCAAGGCAGCGGGGAAGAAGAGTAAAACCTCGGTTGAGCTCGACTTGGGAGACATGTTGGCTGCTTTGGAAAAACAACAGCAGGCTATGAAGGCCAGACAACTCACAAATACAAAGCCACTATCTTTTACAGGTATTTGTCGTATTTGAAGAGGAAATACTTCGATAAAAACATGACAGAACGTGCCACGGCTTAATCTTGGATTTTTCCACGCGATGCCCTGATTTTAGAATAACTGGTGGAGTGTTTCCTGTCTCTTCCTCTTCCCAGTTGGAACGACCACTCCGTTCCACAGCTCGGGCTCCACCAGTGTGCCGTCCATGTTGAGGGGTCACCAGCAAGCCCTCTCGGCCCCACACAACACTCTGGATTCCACTGCACCGCGAGTAAAGAGGGGGAAGGAGAGAGAAATTCCCAAAGTGAAACGCCCCACTGCCCTTAAAAAAGTTAGCAAATTAAACTTAATAATCTGCGGCTGCTTGAAGAAATAAAACCTTGTTTTCCTTTATTTTTGTTGCTTGTGGAATTATTCATTGACAGTCTTCTCCTCTCCATCCTTGCCGTTTTCTAGATTATCTTAAAAGAGCGCGAGGGGAAGAAAGGAAAGTCATGTGCAGAGCAAGACTCTGCAGGCCCTGATGAGCACGGAGACGAGTGCCTCCAGTTTACCGACGATTTGTCGCGTGAGCCGGCGTCCCAGGAAGGTGAGCTCATCAATACACAGATTATTCTCCTTCTGTGGGAACTTGCTCTCCGACTAAATGCTGCAGATTGTATTGCGTTGATACTGGATCATAGAAGAATAATTTGGAGAAATCCCCCAAAATTTGACTAATATATTGTGAATTTGGGCTGCAAAGATTAATTGTGATTATCGATTATTGAAAGCTCAACTAATTTAGTAGTCGATTAATCATTAGAGGATACAGACTGAAAATAAACAACAACAAGGGTAGCAATTAAGACTGTACAAAAAATATATCATTTTGCATTTAAAATAAACAAAACAATAAACCTTTGTCTGTAAATAGGTCTTAGCCAAAACTAATCAAGTGGCACTTTTAGCTTCTCCTGGTTCAAATTTACTAAAGGAACGATGTGTTATAAAATATTTTTCTTATTTAAGAAGAATTTACTTTATTTGCATATTTTATGAGCTTGTCTGAAAAAGGCTTAAGTGGTTGGTTTAAAAAAGATATTCTCGGATGGGCCTTTCTTTAAATCTGATTAATCATCAGAATAATTGATAGTTCAATTGAATAATTAAATAATCATTATTTGCAAGTGGTTCTTTAAAATATCTCGCATGTTACACATTTTAAGTAATTATGAAACCACATGCAACTATTCCCATAAACTCATCTAATACTCTAATATTGGTTTGAAAGTTCGATAGAGGTTTCAGTAATGCTTAATTCTGTTAGCATGAGTTTTTGAAGTTGATTTTGATGAAACGTTTTCTGCTTGTGGTTTGTGTGACAGAAACCGGCCTGAGCGTCCCCAGTGACGGCTCCCTGTCCCCGGCCAGCCAGAACTCCCCGTACAGCATCACTCCGGTGTCACAGGGTTCTCCTGCCAGCTCCGGAATCGGCAGCCCGATGGCTTCGAACGCCGTCACCAAGATCCACAGCCGGCGTTTCAGAGAGTGAGTGTCCGCTCCGACCCCACGTGGAAATGTTATTAGCTATCTCTGGTATTTGGTTGTCTGGAAATATTCACTACGTGGTGGGCAGAATTTGTTGGTTCAGCAAATCTGTGTCCCACTTCAAAAACACCTTGGCTGTGAGAAGCAATGGGTGGCTTTAATGGGTGGGAAAGGACAATAAAGAATTGTAGAGTGTGGCACAAATGTCTAGCACTTAGTAAAACTGGACGCCTGACGTCTCAAACACAGCTTTGTTCCTACATGCCCTCACTTAAAGGCCCTTTGTCCCAACCCACTGCTTTCTTGCTGTCTGTTTCTTTTTCTTTTAAAGTCTCCAAAAGGCCTCTGTGGCCAAAGCTCCGCCTCTGAGATCCAGCTGCCAAGACGCTGTATCCTCACATCACACCATGTTGACCTTTTGATGAATATTTCTGATATTTTTTATTTTTTTATCTGTTGTGCTATACTGTAAGGCCGAAGGCATTTCCTCTTCCTGAAAATGAATTGCAGCAAAGATACGCAGTTAGCTGTGTGGGTTGTTTTGAGCAGCTGTGATCTTTCTTTACCAAGCTGCAAAAGTCGACCACGGTTTGGCTTGAAAGGTTGACGTAAAAGCACGAAGATGTTACTTAAGCTATTTTAGCAGCTAATTTCCTTAAGTCTAAAACTATTGTTTCTCTTTGCACTTTATTAGTCACTGTGACGACTACTTTTTTCACAAATAACTTCTGTTAATTGTTAAAAAAATCAAAATATTATTAAACTCTAAACTCTAATTACCAAACAAAAGTTTAACAAAATTAACTTTTGTTAATTATGAAAAAAATTAACAAAAGTTAATGTCAAATCAATATGAAATGTTAGCATATATCAGCCATTTAAAGTGTGCATGAAGATACCTGTAGCAAAACATAAATACGTACTATGAAGCTATTTCTTCATTTAATTTTTATAGGTTTTCAGAATATTGACGAAAATGGCATTAAACTTCTTTTCAGCCATGATTGCATCCCCAAAGAAAAACTCTTACACTTTTTGTTTAAAACGTCACGGTGGAAACTAACGTTTTCATGATGACTTGTTTTTAGAAACTCCATTTACGAGTGCGTCTTATTTAAAAACGCATTCATTTAGATATCGACGTTATTGTCACAGTAAAATGTGATTGAAGCAGCATGAAGTAAAGTGCACTTGGTTGGCTGAGTCTGCTCATTAGCACACCCAGGTGCAGAGCTTGACTAGCCATGCCACGAAATGTTTCCATAAACAGATATCCATTGAAAAGGAAACCAGACAGAAAATTTGTCTAATTTTAGAGTGAAAACTTTTATGACTCTTCTCATTTGATGCAGGAGCTTTTATCTGGCTTCGACACTTGATCAGACAGCACTAAAAGCAGCTGACTTATGCAATGTGATCTCATGCACTGCTGGGGTCTGCAGCCAGGCACCAGTTTGGAGGAAAATATTTGTTTTGTTAAAAAGTTCAAAGATCGACTCTTGAATTATATGTTGGCCTACAATACTGAGATTATCTTAGGCAGCTTCATCCTTTATGGTGCTTATGTGAGGCATCAGTAGTTACCACTAACGTAACGACGACCTACAACCTTTCAACCCCCTACATTCCCCCCACCCCAACCCTCAATGTAGGTACTGTAACCAGGTCCTGAGTAAGGAGATCGATGAGAGCGTGACTCTGCTGCTGCAGGAGCTGGTTCGTTTCCAGGAGCGGGTCTACCAGAAAGACCCCACCAAAGCCAAATCTAAACGTCGGCTGGTCATGGGCCTCAGAGAGGTCACCAAGCACATGAAGCTGCACAAGATCAAGTGTGTCATCATTTCTCCCAACTGCGAGAAGATCCAAGCTAAAGGTGAGAGTCGAGATGTGTAGAACGCTCAAGCTAAAGGGATCAATTCAGTCAGTGATTTGAGGGTCATTTTTATCCGTTAATAGTTTATAGAGAGAAATTCCCTCTTAGTCCAAAAATCATGACTAGAAAAGTCATGAAATAATTTTAATACCAGGTGTGTGAATAATTGGTCGCATGCAAAGGGATTCCAAACCCAGCAGTGTAATAGGTACCGAATGCTCCTAAGCCAAATTAGTGTTGTTGCACCCTGTTGTTGAGGCGATTTGAGGTTCCAACTGTTTTATGTGTTGCAGGTGGTTTGGATGAAGCGTTGTATAATGTGATTGCCATGGCAAGAGAGCAAGAGATCCCGTTTGTGTTTGCCTTGGGCAGGAAAGCTCTTGGACGCTGCGTCAACAAGCTGGTGCCTGTTAGCGTTGTGGGAATTTTTAACTACTCCGGGGCCGAGGTAGAGCATCACAATCGCCTCAAAGTTTCTCTTGCAATATTATTCTGGACTAAAAAAAAAAAAAAAAATCTTCAGGGATCCTGGAAACAGGATTATTTGTGATGATTTTCTTATTTGTCGTACTTTTATTTTTTCTTTTTCTCTCAGGGTCTCTTCAATCGCCTGGTGTCACTGACAGAAGAGGCGAGGAAGGCCTACAAGGACATGGTGTCTGCCCTGGAGCAGGAGCAAGCCGAGGAGGCTCTGAAAAATGACAAGAAGGTCCCACATCACATGGGCCACTCGCGCAACCACTCAGCTGCCTCCGCCATCTCTTTCTGCTCCATTTTCTCTGAGCCCATCTCAGAGGTCAATGAAAAGGAGTATGGTGAGCTCATGTTTCATGTCTGGCTTTTGGGTTATGTTTGAACTGTACGCTAACTTCTCTCTTGTATAAGAGAGAAAAGAATGAGAGCGGACTTTTCTTTAGCTAGATAGTTAGAGTTCTGCAGAAAATCTGAGTCTCTGTCAGAGCAGGGTTGCTGTGGTGTCTTTAAAAAAAACAGGCTAAAATGAGAAAAATCTGAATTTAAGAACTTAAAAGGTCTTAATAACAATGTGATTTTCGTCTGAGGTCTTAAATTTAATTTAGTCAAGTTTTATTTTTGGTCATTCCCGTGAAGAATTGAGGACAATAAAATGTTTTTTTTTATTAAAATTTTCACATGGCTCTTGTAATGCGTCATGTTGGTTTTACATTTCATTCATAGAAGTCTTAAAAAATCTTTAAAATTATTTAAATGTAACTTTCTGAAACAGGCAAGCATCTTGTTAGACTAATAATGGTGAAATTCTTCTGAATTTCCAAATCCACACAGAAGAGCCAAAACCAAATCCAGTAGAGGAGAGAAATGTGTTCCTTCACGAGGTGACAGGAAGAACGCATTTCTTTATGGTCAGGACAGACTACACAAAAATGGAGAACACATTCTCAATGGTCTTGGTTTGAATTGGTTGGTGTGCTTCTCAACGCTATCGCCACCTGCTGATGCAGTGAGATTATTGCAGCGTTTATAATTGGAGTCCCATCTCTTCTCATTCCCAGAAATGGGGAAATATTCTAAAAACTTGAGTGTGACTTTGACGTTTAGCACATTTGCAGTTTTTATAATAGGTTTGTGTGGTTTAATGTCTAATTCTAAATATTTTGTGACAGCCATAGACAATTCCTCTGTTTATACTGAAGTGTGGAATAACTTTCCACAATGTATAAAGTCCATCTACACACCTTCTTTTGTAATCACCGTTAGGTGTCCATTGCGTAAATGCTGCTTGTCTTCTATTTTGTAACCTGTCGTGTGGGTGTGTGTTGTGAGTCTGTCTGTTGTGTATAATAGTGTGATTTTGGGTATCTGGAAAGCAAGAGAACAGGAACTTGCTATAAAACTGCAATTACGCTGTTTTGTTTTTATATTTTCCTGTTTAAAAACTACATAAATAATTGACAAAATGGAAAAAATTCTTTTCCTTTTCTCCTTCAGAGACGAACTGGAGGAGCATGATGGAATCATCAGACGCGCCGGAGCCTGCAGAGACGGAGCCGTGTCGCCCCGCGGCTTCCGCCGTCTCCCAGAGTAATAACAGTGAGACGTCAGCAACCACCAGCACCACCACAACCACCACTACCAGCAGCAGCACCAGCAGCAGCAGCGTCCCTCCAGGCTCCACTACCCCCCAGCCCAGGACAGGCCCCCCGACGCAGGGTCCCGCCGAGAGAGACGAGGTCAGGGCCGACGATCGGCTGGAGCTGGCCTCTCAGAGCACCGAGACGGGATCGCTGGACGGGAGCTGCAGAGGGCCGCTGACCTCCTCGATCACCTCCACCACTTCCACCCTGGTTCCTGGGATGCTGGAGGAGGCCGAGGAGGAGGACGAGGAGGAGGAAGACTACACTCCAGAACCTATTTCTGTCGAAGTGCCCACCCTGAGCAGTCGCATCGATTCCTGGGTGTCAAAGACCCTGGAAAACCTGCACCTTGGGAAAAGCCAAGAAAGTACAGAGGAAGAGGACGAGGAGGAGGAGGACGATGAAGAGGAGAGGGGGCAGAGCGGCGACGAGGATGACCTGGACTCGGCGGACGTCACGGAGCCGAAGGCGGAGGAAAAAGAACAGGTGGAAACTAAGAAAGCCTCAGTCTGAAGCCACTCCAGTGTTTCCTCTCCACATCCCGTCTGTCCTCTATCTCACTCTTCATCCCTCCGTCTCCTCCATGTGTGACCCCTGACACCAGGCATTATCTCAGGAATCAACCCGTCGACCAACATTCACACACATCGCAGAAGATCTGACCAGCTCACAGACCAAACCACCCCTCACACTACAACAAGGATGCCCTCCCTTCCTCAACCCAGAACCTGCAACACTTGAATCCAGAGGGAGGGGAAACTTGATAGTTGTTTTTATTTTCCCCTTCACCTCTGAAGCTGAACTCTTTATAGAGACTTTTTCTGGGAGCAAGTGTTGAGAGCGACGCGGAGTTTGGGGAATATTTCTTCATCCAGATCTCTGAAGAGGTTTACAGCTCTACATACAGTTTGTCTGCGTGTGTGTGCTTTACAGACTCATGCGTTCGAGTCACTTTGCTGTTTTATTGGCTTTATCTGTACATTAAATACGTTGTTTCTTTTGGGTTTTTTTTCTCCTGTTCTTTGTTTTTGGTTTCGCTTACGAAGGTGTGGAGAGATTTGCATTTACTACCTAGTTGATTTTGTCATCTGCTTCTAAAGTGTCGGGGGGGGATTTTGTGTTGGAACCAAAATGGCTCCTCCCTCCCATCCATCAGTCTCCACCGAGTGTTTTTAACGTCTAAACAATGAGTGTCTCATTCTGTACCTAGATTATTTGAATAACTTTACTTCTAAGAAGCAAAATAGGATTTGTGAATATAACCTTGTCTTGGTGGTTCTACTAAAGCATTTAATGGTTTGTCATATTGATCTTGCCTTGTGTGAAAGTATTAGAGGTTTTGCAATGAATTGGAAATGTAAAATCCCTGACGTGTGCTTCATAAAGACAAAACAAAGAAAGAAAAATGATCCATATTTGTTTTCTTAAGTGTTTATTTTCCCCGAACGGGTAAGAGGTTGTCCTCCACACAACTCTTCTATTATAAACACTTGAGATTTATTTTTCCATTTAAAAAAAAAAAAAATGCATTTTACAAGTGTTTGGGTAAATAAACGCCCACTTTACCATCTAGGAAGAAGTTTGGGAATTTACCGGTTTACTGGTAACCGAAACGCATTGATGGTTCCCCTAATATCCATTTCTGCTTCTCTGAAATGAATCACAATGGAGCTCTTCCAGATTTAATAAGCAGTTTTTTCTTTTTTTTAGTTCACCCAACTTCAAGCACCAGTAAAGATAAGAAGTTTCCAGTCTAACACAAATTTATGGACCCATTTCTGTAAATACAGGCATAAAAAGAAAAACCAAAAGTCAGATTTGTATTTAACACCCCCCCCCCCCAAAACTTAGAATCCAATTTGATAATGGTATTTGATCAATAATCAGACTATTCAGAGATGTAAATGCAACTTGTGAGGCCCTGCGCCGGGGGGGTTGTCTGTGTACTTCATGCTTTGAAATAATGAAAGTATTTCTGGTTTAATTAAAGGTACGCTGAGTGAGTGTGTGTGTGCGTGTGTGTGTGTGTGTGTGTGTGTGTGTGTGTGTGTAATGACTTCCATCAAAGTGTTTTGATGTGGTAATTGAAAGCTAATGTGCGCGTGTGTTTTTCTTTCTTCTTTTGCACTATGTAAATACAGTACCGGTTAAATGTTAACAAAGCAAAAACAGAAAGAAAAAACAAACAGAAAAAAAAAAAAAAGGTTCAATGAAGTAATTCTATTTTGAGTGTGTTGTCTTTCTATGGATATTTAAAATCGTCTCCCTCTGACTGTACTTCACTTGTGACACTGTCGGAGGCTGTTTCTCATAATCATGTTAACACTCTTAACCTATATGGACTGATGATTAATATCATTAAAATATTGTTTAGGTAAATTATTTTGACTGATGCCTCATTTTTTCTTTTGCCCGAAGCTTCAACACAAGTACTCTGGAGGTTTAGTTCGGTTTTTCTCCAGCGTTTCGGCTCATGACCTCTTCACCTGGCTCCGAAGATGCTGGGTGGGATTAAAGTGTACTCTTTACTGAAAACTCAAATTTTCATTTATTTATTTGTAAAAATCGCTAGTCAATTGATTTGCACACATACAATACCTTCCGAAAGTAATACCACCACTTCCTGTAATCACAATTGCCATAGCCACCACCAGATTTGCACATCTATTAAAAATAAATATTTACTCATTCTTCCTTGGAAAATATCCACTGTGTTGCATACAAGGTTTATATTTTCAATGGTTTTCACCAGAAATTTAGTCTCAGTTTAAGCATGAGGTTGACACACTCGGAGTGTAGTTTTACAAAATGACCAGTAGGTGGAGAAAAAGCTCTGACAACTTACCAGTCAAAACTTCATACAAAAAGATGAGAACTTACTGATTCACTCTGCCACAAATGTCGTCTTGGAACAGTTTATTTATTTGTTGTTAAAATTAATCCAAAGTATACGCAAAGTATTTTACTGTATTTTGTCCTCAAACAGTTATTCCAACACTATTATTCACCTTTTAAGGTTGAAATGACGTTTCAGCTAAACTGCCATAACTTACCCATCATCTCCACTCATCTAACTCCATTCATTTTATTTCCAGGAAAGTTCATGCTTGTGTTTTTATATTTGTTTTTTATTTTACATCTTCAGACACATATTAATTGATGCTTTTTTTTTTTTTCCTTTTTTGTTTGCTTTTTTCCCCCAAAACAAACATTTATTTGACATTTTGCTTCTGTTTTATTCATTGCCACTATTTCACTGTTCATAAATGTATTGAAGTGCATTTACTTCCAAAAGGTAAATGGCGGGACGCTTCCTGTTTGTATTTTCCAAATCTGCAGGATTAGAGGAATATTCAATATTAAAATGAGCTCAATTTAGATATGTTTTTACAAAGTATTTCACATATTGATGCTTTTTGAGGCACATTTCTTTTCATTTTACTTGTTGAACAAGGTCAAATCTTGTTTACTTTGTACTGAAGCTAATAACCCCATTAACTTAATAATTTTCCCCCCTAATTGGTTAAAGGGAAATTCAGAATATGGAAACTATTCGTCAATAAACAGCATGTCTTGTGTGTCACAGGGACATTTACATTGTACCTGCTTAAATGCTGTTTGTTTTTATTCTGATCAGAGGTCATAGGTCTCATCATGAGATATTACTTACAGTAATATGTCAATAATATGTGAAATGTGGTGCGGAGAAATTTGCTCTCTTGTAAATCTATAAATAATGAAACGAACAGAGAACAAACAACATAAACTCAAATTAGCGATGCTTATGACTGAATTACCATTGCTAATTCTTAATCTAAACTGCTCACAAACTGTCTGAAGCATCGAGATCTGTCCAAAAATCTTTCACTGTATGTTGAGAGCTATTGTCTATTTTAGAAGACGCATTTGCGCCTGAGCTTCAACTTCCTGGCTGATGTCTCAACGCGATGCTTCGACATTTGCACACAACGTTCTTTCCTCATGATGCCATCTATTTTACGAGGTGTTCTGGTTCCTCCTGCAGCAAAGCAGCCCCACAACATGACGACGCCGTCCCCGTGCTTCACAGCTGGGACGGTGGTTCAAGGCTTGCAGGCGTCCCCCTTTCCCTGCAGATGTAGCAATGGCCAAACTGTTCTGCCTTAGTGTCATCAAACCACAGAACACGCCTCTAAATCTATATTCTTCTTCTTTTTTTACTTTCCCATTGATTCAAACCAGAAAGCAGTGTATTTGAGGTGTGGACTTACAATACATCCACACGTGTGTCTCCAGTTAACACAATCGTCTCAGTTAACCTGTCAGAGATTTCCAAAGCCATAAGATCTAAAGCTCTATAGCTTTTCCTCCCAGTTTAACGTGATACTTTGTTTTGGTATGTAATTTTTCTGATCTGGAATACATTAATGAATAAATATGTGATACATGTATATTTTCATTATGGTGACATGTTGCAAATAGAAGCAATTTTGGATATTCCATCAGACATAAAATAAGAGAAGTTTGGTCTGATTTAACTTACAAAACAGGCGTGTCTGTCATTTACACAGTGTGAGGAAAGTTCTTGTACTTTCCTTACAGTAGACAAAGTTCTTAATATTTAGTGTATTATATTATCACTACAAGATTTGCATGTTTCTGTGTGTTTTTCTATCTCTTGTTTGCATGCATTTATTTGATCTGCACAAAGGTCTGTGCCGAGTCCCTCACAGTACCTGAGTAAAATGTCATGAAAACAGTTCAAAAATAGAACAGTGGTGATCTTTTTAATCGGCAGCAAATTCTATATGTAAAATACCCTCAACACTGGCGCCGGGTTCAACGCTCCGATCTGAATCACACGGAAATGCAAATGTTTCATTTCATCCACCTTCCGCTTGTGCGCTCATGCGGATCATTTGAATAATACCTTCATTAGATGCACTATGAAATGTTTTTTTTTTTGTTTGTTTGTTTGTTTTGTTTTTTATATCGCAGAGATCAAGTCAGTGCGACCGTAATCCTGCAAAGCAGATGGTAAAAAGTTCATTTCATTCAGAAATCAGATAGGAAGCGTTTTGAGGGGAGGAAGCCAAGCTGGTAATGCATTAATAATGCGCCTTAAAAGCATCTCCAAGGTGCAAGTGATGTTAACAGAGAGGGACAAATGCACTCTATTGACTCTACTTAAGTGTATGCGTGTAGGTGTGTGTGTGTGTGTGTGAGAGAGAGAGAGAGAGAAAGAGAAAGAGTGCAGAGCATGAGTCACCCTGACTTTCTGTGATTGGATGGTAGTTTATCGGTGAGGGAGGGGCAACAGTGCCTCCGTCTGTCAATCTCTCCTCTGGTTCATTCATACATTCATCTGCAGCGTCATAGGGCGAGACAGAGGAAGTGAGCCAGAGCCTCTCATTCATTCATAAAAAAAAAAAAAGAAAAAAGAAGTGAGTTCATTCATAAAAGCTGCTCAGTTGTTCTATGCCTCAGAGAGGAAACCCTGGAAGCCCGGTGGACTGACTGTGAAAGTGTTCAGGTTTGGGACTTTACTCGGCATGACTGCAGCGCAGCAGACAGGACTGTAATCCACACGGGACAGCCCCAGACCCGGGAGGGTGAGTTGAATTTGCTGTGACGATCTGATGATCTGATGATTCCCCCCACAAACACAGGGATGCATTTGTAAAGAACGGCTGGTTGGCATCGAAAACTAAAACTCAGAACTTTGTTGCTTTCCTCAATGTTGTCAATGTTATCAGCTCCCTCTTTTCTTCCTTCTTCCAGTGATCCAGTGCCCTGATTATGCGAGAGCAAACCATACCCAAGTTTAAACCACAGACAGGACTCCGACCAGGTGGGTTTCTTTCAATGACATTTAATGAGAAGACATTTTCTGCTTATTTGGATCTTTACTCTTTTCTCAATCGTCTGCAGGTATGCTGAAACGCACCAAATACAGCCCACTGCGCAATGACTCCTTGACCTCTTTGGAGGATCGCCCTGATAGATTGGTGCCCTCAAAGAGGGACCTTTGCCTAGACTCTGAATTTGCTCAGCTTGATCCCGGGACTCCATCTACCCATGGATCATCCACCCTGAGGAACTTCATCCCCCGTGTGGCCAGCATCCGGCTGCAAAGTCCCAACTGCCTGAGAAGAGTCCTGAAGGGACAAGCGAACACAATCAGAACTGTCAGTAAACGGGAGGACAGAGCAGACTGGAGCTCTTCCCTCAGTGGGTCCTTCTCCTCTGGACCAGACCCGATTCACCCGGCTCTCCTCTCCATAAGGCGTCCCATCACGCTGCACCGCATGGCCAGCCTGCCCTGCGCCCCATGCTCGCAGCAAAGTGACGGGCTCTGCCGCTTGAAGACAGTAGACGACTGTGCAGTGGTGAGGACATCGAACAAAGCAGTTCACCATCACGTAAAGGTATATTTCTGACCACTCTCCATTGCCTGCACACTCAAAATCTAGCAGCAACTAATGCTGAGGAGAATTTTCATTCCACTTGTTTGGGTTTAAGCATCACCACACACTGTCTTTGTGAAGCACAGTTGAGCTTTCTGGATGTCTGTGTTGATTTTCATCAACAGTTTTCGGACAGTCGGACACAAAGAAAGCCAAGGAAAGCACACAGACCCTCGTCTCATTCTGCTCTTTCCACACTATCATGCTCACTTTCATATGTCCCCCCCCTCCACTTCTCACATACAGCTTCCTGTGTAGGCAGTAGTGACTCATCCTGGTTCTCTGCTCCTCTCTAGATCAACTCTGCTTGCTTGCGTGTGTGTGTGTGTGTGTGTGTGTGTGTGTGTGTGTGTGTGTGTGTGTGTGTGTGTGTTTGGTATTAGGGCTCATGCTGTCCCATAAACAGAGGTGGGTGATTAGGACCAGGACTTGTGAACTGACCGATAGTGGAAAAGAGAACGGACTGTCTGGCTGTCCTCTATAAACGATCACACACACACACACACACACACACACACACACACACACACACACACACACACACACACACACACACACACGTATCACACTTCCGTCCACTCATCCCACCCACATGTACACTTATTGATTTGAGCTGGGTTCACATCAATGGATTTACTCATCCCGGCTCCGGCCTGCTTTATTTGAACTCATGACCAATGGGAGAAGGGCTGCAGAAAGTCAGAAAATTGTCGTCTGGTTGCATCAATGCCTCTACAATCATCTCCACATATTTACTATCAAGTTGTGAAGACATAGTACAGTGGATTTGTAGGACAGAAAGTCACAACAGCTCTGCCTAATGCTGTTTTTGATCATGTTTCTATGTACTTTGTAACTGGTTTTGTTTATTTTCTTGTGTTTTGAAGTACATGGGTAGCGTGGAAGTGGTCCAGTCCATGAGGACACTCGACTTTGACACAAGAATGCGAGTCACACGGTACGATAACACACCCGTGGCAAAGATTGTAAATACTTACGTAAATGTGATTTCTTTCTTTTTTTTTTTTTTAATTTTCAGTAAAACACTGAAAACACTCAAAAACTTTCTTCCACAGTTTTGTGTGAGTTTCTAAGACAAAAAATGAATTTAGTGCAATTTGGAATAAGGGTCGTAACAACAAAATGTGCAAATAGTGAAGTGCTGTCAATGCTTTCCAATATCTGGTTAATTGTCCCTTTCACTACACCTTGATCAAAAGTCTTTGCACTCATCAATAAACTTGCGTCATTATTCTGGATGGATACAGGACAGCAGGCCCTGCTTCTAAATTGTTCCACAAATTTCCAGTAGGGTTTCCAGTGTCTGTTTTAGTTTCAATGGACTTTACCAGATCAGCAAACGAGTTTGTTATGTGGGACCATTTATTTTGGATTGGTTGGTACACTGCTCTTCAACTTAAAGGCATCTCCAGCTTGCTGTGTTGTATTCTACACTCCCATTTTATCCCACTGGAGAACAATCAGAGTATTTAATTGGGTCTTGCTAATGGGAACAAGGGTATTCCAGCAGCTTCCAGTTTATGGTCGACTGGACCCTTTCAGCCATCTCTTGTTGACTTCTTCAACAATTTACTTTTGTCTGAGGATGACAGGATTTGGGTCACGTGTTTGCAGCCTGTCATCAAGACAATAATCCCAAACACATCGAAACGTGTTTGGATTAAGCTCCGACCTATTGGAAATGAAATTGACTACATTTAAAAGCTGGCACCGTGTCAGGAAGCCAACGAATTTAATCGAGCTCTGCCACTCTGCCAAGAAAAGCATCAAAATATGTGACCATATCTATCCCAACCTCTTGTCCAACAATGTGTAACTCGCCCATAGGGATTTTGAAATCGAAGACGAAGGTAAACGTTTCACCAACACTGAAAATGTTTTTTTTTTTTTTTTTTTTTAGCAGTACGAATTTAAAGTGAAAACTGCCTTACTTAAGCGTTGGGTGGTTTGTATTAATTTTAGGGCAAAGGCCTGTAATTGCAGATACAAATGATGCAGATTTTGAAGTGTGCGTACAACATAATCAACGGCCATGAAGTTGGAGAAGCTCAAAGGAGAAAAGATGTTTTCTCTGTCAGTAATGTGATTTAGAGTCGTCCACACAGATGGACAGAAAGAGGTCATAGTGAGGTCAGAAGTACAAGTAATCATTCTGAGAAAAGAGCTTGAAGGATTCCAGAAAGTCTGATTACAAATGGCTGAAAAGCAGGGAAATTCACCAGACATTTTCTGCATTTTCACATTAGACCTATCTAAATTCAAGAGTCAGATTTTTTTTATTTTTTTTCCCAGATCAACAGTTAATGAAATGCTCGTGTAGTTTAGAAACAAATCCAGCAGAGAGATAAAGCTCATGGAGTTTGAAAGAAAATCAAACAACAGCTCTTCAAATGAAGTATTTAGAAAAACAAAGTCAATGTATAGTTCTATTGGAGACACTTTGAAAAAAAATGAGTTCTTTATTCTGCAAAGTTAACTCCTATCAAAAATAAGAGAAAGCTGAAGACCAAAGTAAGAATAAATAGAAGAATGTTTAAGCACTCGTCCAATGCATTATTGATATATTTGCTGATTTTGTGAATGTGTTTAAAAGAGTAGCGACATCCCTTTCACTCCGAGCTTGACGTTACGTTTGCCAAAGCGGGCATGTGTAGCTTATTATTTATTTTCAAAGAGGGGAAATTAAATTAAATGTATAATGTTTCATAAACCGGGGCTTTCTCGTCAACATTTGATATTGACATCCTAGTGCAGAATGCCAACACACAGCAGCCTCTGTTAACAGCAGCGCTGCTGAGTGATGGGCCATAAAATTCAATTAGATGAATTTCCTCCTAATGATCTCTCATAGGCTTATTAAAAAGCGAGTTGGAGAGGGAGAACACATCCATTACATGAAACCCGTTTTCAAGGAGGAGAAATGTTCTTCCAGGAAAACTTCGTTGCCTGCACAGTTATGTGAGTTTATATGCTTTCGCGTTTCTGACCAGAGCATCTGCTCTCCGAAATCATCTGGAGCTTTTTATCTTCTTCGGGGAACACATTTTCGCTGCAGTAAAACAAGAATCCAGTTATATGTAACCATCTTTATTCTCTTGATTGTAATTTTGTATGAAAAATTAACTTATAAAATCGAAGGACTTTTCTTCTGAGAGTTCTTACCAAAGACGTGGGTAGGAAACCATTCAACTTAAGGAACAGGAACACGCTTTCACACACACACACACACGCACACGCACGCACGCACGCACGCACGCACGCACACACACACACACACACACACACACACACACGCACACACAAAAATTAAGTCGGCCATGGAATCTTGTTGACTCCTGCTTCACTGCAGACGCAGCACCAGTCCACCTGTCGATCTCCTCATTCGTGTGCAAGACCCTGAGATACTCGAACTCCCCCACTGGGGGCTGGGCTATGTCGCCATCTCTATCCTTTTCCGGCACAGGACTGTGCACCTCTCCACAGAAAGCTGGATATTGTGACCCAATGAAGCCCGCAGGGCCACATCATCCCCCCATTGACATGCCGGCTGGTATTTCACATTTTTGTGTAAGTTGTGTGCAAACATCGCTCAGCATTTCCCTGTTCCTTCTTCAGTCTGCAGTTTAGTGGAATATTTAACACTGTTTTACTAAACTGTGATCAATTTTGCTTTGCTGGACGACTAGGAAAACTTTACGGATTCACTCCGATTCACTTAAGTAGGTCCAGATGAGTTTTGCGTTGTGCAGAGGCCTTGTACATGCCTCATGTAACTAGATTTTTTCCCCCCCTGGATTCTTTAAATTCTTTAATGCTCAGTGTTCCCAATTTGTTAGCAAATAATTCAGTTAGTTGCTAAAATGTCAAGTATTATAACTGTGCACCAGAGCACATGTGTGTTTCACCACAACAATGTTGAATTCCTTCATTTTTTTCACTCCTTTTAACACACTGCTGCAATTTTGGAACTATTTTCTGTTATATTTAGAGTTTATCTTGATCAAGAACCGTTTTAACTTCAGTAAAATAGTTTCTACTAAGAACAATGTTTTTCAGAACAAAGAAAAACTAGTGATGCATGAATCGGTTGACCAGAGTTTGGAGTGAAGATGGGAATTTCAAACAATTTTTAATCAGTAAACATGTCCAACAGGAGCTTTGGTGCACTTTTGTGAGTTTAATTGTAAAAAATCACATAAAGGTTAGGGACATGAACTTTGAACACTAAATGTTAACAAGCCTTTACAACTTGGCTTTATCTGGTGGTTTTGTTTTTGTTCAGTAGAGTTTGAAGTAAATCCTTTAAAATGATTTTTAAAAGGTGCGGGGGCCATGGGGTATTTTTACCAAGACTAAATCTTTAAATCTATGTTTGAATGTTTGAGTTGTTTAGCCTAAAATATTAATTTTAGATTAAAAAAAAACAAACAAACTGCTAAATGAATTGTTTTGAAACCTTATGCAATTTTAGCTTCTGAAATGTGGTAATTTGCAATATGATACAACATTATTCGTAATTGTTTTATACAAAGTAGGATTTTATTTCACATACAACTATAAAAAATATTTATTTGTGCTCTTCATCTGTCTAAGTTACTATAAGGAACAAATGTAACCCTGCTTGTTGTACACTGGCTGCTTATAATGTGGTTTTCCTCCTGTCGTCACATGCATCACAAGTCACAGGACGCACCGAATCCCTTCTTTACAAAGGTATCTCTGTGCTTGTGCGCTCGACTGTGTACGTGCTTCAAATCTGTGTTTGTGTGCAGGGAGGCAATCACCAGACTGTGTGAGAGGACTTCAGTGAAATCTTTGCTGAAAACTAAGAGGGTAAGTGCGGTAATAAACACAGCAGGGGGAGCATTCAGGTGACGGATTGGGGGAGTAACTGGGATTCTTGTCGTCATCAGCCTCCGTGTAAAGGGGTTTCTGCTGTTTTGGGTCAGATCAACATGCAGTTTTCTGGGAGCAGAGCCATCCTCACAGTGTCCACAGACAGTTTGTCTCTGATCACAGCCTCCAACTTTCAGGTAACAACCTGTATGAACCTCCCTCATATATACATATATCTAATTTTTGTTGTTGTTTCTAACAACAGTATCCAAAACTGTTTGCGTTTCCCTCCCTTCTCTTCCACAGAGGATCGTCAACCATCCCATGCAGGGCATTTCATTTGCCTCCGGAGGAGACCCAGTATGTTTTTGTTTTTTGTTTTCGAATATTCCACATGAACAAACATTTTCAGGTTAATAGCAATGCTAAAAATGTACCAGGTTTTATACAGTGTATTGTACTGATTATGCTATTATTTTTAAAATGTAGAATTAGGTCAGACAGCTTGAATTAAAATTTCTTTCCTGATTAAAGTCATTCTGTTAGCTGATATCGAGTTGTGCTAAGACTGAAGACTTAGAAGCTTAGCATGATTTTACCTAGCTTGTTGATTTTCATTATTAAAATGCCAACTATAAAAAAGCCGATTAACAACGAACTTCCTGAAATCTCATTTAGGTCAGGTCTTTTATTACAATAGATTTTTTTTAAAAAAAGGCCCTTTTCTCATATATTTATGAAGATATTAATGATAAAACTTGGTGGCTAGAGGTCTGAATATATATATATAGGTTGTTGATCATTTGCCTCCCTGACTGATTTTTCTGTTGCTACAAATCATATGATTTGCATGAAAGAAGGAATCCTGAAGCAGCTTCCTGTGGACACAAACCCAGAAAGAAAAATCTCTGGTCAGTAACTTACAGAGAAATAAGCAAGCAAGAGGGTAGTGTCTGTGGAAAGGATTATAGCTCTCTGCTAAATTAATTAGCGAAAACAATCCAGAAGTGTGCCTTAAAACTCAGCTTTGGAGCATGAGCTGAGGGGATTAAAATAGTTTCAGGATTGTTGAAAATATTTTCTGCTCACTCTACTCTTGAATCAGTATAAAATGACAATTGGTTTATCAAACACACATGCACGTGGAGCAGTGTGTAGGAAGAGGAGCAGCTTTGAGTAAATAGCGACATCATTAATTAGTCTATGCTATACTATGCAGCAGCTCAGTCTGTAATAATGAAGATTCACTCGCTGTATGGTCAGAGTGGCTCCATTTAAATCAGTCTGACGAACTTCTGTTTCTGTTTTAGTCACCACTAGGGGGCACTGGTGAGCTGTGTGTGTAGAACTCTGTATTTTCTCTTAGTGAGAGTGGAAAACACCTTGACCCAGAGAATTTCACACCCTTCATCCCATGACAAACGCACAAACACATAACGTGGGAATAAAGTCAGAGGCGAATTTGAAAACTTGTAATTGCAAAACAGAAAACTTTGGGTTTTGCTAAATGTTCTGGTGGCTGACTGCTATTGACAATAAAACTAATATTGATGTCTTCTCCTCTATTTTCATCAACACTGGTCTAATTCAGGTCAGGTCCAAAAATATTAACATTAACTTCAATCTTACTCCACACACTTTACCTCCATCTACAGATGTTGGACTTTAATGTGACATAATTATATTCCTATCTATGACTAATTACGTCTCTTTAAATGTATTCGCAGGACATGTCAGACTACATTGCATACGTTGCGAAGGACTTCATCAATAAGAGAGGTAGGGCTCATTTTTTAGGCCACAAAAAGCTCCAGATATTTGAATCATGGGAATGACGTGTCTCCTTTTCGCTGTCGAGTAGAGTGCCATATCATGGAGTGTCCCCAAGGTCGGGCCGGCGAAGTTATCAGCACCATCGGGCAGGCCTTTGAGACGCGCTTCCGGCAGCTCCTCAGCCAGACATCAACGCTCCTCTCCCCAAGGTCAAAAAGTTATTAGTGAGTCAGCATGTTGTCAGACATGGCAACATCTGAACATCACAGATGTGTTTTTTTATTCAGGTCTGTGGTTAGGATATGTCCAAAACGGAGTCCCAACGAGACATCAGTGGAGCAAAAGGCCAAGCAGACGGAAGAGGTCACCGAGCAGCCGGACTACTATAACGTCATCACAGGAAAAAACTGTTTTTCACTGGTTGGCGGCAAAGAGGACAAGCAGGTGTCAAAGGAGGAGAAGAAACAGGAACCTGATATTCAGGAGGTAAGAGTGCTTTAAAATCTGTGATGCGCTCAGTTGAATTATCTTACCATACGCAATCATGAGTCAAAACTGTCTTGGGTCGTGTTTTGCTCTAACATTTTGTGACTCATTTTGATGCTGTTTCCTTCTGTACCTGATTCCTAATAACATCTATAACTAAAAGCTAATAACCTGTAAGTAGTATTAAGGAGATACATATTTTTCACTTCGCTAAATAATTTAAAACTAAATAAAACATTTGTCGTCCTGGTGATAATTTGTAATTTAACACATTGATCTTGGTTAAATATCTTTTGTATAATTGAGCAGATCAGTGACTCAGTTCCCCGATGGAAGCTGCAGGATGTAGCTGAAAGCTAGTTAGTTCATTCAGCAGTAGTTAAATAAAATAAAATAAATAAAGTTTAGTCCTTCAATTCAAGAAATAGGTTGTAATATTTGAAACACAATCACTTCTAAAACTCTTCATTATCAAAACAAACTTTAAGAATGAAAAATATAAGTGAAGAAATGTTTCCTTTTTTTTTAATTGATCTGAATTAGTTCATTAAAGCCAGTCATTTATACGATTACACCTCAGGGTGGCCCTGTACAGCGTAACTCTGCCTGTGGGTCACTGGGGAGGAACTACTGAACAGGAAATGCCTTTCTCAGTAGTTTGTAATAGAGGACGCTCTTCAGTCACTTCTAACAATCGTTGTGAGAATTGAATCAGCGACTTTCCTGTCACGACCTCACATCTCTAACCTTCAGGCCACGGCTCTCGTTACTTCGCACGCAGGACACACACGCACACACACACGCACACACACACACACACACACACACACACACACACACACACACACACACACCCCCACACACACACACACACACAGTCACAAAGATATCCGTTACATTTAGTTTGCATGACTCATCTGTTGCAGGTCTGCTTGTCTCGGCCGGTCTCGCTGCATGAGAACTACTCCGTCAGAGAAGAAACTTCAGCTCCATCTGCAGGTGAATGTCAGAGACGAGGCTGCAGGAGAGAAAGCGCCATTCTGAAAAGTTCCCAAACACTTTTTCAACGTTTTGCTTAACACTCAATAATCATATTCTTAGGCTGTGTTCACACTGCAGACTGAAATGACCCAATTCCGATATCTTGTCAAATCGGATTTTTTTTTTGCAGGGGCCGTTCACACTGCCACACATATGGGACCTGAAAGTGTCCTGCATGCGCAGTAGAGGGCGCAACAGCGTCAGCGTTCTGCCAACCACCATAAATAGAAATGCTCGGTGTTTGTGGAAGTAAACATGGAGGTTCACTGCTCCAAACTCTGCAGAGTATTTCTGAGTCGATTAGTGCATCATTTCTAACAGATTTTCACCAAATATTCGCTACAACAACTAATAAGTTCATGTCATCTTTTTTGGATGACATCAAGGTGTTTGATGCCTCCAACATTATGCATGGCACAGAAAAATGCTTTTTGTTGATGAGGAAAACGGCAGTGATAAACCTCAGCATCAATAGACAATGCTAATAAATAAATAAATTGTAATATATTTTTAAATTATATCCTTTAATCTGTAAAGGATTAAAGGATATAACACTTTAATCACACTCTTAAAGTACACTCTTACAAGATTTACAGGATATTATAATATCCTGTAAATCTTGTAAGAGTGTACTGCACACCAATGAAATTTATTTATGTAAAATAAATAAATAAATGGAATTGGGTCACTTGAGGAGCAAATAATTGACTAACTTAACTGAACAGGTGGACATCAGCTGGAGTCTGATCTGTTTAAACTGCATGATTGATATATTAGGGTGCAATCTGTTGTGTATCTTCAAATATTATTTTTTAAATATAATTTAGCATAGTATTTATTTTTGAATTTTTTTTTTTAGTATAGTAGCAGTGAGAGTTTTGCAGGATTATTCATTCACAGCTTGAATTAAATCACTGTTTATGCAACACTTGAGATTTAACAGGGAATCCCCGGCCAGTGTGATTTGATTAAATGTCCAAACATAGTCAAAACAGGAACCAAAACGTTCACGCCAGCTGCTAACACTAAACCTTTCTCATAGGACCGAATGATGTGCTTCTTAAAAAGGATATAAATCCAACTTTGCGTGTTTAAATTTAAATTGCTCGTTTTTTTTTTTTTCTTCAGACGATTGTTCGGGATAGCTGGGTGAAATCTGTTTTTCTCTGTGGTGAATCTACTTACTTCATTGCATTAAAACGAGGCCATCAGAATATAAACATTATTGGCTTTAGGTGAAAACACTATTTTGAATCCCAAGCAGGAGCTTCAGCTCCTTTACATGAAGTTTTTGTGCAAGTTGAAACGTGTGTATTGCAAATGATAATATCCTGTAAATCTCTTAAGAGTGTACTGCACACCAATGAAATTCATCTCTCTTTTTTTTTTCCATCTATTTCCTCTTGGTTTTGTCTCTACCAGACTCTGTGCAGTGTGATGACAGTGGAGAGCAACACTCTCCCCTCTTCGACACCCCGGTCCCCAACTTAATTCACCAGGAGGTCTGGTTCCACGGCAGGTGGGGAGAATCATCACATCAGCAAATTTTCAAGGTTTATTTATTTTTTTCATGATTTCACAGCATCTTCGCGTCCCTCATTTCCAGGCTGAGCAGAGAAGAGGCAGAGTCTCTCCTCACCTGCAGCGGGGATTTCTTGGTCAGAGAAAGCAGCTCGGCCTCCGGTCAATACGTCCTCAGTGGGATGGAGGGCGCCACTGTGCGACATATACTGCTGGTGGATTCACACGGGCAGGTAGTGTGCTGTTACCCTACCTCTTTAGTTTGAACTCATTTTGACGCGAAACAGACATAAACTTCATTGCCTTTTATCTGGATTTTAAGTGACAGAGCGACACCAGGTAAGCCATACATAAAAAGGAAAGTAAAAGGAAAGCAATATGTTGTTGCGAACCTAAAAAGTCAAGGCGATCCACACAACCTGACCAGCTTAGCTCAACAAGGAGAGCATCATATCGTATCTGGAGGAGCTGCAGCTATGAGAAGAGACCACTCAGGTGGGACAATCTGATGACAGGGCAGGTTTTGGCTGCACTCCACAGGTCCTGCATAACAGATTGACGAACTGCAGAAAGAAAACGATAGGAAGTCCTGCTTAAAGTCGGCCTCAAGCAATGGAGGGGGCGAAGCAAATATGGGGATCTATTTCTTTTTTACCACTATTTGCAGCAGAAACTTAATACTGCACTCAAGCCTAACTACATGTGCCATAGCTACTTATATGGCCCTCAAGACTCTAGATGGTGTCATGAAATTCAGTGAAGCTGACGCAGCGGACCCAGGTTTAGGAAATGAAATGATGATTTTAATGTCGATGCCAAAAAGTGCAACAATCCAGGCAGCAGAGCGACAGCAGAAGGCTGAGGCCCAATAACTGGTAGCAAACTGGAAACTAAATGGACGGCAAGTAAGACAGAACAGCTACGATAAGGACCAGACAAAGAACAAGAAACACAGGTTTCTTGGTAATCAGGGAACGAGACGCATCTGGGAACAGTCAAGGGGCAGACAGGACAACATGAAGACTCAATAGACACAAAAATTTTAAATAAACACACAAAAACTCAAATCCCCACAGCAGGCCCTTTGAGGACATTCATAATCTCTGTGTGGCCCAAAATGAAAATGAGTTTGACATTCCTGCCCTAAACAAACAATCCTCATGGTGGAACATAGTGGGGGCAGCGTCATGCTGTGGGAATACTTAGTTTAGATGATGACATGTTTATGTTTTGGGATGGTCAAGGTTAAAATGAGACAGATAATCTTCTTTTATGAATACTTAAAGCGGAATAAAAATGCTTTTCGAGGCTCTGTCGATGATTTCTTAGTTTTCATCTGTTTTTGTGTAATCAGGTGCGAACACGGGACCAGGTGTTCCAGAGCGTCGCTCACCTGGTGCGATTCCACATGGAGAAGCAGACGCCCATCTTCTCTGGAAGCAGCAAGCTGTGTCTGAAGCAGCCGATCCTGCAATCACAGTAACACCGATCGTATTGGACGCTATTAAATGTAAATAGAAAGTTCTGAGTCCCAAAACTGAAAATAAATAAATAAATAAATAAAATAACGTCTGTCGTCACATGAAGCAGCCTGACAAAATTGAACGAACTGTAAATTCACATGTTCAGAAATACAGTGAGCTGTGACTTTTTCAGGGTGGAAAAATGTGTGTACAGGTCATGAGGTTTCTTCCTGTCCATTTGTTTCTGACATCATGAGGAAGTCGTCAGCTCCTCCGTCCCACATTGAGAGCAGCTGCTCGCCTGCGGAGCATCCGGCCTCCTCCATGCAGACTTTGCTGGCCTTTACTCGAAGTTTAAGCACAATCTCTGCTGCCTGGAGGAAATGACCAGAATGCTGGCTTACTTTTCCAAATCATTTCAAATTTAACCTGTGTTAATTATTATTATTATTATTTTTATTTTTTTTTGGGGGGGGGGGATTTCTTGTTTTGATTTTTGTGCCTGGTTCATATCATGCTTCACTTTCTCTTTGCTTTAAGAATATAGAAATGACATGTTTAGTTTTTATCAGATAAAGGCTGAGAAATGTTAAGATATTCTGTTTTCTGTGAAGCAAAAATAAATCTACAGTTATTTTACATCAAACCTTTGGAGTTTTTTTTTTTTTTTACTCTCATCAATCTTTAAATATTTTAATAACCCGTCCATCTGTCTGTCCTTCTGTCCATCCATTTTATGGACGGTTTCTAAGGTGTTATCAGGTGAAAAGATGCACTAAGATTAAATGCTTAACACATCCCAACTGAGTCATTTCATAGAAAGAAGAATTGAAAAATTGGGCATTTTGAGCCGAATATGTCCATTATGTTTTCATATCACATTATTTATATGAGAATAATCAAAGCTTTTCATTTATATTTTAATTATTGACACCTCTTCAGTTGTTCAATCATTAATTTTAGTTTCTGCTGCTCCACCTCTGCATTTTCTCTCCCTGCAGAAACCGAATGGCGAAACAATAACTGGAAATGAAATTGCGAAAGTGTGGATATCGACATGTAGATCTTTACGTTTCCCTCACTTTTTGAGGACAAACTCCACAGAACTCAAACCGCTTCTGTGTTTTCCATCCAACTTAAAAGGTTGCATCAAGGGTATGTGGCTCGTTACTGTTGTAGCCGTTGTTCGCCGCAAGATGGCGCTGCGGGTCTTCACAGAGCCTCTGTCCTGAAAGTATATAAAATATGTCCTGTTGATTGGTCAAATGGCCTCGTGAAGGACTGGCAGTCTGCTGGTAGTTTATCTTTCGCCTGGTGACAGCTGGGATAGACTCCGGCCGCTCCATGACCCCGGACAGGAAGAGCGGGTTTAAAAGGAAATGACACATAGAATAAAGCCTGCTAGGGTTTCCTAAGCTATTTGTTTTCGTTCTCGTACAATGCACATTACGTCTTATTATGAAAAGGAGCCAATGCAAGTTCGAAGAAAAGACAGACATAAATAAAAGCAATAATTCCCTTCGTTTCTGTAGGAAATCTGATGGTATGAAACAGATGTGTGTGAGGTGGAACAGTGAAAACAGCTGGTACTCAACAGCCTACAGTAGCTGCTGCTAGGCCTGTTACGTGTTCACCGTACAGCAGCAAAAGATGCTAAAATGTGCTAAAAACACAAATTTGAACAGCTTTCATGTGCCTGAGAGAAGCCTGGGAGGTCTGTCCAAGGAGCCAACAGCTGATAGTCTTTTGAGTGGTACAAGAAAAGATAAATACTGAAAGGGTGTCTTAGAGAAAGAAAAAACAAACACTTGAAGCCTTTCTGTTCTGAAGATTTGAGATGCTATCAGGGCATTCGTAACTTCCTCACAATCCCAAACTTGACGAACATCTGCGGGTGCAGGAAGTGGAGCTGCTCAAAGTGTAATCTCCTGTGTTTCCTACGCATTTAATGCACCGTTTCAGTTTCATCACAGTGTGAGCGTAATTTGAATTAGTCGGTCCAAAGACGCACATTTAACAATAAGTCACCTGCAAATACAAAATGTGAAATGAAATGAAGCAGACTGATTCTGTTACATCCGCGCATGTTTTCTCTGAGTCATAGGAACCTCTCCCAGAAAGTGTCACCAAGAACAACAATGACCTCCTCTGTGATGCCATTCTGTCGACTCTGAGAGGCCTGCTGACTGTCACAGCTTGTCGAAGCCGTGAGCTCATTGTTTAACCTCTAACCCCTCATTGAAATAACAGCTGGGAAGCTGAGATGCTGGTGCATACGCAGTTTTAGACCCTTCATCAGGCGAGGAAAATCTTTTTTTTTTCATTACAAATCATGTGTTTTAAAAAAAGATAAGAACTATTTTAACATATGTCATCTTCGATTAAGCACTTCCTCCGCGCCCCATACTTCACTGCAAAGGCTCGTAGACTAAGGTTTTCTTCTGAAAGTAACAATGATCATGATGGTGGGCAGATAGTGACCTGAAAAATGGCATCCTTTCAGAAACCTCAAGGATATTTAGTTCAGACATTTTTCCATCCGTGTTCAAAACCCATTCAATCCTGCTCACAATTTCCAACATTATTTCCCCCTTGCTACCTATGACTGGAAACCACCTTAAAGCCAAGACTGAAACAAATGAGACAAGCTCACTCACTTTTACACACAGCGACACAACAATCCAAAACTATGGGAGATCTATAAACACGTTGTTCTTTCTGTGAGGAAGAAACTGTAAAATCGTCTCTTCTGTAAAACTTGTTTATGACGAGTTAACTGGAAATATAAAGACCAGTAAGCAACGCATGGTGATGGTCACAATATTTTTTTTAGATATTTTTGTGTCTGCAATACCAAGTAAAAAAAAAAACACACAAAAAAAACACAAAACTTTTAAAACTTTTGCTTTGATGTTTGAAATAAGTCATAAACGTAAAAAATAAAATAAAATCTGAGCGACGAGGAGACCTCATATTTGGCACCCAGGTCTTCTGTCCATTTGTCAGTGTGAATAATTTCCTTGAACCCCATCGGTGACATGACAGCCTCAGAGACAGGAAATGATAAGCAGCCAGGGTAATCTCCTCATTCTGTGACTTTGGTTGAGAACCAAAAAATAAAAGAGCTTGAGCTGTTCAGATTCCTTTTGCAGTATCAACTGAAAGGCTGATGAGCCTGAGGGCATTAACTTAAAACACACACACACACAGAGAGAGAGAGAGAGAAAGAGATGCACACACACATTTCAAAAAAACCATTCCCAGACCCTGAAGCGCCTTAATGGAACAGTTGAAGCCATAAAAAGCACCCCGAGCACAAGAGCATGAAATTGTTTCTCGATTCAATGTTATCAGAGTCACACAGAGTTCAGATCTGGAAGGAAACTAAGAGAAACTTGGCTGCGTTGCTGCAGTCACTGCAACGTGCAAGCACCTCTAGAGGCAGTTAAAAGAAGCAGACACTGAGTCATGTGAGACTCACAAACAAATACACGCTAACAAAAAAAAAACAAAACAAAAAAAAACCCTACAGGGTCTTGCGCCTGGTTCTGTTTCCTGTTTGCAAAAGTCCGGATCCAACAAGGACGTGCAGCAGATCAAGGCAACAATCTCTATCAAAAAACAAACGGCAAGAGTTTCCCAGAGTGAATGCAGAAGAAAGGTTTACATCTATATATGAGAGGATCTCTGCTTAACAGAGCTCCATAGTATGGTGGCTTATCTCTCAGGCCCACTCAGACGGAGTCATCTGCAGACCCTGGAGTCTTTTTACACCTTCCAAATTTCAAATATTTCCACTCTTTCTTCAGTTCTGTCTTTTCACAAAATAGGTCAGTGTGATTTATGTCATTAACTCACATCCCAACTGTGTACTTGTGTGTAAGTTAAGCCAGGAGCAATGCTAAACTGCCATTTGTATTTTCCAGGCATACAGTGCCGTTTTACAGCACAATCAAGTAACTAGTTCTTATCAAAATGCTGCACATGTCAAAAATAACTTTTTGAAAATTGACTTTGCAATTTGCCCCCTTAATATTGGGTCTCTGTCTCTTTAAGGAGCTCCTGCACTGTCTGACAGGTCACCTCACAACAACGCTCCACTACTAACAACCGGTCTTAGGAGCTTTATACTGAGAAGTAGTTTGAATGATGAGCTCAGCAGACTCACCAGGTTCCACCAGGTGTTTGCTAATTGCTGCTGCCGCTAGTCTGCAGGAGCTGAGTGGGGTAATCATGAGGGGGGAAGGTGCAGGTGAGGGCTGCTCTGTGAGGGGGAAGCTCAGCTTGAAGAGACATGGAAAAGGCGGTGCTTTCCATGAGAGCAAGCATTTAGGCACTCCCAAATGGTTGTCATGGGAGATTAAGGGATTTTTTTTCAAATATGCATGAAAGAATCAAACCAACACTCAGTGTATGTTTTTTGTGAGACATATAAAAAAACCCCCCTCAATTTTACACAATGTCCTCCATCTAAGAATCTAAAGGACATCATTGAGCTCATCCTTGTGTTTGCATATGTGTGTGTTTGTGTTCCTGTTTTTGGTTTCTCCTAGGGATTGTTACCATGTCCAACCTCGTCAGGACCAGATGTTCACTTTTGGAGTGAGGAGCATCCTGCTAAGTGCTGACATGCACCAGTGGAAAGTCAAGGCTTGGATGTACATAATGAACACAGCCCATTGGGTTGTCCTAATAAGGAGAGCTGCACAAGTCTGTGGGTGTTTTCTGTGTAATACAGTAATGATGAAGAGGTGGGGGATTCCAGGATTCTTGTGCGAGGCAGTAGACAGATGTGGGAGACTAAAATCTAAACTCTTTTTGGCAAGCTACAAAAAAAGAGCCTTTAAGTCCAGCCTTGTTTTCTGTTTCTCAGCTTGTGTTCTGGCCAGCAGCTCCAACGTTTCTCTTAGACTCTGACAGCGTGATATGGACTGCAGCAACCAGCAGGAGAGAGGTTTCCATGATGGGTCTTTTTTTTTCCTCATTCTGTGCTTTTAATTAGTGAATATAACAATTCTCCACAAGAGCTTGTCTTCTGTTGTCACACTGAATTTATTAAGTTTGCCTAATTTTTGGAAACTTTAAAAATTCAGATGCAGGAAAAAAAGATGGTTGGTTTTATTCAATGTGTTATTTAACGAAACGGTCAAATGTGATATTTTCCTTCCGTTTTGCCAGAGGTAATGTGATGAGGTAAAAGAAAGAATGGTGGCAAAAATAACATTAAAGTTCTTTTGTTTGTTTAACCACAGCATTAATAAACAAATGCTATCTAAGTCGCTTGTTTCACAAGCTCTGGTCTAAAGACAACATCTTCCTCTTCATAGAAAATAGTAACATACCCAGTTTATGCTGTCACACTAAGGGAAAAATGTTTATGAGAAAAAACATTATTCACACTTCTATCAAATTATGGTGATGTGGTATTTTTGGCTCTTGTGAACGAAAGTGTATGTAAACGAACAAAGATGCCCCGATTTCTTTAACAACTTCAAAAATACCAATAATTTCCATTTTTTGTCAAATGTTTTTCTTTAACTCCCAAACAAACATGCACATTTTGTTCTTTTTAAAAATGATCTTTTCACAGTCCAGCATTTATTTCTCTTGTATTGTAAAATTACCCGCTATTGTACAGCCCCTCGTTCTTATTTTCTGCTTATATAATTTTTAATTTTGTGTAAATCTCTGTTCCTGTTTTGCCGGTTACTTTGCTGCATGCACACCTGAATTTGCCCACTGAGGGAGAATTCAGGTGTACTTGCATCCTATTCCGTTTCAAATCTGTATGAAAAGTTTTTATTTCTATGAAGTGAGCTCTGCTGGTCTTCTCTGCTTGACTCAAAGTCTCTTGCAGATGGTAGCTGTGAACAGTTGGTAGGAAAATTCAGCAGGGAATGTTTTCCATTCCTAAGATGGTCAGATTTGTGTGGGGGGCACAGACTGCATAGATCTTGTAAAGGGGGGGGGTTGAGGGTAAGTAGGTTGTTAGAGCAGCCTAGATACTATCCAGTTTGCCCCGCAAGGAATAGAACGTGCATAAATCTGCCAGCGTTCAGACACAGCATGTGGACAGCGCAACATTAACACCTGATATCATATTGCAGCTCAGTGTTACAAACTGAGCTGCTGCACGCATGAATGGAGGACCATATGTCGTAAACGTACATCATTCACTGTTAAATATTTGAAGTTTAGCGCAATAAAAGCTATTCCGCTAACAGAGGCTTATCTAACAAAACATTTCCTCTGCACTAATCTGAGCATTTTCAGTGTTTTACATATTTTATGGATGTCAAGCAAATACCAGAGTGAAAATCTTGTTGGTTTCAGTTCTTTGTGAATGAAAACAAATGTCAGGAAGAGATTTCAAGATGCTTTTAACATCTGACAACCGTCTGCTCTGGGACGCTCGTGGATCAGCGTAGTGCCGACTCAAAAACGAAGTAAACCCAATGAGAGGAGAGATAAACAGTTATGGGAGTAATTAAAGCAGCAAATTATATTAAGGTGGAGTCTCAGATTAAATTTGGCCTTTGTTAATTCCAGCACAAGCAAACCATCCCATACGTATTGCGGTCCAGCTGCTTGAGAGGCGACACGGTAGTAAGAAAAACACTTGAAAGGGGATCGGTCAAATGTGCAGTGCTTGTTGCCACCTGTGGTCATATTTCTGGGAAGGTGAACGCCAGACGCGGAGGTTTTCTAATGGGGGAAACAGACTCATCACTTGCTTCGGAACAATCTTACGTTAACGCATTAGATCATTAGTTATTCGATGTGTCATAGCAAGTGTAGTTTCTAACCATTTAAATCCAGTGCAGATTTTCGGATGAGATTTAATGGCTTCTGGGAAGCTGTCATTCCAAAATGAGTCAGTTTTCTCTCATTTTGTTCCACATTAATCATTTCATTGCGCCTCCTAGTTAGCTTGGATCGTTGAAGTGCCGTGCTTCCCCAACGTCTCAGTTTTCGAACTATAAAAAACGGGGACAAGACGGCAACAAGCTTCCACAACTGTGCTGCATTTTCCTCCCCTGTTCACGACGACTTGGTTTTCATTATTTCCTTTTCTATTGGAGCTAAAATACACACTCACCAGCCTCTCAGATGGACACTGGTGTGCCCAGACAGTTTGTGGGTCAAGTGGAAATAAAAGGGCACCTTGCATCAAGCTGCTTTAGCAGTATACATTCTTTTTAGAAGAAGTGCTTGAACATATGAATAATCATGCCATATTGGGCCTCATACAATAGATGGGGAAGGGGGGATTTCAGAAGGGCACTTTTTTGTCCAGAGCACATGCTACTGTGTAGCTGTGCAGCTGTGCAGCTCCCTGCTGATAGCCAGACTCATTCAACTCTTTAGTTATGAGCTACAAAACACGTAGCAGTTTATTAATGCATTTAGGCATCAAAGAGAGGTGAAGGGAACTTTTTGAAGTTAAATCTGAGCATTAGAATGGGGAAAGTTTTGAATTCAGGTGACTTTGAACATGTCACCATTATTAGTGTCACACGGGCTGGTCTGAGGATCTCAGGTTTAAAATGATAGAAAGGCAACAGAAGTTTAAGGGACCTCTGGTTCCCGACCAGTGTATGAGGAATGCTATCTCTGATTTTACAGCGTAGTGAAACCAACAGTCTGCATTTGTGCCAACAAAAACAGATGTTTTTTTCATTTAAAAGCTCATATCTGGAATAGGTGACTTGGACCACTTCCCTTAATGCATCAGGGAATAGGTTGCAGGTAATCAGATTAAGTATCATTTCAGGGTGTGAGTAAGCACAAAACAACATCCATGTTAAGAGCAGCCACACTTAAACCCTGTTCCCAGAGCGCTCCAACGATGACTCACTATCCAGCCTCGTGCTGCTTTTCCGTCATTCCTCTCATTGCTTGGAAACATCATCCTCTTAGTATTTGTGATTCACTCCCATGGGGAAACCACGGAGAGGGTGAAAGAGTGCAGGCAGCACATACAGGTGCACGCAAGAAAACCGAGGAGACTGCTTCAAATATTTATCATTTCTTTGTTTATGCTGGAACTGGGGCCTCTTCTGTAAGTAATGTTCGTGCTAATGAAGGAGAGGTTTCGGGATAATAAACAGACGTTCTTAAACTGCTCAGTATTTTACACTAATAACCCACATAAACCACCGAGAGCACCAAACTCGCCTTTGAGCCGGCTGCAGACGATTTTACGGCGAGTTTGTGTGTGCATGTGGGTCACGGAGACGAAGCAGCAGGAGAGGGGAGAGAGTTGTTTCTGCTGCAGCTCACTTTCATGAAATATTTCACATGAATATTGGCAGCAGTTGTGCTGCAGAAGACAAAAGGAAATGAACCGTGGCTGCTGGAGCCAAACACAACACACTGTGTGAGAAAGTCTGCTCCAGTTGCTGCTCCCAAAACGGTGATAGACAAAGCAAGCAACGCGAAGCGTCTTGGCGGGTATTTTATGCACGATTAGTTAAATAAGAGCTAGAGAAAAACTGTGCTCCGTCATGTTTCATCGAAAAACTGATTAAATATACAAAATAAACAGTTGCTGACAAAAGAGAAATATGGCAGGCTGTGAAATTCGCAGCACAAACTAGCCGGCTGCTTAAAGATGTTTATCTGAACTCTGTTTCAGTCCTCAGACTTTTTAGCTCTGCCATTTTAGGCACCAAGAGTAAACATTTCCTAAAATGAAACCCACGCTTACTTTCCTGAAAGAAAGAAGATTAACCGAGGGAAGGATGGGGACACACTAGTGGGCGTTTGAGTGGGTGGAGCGAAATGGGAGGGGTGTGTGTCTTCCAGCAAATGACACTCTTTGTGTAAAGGAAGAGCAGAAGGCATCAGCTTTCTCCCATTCTACACAACTTGTTGATGAAAAGCATGACCCGAAGCCTCCGAAGAAACGTTGCTGACGTCACCGCTGTGACTCCAGCAGGGTTGCAGGAGTTGATTTGTGGGAGTATGAGACTTTCATTCGTCTTTCACAGTCTCCATAGCACTATCATCTGCTTGGCATGTTTGTATTTGTTGCTTCTCTTTCTCTTGCCTTTGACGCAGAGTAGAGCCACTAATCCATCAACATGTTTTTGCAAAATGATCTGCTGGTAGCTACTACTGCTACCGGGTTCCTTCTCCAAGATCAGGAGGAATTCAACGGCAACTTTACAAACATTTTGGGATTTGAGTTTCTTACATCAGTCAAACCGTGCAATTAATTTAATAAAATGGTCGCTTTAAAAATGTGAAAGAGGTCAGTGGATCGCTTCTGGTTTCTTGGAACTGTCTTCTCTCAGGAGATGAGATGTTTGGATGAAGGCAAAGGAGAAACTACTTCCTGTAGGTACAAGCTTCTCCAGGAGCCGTTAGAGTCGTCTGCTCTGCCATCATTCAGTCTGTCCTGTTCTCGTCCATCACATCACTGTGTGCTTTGGCTCGTCCACAGAACCGAACAGGTCCAGTCTGCAACAAACAACTGGATCTGCAGAGACAGCTGAGCTTCCCTTCATCTTGGACTTGCGCTGGTCTCTGGTCTGATAACGTTGCTACAGATCCCACACAGCCGCACAAAACAGCCGTTTTTTTTTCAATTTTGGCTTTTTGGTCTGATGTAATCTGATTTTAAATGTCATGTTTTCACGAACTATTAGTGGAAAACCATCATAATTAACAGAATTGAAGAAGTAAAGGCGTTCAAACATCCATCTGTGTGCAATTATTCTAATGTTTTTCACTTAGTGATGAAAGTTCTTGGAAATAAATGGGCTTCCAATGATGTCCTGATTTAATGAATGGATCTGTGAGTCCTCAAGCAAAACCCAGTCTGCTGCAAATTACTGCTGGATTCAACAACAAAACTTCACAACTGTGAAATTGGAGGTTTTGTAACAGCAACCTTGAAGCCAGTGGGGGACATACTGATCCTCCCCGCCCAATAAATGTGTATGTTGCACAGGTTGATGATACTTAGAGAGAGAGAGAGAGCTGAAGCTCTAATATAATGAGTTTCCATTTTACAGTCAAAACAACACCTCTAGTCCACAGCGGCCACTTCAGTCTCTCATTCCAACTCTGAACCTATTATCCTCTGACCAGCTGTCTCTTCTGCCAACACCTGTAGCTTCTCATGCATACCACTTGACTTAGCTGATTTGTTCACATTTCACAGTGTTTCGGGGACATTTCCGTTGACCTTTACCCTCTTATTTCTCCAGTATGAAGAGAACTTTAATTAGCATTTTGAGAGCTGGAAAGTTGGTCAAAATAATAGCTCAGACACAACTCCATCATCATTTACAAAAGTACAAGAGCATGACAGACTCTTTACAAGCGCTCTGACCATGTTACTAAATTATTCCAGATGATGTAATCAGTGACTCCAGGGCATGAAATACATGTAAAATATGTAATTTTCTTCTCTTTGCAGATAAAAAAATATTAAATATACATATACTTATTTTTGGCACGAGAAGAAAACCCCATCTACTTATTTGTCCCGTTCTGTTTTGAACGAAGCGATATGAGATGGACATTTTTGTTTTGCCACCATTGAGGAGGAACTTGCATGAGATTTAACCCAATCTCTGAGCCGTCTGGTTTCAGAAACATCACAAGGAGTGTCATCTCTGAGCCTCCAGGTCACCATGATGCTTTTATTTCAATCAATTGTTCAAAAGCTGTCCCTCAAAACCCCATTATGTGTCCTACCATCACACAGTTAAATGTTTGGAGCTTGCTAAATGCTACAAATACTGTAATTGGAGTCCAGGCACCTGGGGTTAGATGAGCCTAAGACCGGGCTTTTCTGCAAGGTTCCTGCAGGTGAGTTTGGAGTAAAATAAAGGATCGGGAGATGGAGAAGCACAGCGAGGGATCTGTTATGCTGTGGAGCTGTTTCTCTTTCGAAAGCCGTGGGAACCTTGAGCATGTGTGTGACATCATGACCGTTTTTAAATGCGAGGAGATTTTAAACAAAATTCGGGTGGCCCCGGCAAGAAAACTGAAAACGGCTCATGGTTTTCTCTTTTGAACGGAATAATGAGCCAAAACATCTGGACAAATGGATCCTAAAATGTTCTACCATTCTCATTTGTGGAAGTCAAGAGGAGTTGAGTCAGTAATATCCTATTGGTATAGGAAGCTTTTATAAAATATAATTATCATTACTATTATACCTATGAAAATATATATCGATGTTACTTAAAAATAATGAATAAATACATATTTTAGTCTTTTTTGTCTCTTAATTGAAATGTACCAGAAACTTCCCAAACTGTGACTTTAAAGCAAAGGTCTGGACCAAACGGACATTTTTGTGTGCCGTCATACTTCAAACTGTTTAAACAAAACATCCATGTGCAGAAATAAGGTCAGCAACCTGGGGTAACATCAGTCATTTAATGTTTAGGAAGGGCTCCAGAGTAGTCCTAAAGTATGAGTAACACTCTTTTCAAGCCCTGTATTTAGAAAAAAAGAGCAAAGCAGCAGAAACTCACAGAGGTTTAACTCTGGCTGCCCTCTGAAAGCAGGCTGCCTACCGTCTGTTAGGTAAACACGATCTCGTCAGCAGTGATGGAGAGGCCGTGCGAAGGGCAGGACTTACTGCAGGAACAGCAGTGGAGTATCGATGAGGCTCAGTGTCAGCCGTTTCGAGGTGGCTGACACACTTCCAAGAGAGGATGTCAGAAGGACAAGAGGAGATCTGTGCCGAAGTGACAACTTGATGAAGCGGAGCTGACACACATCAGGCACGGTGCAGGTGAAAGTGGGCTTTTAATCAGGCGCTGAAAAACCTTTTGTCTTTCTCAGAGCTCTTCCTCCACGTATCAAAACAGAATCAGCTCGGAGGGAGTGAAAGGTGTCAAAGCCAGTTAGCGGAGAAAAGAGGAAGAAACGCAGCCCACAGGGAAGCCGGTGTGGAATATAATGAAAAGTGACTGACTGCTGCTGGATTCAGATAGGAAACTGGGGCAGGCTGACTGTGTATTTACAGGGCGTGGTGACAGACATCAGGCAGAGTGTGAAAACTATCACTGCACTGAACAAAATTCCTCAAATCACACAGCCTGTGCAAGGTAAATACTTGCAGGGTCTCCTATTGCAGCTCCAAAAGGCAGCAGCGAAACCTCTGTTATTGTGCTTGTGTTTGTTGCAGACGGAAAAAAAAAAAAACAGTAACACAACTAAAGAGCCTTTGATGTGGAGGCCTTCAGAAAAGCCGTTGACGAAAATTTGAGCTGCGGTAACTTTGTGAGCAGATGTGCTTTAAAGCTACACTTTGGTGCTACTTTTCCGCAGAATGAGATGTTTGCAAATAGTGAGCCTAAAAACGGCTGACAGTAAAAATCTACAGGTGCAACGTGTTCGTCCTCCAGCAAATAGAGATTATCAAAGATGTCGGCTGTCTGGACTTGGCAACCCGGTGATATTTAAGAGAACAGTAGAATGGGTTAATAAAAAATGTCACATGGCCCAGTTAAAATGAAATAAAACCTTCTTTTGTAGGACTCTGGCAGTAAGGAGTTAGCCTGTTGCTGTAGATCCATTTAAAAGAAAATATTTCAAACAATAAATGAAATAAATTCTAAAACAAATTTTTTATTATGAGTTTGTATCTCATAATCCTAAGTCACAACTGGAATTAAGTTGCTGTGCATCTTGCAGAAATGGGGTAATGAGATTGCAAAGGAAGAGGAGGTTCTCCCACTGATGAATAAAAATGATATATATCATGTCGTATCTTCTAGTTTTGCGATGGTGGAAGAATCAGGAATCAAGAAAAAGTTCCATTAACAGGGTGAAAATGTTTAGCTTTTAGATTCAGAATTCAGAAGATGCAGCTTGTGCATCAGATCAAACCTTTAACCTTATTTAACGTGTTGCTAATTACTATTATTATGACTTGGTCTGATATTCTCATCTTCAATTTTGTGTTTGCATCAGCTGCATGTGGACACTGAGGACCTGAAGTAAAACTGAGTGTGTGTGTGATCATTTCAATTTGTGCTTCATTCGGTGAGTTGGGTTCCTGAAAGGAAATGCCTTTTCAGTAATATTCCAATTCACAGAATGTGACTGTGACTGTGATTAGTCTGGGGTGGGAAACAGGCTCCCATAGCTCACTGTGAGAGTTTAGGTAAGAGACCGTTTCAGATGAACCCACGCTTGCTTTTGTATCGCGAGAGCACAAAAAGAAGCTTTTGGGGAAAGTTGAGCAGAGCAGGGATGGGGAAAGAGCTCTGCGGAGAGAAGGGGGAGAGACGCAGAGAGTTTCACCATTCCCATCCTCTGGAATGCATCCTCTGACTTACCAGTGCAGAAAGCACTACGCGCGCATGAGTCATCTCCCAAAAGTTACAATGCGCATCCACTTATAGCGGCCGCAGGCGAAAGCTTTAAGTGACTTTTCCTCTTCTGCGCAGTTTTTTTTTATTATCCTGCTCAGAACGTTTATTCAGCTGTTACCTGGAAGTAAGAGTGAAGCGGTCCTGAGTCGGGTCCAAGGCGAATCTCCTCTGGAGAGAAGGTAAAGCACCCTGTTAACTTTGATTTTCTTTCTTTAAAAAAAAAAAGAAAAACGTCTTATTTGATGATGTAACTGTGTTTTATTAATGCATGTTTTTTTTTATGTTGTTTTTTGTTTTGTTTTTTGTAATATTGTTTTTCCAGCTTTGCCTCCAGACTGCAGAAGGTCCCACGGTGCTGCGGGGGGAAACCAGTGGAGCCCCGTTGAGTTAGTATTCTCTCACCGAGCACCGGAGTTGCGCTCTTTGGAGAGGACATGCCGGGCAGAAAGCGTGCAGGACGGCTGCTGCAGTTGGCCGTGGCTCTGCTGGCCTCGCTGTCGCTCCTTGGCGGACTCGGAGGCGCTGCAGAGGAGGTGGACACCGAGGACAGCGAGGCGGTGACCAGGCACACGGACACCAGAGCCAACAGGGCCAAGAGGAGAGGGGGGACGGATGTCCTCAGAGGGTAAAAAAAAAATTTTTTTTCCCTTTTTTCTTCTCCTTTTGTTTTTTTTTCTTTTTTAAATTTAGATGGACATCATTTTAAGATGTTTTATTTGAACCTCGGAGCAGGTGTCATTACCTCCCGTCCTACTTTTTATTTTTTTATTTTATTTTATTTTTTAAGGAACACTGTAGGTCAAAGCTCATTTTTGTTTGCGCGCGTGCGCGCGCGCGTGTGTGTGTCTTTTTAATAAGGCATGCTCAGACCTATGGGTGACATTGTGTGTGTGATGGGAAGTTTGGAGCAAAGTTTAGTAATTAAATACTGGCAGGAATACCGCATTCCTGCTGACTGCAATAATAAATTACTTCCAAACAAAGAAGGCCATTGGTCTTGTGTGGCTGTGGCAGAAAGAGGAGGGGTAGGTAGAGGGGTTGAGGGAGCGGAGATGGGAGGGGGAGGTGGAGGGGGGGGGGCTAACAGCCTAATCCTCCTTTTAGTCAAATACACCACACCCCAGTTGTGGATAAATCACATCTGCAGCTGTTCACAGTGGGCCACTGCTGGAGAGGTTGTGTGTAATGTGATTTTTTTGTATGTGTGTGTGTCAGAGAGAGAGACAGAAGGAAAGCAATAAAGAAAGGAGCAAATGCATGCGTCCAGTGATGACAGCAAACAGCTGATGGAGGTCAGATAGCAGACAGCTCAATGAGCTCTCTCTGCAGGCGTTTCTATTTGACATGGCTAACTTCAACGTGTCGCAACATCTGGGTTCAAAGGCAGGAAGTGCGTTCAGCCTGCACACTGTGTCACGCTGACTTACCACTGCTTCGCACACCCGAGGCGATTCATTATTCACCTCACGGATCTGCTCCGAGTTACGATGCACATCTTCCCTCCGGGACTAGTGTGGGCTCAGCGGGTGATCACAAGTTCACACATGTTGACATGTCCCAGGCCTGTAGGTGGCAGGATGGTCGCTGTGTTTTCTGGGAGGATGTTTTCCTTATGCTGATGTGGTAAACAGGAAGTTTTCTTTTTCCTTTTTTTTTTTTTTTAACTCGAAGATCACACCAATCCACCTTCTTCCTGCCGACACGTGTAATAATTGCTGTTTCCACTTATGACCAAATCCCATTTGTCTTAGGGACAAGAGAGGAATGTGCTGCAATGCTCAGCGAAGGCAGTTTTGAATCCAACTTCCGGATATATGCACAGACCAAACTTTCATACATTTTTCTTAAACTCAAAAAAGTGCCATCAAATTTTCCTGAAGTCATTTGGTGTTTTTACAGACCATAAATCTTGGGAGTTCTTGGTTTTGATTCATTTTGTGAACTGAGGTCAAAGGGCAGTTGACCCCGGTTTTAAGATATAAATGATCTGCCTCTCAGTGCTAACAAAAAAAACCCAAACCTGTTTTTACCATTTGTAGCTTGTATTAAGAGCAGAACAAGCCACAAAAGAAAATTTGAAAAAGAAAAATAGAATAAGCTCAATATACAAATATATTATATGCAAAGCACAATAACTTGTAAAGATGCTCCATTCGGGTCAAGTGTCCAAAGATGACAATGCTCAATCTTAGCTCATTTGGTTTAGTTGTTCTGTTCATTGGGCAAAGCGATACTGAGACTTTGTGCCAAAATGATTCGATCCATTTAATGTATTTTGATGCACTTTTTCTGAGCATAATGAACATTACACAAGGATCAGGGACATGTTGTTTAATGAATAGATGGAGAAATTGTTTCATTTTCAGCTGGATTAAAAACTACTACTGCTTTCAAGGAACCTGCACCATTTTTTTTCATTTAGCTGTAACAGTCAGGAGAATAAAATAATCTGAAATTAGCCAGGCAGGCTTCAAAGAAAACCAAGAATGTATATTTATTTGGATAATCCTGATTACTGGCTCTCTTGGGCTGCAATTTCATTTTAACATGAAACATTATGGAAAGCTGCGTCATGATTAATCAAATAAATTTTGGAAGGAACTTTGGATTTTAGTTACTTATTTAGTAACTGTGCATTTCTGCTTCTTGTCGTCGGTCTTAAATCACAAACATTCAAAGAAACTCAAAGGTCGTATTATTGTGCATTTGCACGGGATATTGTGAAAAATATTGTTTTCTAGCTGTGTGTGGGCAGGAAGAACAGTGTTTGATTTTCTAGCTCGTTTCTATGAAGAAAAAGAAATCCCCACAGAACTTTGACAGAGATGAAGGTGAACTAAATCACTGGGATTAGAATTGAAATCCTCGTGTTATTGGCTTTGTGTAATATGTTAAGAAACTCGAATCCAGAGCTGCGAATCCGGAGCTCCGGGAAGCTGTTAGCTATAGGCGCTACGGAGTCACTGTGGACAAATGTGTGGACAACAGAAAGCTAAAATGACCTTGTTTTCCACAGACCGAATGTGTGCGGCTCCAGAAACAGTGCCTACTGCTGCCCAGGCTGGAAGACTCTTACAGGAGGAAACCAGTGCATTGTTCGTAAGTACCGCCTCCCACCATTCACTGGTCTTTGATTCGAAATGTCAATGCAGGACTCATAGGTCCCGCCTCGCAGTTGGTTCATTTGAATCGCCTGCATTTCAGTTAATAATCAGCAGCAGTGGAAAAGTAAGCTCAACATTCTTTGACTTGCTGCAGCAGTCAGCAGAGTTCATGAAAAAAGAGCTGAAGCAGAGTGAAATAAAAACATGAAACAGCAGCACCAGAGGTTCACTGCAGTTCAGAGTAAATTGTGATCCGTTGAGCCCACTTTTACCGCCACACTTTCGCCGACAAAGTGTAGAAAACGTCCTTATTTATGAAATGAAGACAATAAATTAAACGCCAAACAATTTGAAATAGTGATGGATGACCTTCTTATTCTAAATTGCATAGTAGTTTTTAAATTGGAGAAGACATGAGTGAAGAAGACTTTATTTTCCAACTTTGAAACTTCAAAAGAAAGTCCCTTATTGACATGTGGAACATGTTCTTGAAGGCAGCGGCGCCGCAAAGCAGGAAATAGTTAGGACAATTCTAAGGGCCCCTGACCAATAGGGGGCCCTCCACAATTTATTTATTTATTTTTTGTTCATAGAAATTCCCCATAGAAATTAAAAAAATAATAAAATTGGGGCCCTTTCAATCACAAAATTAATCACATTGTGTTATCGAAGATTGTTTGTAGCAGTACAAATCAAATGTTCCCACTCCCAGACCAAAAACACACATCCATATTTGCCCTGAATTCCCTGGATCTGCATGAAATGGTTCCTTCCTGCTTGGAGCTTGATGCTGTTCAGCAGCAGTCAGTGGAAGACAAGAACGACTGAGGCGATTAGTATGCTGCTAAGAGAAATGATAAAGTCAGGTTTTCTCCAAGAGGTGGGTAGTCTGTGAGATTATCAACCATTTAGCATTGTTAGCTGAGCTTCAGATTACTGTCTGCCTCCCTTTCACTAGCATTTAATGAATAAAGGAAGAAAAAAAATCCCAACATATTAATATATTGAACTTAACAACAGGTGAGTCAGCCAGCAGCAGCTCTACATAACATTTTTTGAAAAGTGGATTGCTTTATGTGTATTTTGCAAGTTGCTTTTGACTGTTGCTCTGTAATAGAAAAATTGAAGCAACTTACTTGCATACTGTATGCAGACTGTTGGATGTAAAATTCACGAGCGGTAAATATTGTGCTAGTTATCAGTATTGGACCAAAGAAAGCAAAGCCTTTAAAATTGTGATGCTTTTTATGGGTGAAATAGAGTCAAAAAAGACTCAATAAACTGAAACAGCAGGGGGCCCAATCTAATGTTTTGTCATGGAGCCCAAGATTCATGATGCTGCCACCACCATCCTTCACAGTGTTGATGATGTTTGGTGTTGTATTACGTCACTGTTGCTCTGTTCATTGAGGGACCAGTCAATCCAAGCCAAGAAGAATCTGGTAACAAATCAGTTCTGGTTTTCTGTTGCTATTTCACAGCAAACTTGATGCAAGCAGGTCCAGTTAAATGTTAAATATGGTCCGGTTGCAGTTTGAGTCTTTCAGAGCATTTCAGTGCTTAGCGATCATTAAGCTGCTATTTGTTCAAATCAAACTGTGTCTAAGGAAGACAAAAGACAATGTGCTGTCCTGAGTGTGGAGATAAAAGTGAAACTAACAGGAAAATACCCTCGATAGATGAGGAAGCTTGTTTCAACTGGATGGTGACAGGAACAAGAAGGGACGAAAAACACAAAAATGAAAAATTAGCTAATGAGCAATAATTGAATACACACATCTCCTGGGAAAATGGAACTAGAATATCTTTAAAGCAAAACAGAGATTGATCCTCTGGAAGGAAAAAAAATGTTTAGACAGTCATAATCGTCTGTACGTTTTTACACAAATGTGCTTGAAAGAGAAAATCAAGACATCAGCCCAGCTGGGAAAAAAAACCCAAAAACGCTTGGCACATTTTTGAGAGAGGATTTCTATAGTTTCGCAGATACTGAGCAGACGCAAGAACAGTGCTCTTGTTTCATGCTCCAGCAGCAGAACATAAAAAAACTAATAATTTCTTACGAACAGAGATTCGATTTTATTAACCTAGGGACTTTAGGAAGAAACATTTACCTTCATCTTGGAGTTGTATAAATTTTTTTCCTGGTGTTTGTTCATGCGCTCCACAGAACTGGAAGTAAAACAGCTGCGGAGAGTTTGAGCAATGTTGAAGTTGGTTCTGATGTTATTTTTTTCTCAGACGGTATTGTTTACCTATTCTACCCCCCCTTCGTGTCCCGGTGTTTCAATCCAGAGACAGAAAAGTTTGAGGAGTTTTTCAGAGCTGTGTGACTAAGCTCAGGCTGTGCAGCTGGCAGGATGCCGGTCCCGGCTCTAATGACATGGTTTCGCAGTGGGATTCTTAGAGAAGGGGTCAGCGGCAGGACTTCACCTGACAGCAGCTCGGAGCAGTGGACCTTGCCAGAAACAGTCTGGGTGGAAAAACACAAGAAAAAGGGGAGCAAACGAACAACTGGAAACACTCTCTGGCAACCAAACTCTAAGCAGAAAATAGCTCAGGTGCCAGGTGTGCTTTGTCAAATTTGAATAATGTTTTTGCGATCCTTCTTGAGATTTTGCGAAGGAAAGTTCAGTCTGAGGCTGAGATCACTGTCTGAGCTGCACCAAAGGAAACTCGTAGCAGAAACGTAAAACCTGCAGTTGACAGGTTGACAAGCAGCAGACACAAAACATACATTTTCTCACGTGAATAATGAGGACCAACGCTGGCGCCGCAGCTCGAGAGCTGCACAATATTTTGTCTTTTGAATTGCGGAGGACATTTCCACGGCGTGTTGTGTGACCGAGTGTTTTGTTCCCGTTTTCAGCGATCTGCCGGAGTACGTGCGGAGACGGTTTCTGCTCCAGACCCAACATGTGCACCTGCCCCAACGGACAGATTGCCTCAACCTGTGGATCGAAGTCAGGTCATTCAGCAATTCTTCTCTTCTTGATGTGTTTTTTTATTATTATTATTATATTTAGTGCATCGGTCAGAGTTTAACTGGCTCTACACCAATAGATAAGAATGGAATGGATTTTAGAGAGTTCAGTCCAAATCCCACCCTTATCTTTACATTTTCATTCGGATGAAATAGTTTTAAAATATCATTTAATCTTCTCACAATCAGTAAGAATGTGTAGCTCACGAAAGTATGCAGGACTGCCAGGCTTTAGCTCTAGTAAATATCAAATTTTCTGAGCACTGACTAAGGTGGCAAAAATAATACTAGGTCAAAGAATCGTCTGAAAACATTCAGGACGCCGCCTCCAGATTGGAGCAATTGATACGTGTTGCAATCACGTTTTTTGGAAGAGCAGCCAATCTCGTGGGCTGTTGTGTTGGAGTGTGTGTGTGTGTGCGTGTGCGTGCGCGTGTGTGTGTGTGTGTGTGAGCGGGCTATCTGCGGTTGTGTGTGTTTTGGAAGATGTCCACAGTCAACATCTCCTCCGTCTTTCTCTCTCCCAGCACTTCAGCACTTCATATGTTTAAACGGCAAAAAAACAGAAAAAAAACAACAAAAACATCTCTTGGATATTATATCTCAGCTCAACCGCTGAGAAAACGCTTCGTCAATCTTATTAGTTCTTTAAACATCTTCCAAAGTAGAACTTGTTTGGGTAATCTGTAAACAGCTCCGGTGCTGGTCTGACTGTATGTTTTCACTTTGTCCGACCCACAGTCCAGAACTGCAACATTCGCTGTATGAACGGAGGAACGTGTGCGGAAGACAACTGTCAGTGTCAGAAGGGCTACGTTGGAAACCACTGTGGTCAACGTAAGAACGTCCGCCTCTGCTTCCCATCTCCTCCAGAAAAAAGATGTGCTCTCTAACCTTTCAGTGAACTCCTGCTAAGTATTTAGCACATTTATTTTGCTGATTGACCTACACCATCAGCTCCATTCAAAATATGGGCGTAAGCGCTTGGGGGGCGACACCCACTGGGTTGTGGTTGTGTTAAAGCTGTGGTTTTGGTGTTTTGGCTGTTGTTGTTGCTGATTCATGGAAAGGACGTTAAAGAACAGAGTTCAAGCCTGCAAAGCATCGACTTGGTCATCACTCTAGCTGCGTATTGCACAGCTTATCAGCTTCTTGACTGCGAGTGGTGCTGTAATTTGATTTGAAACTGATCTGGGTTACTGAGTTAATAAATCAGTAGAGAATTAAGGCCATATTTTTCCAGACCTCTACACAACCTAATGCTTATTTTGGCAACCACAGGAATCCGGGCGCATGAAGCAGACCTTTCTTTACAAGGGTTGTGAGAATAGACTGGGGGGGACAGCAGGGACCTCACATTTATTAATCTGTTAACAGCTACATGATATCTGCAGAGCAGTAGTCAAAATAATTTCGGCCCGTTTATGAGTCTTTGTGGGAGAAACCGTGTTCATTAATCACAACATATTAAAAATCCTGATCGAGACCAGTGAAGTATTTATCTGCCGAAGCGGCAAAAATCAGTAAGCAGGTCATAAGTAGTTCCATAAGTCTTGGTCTTACTTATTAAACACTACTTTTCTAACTTTCTGTCACTGGTAACTGTACTACAATCTGAACTAGGTTGCAGAAGATCAGGAGAACAAGCTCATATTTGTTTCAAAGAGTAATAGTCCATACAGACATCTGGTTCTGCTTATCTGAGCTTATCCAATTGAAGCAGGTCCCGTAGTTTAATATGATTTTAGAGGAGACACCGATAGTCGTGTTTCTCAGTTCCTGTTCTAACCCATCATGCTAACAACCGTTAGCAACATACAATCTCAACCACACATTTTTCCACATTTTAAATGAACAGGAAAATGTTTTAAATAGAACAAAATGTTTTCACCATGGACTTGTTTCAATGGGTTAAGCGTTTTCTGACGTCACAAACAACTGGACATATTTATTGGACTAAAATGTGAAGATTTCAGCTTCGTCAAGAGAGTAAAAGGATTGCTACGGAGACAAGACTGGCTATCTAAAATGTGAGCAGTATGCTTGAAATTTCCTGCTTTGTCTATGTTGACTGAAATTAAAAAAAATTAAAGTGGGAAATAAATAAAAAAAAAGAGAATGAAAACAGTGCTAATCCTTGCACGGTGCAAGGAGCAGCACAGTTTGTTAGTAAAATGTAGTGACCTGCTGGAGTCAACACCAGTTCAAATAGTAGCAACATAAAAGCAGACTGTAAACAGTTTTGATGGAAATGAAGCCTTTGCTATGCAAACAGGATGTTAAATCTGACCGAATTTAGACTAAACGCGTCGTCTTATACATAGAACCTAAAACTCGCAGTGGAAATGTGGCTTATTCTCCCATAAAAAGGACTAAGCTGTCTTGTTCGCTCATAACTCACAGGGATCCTGGGAAAGACTTTAGCTCAGCAAACAGCTGATTAAGTAATTGAGCGTCTAGGTTTGAAGAGTTACTTCCCTTCAGGGAGATGCAGAATCAAACCGTGCCCCTAAATTAAATGAAAACAATAAAAATAAAAAACAAGTTCTTCTGCTTTACACACATGTTCACAATCATTGATGAAACTTTAATTCAGAATCAATGTCTTCATGTCGTCTCATGGTTATTTTTTGCCTTCTTTCTCCCCCAGCGGTTTGTGAAAATGGCTGTCTGAACGGAGGACGGTGCGTTGCTCCCAACAGATGTGTTTGTACGTACGGCTTCACCGGAGCCCAGTGTGAGAGAGGTAATGAATCCCGCACAGCTTTTCTCTTCTCCTCCCCTTCATCCTTCATCCATCCCACTTTCGATTTCCTCCACATTCCAGACTCGCTGCTGCTGCTTCTGCTGCTGCTGCCGCTGCTGGACAGGTTTTCAGATCAGCACGTGCGGCCTTTGTAAAAACGTGACTCCACGCTGATCGTTTTTGTCGTTTCCTGTGACTGGTCGGTCACGCCGCACAATGCAAGAACTCGGTTTGCCGAGGGACGTTTGTATGTCTGGCTCAGGCTCAGAAATGACCATTATTTTCCACATCTGCTCTGAAACGACACTCTGGGGAGCGTAACGACGCTGTGATAACGCACTGTTTGGTAACTGAAGACCTCCCGTCCTCCTGTGGTTGCTCTTTGGCATACGTAAGCAAAGACTTCCCAGTATACAAGCACACTCAAAGTACGGACAACCAGTGCTGCGTTTGAGGTGAACGTGCACGTGCTCTAGCTTGTTCTCGTGCGTGTTGCAGCAGTGACCTGTAGGGGTCAGTGTGATGACCTCGTAACACTAATATTTGGACTGACAGTACAGCTCTTAATTAGTTGCGTCCTTTTAACAAGGCAATGCTTCATGGACCTCTCAGTCAGATTTGTCCTGTTGTTTACATCGTTGTTTTCTTTAAACCAACTAGTGAGCACAATCTAGTCGCCCCTCGATTTGTTGCCATGCCTTATCTTGTTGAGCAGCCTGCTGCGCGCTCTGGGTTTGTGCTTTTTTTTTTTTTTAATGTGAAAGTCTGGCTAGAGGGTGTGTAAGGTCTACTACACAAATGTTTGTGGCTACGGGCCCGAAAGCAGAGTCGAAAAGCACATCTGGTTTTAAAACTTAGATTTGCTAAGCAGAGTGAGGAGAATGCAAACAGATCATTTACTCTCAGCTGTATTTATATCTTGCATCAAAATGTAACTTTGACTCTGGAATCCCGTCATATTTTTCTGCAGGGATTTCATAAACACTGTTCTTGCAAACCCAACCGTACTCTTTGACCTTGTTTCACACGACAACCTCAGATTTCGATTTATTTTATCTGGCCGGAATGTGACAAACAAACACAAAGCAACACATGTATTGGATTTGAAATTATATGCGATTTTCATTATTTCTGCAAATAAATACTTGAAAAGTGCACGTCCGTCTCTCGCTGCAGTTTCAGCTGCAAACTTATTGAGGTCTTTCGCAATCAGCCACGCGTAGCGAGAGACTTGAATGTTTTGCCCATTTTTTAAATACTTGTACCTCTCAGTCGGATTTGAGCAGAATGTTTTCAATTAGATCCAAGTCAGACCTTTACCAGACCATTATGTTTGTGCCACTGCAGGGTCTAGTTTGGCTATTAGTAACAATAAAAACATTCTTAGGCCAATTATTAATGGAACTATTAATTTGCCAAGTTGGGCAACCACTTAATCATCAAGAAAATAACAGCAAAGCTGGTCAGCCTCAGTTATTGTCTATAAATTCCTGCCTGATGAGGCCTCATGTTTGGAATAACAGATGAAGGCGTAAGTTCAGCACTGGCATTTTTCGAGCAGCAACATATTATATGTTCTTTTGATAATAAACAGGAGTTTATTAACAAAAAGACTTCAGCCTTAAAAAACACTTTAATCAACAAAATCACTATACTATTAGCCCCAAACTAAACTACTAGGAAAAAGATAAAACAATGATGGAACATAAACTACTAAAAGCAAAAACAAAGAAAGAAATATAAAAACACAACCAATAAAATGATGCAATTATGTCACATGAACTGTAAAGGTTGAGAAACCAGTTTTGTTGAATGGGGATTAATAAATGGTTAAGTTAGTTGTAACTAATTCAGATTAGTTTACATGCTTAAGCTTTGATGAAGAACATTTCAGTGTAGCTCTGTGTTTGAGCTTGTTGCCCTGCAGGAGGATGAACCTAAGATTCGTGAGCTGACGTTAAGTTTTCTGCCCACATATCAGTGGAAATGCAGATCAGAAAGTTTTGGTCCCGTCCAACCAGAGCATCTTCTTCTGTGTTTTCTGTTTTCCCACATGGTTTGTGGCAATCTGTAAACAGGACCTCACATGACTTTCTGTAAGCCAAAGCAGGATGGGAGCCACTCATCCACAGCAGCCAGACTTACGGAGTACACAAACAATAATTGTCTCGCGTGATCCTTCCACCTAAGCCGCGGATCACCGCCGAAGTTCCTATGTTTATCTTGGATGCTTCTCCGATAAATGTTTATCATCATAGGTGGATCGCCAAGGCTCGGTAGCTTTGCGGTTGTGCCATGCACTTTTCCTCGTCGAGTAATGACTTAAGCAGCGCGTTAATGAGCAGTTCAAAGACTGTGATCATATTTTATAACCCGAATCGGCTTCAGACATTTTCCATAACGTTCTCCCTGCACTGCCTGCTGTGCTCTTTGGTCGTCCTGATACACTTTGCTCACTAATGTTCTGAACGAACCTCCAAGGTCCTAATAGAAGAGCTGGATTTAGGCTGAGAGTAAAACACACACACAGGCTACTTACTAAAGCTATTTTCAAAACAATCTAAAAGCTGGAGTGGATGGGGCTGACTTTACATCACCGATTTACAGTACAGATATGCATATAAGTCATCGTTTTGTGCTCTTGTGAAATCTCAGTAAAACACGTTGCTTCTGCAGCATTTGCAAAGTCACTAAATGTAATAAAATGTTCAAGGGGTGTAAATACTTTTGCAAGTTCGTGCACCTTCTCCTGTTTTGGTCTAAATGTCACACTTTTGAGGCCAAAAAAAAAAAAAAAAAAAGTTTCACATCATTAAATATAAATAAGACGAATTCATGTGATGCGAGGTTCCAGCTGCAGGAGGGTTGGACTGATTTAACCCAGCTTCATCCCTCCAGGTGTTTGGAGGAGAAATCTGGAGACCTTGGCTGGTATCTGTTGCTCAGCCCATAATATTTGTTCATTTAAAAAACCAACAATCCTTCAGGCTCAGGTAATGAGCTGCTTTCAGCCAATATTAAAAACAACAGTTTTATTTGTTGAGACTCTGTTTAGAGAACTTATGTCTCGGTGTGAACAGACATGAGATTACGTCATTGTGCATGTCTTCCTGATTGCTTTCCTTTGGCTTCATATTCTGCATAATACCCTGTGGTTGTTGTCCTTTGGATCATGCTGCAAAGTTGTGCTTAGGGGTTAACCGGGCGGCTTCTTCTAGAAATCAAGATTCAACCGTTCTCATCAGTTAAACAAAATCTTCCGGCTCCCGAAGCAGCAAAAAACGTCTCCCAGAACCATCACAGCACCGTGTTTTGACTGTCAGCGTGTTGTTGGGACCCAGTTCTCCCAAAATGTTCCACTTTTATTTGTCAATCCACTGAATATTTTCCAAACACTCTGAGGGATTATAAAGAGAGTTTTGGCGCATGTCTGATGAGGGAATTTGTGTTGCTATAGGTTCCTTTAGCGTTTTTACACCTCTGGCCATTTCTGCCCATTCTCGTTTTTAGCGTTTAATCACAACCTTGAATGAGTGGATAAGCGAGATTGTTCCATATTTTCTCTTTTTGTGGATAATGGTTTCAGTTCAAATTCGCAAGCCACGCCGTAAAATGTGGTTAATCTCAGTTAATTTATGATTTAAAATAGTTTTCCACATCCCTCCACTTGGTTTAGATCACTTTTTCCCTTAATAACTGAAATCATTTGAAAACTTCCCTGCCATTTTGCCTTTTTTTTTTTTTTTTTAAAGCTTATTTGAAACCGTTAAGAGCAACAAAAAGCAAAAACAGAAAAAAATGTTTGAGGGAGGAAATAACTTTTAAGGCGTCGTGATTTGGGTGTGTCTGTCTTTTAGATTCAAGCTACGTTTCAAATACACAAATTTTTTAGCAACGTTCTCTCATGTCCATCTTCATTTAGCCTTTTGATTAAACAAAAAGACCTGAAGGAGGTAGATGTATGGATGCAGTGGTATTTTAGGCTGACTTTTCTTTCTGGAATTTCTTTGGCCGGAATCCATCGCCTCCCTGAGGGAAAGTCGTTGTGCTCTCACAGAAACATAAGCACATGTGTTTGCAGAATCCACTTGATTTTAATGCAATTTACAGAACTGTGCTCCATTATGACTTGATCTTATCACATTAGCAACATCACGAGGTTTCTAAACCCATGTGATCCGATCAGGGGAGCAGTCGCACTCCGGACTCCTGAGGTTTTCTTGGATGTTGGAAAATGGGACGAAGACATCACTGCAGCAGAGAGACGCACGCTGCCTGAGTGACTGATGACCTGCTGACTGGGAACAACTGACTGCTGCTTCAGTGTGCTTCTTTGTTGGTCGCAAATGAGATTTAGGTTGGAATGAGAAATTTCTGGAGACGCGGCCACAGTCCGGCTCCTGTTGCATCCGTCGCTGTTTCCTCCTGCTGCAGTCATTCGGCTACGGAGCAATAAAAGAAAGCATTAGCTATGACGCCAGTGAGTTCACTTGGGATGGTGGAGGAAGACGGGCCAAAAATGTGCAAACACGTGAGCTACTCAGTCAAAGAGAGAGAGAGTGAGAGAGAGAGAGAGAGGAAAGTCTCCAAACAGCACTGGAGGGAAGTGGGTCAGTCAGCTGAGGGATGCTTTCGGTTCCTATGCTTCACCGACTTTCTTCTGTCAGCCTCTGTTTAATTCTGATGCAAATCTCAGTGGATAGATAACTAAAGTGTTTGTGTCTTCCCCATCTGTGATCGACTTCACGCTCAACTAGTTTGTTCTGGGAAAATGGAGAAATCTGTTGACCTGCCAATAAGTAAACCCCACCCGACTATATAACCCAATAATGGAAGCACACAAATTACAAAAGCTCATGCATGCACGGCTGCGAGGGTAGAAATTATCTTTATTCAGGGGCATCAAAGTAAAAGTGCGTGAGCATAATGTGGAACAACTCTGAAAATTATATGATTTTTGTGAGTATAAATAGCTCATATTTTGGATTTCCAGGACCCTGTTTTGACCCACTTTGAAGCGGGGATTTCTAAATTTACCCCGGCAGAAACATTTCTGCATGGAGTCACCACAAACTTTCCACTGTCCAACATTTCTATAAGTTTGTGGTGTGTTTTGAGATTATTGCTGGCTCTAATGAGCTTCAGTTCTGCATGTGCGCTTGTGTGTATTTGTGTGTGCGCACACGAGCGATTGCTCCCAGATGTACTTACATGACTTGGGTGGGTCCCCCCAGCTGCATGCAGCAGACAAAGACACTGAAGGATGACGAGTGAAATGACACCATTTTCACCCTACAGCTGTTTACCTCAGCCGACTCTTAAAGTCCCGTGATTATATTTATTCCCCCTCTAATATTCCAACTCAATGTCCTTTTTAATCTCTTGCACTAATTAGAGCTTTAATAGTGTCAAACATTGATGTGTGACCGTAAAACAAATATTACATCAAATTCGTGCCACACGAGAACTTTGCCCTTCTTCTCATTTCCTCTTGATTTTATGTATCTCTGTAAGATAATGGGATTTGTCCGTCTTCACTCAAATAACAACAAGATGCTTAACAAAGGTGTCCAAGTCTTACTCCTATTGGTCTCCTTTAAACATATTGATGATCTGGATCTATTTTAAACACAGTTGTTGTGGCTTGAGATCTCCTGATATTGTCTTGGTTTTGTCGTCGAGACTAGAGGAAGCCCTAATCACTGGCAGCCATCTTTACTTTTTGTTCATGAGCAGAATAAAGAAAATGTGAATTTTCCAAAACCAGAATTGTTACTGGAAAAATCAGAAGAAACCAGAAAAATCTATATATATAAAAAAAAAAAACAACAACCAGTTTTTGAATCAGTGTTTAGAATTGAAAGAATGTTTTTGTAGATGTTGAGTTGATTATTGGGTGTGAAGTTCTTGGAACGTGACGTGGAGAGGCAGATCGGTTTGGAGAGTGATTGAAACGCCGCTACTCTGTAGCTGTTTGGAGACGGACTTGTGCCTGGAAGGAAAGTTGAGTAAAAATCAGAAAGCCTTTGGACTCCAGTCGAGTCTGAGCGGGAGGGAGGGGGACAGAATGAGAGATGACCCAGTTCTGTTTCACACAGGACCGGTGCCAGAGGCACAGAGACCGTGGAGGCTGCGGTGCACGTGACGGGCCTGGGCTGGGCCCCGGTCCACAAGGGAAACGCACAATGTCTCGTTTGTTTTAAATGACTGTACTGTTGGAGCTGGTCTCCCTCTTCCCTCTTGCTGTCTGCTGCGAGCTCTGAAATGTGGAAATGATTTTTGCCTTTGGATCGTAGCCAGATTGCTTTGGGGACTGATGTGTTTTTCCTTGTCTTTCTTTTCCGCTATCAGCGTTTTACCATCTTCCAAAATCTTTCACCTGATAAAACTTTGTGATTTTGTCAAATCGGCTGGGAGTTTTCAACTAAGGAGTGGCATTTGGAAGGAGAGCGCAAATGCATACCAGCCGCTGGCTCAGGGGATTGAGATCTGAACCGGTTTGAAGGGGAGGAGAGGAGAGTGGTCTTGATGGAGGGACTTTCTTCACACTATCATATTTGTTGTAAGCCATTTAGTTTTACCTCTGGGGTGCTGTAGTTAGTGTGGAAATCACCTTCTATGTTCCAGAAACACACCCTGCCAGCCAGCCTCTGCTGACTTTAAGAACTTATCCCCTATATTTTGTATCTTTGGAAAAATAAAAGTTCTCCAAACTACACGATACATGTGCCTCCCGCCCTCCTCTGCCACTAGACACAACGCAAGGACTGAAGTAGTTCAAGGGAGTTTTCAAAACCAGAGGTGTTTTGCCCATTTAAAGCAAACTCTGTTTCCTTTCCCTCCTTGGTGTGGTTTGTTTGTGTACCCAGTCCGTTTGGAGGAGGTGGGCTCGGTAAACGAACTCGAGAGCAGTCCATGGTCTATCGTGTGAATCTGATGCAGAAACAGCTACCAGGTGCAAGCTTGATCTAAGCGCCTTGCTGTAGTCAGGTATGTGTTGCATTGTGGGATGCGGTAGACAGCGGCGGCGCACCCTTTCCAATGCGACTGTGAAGACATCTTCTCATAACCATTCAGTATGCTTCTAATTTTGCCCGAAAAACAGCCAGAAACACACTAATGATGGCATTTAATGGTTTTTCACTAGTTTAGAGCACGGTACATGCTCCCTGTATTTACATTTAGTACTCTTGTTCTCATGTGGTTTGCAGTGACAGGTTTGGATTTTGCTTGCATTTTTCATGATTATCCCCCCCCTCCCACAAAAAAAAAAAAACAAACAAAAAAAACAAGTTAGCGAACTCATCAACTGATTTGGACTGATTTGCTGAATGTCTGCACACCAAGTGGTGAGGCTGCTGCTTCAGCAAACTGTGAGAGCTTAATTTAAAAAAAAAAAAAAAAGATATTATCTGAGTCGGGTGGGAAAAAACACACCAGATTGTATCTTGGCAAGCTTTGCGTTTGATCACAAAGGTGGGGAAAACAAACTATGGTTGTGAAATCATCCTTAGCGCACACATTTTTAGGTGATACTTGCATTCTGCAGCTGCCTTCTAAGATTATCCACAACTCCTCTTTATCTCTGGGTTTTCTCAAACACAGACAGACAAGTGCAATGTTATAATGTTACATGCACCTGAGAGTCTGGCCAGTTCAAATGTCAAGAACAGACAATGAGTTCATTACAGAGTGCCTTCCTATACAATCTGTGGTCCTTTCATCACGTTTGATGGAAGTGCCCTGCAGGCTGAGCGCTTTTGTTTATGCCTGACATAGTTACTATGTTTGCCTGTAATCTACCGAAAAAGGTTTTTGATGGTTTACTGTCTGAATAGTGAAGTGTTGTAGGGTTGGTATGAAACATCCAGATCTGATATTGGGTTCAGAATATAGAAGGAATAAAAATCTTCTTTTGGTTTAGTTTGTTTTGAAAAGGTTTTATGAAAACATTGAGAGTTCGAGTCCCCATGTCAAAAGCAGATGCTAAATTAGCTGCTGCTAGCGATTAATAATCTATTCAATCCTATTCATGGGATTCTCACGGTGCTTCTAAATCATTCTAATCCTGTAATAATTTCTTTGGCTTGCCAAAGTGCCAAAAATACTTAAATATGCTGTTTAAAATCGTGGGAGGTTTCTTCAGTGGCTTTACCAGGCGGAGAATGTCTTTTTTTTAGGACACCTGGTTGAGAAAATACTACCACAAACTACTATTACAACTCTAATCAAATATTGACTGACATTTAAAATATATTTAATTGGTAGTTCAGTCAAACCGCAGTAAGATTCTGATTTTCAGTAGTTTTAGCTGGAAGGAGTTTGCTCTTATATGGCTCTTATATGGTGTTTGCTTTTCCCCCCAGGAGATTTTCCTCCTAACTCTAAAGTCGGATCGCTTCTGTTCTTCAACAAGTCCAACTTCAATCCCACTAACATATTCCTTTGGCTTTCTTATCTTATGCCCCACCGGTTACTGAGTGTTTTAACCTCTTTCCAATTAGTGCTGACGGTAAAGAGGTAACTACACATCTTGAGTTAAAATATACTGCTGGTTTCTCCTGGCAGACTACAGAACCGGGCCGTGCTTTGCCTCCGTGAACAACCAGATGTGCCAAGGCCAGCTCACAGGGATCGTCTGCACAAAAACGTTGTGCTGTGCCACAGTGGGACGGGCGTGGGGTCACCCCTGTGAGATGTGCCCCGCTCAGCCTCACCCCTGCCGAAGAGGGTTCATACCAAACCACCGCACCGGGGCGTGCCAAGGTAAAGTCTGTTCATGAAGCCTGAATCTCTTGTTTCTTTTTTTAATTTAGTCCTGTTTCCTCGCCTCTGTCTGTTTTCCCAGCCACTTCTGTCCCTTTGTATCGTAACTCGCTTTTCCCCTCTTTTTCTCTGTCATGCCCTCGACCCCTGCTGCAGAGGATTAGCTCTAATTGGGTTAAATTGGGTGGGTGGCAGTGCCTCCCACATGTGCATGGAATGCCCACAGACACCCGCTGTGACAGGACTGTCAGAATTGGTAACACGGGTCAGTGGCAGTGCCACGTGGGAGAGCTCATTTCTGGTAAGACGGCTCTGTGCCTCGCTGCGTCAGACCCAATAACATCAGAACCTCTGCAGGGGAGGTGGACCTGAGCCAGAGACCTACTGGAACATGGAGTACTCTGAGACCACTCAAGGTCAAAGGGTCCTGCAGATTTTCTGCCTCATTTCGTGATTTTATTTGCTCGAAATTGTTAAACGAATTCAACTGAGTCATCAGCATAGCGCATAAACCCATTGCACTGTCTGAGCGATGAGTATCCCTTCAACCTCGGTAATGTTCTGTGATTGAGGGTTTAGCGCTCTGTTAAGCTCGACACCCTGCTTCAAATACTTTGCTAATGTTTCTTCACTTTTCTTTGCGTCACTTTCTGTTCCTCCTGCAGAAAATCTTCTCTTTCTTTCCTCTTTTTCCCTCATCACAATGATGAACAAAGAAAAGTCAAAGGAGGACACACCCAGAAAAGATGTATGCTGCCTAATGTGTTCATTTTTTTTTGTAACTATGAAACGGGAACCAGGCATTAATTAAATGTTTTTTGTTTTTTCTTTGTCCAGACGTGGATGAATGCCAGGCTATCCCTGGCATCTGCCAAGGAGGCAACTGCATCAACACAGTGGGGTCCTTTGAATGCAAATGCCCCGCTGGGCACAAGTTCAACGAGATCTCGCAGAAATGCGAAGGTGAGTTTCAAGCTTTGAGTCGTGGTGGGGAGGATCATGTGAACTGACTGACTTTCAGAGTCAGCTTGAATGACAGAGTACCCTAAAAAATATTTAAAAGAGCCTAAACACTAAGAGAGAACCACATCCGTCTGTGTGGTTCACTTCATCTCAGTAATGGTATTTGGGTTTTTACTTTGTGGGGAAAAGACCACACACTTTTCCCTTAAAATAAGTTTAATTAAACCAAAGTAGGAGTCAGTTTTCTGTCAGCTGTACGGCTCTTAAAGCTGAGGTTTTAGGGAAACGCTGCTTTATTATCGTTTTGCTCTGCATCACAGTTCCCTCATAGTTACAGTACAGATCTTCTGTTTTCACTGTTTGTCGTACTAAAAATATTTCCGATCAGGCAAATTTAAGCTGAGTAAAATACAAAAAAAGCCGTTTTGAGATGCTGATTTAATTTCTTCAGGGCGAAAACTGTCCTAATGGTCTTTAAAGGTTAAAGGTTTTTTTCCAACAGACCCAGGTTGTGTCACCTGTAGTGGCAGATATGTGTTGTGCATTTATTGCATTGCATTTTTTTGTGATAAATTTCTTATTATAAGAATTTAGATTTTTTGTTGTCATTATGAATTCCAAATAATAATAATAATAGTAATAATAATAAAAACTGTCCATATTGTCAAGATTACTTTATTTTCTCTTCAATTGTTTTCAATGAGTGTATCAATAAATACCAATAAAACAAACAAACAAAAAATATTAATAAAATGCATTTAGTGTGAAGAGTCTTGTGTTGCAAACTACAAATGGTTTCAAGAACAATATTTGTGTTTGATGGGAAACGGTTGATGTGCCATGCAATCACAGCAACACAGTGAACAACAAAAGAAGTAACAGATACACCAATATTACGACAATATTACCACAAAATGTCGTGAAACAAATTTTCAGAGCATATCGCCCAGCCCTCGTTGCACTGCGGAGTTTTCTCAACGTTAAATGAGAAAAACATGGAAAAGATAAAGTTTTTATGCACGTGTAGATAAAACTGATTTGTTGAACAATGTTATTTTAATTCCACCCTATTTTATTAATCTTAAATTTGGCTTCAGAACGACCCGGAACGTGTTAAATATTTCCATCTTCGTCATGACTTGAAGAAAACAGTAAGTCTGTGAGAAATACTGGCTCTGAAACGCGTAAATTTTGATCATTTCCAGACCAGCTTTAAATCTGTTATTCTGGCACTCTTCTTCAGAGAGAATATGTGCTATTTTATGCCCAATAATAATTGCCGGAAAACCTCTGGACTGTGTAAAACACATTTGAAACACGTCTAAGTTACAGTGTGTTCTCTAAAAGATGCCGTGTCTGATTATGAGCGCTTCAAGGAAAGTTGAGTTTTGCTCGCACAGGAGAGAATCTGCCGTGGCCTTTGGATTTAATATCCTGTGACCATGTCTCGCTTCCACCCTCTCCCCTTCGCAGATCTAGATGAGTGTTCGAACATTCCTGGTCTCTGTGGTGTGGGTGAATGCTATAATACCGTTGGCAGCTACTTCTGCAAGTGTCCCCAGGGATATTACACCTCTGTCGACGGATCCAGGTGTTTGGGTGAGTTCCAGGTCACGCCGACTGTCACGCCCCGTTAAAGGACAAACAGGCGTATTGTGTCGTCCGCTTTGGCGTTGTTTGTCTCTGGCAACTCAAACACAGGAAGTAAAACATTTCAGTCAGGAAGGTGATGCTTCAAGCTCTTTCTTTTTTCCATGAGTCCAATGTTTGGCGCTCAGGGAAGAAAAGATTGAAACACATCCATCGTTCCATCTGGAAGAATTTAGGTCAGTAGTCAAGTGCCTGTCTGTAGTTCCACAACAATGGACTGCAGTGCTGTGCAAAAGTCTTTGGTCGTTCTTTATTTGCTTTATATATGTGCATCTTTAGACTTTTATTGTTTTAAGTGAGCATCGTTTACCAGGTTTTTCTTTTAAATTTTTTGCTGTTAGTTTCCTTAATTTGTAGTCCAGTGCCACCAACACTAAAGAGTGTTGTTTTTGTTTTTTCCACTTGAGTCACAATTAAAATATTTAGCGATAATCACAAACCACACAGCTGAAGAGCCAACTAAATTTGTTCTCTTTAAGCTATTTAAAAAATTTTTTTACCAGAATACTGTCAAGAAACAAATTACGTTTCCATTATTTAACCCTAACCCTCCATAAAAGTGATCAAAGATAGTACAGTTGTTAAGACAAAACTGAATCACTTAGCAGTGCTATAATCTGACTCAGTCCCTAAAATCTGACATATAGTAGATTGTCAGCAGATGTTTAAAGATTGGATGGGAAATCAATAAAAAAAAAAGCATACAAAGTTCGAAGAACGATTTCGATTAACCTTCAGAAAGTTTGGGGTAATACTAAGAAACACTGGCTTCTCTGAAGTAAATAATAAAAAAAGGCAAGTTTAAGCTTTTGGGGGAAAAAAATGACATATCATGAGTGAGGCAAGACGAGCTTGAGGAAGAGAAATGTGCGTGCGTTTGACTGTCAGTCCACCGGAACTGCGATGATGATTTCCAGAAAAGCTGAAAAAGTCCCTGCTTAAGCTCAGTTTCAACCAAAACAGACCAGGGAAGAATGCGAGTTGGAATAATCCATTTGACCTTCAAGCGCATTATCACACTCGCATGCATGCACACAGAAACATATGCAAACACACGCTCGCATTACCCCCCTCAGGAGAGCATGCTTGGAAGGAATGTCTGAGTCTTCCGTGCCAAAAAGCTGCAGTGCCAAACATTTTAGTCTACTTCCCATGCAGCAACGCTACAAGTCTAGACCCTAAAGGACAGATTCTTTTTCTTTTTAATGTTAATTTGTCAGTTCATGCATACCTGGAATCATTCAAATTAACCAAATGATCAGGTGATGGAAAATGGCTGTATGCTGGCTATGAAACAAAACGTGAATTTTTATGTCGATAGGCAACTTGAGTGTGACTCATGCTGGAGCAAGGAGCCAGAAACTGCAGGATGGAGAGAAAGTTCTCATAAAATATGAAATGATGACTTTTGGACGTTACCTCCATCCCCAAATAATGGAAAGTCTGAAGCGACGACCTCTGTTTGATTCTACTCTTGCCAGTTTCTCAACATGCGGACAGCACCGGTCATAATCATGCAGCGTGATTTGTTTAACTCACTTCACGGCGTGTCGTCTTTCACAGACGTTCGCGTCGGATACTGCTACGGAAGCCTGGTGGACGGACGCTGCGCCAGCCAAAACTCACAGCTGATGACTAAAATGCAGTGCTGCTGTGACAGTGGGCGCTGCTGGTCTGACGGTTCCACCCCGGAGATGTGCCCCATTCGTGGAACAGGTGGAGTCTCGAATGATCTCACATGATTTCAAAGTCTTTAAAAAAATATAGAAATAGCAACCCAAATATTTCACTTACATTTTATTTGTAATTGTGATCGCTGTAGAGGAGTTCCAGAGATTGTGCATCCAGATACCCGATTCTAACAACGGAGTGGTGATTCCCGGTCGGATCCCTGGGACTCCTGACCTGCCCAGCATCTACCCAATCCCAATACCTGGAGAAGTTCCTGGTCAAATTCCTGGTCAAATTCCCATCCAGGTTCCCGGTCACATCCCAGTTCAAAGACCGGTCTTAACTCCAGGCCAAGGTCCAGGGCCGTATCAACCACAAGTACCTCTTCCTCCTCCTCCAGGTGCTTTCTGGTTTTCTTACGAAAAAAAAAAAAAAAGTAGTTTGTTGCTTAAGCTAATGGACTAGAAGGCATTTGAGATCATAAAACAGGTTGAAGCACCTCAGGTTCATGTGCAGAATATGTCTAAAACATTTGAAGACTAACATTACCATTTTGTGCAACTCTGAATTATTTTATAAATGTAGAATAAACCAGCCTTCCATCTCTGGAGACTTTTTGCTCTTCTGTCCACATTTGCTTCCAAAATATTCTTCAATTGTTCTGCTTATAGAAAAGCCATCAGCTGCATTACGCTCTCTGAAATGGGACAAGACAAGAGAGCATGGAGGTTACCTTATTTTATGTTATTAAAATTGTATAGAAATCATTATTTGGTGCAGTACTGAATTACTTCTATATGTCCATTTTGACGATGAATTCTGCAAATTCGTTCACGTTAAAGCAGGTTTAAATGTGCCAAAGGACACTTAGCAGACAGTCTTAGGATTAAATGTTATGAGGAAGATTTCACATATTTTAAGCTCTTAGTTGTTGGAGAGGAAGAACTGTTTATTGGCCACGTTTTCAAGTTGGCTAAAAGTCCGTGTCTAATTTAATGATCGGACATGGTTTACATGGTCTGGTCTTTGTGTGGGAGTAACAGGCGGATTTAGATGGCAGCTCATATTGGAAACGCAATTTATCATCTCTGGATATTCCTGGTCTGTTCCATAAGAATGCTCTTTCCTACGCTAATGTAGAAAAGAGCATTGATCTTTAGCTTAACCGGTGATGTGTTGTTGACAAATAGTTTATTTTCCTGAAGGTAACAGCAGGACGTAGACATTGATTAATGTTCGATGTGGTTTTTCCTCTGCAGCCTTCAATGGGCTTTAAAGTCCTCCATGTTTATTATATAAAAAATGATTAATTCTAGGAATATAAAGTTGCTTGCTCTTTTTTGTGAATTCAATTTTGGACATTTCAGATACAGTTTATCGTATTAAAATGTCCTGAAACTGTTTTTGTTTGAAACAGCTTATTTTGTCTTGTGAATTTTGGACAAACAAAATTGGAGACTTGTTGCCTTATGAACATAAGATTTAATGTTCTTCATAGAGACAAAATACTATAATTTATTTCAAGAATTAATAATCATTCATCTCAACTCTAGATAATACACGTATGCTTGATGTAAGTATGTTTGTTTGCTTCATTTGATTGCTTTATTTCTCAGTTTCCATGTTTATAATGGGCTAACTTTGAGTTCATGTATTCATTTTGAGCTTAGAAACTTGAACTTGGATTCAACAACCTTTTACAGCAGCACAGCTCTGACTCTGTCTGAATGCTTTTTTGTCCCGCACAGATTCTTATACAGTGTGATACCATGTTTACATGGCCAGTTGTGGAATGTGTGCGTTGTTGTTGTTTCTGTCAGGTCCTGTTATCATCCAGACACAGAACATCACCAACATGTGCCAGGCTTTCCGTAACCTCTGCCTGAACGGCCGGTGCGTTCCCATGCCGGGCATTGGATATCGCTGCGAGTGCAACATGGGATTCAAGCTGGACACCAGGGGCGAGTGCATCGGTACGAACTGTTTAGCTGCCTCTTTTTTCAGCTTGCTTTACACGAGAAAGCTTTTTGAAGCCCGGTGTGTGTTCCACAGATGACGATGAATGCGACAAAAGTCCTTGTCCACACGGTGAATGCATGAACACCCCTGGTTCTTACATCTGTCAGTGTCCTCCCGGATTCCAGACGACTGCGACTCGAACAGAGTGCCGAGGTGACACCCGCACTCGCCCGCCCTGCAGAAGCGCAGGCGTCCGCTTTAAGAAGCTGCGTGTGTTGACTGTACTTTTTGCTGCTTGCAGATCTGGATGAATGTGTCGCCAACGGGCGTATCTGCAACAACGGGCGCTGTGTGAACACCGAGGGCAGCTTCCACTGCGTCTGCAACGCTGGATTCGAAATTTCAGCAGATGGCAAAAATTGTCAAGGTCCGTCAATTTGTGAGACCTTCATATATGCAGCAGAGCCAGGTTTTAAAGGGTGGCTGGGTTTAATGGTCACAGTAGGTGTGACGTTTATTTTTAATGGAGCACGGATTCGTTCGGGGTCTGGAATAGAGGGGTGGGATTTTAAAAGGTCATCCTGGGAATTTTATGTGGATTTCAGCTCAATGAGCTTAAAGAGGACATGCAAAAGTCTTTACCAGAGTAATTAATGTTATGGAAATACTTGCACTATTTTCGCTGACTGTGAAATCCTTTATTGTCCACGACAATAAGGTAGGCTTAATGTGAACGTTTTGGGTTTTAGTTGCATTACAACTCTCTCTTTGCTTAGTTGCTATTTTGTATGAGGTTGTCTTTCTTCGTTTTGGTTCAACAGTCTGTTGGTCTTTATCCAACAACTAAGTGCAAAACATTAAAAACCTTCAACCAGGTTGAAGAGTGAAATGACATGCTGCTGGCATCGTCATTTTATTATAGTAGTATAATAGTGTCTGTGTGTATTCCTTACAAAATGATGACTTCTAACTTTTGAGATTTTCAAAATCCAACAGTTCTAGTGATGTACATTTCATTTACTCTTACTGCTATCTGCTGAAAGTCTCCGTCTCTTTCACTCTGAATGAACTGAATGAACTGCAGACTTGCCTCGACATACCATAGAAAATACTGTTTCCTGTAAATTGTGAGCTGTGGTTGTCGTGCCAGTTTTAGATGAGTCTCTGCCCAAACACAGCTGATCCTAATAGTCCACAAAGTTCTACAGAGACCTGCTGTTGTTTGGTTCAGGTGTGTTGAACCAAGAAAAGAACTAAAACATTCAGGTCACCAGACCTTGAGGACTGACTCTGGACACCTCTGCTTAAAGTAGCATCTTACATCTCTGTGCTTTCCTTCTGAACAGCCTCCACTGACAGGAAATATCGAACCCTGAGTCTTTTCTGCACAGTACACTAAATAAGTCAGCACATAGTAAAAACATATGGTTTATCCACAGAACAAAAAGGTCACGTTTTTGCATTTCCGACCTTTTGAGCTGAAAACTTGCAGTTTCTTTGTAGCCTATTGATTATATGACAATCTATCAGTTTAGCTATTTTGCCCTCTGATCTAATTAGGCAAATTATTATTGGAGCAGAGATGTTTACAAAAAGATGCCACTAATGTGTTAGTTTCTAATTTCTACATGCCAGGATCACGGAGGAGAGTTTTAAGTACTTTCTATTAAAATATTCTTGATTATTGATCTTCTGGATGTTTTTACTTTCACCTTACATTTAATCGAGCAGGTTTGGTGACAAAAACGTTGTTGAGAAAATATATGGAACAATGAGGTGGCACAGTTGTTAGCGCAAACCCTGGTTGAAGCCTTCTGGTGTAAAATGGTTTCTCTGCTGGTGCTGCAGCTCCCCCCATACAAAACCTCAGAGTTTGTTAGGTAACCATGCTAAGTCACTCATAGGTTTAGTGTATGTTTGTATAGTAGTCTGACCTGTTGGCTTGTTATTAAATGGTGATTTGCCTGAGTTGACCGAACTTTGGCCCATTGACTGATGAAAATAGGCAAGTCTCCCCAACGATCCGGCTGGCTGGATCTTCAGACTCGTTCAAATAACGTTTCCTTCGCTAACAGCCTGTGTTTTCCCACAGACCAGGACGAGTGTCTGATCAGAAACATGTGCCTCAACGGGCTGTGCATCAACGAGGACGGCAGCTTCAAATGCATCTGCAAACCCGGCTTCCTGCTGGACACCAGCGGACGCATGTGTGTAGGTGTGTTGGTGAGATGGTTTACTGTTCGGCCGAAAGTTTCTGTTAGTTTTTCCTTTTGCATAGCATGTTGTGGCTGACTCTGGTATTTTATTGCTGCTGTTAAGTGAGTCTGAACAGACGGGGTAAAAAGCAAAAAAAATCCCCCTAAATGTCTTGAAAGAAAATCCCTTTTGTTTCCTGACAGGACAGCTGGACATGTCGGCAATCAGGATCTGCCTTTTTCTGCCTGACTCTGCCTCTCACAGCCTGTCTAAACCTATTTGGAGCAAAGAGAAAATGTGCCTGGCCTCTTTTTAACATTAAAACAACAAAATGACTATAGAAGTCTTTGAACAGATATATATATATATATATATATATATATATTTTTACTTGACAGTATCAGATGCAAAAAGATGAAATTCACATGCTCTGTAGATAAATGGGAAACATTCCCCCTTCAAATGTGTCTTTCCAGGGTTAACTCCCCACGCTGAGTGCATCAAGTCATATTAGATTAAACAAACAGAACAAGGGCGTGGGAGAAGTGTACTCATGTATGCAGTCACAAATGAAATGTGCAGCTTAAGAGGATCCTGGGGGAGAGGAGGGCGGGCAGAGGGGTTCATTGTGTTTCAGTAAAATCTGGCTCGATTCCTTCCACATAAACATGAACATAAAGGCACACAGGCCACATGACTGTGACTGCCGTTCAACGGCGAGACGCCACAGGTGCCACTGAGGCTCTGCTGCAGAAATAAGAGGAGAAGGAAAATAAATGTTCTGCTTCTGTTTGTAGACATCGATGAGTGCGAAACTCCGGGCATGTGTATGAACGGACACTGCGTCAACACAGAGGGATCGTTCCGCTGCGAGTGTATGGCGGGGATGGCGGTGGGTCTGGATGGACGAGTCTGTGTCGGTGAGCTACCACTCTAGAAGTTTTGATTGGATAAGTGAGTCATTTGCTTCACTGTAAAATAAAACATGGCAAGCAGAAATCTGACTCCACTTCTTCGCTGCCGCATGGTTAAAGTTCGTCTCATGCATCGTCTTTACACTTTTATTGTCAACAGGGATGCTGGAGGTTTGTGGATCTCTAGTTTCTTAGTCACTAAACTGTGTTCTGATACATCAGTACAGTTTTAATTCTTTGTGACTTCTAACCCTGAATTTTATCCTTTTTCTCTGATCAGTTTCCCTAAACTAGAACAGATGATCTGCCAGTGCATGTAACAAGCGAACAGGTTTCGCCATTGTTGTTAAATTAGATTTCATGGCCAATTTAATCTCTCAGGATGCCACAGTGAGGAAAATAAACAAATCACCTACTGATTCTGACATGCAACAAATGTAATTGTAAGCCGCAGAGTGAAATAACTATTTGAGCTCTCTTAATAAATGTTGCACCTGCAGACAGAATCGGTTTCTTCCGAGCCCGACAATAGTCCAGAATATTGCAGACATGCAAGCAGATCTGCTCAAGTGTTTTTGTCATTCTCTGCTAAAATTAATATATCCTAGAATTCATGATGATTCCTTTTTAGTGGAGGGAAGCTTAATATGAAGACAAGAAGGATTTCTGCCAACTATCTGAATGGATTGTTTTTGAGCCTCACGTCTTGTTGAGTGCTTGTTGAAAACTGGAACGTCTTCTGCCTCCATGTTTTCAACATTTCAACATTTCCCAAAATGACACTGCACTATTATTTGAGAGACATGTCGAAACGCTGTTGTTCTTCGGGTGGGTACTCATAAAAATGATATCCGTGCAGCAGAATGCCTTAAATCCAGGGAGAGAGCAGACAGAACAACCATTTGTTTTCACTAGTGCGAATGTTTATTGGAGTTGCTGACTGTTGCCATTCTTTTCTCTCTGTGTTGGTCGACTTCCATCCGCTTTTGAGATCTTTCTTTTTGTTTTTTGTTAACCTTAGTGTTGGTTTCTCACATACATGCCGTCATGTTTTTTTCTTCTCCGAAACAGACACACATATGCGCAGTTCTTGTTACGGTGGCTACAAGCGCGGGCAGTGTGTCCGACCTTTATTTGGAGCGGTGACCAAGTCAGAGTGCTGCTGCGCCAACACGGCATACGCCTATGGAGAGCCCTGCCAGCCCTGCCCACCAGAGAGCTCTGGTACTGCAACTTAAATTTCTTTTCCCCTGTAGATGTATTACTACACCCGATCCTTCTTCAGACAAACTTTGAAAGCGTTCTTTGCACAGTGCGTTTAATAAATTTTACTCAGATCAGAGTAACTAGAATCCATCACCAGACGAAAGAATCCTCAGTGAGAATTTTCCTGTTGAAAATCCAAACAAAAACGACGTCGAAATGCCTCAAAGATTTTTTTTTGGCTAAATCTGGTTTGTATTTGATTTAAAAGCGGAAGTTATGTTTGGTATCTGAATTTGTTTTTCAGACATTATATAAGTTTAAATGCAGATCTATTTTAGCTGAATGTTAAAAACAAAGAATGAATTGCGCTGATTACAAACTCAAACATCTATCACCAACACAGCATTTTTTTTGTATGTTCACATGTGCAATTAATCGCTTGTAATTGCCAATATGTAGATAGTCTTTGACATGTTATTTTAAAATGAAGAAAAAATATAATTATTTGTAAAAATTGACCCATTATATCTTTATAAAAGCATCTTTTAATAATCTTTAAGTAGATAATCCACATGGTTTTCATAAAGCCTGCAAAAAGTGTTTACATTTTTTAGTTTGATGTAATATTTTAATCTCTAGTGTCATGTTTTCATTAGCTGTTCACTATGAAATACTATGAAATTAACAGAAAAGGCTTGAAAACATTAGCCTGTGTGTAATTCATCTACCGGTATATAAGTGGCTTTACTTAGTAAATTGAATTAATGAAAATAAATGAACTTTTCAATAACCGTCTATAATGCAGAATATGCTTTTTTGGAAATGTTTACATGGTTACTGACTTTTTTTTTTTCGTCCTTAAAGATGTGAAGTTATTTTTAAACTCATCAGCCTACGTTAAACTAAATCTAGACTTAGACATGTAGGTCTAAATCAGGGTAGTAGACTCTATTGACTTTTATAAATCAATTTTACATGCACTCTACAAATCAGGTCCATTGTTCAGCGTTAGCTTAGCTGCTGAGATTGGCTGAAAGACATGTCATCTGGTCATGAAACAGAGGACACAGCTGTGTAAATCTCGTATTTCTTGCTTTGCAATATAATTTGTTTAGTTGCCTTTCATTAGTCCTCCTAGTTAAAGAGCTTAAATTAAAGGACACCAGAGAAACACCACATAAAAGGTGCTTTATATACATTGCAGCAAAATAAGAATGCATGTAAATGGATAATGGTATGGTATGAAAGGTCCTTGCATTTTCTTAAACTCTGGTAAAAGCTGCTTTTTCTTGCATGTAAATTATTTGCTTTCTTCATCCAATGTGTGTTTGTGTTTTGTTGCAGCTGAGTTCCTGGCTCTGTGTCCCAGTGGTCCCGGCACAGCAGGCGACGGGAGAGGTGAGGAGAAAAACGCAGACTTGTCCTTAGCTGTTGTCCCGGTTAAAGAAAATAGCAAACAATTGCAGCGGTGCTGCTTGAGCTGAAAGTGGTTTGTGATCTGATCATTTTCTCTCACGCGTTCAGCAGGTTGTTCTTTGCCTTCTCAGATATAAACGAATGTGCGCTGGACCCTGACGTCTGTCAGAATGGAATCTGTGAGAACATGCTGCGGTCGTTCAAGTGCAACTGCAACGACGGCTTCGAGGTGGACCACACGGGCAAAAACTGTGTTGGTGGGTGAACTTCAGTAAACGTGTGCTAACAGAAGCCCGGAGGAGAAACCTGATGGCGTGTATTGGTTTTTGATCTGTCCTTTAGATATTGACGAGTGTATAGTGAACAGGCTGCTCTGTGACAACGGCCTGTGCAGGAACACTCCCGGGAGTTTCACCTGTCAGTGTCCAAAAGGATATCGCTTTGATACTGATACCATTGTCTGCGAAGGTTAGACCAAAGCTCAATCCCTGGTGCATCGTCACATATAGATTGTCTCTTTCTCTGAACGATAGTGAATGTCTATTTGTGCCCACAGATGTCAATGAGTGCGACTCTTCCCCGTGCATCAACGGAGACTGCATCAACAGCCCGGGGTCCTTCGTGTGTTCGTGTTCAGTGGGCAGCACCTTGGACAGCACTGGACTGGAGTGCATTGGTAAACAAAGAGTGGCTTTATTTCAACGCCGAAACAACAAATATTCTTTAAATGAAATGTGCACTAAAGTACACGCTAAAGTATTTTTGTTCACTACGAGATTTTCTTTTATGAAACAGAGACGACTAAGAGCACCTGCTGGCTGAAGATGATCAACAATCGCTGTGAGGTCAACATCAATGGCGCCACCCTGAAATCGCACTGCTGCGCCACGCTGGGAGAAGCCTGGAACAGTCCGTGTGCTAAGTGTGAAAAAGGTGATCATTGCGTTTTCTGTATTTTCATGATGCCAAGGCTTTGTTACACAACACCGCCAGCTGGAAAATGACGGTATTTCTGAATGTCGATTGAGGAAATATTCCCTCATATGGCACCTGACAAACCAACTGTTAATGCAACACATGTACAATCTGCATCAGGAGCTACTGAAATACTGAAAAGGTGGACTAGTACACAGTATGAATCATAGCTACATTTTTCACTGTTATTTGCCCAGGCATGTGTAGAACAAATCATGCTAGAACAATTTCTAAGTGTTTTATGCATAGATAATTTCATAATAGAAAGTTTATAAATTAGCATATATTAACCACACTTTTAATGGCAAATAGTTTTTCTTTGTGTACCTGCAGGTCTTCAACCTTTATTCCCTAACCTTGTTAGTTTAAAACAACCAAAACTGTAAAAAGCAAAGCAGTGTGGGTCTCATAGTGAGCAGGACGGTTACTTTGACTAGCCCAACATTGACTTAATCAACCTGTGGTGTCCTCCTTGTTTTCAATCAGACACCACTAATGACTTGCATGGCATTGTACTCCTTCCTCTCTTCAGATCCAATCTGCGGTAAAGGCTTTGCCAGAGTCAGAGGAAATAACTGCGAAGGTAATGGGCTGCTGCGAGGACTTCATGATGCAGAACATTGTGCTTTTACCTTTGAGTTCAGTAATGTGGAGCACTCAGCTCGGCTCTCGATGTCGCTTTCTTTATGTTTTTTCTTTTTTTCCCGGCTGACTCTCAGATGTGGACGAGTGTCAAGTGTTTCCGGGTGTGTGCATAAATGGCAAGTGCGTCAACACACAGGGATCCTTCTTCTGTCAGTGCCCTCCAGGGATGACTGTTGACATCAGTGGAAGGATGTGCATCGGTAAAGCTTTCGTTTTCTCACTGAATGACGTGTGTATTATTTAAATTCAGATATCTAACGCATGTTGACATTCTGTGATCGAAAGACCTGCGTACCGAGCACTGCTACCTGACCCACAACGACGAGCGCTGTGGGACGCCCATATCAGGGAAACACAGGGTGGACGCCTGCTGCTGCTCCGTCGGTGTTGCTTGGGGGCCCGAATGTGATGAATGTCCAGAACCGGGCACACCAGAGTTCAACCAGCTGTGTCCTCGGGGCCCCGGCTTCTCGCACAGAGGGGACTTCATCAACGGCAGACCCTTCCTCAAAGGTATTGTTGGTAGAGTGCGACCTTACAAAAGGTGTCCCATCGGTTGAATTCTAACCGGTTTCTCCTTCCGCTTTAAACCTCAGACATAAACGAGTGCAGGATGATAAACACTCTGTGCTCTAACGGGAGATGCAGAAACACCATCGGCAGCTTCCGCTGTCGCTGCGACAACGGCTACGCCCTGGACTCGGACGAGAGGAACTGTACCGGTGAGCCACTTTTATGAAAGTTGTCAAACAAAAATGTGGAACATCTTGTATCACGTTTGTTACAATCCAGCCGTCTGCCCATCCACCCAACAGCCTATCTTTGGCTAATTACACATTTAAAGCTTAATATATGTGGAAATAGATATTCATTATGTGTTTCATACTCGTTCTTTTAAAACTGGCCAAAAATCAGAAAAAAATACTAAATTTTGATATAAAAATGGGTAGGAACTCTAAAAAATTCAGAAATCGGTGGTTCAAAATGCCTTTAGACGCATGTTTAGCTTCTATGTTTACGTTAGGAGTCTGAAACTTTCTTCATCGGTTCTTTTCACCCCATCTTAAGCTTGCTCTAATCACGGTAAAGCGATGTTTAGCCATGACCTAAACTCAGCTCATTCAGCCTAATGGGAACCTGGCTGCTGGGGATACGCTGGAGCTGAACCCATGCTGTCTGGTTAACTGCGTTTCTGCTGAACTGAAATGTGCACACATCACTTGAGGTTTAAATGGCATTACACTTTATGGATTCTGAGCTCTTTTAAAGGCTCTCAGTAATTAAATGATCCTTGGGATGCGTTACCTCAGGTGAGTGAGATTCCAGCCTGGTTTCTCAGTGTAAAGCGTTTTATAATGCGGCCTAAAATCGAAAAGGTCAAAGCTTTTAGACTGGCGAGGAATCTGAGAGAGGAGCCACCGTATCTTTGCATAGTCTCAAAAGTCTCTTTTCAGCTAATTTGAACTTATACGATCCATTAGCTCGAAGTGGAAACGACCTGCCTTGGACTTTTGTGTTAGTCTGTATTCAGAAATCAGTTTTTCTTCTTGTACACTTTCCTAAAATTTTACAGCAGCTTGTTTTCCAATACTATTCAAAGGTTTCATATAAAAAAAGAAGCCAGAACAAATAGATCAATGGTAATGGCATAAACTGACTCCTATAGGGCACTAGAGCTACAAATAGTAGTAATAAGTGTTTATATAAACTATATTACCAAATCTATGGCGTCTTCCTTCTAAGTCATTGAATTCAGTTGTTACTCTCAGTTTTATGAGTGAAAATCCGACACTCAGCCCGCCGACTGCGTCAACAAACTGTGTCTGAGGTACTCGGTGAATTCCAGTGTAGTACTTAATAGTTCTTGTGCAATAAGTCGGGTCATGAAACTTCCTCGCTCGCTTAGTCATGGAAAAATCCCAGACTGGAAGACAGAGCAACGCCGAGGACCGCACTGTGCTGAAGTCACCAACTATCTGTGAACAGCCTCAAACCTCCAAACTTCGTTTGGTTTTCACATCAGCTCAATAGCCAAGTAGAACGGATTTTCAGAGCCAGAGGGAGTCGTGCGAACATGCCGCCGCAGTGGAGATGGGTTCACTTGGGCGACAAACTGAGGAATCTGAGTTTGGTCCATTTCATGCTCCTAACTTTACAGGAACAGTGAGTTTATAGGAACAATGCCATGTTTCAGATTTTTTGAGAAGTGATTGAAGTAAATGAAGTGAATAACTTGTTTTCAGTACGTTTGATAGAATCTAAAATGTATTTCTCTCTTTTTTCCCCCCTGCAGACATCGACGAGTGCCGGATATCCCCGGACCTTTGTGGCCAGGGCAGATGCGTCAACACAGCCGGAGATTTTGAGTGCGAATGCTTCGAGGGCTACGAGAGTGGCTTCATGATGATGAAAAACTGCATGGGTGAGCAATGACTCGATTTAATAAGTCGGATCAGCTCTGCCGCTGCTGCTGGTAAATTGATCGAGCAGAGTGCAGAAATGCCTCTTTTGTGGAAGACCGCTTCGTTTGAGAGCAGGAGTGATCTTTTCAACGCGGTCAAAGCGGTAGGATCTATTACAGCTTGTATTCAGCGACAGGGAGGACCTGCAACACAGAGCCAGCACCAGAGCTCCTTTACGTTCATAAATTCCTGATGAGGTGCTTATAAGCACTTATGCCAAATGTGGAGCATTTGGTGATGTAACCTAGTATTACTTTGGCTGTTTTTACTCACATATTACATACATGTTGGAGCATGCATGTAATATAAAATGGGAGTTGAAATCATTCTTCCACCTGATTTGTGTTTGGAAAAGCCCCGATTCAGACTTCCCAAGTTGTCTCCGCAAAGAGCCATGAGGGTGGTCCAGATTTATAATTATTAGAAGACAATCCACGGTACTGGACCTCAAGATGGAGCAAGTCGTCATGGCTCGACAATACATTGAATGCTGCTTTTCTTTTCAGGTCATCGATGGCACTCAATTGCATTTTTGTTATTCTCATAAATTACAGACTTTTCATCTGAAACAGTAAGATAGAAACTGATACAATGTTGAGGCAATGTTGGCATTTGGAAAGGGAAGTAATAAGTGTAGCATTATAATCATTTATTGGTTTAGGTAGGTAGACAAAACATCCAAACGGCAAAAACTTCCTTGCTGTTGACGCAACAAGCTTCCCTTATCCGACATGTTCAACCCAGTTACTATGAGACATTTTGAAGTTGTGAAACAAATATGTCAGAGCCAGAGGTCTGACACATCTGTTATTTTGCCTGTGTTGTGTGTTTCTCTGCTGCCAGACATTGATGAATGTGAGAGGAACCCTCTCCTGTGCCGTGGAGGTGAATGTGTAAACAACGAGGGCAGCTTCCAGTGCATCTGCCCCGAAGGACACGAGATCGCCCCAGACGGCTCAGCATGTTTAGGTGAGCAATAATATCAACTTCCTCTTTTTTCCTTTTCTTTTCTCTCTGCTGTTTAGGAATTTTTTGTTAGGGTGTGTAAAGTCCTGAGGACGATGATCAGAAAGTATGAAGTTACCGATTGGGACTGTCGGAACAGAGAGGGAAAAAAAGGAGAGTTGGGACATCTGGCTGGGTTTCTGTCTCTGTGTGTGTGTGGCCTTGCAACACCTGCTAATGTGTGTGACATATATTATTGGACAGATGCACTTATGGTGCATCAGTGTGAACGATAAAATTCACGTTAGATCTTGTTAAATCAAAGAAAACCCTGCTATAGTAATATATTTTAGGAAGATAAAAGACATTTTTGGCTAAATATTTAAAATGTAAATATATTCACATCTAAAATAAATATATATTTTTAATCACTGTTTTACAGAATTTACTTTTAATTATTTTGTTTTCATAAATAAGTATTTTCAAGCTTTGTCGTCAAGTTTTCTGATCTGAAATGTGGTCATTCTGACACCAGCAAAATTCTGAAATAATTATAGTCGTTTTTTGGTTCAACTAAAAAACATCTAAAGCATGGTTGGATTATACCACCATAAAATGGCACTTTCACATAAAAGTACCCTGCAAATCCCAGCAAGACTTAAATAGCCAATGGCATGAGCACTAAGACTTCAGAACGGATATCCAGTCGCATTGTGTTGCCTAAATGTGTAAACAATGGAAACGTTGCTTGAAAATGCTAAAAATATTCTCAATTAGATGAGAACCAAATGTTAAAAGCTGTAGCCGTAGTAAATATGTAGAAAGAAATAAATCCATCTTAATCCAAACCTCTATGTTGTTTTTTTCATGTACATTTAGTGCTGCAGCAGAGCTAACTCCAAGTTAGAAAAGTTACTTATTGCCTTGTACCATATATGGATTTATGTAAATGTCTTTCTTGGTCTTTTGTTTGAATTGTGCCTTGTGAATATTATTTTACATAAGCAAGTACATATACTTTTTATGCTATTAACAAACCATGTGTTTTTTTTTTTGTGATTATTTCATTTTAAATTTGCCCAGTTTTCATCGAGGCTTTCTTCTTTTGCAGATATAAATGAATGTGAGTTGAGTGACAGGTTGTGCAGGAACGGCCAGTGCGTCAACATGATCGGCCGCTACCAGTGCACATGCAACACGGGCTACAAATCCAGTGAGGACAGGCTGGCCTGTGTTGGTACGTGGTAAAATGTGCGACTGGTTCACTTGCGGTGACAGACTCTCTCTGCTTTGTTGATTTAGTAAACCTTTTTTACTCATCTTGTTTTTTTTCTGCTGCTCAGACATCGATGAGTGCACCATTGAGAACGGTGGCTGCGAGTCGTTCTGCACAAACTCGGAGGGCAGCTACGAGTGCAGCTGCAACAGCGGCTACGCGCTCATGCCTGATCTAAGAACCTGCACTGGTAAGTAGGTGTATTTTGTTTTGTAGTGTATAAGAAAGTTACGGATTGTAATGTAATTTAATTTGTATATTTATTCCTACTTTCTTCTTCTAAACTTGAGACGAGATAAGAAGCTGTTTGATTCTCACTCTTCAATGCTTCAAATTATTCTTTGTTTGCAAAGTTACAGAAGTTCTTCTATATTTCTGAGAGAGTAAAGAGTAGTAATAGTGAGCCATTCTGTAGTGATTATGTTACTACATGGTTACCTGCACTCAAAATGTAACCCACAGATCTAAAAAAAAATGTCTTCTTTTGTTTCCTGCTTTGAAATGTCTTCAGGCAACGAAAGATGTTGTTCCCTCACTATCATCTCTTTCTAGCTTCAAAGCTGGCTCGTCTGCAGGTTGCATGTCCTGTTCACAGTTTTGCTCTCACTCCTTTAATTTCCAACAGAATTCAAGGCTTTACAGTGGTAATTTGAGAGCAACGTTTCAGTGTCGTGTTTAATTTGTGGCGCATGCTCGTTCCTGGATTGACCCGACTAAACACACACCAGCGGGTGCCAGAAAGGTCTGTGTTGTCGCTTTGATTTGCCTCTGTGTGTCTTTAATTTTCAGATATCGACGAGTGCGAGGAGAGCCCTGAGGTCTGCGACGGGGGCCAGTGCACCAACACCCCAGGGACGTTCCAGTGCCTGTGCTTTGATGGGTTCATGTCGTCGGAGGATATGAAGACCTGCCTGGGTGAGCGGGCGAATGCTACAGCCCTGACCTTATTAAATCCTGGAGGTTTGGATTCTCTGGGATTTACTGAGACAACGTAATGATCCACTTCAAGGGTTTCCAAAGTATGAGTCATGAGAATGAGTTTTAATGACTCATTTCTGTGAGTGTGTGGCTCTCAGAGCGGGGAGTCTTTTTTTTATTGTTGTTGTTGATTTATGGGCTCGTGAGCATTGTGTTATTTTCGCTAAGGAAGGAGGAATGTGTCACATTTAGACGTCTGGCTTCCCTGCATGAGGCGCAGATACACGCCTCGAATAAAGGCGTGTATCTGCTCTAACACGCAGCTGGGTTTTTCAAAACAAACAACATTTATAGTCACAAAAAACTTTTATTAATCATCATAAACCTTGTCTTTATTGTAGGTCTGTTTCAGCAAAGTACCATGCTTGATTGCTTTCCTGCAATTTTCCTTCCCGTCTCTATCTAGATGTGGATGAGTGCGAGCTGAACCCCAACATCTGTTTGAGTGGAAACTGCGAGAACACTAAAGGGTCGTTCATTTGTCACTGTGACCTGGGATACTCCGTCCGCAAGGGAACCACGGGTTGCACAGGTGAGTGCGAGCATGTAGGACTGCACACCCTGCCGCCGGGAAATCGCAGATGGCGGTGAAAAGGATGTTTGCGTGTGAACCGAGGTCTGCTGCTTGTTAAAGTTGGGTTGTGTAACTTTTCTAAAAAAATAAAAATAAAAAAACAAAGAAAAAAAAAAAGATTTTTGATGGCTGTTAAAAATATCACCGTGCCGAGTCACAATGACATGAAACAGACAATCATTTGTGAAAAAATCAAGCTCCTCCAACTTAGCGCTGACAATCAACTCGTCTATTGTTCATGTGCTAACGACGGATAAACAACTTACCGTTCCAGGAAAACTGTTTGTCCAAGTTTACCAGGCTGAGCATTCATGGTGGGCTTTGCTGACGGGGGAGAAGCTACAGCTTAGCAGAGCGCAATGGGGAGGGTGCGAGCAGCGCATACACAAAAGTTATTGAGAGCACAGCTTGATTTTTTTCACTGTTTATCTGTCTCTTGTACACAACACATATAAATATATATTTTTAATAAAACTTGCATACTCCAGCTTTAAATCACGAGCATTGTGTTTTTCTGTTGCCCTGTGGGAAGGAAAGAGCCGAGGAAAGACGGGGCAGGACGAGAGCAGAGTTAGTCGAAGTGCCGCCAGCATCACCAGTTCCCCTCGGGAAGCTTCTGTCCGACTTGATGAGAAACACGCAGATAAACACACCGGGTTAACGCGCTCAGGTTGCCCTCTGTAACAGCAGCAGGGAGCAATGAGATCACTATCTCGCATTAGATGCATGCATCACATTGCACCTTTGTTTATTCCTAGGTTGGTCTTTCATTAAGGTCGGTTAAACATTACGTGATTGTTGGAACGCCTCACCGCCACGTAATCACCTGTAACGGCTCCAGAACACATACGTACAAAGTTCGTCCGGCTGTTCCGACAGTTTGCTAATTTGGAGCTACTTACCGTCCAACGAGAATTAGGTCTGATTTATAACACCACTTAGTTGGTGATTAAAAGCTAGTTGTAACTTTGGTCAGTGATTTTTTTTTTTCTGGCTTTGTCTTTAAAATGAGTCAATGAGCAGCAGCAGCAGGTCTCACTTAAGACACAAATAAACACGTTTGTCAGAATTTGGACGCGGACTGAACCCACTTACTCTCAATGACGAGAGCTTCCAAAGACAGACACACAAACACCCTGGCTCGTTTCTAATCCCATTAAAATGTCCATATAGATTTCTCCTTCTCCTGAGAAAGCTGGTGTCGCAGCAGAGCGTTTGGGTGTGAATCACCCGTTTGGAATTTCATCCCCAGACTGGAGAAATACGGCTCTAATTCCTCTCAGCGGGGCAAGATGTCTGACGGACAATTTGGCAAAATCTGCTACTCTTTGTGGAACATGCCTCCTACCGGCACGTTGATTTGTGTAAAGGTTATTGAAGACCCAGATTTGGCCCAGCTGGTGGTTAAAACTTTCCCCTGTTTTGCTCCATAGCAGAGACATCAAACTTCAGCACTGTTGTGTTGCGGTTATGTTTCTTCTAAAGTTTGGACAAGGTGTGGGTGAGCTTACTTAAAAGGCATGAGTTTCAAACTTAGCAAACGTCTGCATCAACTGCATTTAACACACAGAGAGGCCGACTCCAGATTTAACTATAACTGTTGACGCGCTTTTCACATGCAGCAGTTTCTGAGTTGCACTTTGCGTTTTCCTCTCGTGTGTCTGCGCGTCTGCTGTGCTCTCTCTCTGTCATCAAAGCCTCGGTGGGGAAACGATCATTAATTCCATCTGTAATCCAGGAAGATTCGCTTGCTGCCAGGCCTCATATTAACTCCATGATCAAATGCAGAGTAAATACACTGTACCCTGTCCTCAGGAAGAATGTAAACCAGAAGCGCCATAATCTTTAATTGACAGTGTTTCTGAATTACTACCCTCTCAGAGACCGACACGCGGAGAGGGGAACGCGTCTCTCTGGCTGTTAAATCACCAACATCTTCACTGAGTTCGCAGCGCAGCTCGCTTTTGATATGCGGGGGACACGCAGTCGCGCCGCTTCCTTATTCTCAAGGCCAGGTATTGTGTCGGTTCAGGTTTCACAAGGTCGTGGGGCTCAGATTAGAAGTCGTGATTGTTGTGCGTTATGGCCGTAAATAGAATCTTTTTTTTCCCGCTGTGGTGTCTAGGTATTCCTCCGAGAGTTCCCTGAGAGGAAAGAGTTACGCACTCCATTCATTATATCACCACCAGCTGCTGCAGCGAGGTCTTTATTAGCTTTACTCTACAGGATGTTCAGGGCTTTATAGGAAGGGCACAATTTAATAGTAGTCAAAAGTAATTGTTCCCGTTATTTACTGTCACTTGTTTATTAGAGTCCAGGGCTCCCTCGCATCAAGTGAAGGTTTCTCATTGAGATGAACGTCTTCTCGTCACACTTTCATAGAAATTGTGACTCGGAAAAACTTTGTTTCCATGTAGAACATCTGGAATGTGGAGAAAAAAAGAAGAACATCAACATTATAAAAAGTAATTTGAGCAGCGCAGAGTTTATAAGCGAAAAATCCTTATACACTCAGTAATACCAGTTCAGGGGAAGCAGACAGACTGATGCCTCAGGACGGCTGTTCTTCCACATGTCTCTTTATTTCTCTCTTGACACGCTTCAACAATCAATTTCCAGCTCATTAAATCCTCATAGGATGGCTATTAGTATCAGAGATCAAGAGAACGCCACAATGTCTTTGTGGCCCGAAATGCGGCTCTCATCAGACCAAACTAGCGAGCCGGGAACATTTAGATCTGTCGCCTGTCTCTTTATGCAGTGCAAGCCAAGCATCAACTTTGGTCACCGTGCCAAAACCCCCAGAGAAAAAGACACAAAACAGCGGACCATCAGAGCCTGTTCTTTCTTTTTTATTTTTTTTTTCTTTACTTGTTTTTTTTTAATTTTTTTATTTCTCGCCAGATATCAACGAATGCGAGATCGGAGCCCACAACTGCGACCGCCATGCGTCCTGCACCAACACAGCGGGCAGCTTCAAATGCAACTGTGCGCCAGGTTGGATTGGCAATGGCCTCAAATGCACAGGTAATGGAAGGAGACAGGCGGAGGTGTAGATATGTTATGTTTTTAAATATCTTATATTTGCAAGTTTATCTTCACAAATCAAAGTACCACGAAAAAATCAGACAAACTCAAAACTCAACAGTAAAACGCAATTTATGTTGTTTTATTTGTGCTAATTTTGATGATCATGGGCTACGAGCAATGAAAACCAAAATTCTGTTTTATCAGAAAATTTGATCGTTACATAAAACTGAATAAAAAGACTTTCAACACAGCAGTGATGCAGACACATTATGGCAGAAGACTGATGACTTCACAGCTGCCACGTCAGTGAAACCGTCCACGAGGACAGAAAACGTCACTGCTGAAGAAGCTGCTTGTGCTGCACACAAGCACATTAGTGGAAAGTTAATTGGAAGGAAAACATGCAGTAGAAAAAAAAGTGTAATAGCAGTCTTGATTGTGATGCGAAGCCTCTTCACTAGTTTTAGGAGATTCACAAGTCACAGACAGCAGCCTCGGTAGATATCACATACAGACGTACCTCAGTATGTATGTGGCTTTCGCTACTGCATCCCTCGAACGACTCCACTCTTCAACCAGACGTCAGAAAAATGGACTGCTTTTCAGTGGCCCAGTGTCACCTTTTCAGATGGAAATACTCAATGCATTCTTTTGGAAATCAACGTCCCTGGAGCAAAGCAGAAAGACAAAAGGCCAAGTTGGCCCAATCTAATAAGAACCTTCTGTTGGCTGTAAGTCATAATCCTCAAAATGAACCGAAATAAGCACTTGAAATATGTCAATATGTCTGTATGAAATCTGTAAAATCTGAATTTGAGTTTGTAAATGGAAGTAGCTATTTATTAACTACAGTATGTAGGAAAAGAAACAGAAGATTAATAAACCGCACTGTGATTCTTCCAGCATTTGTTTTTTTCCATAAATAAAAGCTTGAAGTTTTTATTTATGGCCCGGTTCTCCACAGTTATTCAAGTGCAAAGGAAAACCAATTTTAAAAAACCTCAAATAAATTAACCAAATAAGATTAATGTGCATATGGTCATAAAATAATCTTTTTGATTTGGTTCTGCACATACATTTTACATGTAACATGTATTTTTACTGCAACAAGGAGACACTAGACATTTTTGTGTTTTATTTGTGATTTACCAATATAATTATTATAGAATAAAAACGATCACGGACATGGACAATCTTAAAGGAAATGCTGAAAATATGAGGTTTTTCATTATTATTCTGTGTTTTGCATTAGATTTGGATGAGTGTTCAAATGGGACACACATGTGCAGCAACAACGCCGACTGCCTCAACACCCTGGGCTCGTACCGCTGTGCGTGCAAGGAAGGTTTCTCAGGAGACGGATTCCACTGCTCAGGTCACACAAGCAAATCAAAAAACACAAGTTCCATCAAATTTGTTTTTTTTTTTAAAAGCCCAATTGCAATAAAGTCCATCTGCTCACCTCTGCAGACAGCGATGAGTGTGCGGACAACGGCAACCTGTGTGAAAACGGCCACTGTCTGAATCTCCCCGGAGGTTTCCGCTGCGAGTGTGACATGGGCTTCATCACCACTCCGGATGGGAAGGCCTGCGGGGGTAAGGCGCCGCTAAAAATGGACGTTCTGGTTCCAGCACCTCTGAGTTTCTGGCCATATTTGTTACAAGTGTTAAAAATGTCCTGCGTTCACTCCTGTGAATGGCTGTTTGTTTTCCCGTTTGGAGAAACAGACAGTCCAACGGGAACGGGCCTTTCAAATGTGACTCATTAAACAGAGTTTTGGACACAGGAAGTCTGCAATGTGCTTAGCATTAAAGTGGCTTCAGTTGTTGATTTGGGAGTGACACAAATGAAACTTGCCTCATTTTGTTTTGAAATATGGGTGATGATTTGGTGTTCCAGCGTTCCAGGCAGTACTGAGAAATGATCGCTTTGATCACTGAAAAGTTAAGAGTCATAACTTATCGATGAACTGTGAAAGATGTTTTCTCACTTTTAGTAATTTGTTTATCATGTAAGGTGCCAAAGGAGTAACTGATGTGAAACTTCAATGTCTGTTCACCATTAATTATACTTACCGTGTATATATATATATATATATATATATTTTTTTTTTTTCATGAATTTAAAATTGGATCTGTTGTCTAAAACAATGCAAAAGTCTTATGAAAGTCAAAAGTATATTTTCTATGTGTTTTTTTCTTTGAATGTTTTTTAATATTGACAATATTTTTATTCACATTGACTTACTAGCCCCGTGGCTCTCACACACCATTTACATAGAAAGTTTTACACAGATGTAGTGTTTAGGTGCGACAAAATAGATTAATTTGTGTCTCAAAATTAACAGTAATGACCAATAACGACCAATCAGAGATTTCAGTTATACCTGACAGGATGACCTATTTTTGAATTACATTCACTAATATTTAGCGTCGCCAGGCTTTTTCGTTGACACCCAAAGAGTTTTGAATTTAGTAAGTTGATCTTCAAAGCATAAAAAATGAAATAATGTAAAAGAAGACTGTGATTTCAATGAAAAATGAACGACCTGGTCATGATGCAGCGGAACACAGTGAATCCTACACTGTCGATTTCAATACACACACACTTTTCAGAACAGGAGTGCATCAAATGCAACACATACACCACACCTACATGTCACTATTTGTATGTCTAATAAATTTAAATCCTCCCTTTACATCAATTTCACTCATTTTTTCAGTACATCAGCATAAAAGATATAAAATAAGTGACACAATCTGAAGCTTTTAAAGGGATTAATTAACCAGGAGTCCATTTCTCTCTCTGTCTTTCAGACATAGATGAATGCAGCTTTGACGACATCTGTGTCAATGGACGCTGCCAAAATATCCCAGGACTTTTCAGATGTCAGTGCAACCTTGGATATGAGCTGGACAGGGGTGGAGGCAACTGCACAGGCAAGACACATTGAGAAGGGAACCATGACTGAGCTGAGGAAATGGGGGATTTCATCGGCTTCTCTTTGTTTTTCTCTCAGACATAAATGAATGTGCAGATCCAGCTATTTGTCTGAGTGGAATCTGTGTCAATATCCCTGGAAGCTACATCTGTAACTGCCCACCCGACTTTCAGCTGAACCCCACTCGGGCGGGCTGCGTAGGTGAGACTCAACGCTTCATCTCAACCCATCGGTGATGTTTATTGTCAGATTAGCAAGGAGCAAAATCTAGAAAAATCCCCAAACATATATATATATATATATAGATATACATGTGTGTGTGGACAGACACTCGTACCGGAAGCTGTTACCGCGATGTGCGTTTCCGTGGAGATTCATCCGAGAGTTTGGACTGCTCCAATGAGATCGGTGTTGGGGTTTCCAAGGCGTCGTGCTGCTGCTCCGAAGGCCACGGCTGGGGGAGCCCGTGTGAATTATGCCCACCTGGAAATTCAAGTGAGTCCACACTTTGCTACATCGACTTAAAGAGCAAAGATAGACGGATCTGGAAGAGGAGTAACACGAAAAACACTCCCACAATTGAACCTTAAGAGTTATATCATGTTTAATTTCTCAAATTAATGTCAAAGTTCTGTCATAATTTTTCTATAAGGTATTGAAAAGATAGAGAAATTAATAAAGATAAAGATATATTATGGCTTCGGTTTTTTTTTTTAGCAAGTTAGTTCTTTTTTAAAAGTTTTGTGTTTCTCCCAAATGTTTATGGTTACTAGGGAAACTGCTCATTCAAGATGCTGTTTTATACCCATTCAGCCAACAGTGCAGTCATTTCCTCCCCTTTTTATTTATCATTTCTAGCAGTAACTCCAGAGTTTAACACAAATGTAAATTTCTCCTCAGTGCAAGTTAGCTATTTTCATGCCGTGCGATGAAGGTTCGCTGTAATTGTTGCTGCTGGTAAAGACAGCTCGGTCCTGCTAACATGGAAATTACCAACAGATGGTTCAAAACAATGCAGGCAATGACTCATCCCTTTCAGCTCGAGGACACGCCAGCTGCTGGGACAAGAACAGACAGTTATCTCGGAGAAGTCGCAGTCGTGTCCAGTCCACCAGACTCCGATATTCACTGGCAGATCTCAGACGTCTGATTAGAAAAAAAAAAAGAGCGTCTTTTATGTGACCTAGTTTCAGGCAACTGTTCCCGGCAGATCCTGGAATGCAGCAAACTTTACTGGTGTTTGGTTGTTGTGTGGCCGGTGTTTATTGTGATTCTGTATTACATGTTACAGCTGAGTACAAGACACTGTGTCCTGGAGGAGAAGGCTTCAGACCAAACCCTGTCACAGTCATCTTGGAAGGTCAGAAAAAGTCCTGCTGTCATTTATCTCCAAGCCCACAGCCAAACACGGTGCCACTGATATTCTGTTGTTGTTGCTTTTTCCTCCTCTGCAGACATCAACGAATGTCTAGAACTTCCTGGCCTGTGCCAGGGAGGACGGTGCATCAACACATTTGGTAGTTTCCAGTGTGAATGTCCAAGAGGCTTTGCCCTGAATCTTGAAACCAGAGTCTGTGAAGGTATTACGCATGCACACACCCTCATAGGGAACACCCGCACACACACGTACACAGGGAACCTCTCCCTCTCAATTAATTGCCCTAGGATGCTTTCGTGGGAAAACTGAGGTCATTATGGAGAGTAAACAAGAAAATAAAAATATTGGACCATTGCTCCTGAGTCTATCCCAGAACGTCTCTGTTCTGGTTCCTGCCCGCTATCCCAGCAGAGCTCGGCCAGGAGGGTGAAGCAGCTGAGTTCATAGCTTTCAGAGGAGGGGTGAGACTCTGATGTGGTCAGCGCTCTCTTCAGGGAGGTGGACTCTGTTTCTGAGAGACAGGCCAAAGATGATAGAAAATGGGAGGAATGGCAGATCGAGGGGAAAATATAAATAAAAAGGGTGTTTAGAAAACAGTAATAGGACCAGAGGGGAAAGGAGGAACCTGTGGGTAGGACAATGGTGACATTTTTATGTGCGCATGTTTGTTTGCTGGACTATTAAGAGCAAATGAGGACACCACATCCGCTCATTCTTAAGTTAAAAAAAAAAATACAAAAATTGCTTCTTTTGTTTTCCTGCAAGTAAAGTGACTGCAGCAATGCTGATGCGGACATAACTTGAGCTAAACATTGTTAGTGACTGTGATTAGCATCCAGTCAGATTCAGTTTGAATTATTAGCATTGCTGTCAGGTAGTTTCTCCACTTTTATTTTGCAGGAAATGACATCACATTTACAAAACTGGTATTTAAATGCTTCTAAATATTTTCACACATAAATTTTTTTTTTATAAACCTAAGGACAAAAAAATGCTAGTTTTTTGTAACCATTCAGTGAATGCGCTTATAAAAATTCAGTTCAAATATATTGTTTTGGAATTGTGTAAATCTTGTTCCCAGCCAAATTATGCACATCTGCATCCAGAAGAGATAGAGACCAAATTTAATTCAGTTTAATGAAAAACTTAGAAAGTTTGCTGCAAAATCTATAGTTCTGTTTGTCCCTTGTTGTTAAATTTATTTTACAAATTGACCCATTTTGCACTGGTGAAGCATTTTTCTGTTCTTGTAATGAAACAAACCCAAAAGTCTGTCTCTAAACATATCAAATATGATCCTTAAAACTTAAATCGAAATAATCTTGGAAACTTTTTTGCAACCTCCATCAGAGCTTCTGCTGCTAATATCAATAAATCAATAATAGAAATATGTATTGGTTGTTATTCATGTGTTTCAACAAGTGCAAACCAGACGCATGCAATTACATTTCCTCTCTGTTTCCGGATGAAGATATCAACGAGTGCGAACAACCGGGAATCTGCGGCCCCGGCCAGTGCTACAACACCATCGGCAACTACACCTGCATCTGCCCCACTGACTACATGCAGGTCAACGGCGGCCACAATTGCATGGGTGAGTCTGAATGCGTCACGGGAGCAGGAAAAATGTCTCGGACCTTTGGTGCCAAACTCACGTTTGGCTGTTTTTATTTCTCCTTTTATGCACAAAGACATGAGGAAGAGCTACTGCTACAGGAACTTTTACTCAGACAACAGGACCTGTGATGGAGAGCTGACCTTCAACATGACGAAAAAGATGTGCTGCTGCTCCTACAACATCGGCCGTGCTTGGAATAGGCCGTGTGAACAGTGCCCTGTGCCCAGCACCGGTGAGCTCTGATGCCAGCGTCTGTTGCTTTGGTATCAACGTCGTCTTTCCCCGAGTTAATTCATGATTTATGTCCACTTAGATGAGTTTGCCATCCTCTGCGGCAGTGAGAGGCCAGGATATTACATTGACATCACTACCGGACGGGTTATTGGTAAGATGTTATAATCCTACTGCTCGTTTATGGAAAACAGGTTTTTAAAATTACCCTCTGGGTTGTTGTCATTCCATAGATATCGACGAGTGCAGGGAAATCCCAGGTGTGTGTGAGAACGGAGTGTGTATCAACATGATAGGCAGCTTCAGATGCGAGTGTCCCGTCGGCTTTATCTACAACGACAAGTTGCTGATTTGTGAAGGTGATGTCCACACCCACACGTTGATCGAAGACATTCTTACAAATTCTGTTTAGACAAAGGAGACTGACTAATTCGGGTCAACTAAAGTCTAATGTGTGTGAACATGTTGTCTTCATGTTGCCAGATATTGATGAGTGCCAGAACGGACCACTGTGCCAGCAGAACGCAGATTGCTTGAACATGCCTGGAAGTTACCGCTGCGAATGTAAAGCCGGATACCGCTTCACCCCCACCGGACAGTGTCTGGGTAAGGATGTTAAATTGTACAATTAAAGGCTAAAATGTGAAAATATTCTAGGAAATAAGCTGCTGTATGACAGTACTTATGCATAAAATGGAGTGAGAAGGAGCTAAATGGTCAAGAAGAGTGTTGTGATTGGCAAAGTAAGACGTTTGTGAGGAAATGTAAGCTCTGATTGGAGGGAGGTTGAGACACCAGGATATCTAATCTCGTCCACTTGAAGGTGCGACAGCCTGCTGACCCAGAGGGAGCGGCCCATTTTCTGATTGTGCCCTCAGACCTCAGACTGACTCATCCGATTCACACTCGGCTGTGACTCGCCCGAGCGTATGAAGAACCGCTTCACAAACAAAAAGCAAGAACGAGAGCCTCCTCTCCATGAGAGCAGGTTGAAGCTCTGCCCAGGAATAAAACAAAAGTCGGAGACGATGAATGCATCCTCTGGATCCAGCTGAGGCTTTAACCTTCTGACCATGTTATCTGACATCAAATCAGAGCGTTGTGACACCGATATTTAACCCCAGAAACAGCAGAACATGCCTATCTCTACTCCGTTCCTTCATATTCTCCCTCAGCCGAAAGAGCCGAAATATATATTTCCTCGATGAGCTGGGGACAAATTTATTTCCCAAAAAATTGTCTCGTCTTCCTCACTTCTGAGAAAATTGTTGAACTTTATTTTCTTTCACTTGATAAGCCAGAGTTGAAGCAGCAGACATTTGGGGCCGAATAGGAGTTTTTCATGGTGTTCTTCATGCTAACGAGGAGAGAATGCGAAGCATGTGTTGAGCTGTTGAACATGTGCTTCAGCATATCTGAAACATGTTGCTGTCAGAGCGATAAGGAAATGTTAAATCAACATCCTGTTTTGCTTCCTGCTTTTCATGCGGTTCCCAAGAACAAAACAGACTCGTGATAAAAAGCTTTCAGGGTCGGAATGCCTTCCAACAGATTTGGAGTGTATTTATGTTGCAATCGTGGCAATAATTTAATTTGAAAACTCATATTATAAAATGGTCTTTTAATTGATTTGAATCAACTTTGACTTCCTCTTCCATTTCCTTTTTGTCACATTTATCAGCATCAACTGTAGCAAATTTGCATGATAATAACCTTGAATGTTGTTCTGACTATTTATACGGCTACATTTAAGTGTTTTTTCACTGCTATTTCCTAACAATAAATATAAATTTCTCTATCCTCTCCATTTCAAAGAGTGGCTAATTGCCCTGAGAAACAGGAAGTCGTGGATTACTATTTTAAAAAGTACTCAACACACTTAAAAAAATCAACATTAATAATTTTAGATTTACTTAATAGGATTTATTAAGGACGCCATTCATGTAAACCCTCATTATTTTGGTAAAAAAAACAAATGTTCTTTATGGGTCAGAATATATTAATGTGTTAAAGGCTGAATTTATTTCAAGGTTTTAATACATAATACAGAAAATAAAAAATGAAAGCTGATTTATTCACTTTTTTTATTATTATTTTTTTTTGTTTTCATAAGTGCCCCTCAGTTTGACCCAGAGTTGACAACTGTCTTTCATGTCTTCAGATCGTAATGAGTGCATGGAGAACCCCGGCATATGTAACCCTGGCCAGTGCATCGACACGCTGGGAAGCTACCGCTGCCTCTGCCCCAACGGCTACAAAACAACTCCCGACCGCTCCATGTGTGTCGGTACGTCCTTCTAGATCTTATTTTTCTTCCTCTTTGCGCTTGTTGTTCAGGTTTTGTCTTCACTGTTGTGAGAAACGTGAATGTTGTTTGTGATTAAACCTTTCCAGACGTGGACGAGTGCGAGAGGCAGCCCTGTGGCAACGGGACCTGTAAGAACACGGTGGGCTCCTACAACTGCCTCTGCTACGTCGGCTTTCAGAACTCGCACAACAGCGACTGCATAGGTGGGCGCTGCTGATCACTTTAGCGAGGACAACAGATGACACGTCTCTGACACGTCCCTTTGTTTTGCTCAGACATCGATGAGTGCTCCACGCAGAGGGGCTTGTGTCGAAACGGGCAGTGCTTGAACTCGGTGGGAAGCTTCTTCTGTGTGTGCAACGACGGCTATGAGCTCACATCAGACGGCAGACTCTGCACAGGTAAATGACCTTTACCTTTTTCTTGTGTTACGAAACGCATCTTTCGTTAGTTTTACATATTTCTCTTTGAAATGTCTTGCTTTGTTCCAGACATCAATGAATGTGCAGTGAATCCTGGCACTTGTGGGGCAGGAACTTGTGTGAACATGGACGGCACCTACAGGTGTATTTGCCTGCCTGGCTACTATCTCCACGAGGAAACATGTGAAGGTACAGGAAGCTGCAGGGACCTTGAACACAAGTAACAGCAGGGATCTGTGACGTGTAGAAAAAGCACACACACACACACACACACACACCCCCACACACACACACACAAAGTGATCATTTTCACATGAACAAATCTGATCTTGGACCAATTCTGCATATTCAGCAGAACTGCAGAGACTTCTCTGCAGCACCAGGAGTTTTTTATTTAATTTTTTAGACAAAAACAAAATTTAACAACCACTGTCAATGACATACCTTTAATTTCCCTATTATTTCAGATATTAATCTGTTTTCACATTTGACATATATGCACCGCTGAAATCACTGTAATCATCAATTCTCTAAAAAAAGCTGTGGAAATACCTCCATAACTTTATAAAATAATAATAAATCATACCTAACAATGTCACATATTCTTTTGAAATGTTCTTATTCTTAATTCTTCAAATGTTTACATTCATAAATTAATTTTGGTATGAAAACAAAAGCAGTGTGTCTTTAAAATTATGCATTTATTAAATAGATTTAAATAAGGTTTTGTGAGAAAAATGCATATAGATTAGGAATGGGTTGTATGAATTTTGAAAGTAATTAAGTCTTTATTATTGTGTCCCTAAACATTGTTTGATATTGGATGGCCTGCTTGTTATAAAGGTTTTTTAAGCATTTCATTTTTTTATGTAACTTTTTTGACTAAATCTGCAAACAAACACCATTTTGTTGCAATTATATTGCAATTAAACATGATCTCAGCAAAACAGTTAAAAAGTGAATAAATGCAAACCAAATTGCCAGTAAGGAGAAAATAAATGAAAGAGTGAAAAGACAAAGAAACGATAGCAGAATAAAATAATATCAATACATATTTAGCTGTTGATTTTGACCATTTCAATCCTACAAATGTTTGTGACATCAAATCATTCCTAAATAAATGTAATCCCAAATGTGTTTTCAAAGTTTTAATTTCTAAGCACTGTGGCTGATGACATTCCTAATCCTTCGTCAGACATCGACGAGTGCGCCCAGTCTCCTGAGATCTGCATGTTTGGAAAATGCACCAACTCCGAGGGAAGCTTCACCTGCGAGTGCCCCGAGGGCTTCCAGCTCTCTGCGTCGGGACGCAGATGCTTAGGTGAGCGCGAGTGGATGAAACGAGAAACTGTGACGCTACTGCATGCATCTGCTTCACGGGACAAGGTTGGGAAGCTCTCAGCAGAGAGATGAAGTAAGGCTTTCTGGGTGTTTCATGACGGCTTACTCTGTTCCAGCTGGTTCTGCTGCCTCAGCCTCGACGAGACCAAGGGTGGCTCTGAGCAGATCAATTTTCCATTTCCTCACTTGCGTGCATGTGTGTGGATGTGTGTGTGCGCGTGTGTGTGTGTGTGTGTGTGTGTGTGTGTGTGTGTGTGTGCGCGTGTGTGTGTGTGTGTGTGTGTGTGTGTGTGTGTGTGTGCCTTTACACATACATGGTGTGTGCTCTTAGGCTGGGTGGGGTTGTGCTGAGTTCTCTATAAGGGAGTTCCCTCTCCAAACACTGAAGTGATGACTTCATCAGTTTACAGCTCGCGTTCCTCTTCTCTACAGTTTTAGAAAGTGCTAAAATTTGAAGCCTAAGTCTGGCTGTCAGAGAAAATGTGTTTCTGTTAATAACGACAGGGAGGCATTTGCTACGATCACAGAGATTTATAACGTTTATGGTAGATTTTATGTCATATACTTAATTTTCTGAGGTCTTTTATTTCATGTTTTTCCTGAACCAGAGTTTCAGTGGGGTTAGTTCCACTTCATTGAACTTCTGCCACAGCTGTGCATGAAATATTCCTGTGATTTTATTTTGTGTAAATATGTCAATCTCTGCATCGTTGAACTAGGGGAAAACGAATATGTTGACATTTCAAGTGCATGCTCAAAACTGTTTTCTTCTCCGAAGGATGGTGAAATCCTTTATTTCCTCAGATTTTCATTTTTAAGAGTCAGTCATCCTCACTGTTATAGATCAACATATATTCAGTTTGTAAAGAAGAAACCTAGGTAGTACGTCACAATCTTTGATGTCAAACAAACCAATTTGTGCTCAACTTTTACTGATTGTGTTTAATATGTTTTGATTTACCACTAGTCATGGTTTTCCACATCAGTTGTCACCAATCACTATCAGGTCTTCTACTCTTTTTCACGTTCGCATTTATTTCAAAACCTCATTTTGAGCTTTTTATTTATTTTTACCCGTTAAGAGGTTGTTCTTGCTTCTGATTTAAAAAAAAAAACAAAAAAAAACTGTCTTATCGACATTTTTGCTCACCACATCGTCATAAAGCTCCATCAGACTCCCCAAAGGAATGGCTGAAAAATCACGGCTATGGCGAAAAGAAACGTGACACTATTGAACATTTCTCTCACAGCACCAGGTGTTCATGTTTGTGGTTTTTGCCTCTGAGCCAGGTGTGTGTGCATGCATGTGTGTGTGTGTGTGTGTGTGTGTGTGAAGAAAGCTTATTTGTGTTGAGTTCAGTGAAGTCCAGAGATTGCAGGAGGGCACTGCCATGTGCTTCTCATTACAAGAAAGTCGCTGCCTAGTCAAAGAAGAAGAAAAACACACAACTCTGTGCAGAAAATTATGCAGTTTATGTTCCTGAGGGGGAAATTTTAAAACACATTTGATTTATTGAGGAAAAACACAAACTTTTTTTTTAATACACATGTATACACATGGAAAACAAGACCATTATCATTAGGGCTGCAATTGAATGTTGCTTGTACACAGTTAAACAATGGCCTTCTGTTTGGTCCCCGCAGCATGACTAATACCATGTTTCTAAGACCTAACAGAAGTTTTCCGAATTAAACTCAGCTCAGTTTATTTATAGAGTGGTAATTGACAACAAATGTCATCTGAAAACACTTTGTCCATCTGTGTCGGATCCAGTGTTGAATTCAGTTCAGTCCAAATTCTGTTCAGATCAATCCAATTCAGTGCTACATGCTCCGATTCGGATCCACTGGGTGAGACCAAGAAGTCTCAAAAAAGTTATTTTTTTTAGTTAGAATGAAAAAAAAGTTTAATCCAGAGCATTATGATGTATTTTTCATGAAGTGTAAAATGTTCTGCTCTTAATACAGTCACTTCAATTCAACTTGAAATAAAATTCAATCTGTTTTAGTTAAAGTGGATGATGGCAGCATTAGCTCATCCATCGGCTCTATCTAGGAAAAGTTTTCCAACTCACTTTTTCACTGTCTTCCAAAGAATTTACATTCTGAGAAGTCTGCATTAATCCAACCAATAAAAATTAAATGTTGCATTTACCTGTACAAATTGCTCACAGGTATTAGTTGTTGGAAAAAAAATTTAAATAAAGAAGAAGAAGTGATGCAAAGAAGTGAAGTGATTGTGGGGAGGAGAAAAGGTAAACCTCCCCGTAAGTTTAGCAGGTTCTCTGAAAAACAGTGGCCTCCCCTCCTCCTCCTCCCTCCTGGTTTGTCAGCACACTCTTACTGTTTCACACATAAGTTACAAATATTTCACTGACTTATTTATATATACATATAAAAAAGCTACATGTGTGCAAGCTGCATTTAACTGGTTCAAGAACCTGAAAACTTCAGCTGTGGTATGAGACAGCTTTACATATACTCCCATAACTTCATGAAACAAATGTTTTTTAAAACTTTTTGTAGAAATGTGTAAAGCTGAATCAGTAGACTTCCTTTCTGTCTGCTACATTTGTTCCCTTTTGTGGGTTTTGACCCTCAGACATCCGCGTGAGCTACTGCTACACCAAGTTTGAAAACGGACGGTGCCTGGCACCGAAGGCTCTGAACACGTCCAAGGCGGACTGCTGCTGCACTTCCATGCCTGGCCAAGGATGGGGAAGTCCCTGTGAGATCTGCCCCAGGAAAGATGAGGGTGAATATCCTTCCTGACACACATTTAAAATCAGCAAAACATACAAGTGTTGGAAAAGGGCACAGATATTATCTTTAATTTGTGACTTTTCCTATTTTTTATTTGCAGATGCTTATCGTGTTCTGTGTCCTAATGAGGGATATAAGCGGGGACCAGATGGCCCTAAAGGTTCACGACCATAATCTAAGCAAAAGCTACAATAAGTTTAATCTGCTCTATATTCCTGCTCTATGAGGTTGTGCTGATTTATTTATTCATTTTAATTCCAGATATCGATGAATGCCTCAACGATCCATGCATTAACGGCCAGTGCATCAATACAGACGGATCCTTCCGCTGTGAATGTCCGATGGGATACAGCTCTGATATCAGCGGAGTCAAATGTGAAGGTAGGTTTATTTGGTTTCACATTGTCAGCATGTAACCCAAACTTATTTACTCGTCTCATTCCCTCGTTCCTGTAAGCCAAGGTTTAATCAACTCCCTTCGATGCAGATACAAACGAGTGCGAAATCGGAAATCCGTGTGGCAACGGCACATGTGCTAACGTCATCGGCGGGTTTGAGTGTGCGTGCAATGACGGCTTCGAGCCCGGGCCTATGATGACCTGTGAAGGTATGAGAGACGCCGCCTGAAAGTCCGTCCTCTGTCCTGCAGTCCTGACAAATGACTTTTTCTTGATTCCTTAGACATCAACGAGTGTGCCCAGAATCCTCTGCTGTGTGCGTTCCGCTGCGTTAACGTGATCGGCTCCTATGAGTGCAAATGTCCCACGGGTTATGTCCTGCGCGACGACAGGAGGATGTGTAAAGGTACCTCAATGAAACCACTCAGTCTCACCGTTTTTTACATATGTGGTCTATTTAATAAGTCATGGGTCGGAAACTTTCTGTGCCCCTCAGACATAGCGGCCCCCACCTATAAAGTTGCATAACTTGTTATCTGAGCGAGATACTCAGTGAATCTCTGTCTGGGATGAACTTAAAAATGTCTGACAACTGTAACCAGTCAAGTCCCTGTTTATACATCCACTCTCTAAAATAGCTTAGGTACCATGGCAACAGATGTATTTGTGGAGAAGCACTGAAACAGGAGGAGCCCATCAGCAATCGTAACATCACTGTTTAGAGTAAAACTTCAAACGGGTTGTTAAGTCTGCATCTTCATGCCTGCTGATCCAGAAGACCTCAGAGTTGGAGTATGCTGAGGAGTGTCTTAGTGAGGCCACTGATAAAGTTCCTAAAAAACACTCTGCTTCTTCTTCTGACTTTATGCTTGTTGTCTGACTTTCCAGACCAAAACGAGTGCGAAGACGGTATAGATGACTGTGCCAGCCGAGGAATGACTTGCAAGAATCTGATTGGTACATACATGTGCATTTGCGCACCTGGATACACACGGGCGCCTACTGGAGATGGATGCATGGGTAAATATTACACGGCTCTGGCTCTGCTTTCACTGACATTATCATGATTTTCTAATTTTCTGAGTTTTTTAACTTTGGGACTGTTCAACTACTCTTACAAAGTTTGGCGACCAGATTACAAGAACTTGAAAACAAAATCTTTAGAGAAATATCTCTACACACCTGCCCAAACATTTAACAGAAAACAACAACAACAACATGTTGGCTGTTCATTTCAATTCTTTTCAGTTTATTGAAATAGCTCCCATTCACGTCGATCCAACGTCAAAGAGCTTCCAATTTATATATTGCTGTTTGGTCAAAATTCAGTCCAAATCAATTCGATTCATTCCAGTTCTATGCATTCATATCATCACTGTGGAGAGGAACCACTCCCTTTTAACAAGAAGAAAAGTTTAGGCTCAGTAGGAGAAGCCATAGGTTTGAGAAGGCAGAATAAACAAAGAATAAAGTGATTCACTTCCTTTAAGGGGAAAAAAAAAAAGAGAATACATAACTAATGTCAGCGATAGTGCCATCAAAAACTGAGCCGGTAAATACTCCCGATGGGAAAGGAAAATGCAGCAGTAGCTTTTGAGATGACTCATTAAGAATAGAGATAAAGCAAAATACAGGAACAGCGGGCCAACTGTATCTTTTATGGAAGTCTGATCTAATCCAAGCATATTGAAAGAACATTAAAGACTTTCTTTGGCAATGCAGTGTGTTGTGACAGCTTTACCCCAGAACCTGGAATAATAATAATAATAAAAATCTTATCTTAGCACACTAAATTAAGTAAACGTGACAACACAACACAACACATAATTCCTGCCTTTTGTTGTGGATTTTGTCTTAGACCTCAATGAGTGTTCGGCCAAACCAGGAATCTGTAAGAACGGCCGCTGTGAGAACACGGTTGGAAGCTACCGCTGCAGATGTGACCAAGGATTCGTTGCTAATCCCACACAGACAGAATGTATCGGTATGTAGATGTTAATTAATCCACTGTGCATGCCTTGTTAACCCTCATGGTCTTAAGTTAATTGGCGTTTCATGGTTTGGACGAAGCTCGGACGCAGACGCTGCTCTTACTTGTTACATCGTTGAGTGTTCTTGAAGTGGCTGTGGTGTCTTTGTGGGAAGTGGGGCCTTTTTTCCTCTGTCTGCTTCTATCCAGACAAAGTCAAGGAAAAACTCTCCTACCTTGTCTGAATATGCATGTCTGGGCAGCTGTACCATGTTAAGCTTGGTGAGAAAAGCTCCTGAGGGACACTTTAAATCTCATGTCTGTGTAGCTATCTTCCTCTTCACAGACAGCAGTGATAGAGGCGTGTGGGTTATCTATCTATGTCTGGCGTGTGAAGTCAGGTCCTGTCTGGGTGGTATCGTCTGCTTTCCACAGGCTCTGCTGGTCTCTCCCTCATGTTTCCGTCCTCTTTGCCTCTCTCCTTGTTCAGATAACCGCGAAGGCTTCTGTTTCACCGAAGTTCTGACCACACTGTGTCAGATGAGTTCTAGTAACAGGAACCTGGTGACCAAGTCGGAGTGCTGCTGCGACGGAGGTCGAGGCTGGGGAACCACCTGTGAGCTCTGCCCCCTGCCTGCCACCACCCAGTACAAGAAGATGTGTCCACTTGGACCTGGGTACACCACTGATGGCAGAGGTATTCCAAAGTCAAATGTTTTGCACATTACTCCCATATCTCAGCTTCGTAAATGTCTGTGGGGTAAACCTTATTCATTTCCTTCCAGACATTGATGAGTGTCGTGTGATGGGGAACCTTTGCAAGAACGGTCGGTGCCTCAACACTTTGGGCTCTTACAATTGCGTCTGCAAATCTGGATACACCACTGACATCTCCGGCACACAGTGCGTGGGTAAGCATGACCTGCACTCCAATTGTTTAATCCTCACACCCTCCGTTCCTTCCTCTTGTTCTTGTTTCTGCTGTCCGGTGGAGAGTTGAAACTCTGTTGGTGAACCCAACCCAGATCTGCCGGCCTCTGTATGCCCCATTATGGAGTTGCTAGCGGCAGCATTGAAACTCTTTGTTTTTTCTGCTCACGCTTCAGATGTGGATGAGTGCATACAGGCACCTAAGCCTTGTAACTTCATCTGTAAGAACACAGAGGGAGGCTACCTCTGCTCCTGCCCCCGAGGATACATCCTGCAGGAAGACGGAAAGAGCTGCAGAGGTGATACACAAAACACGCATGCACATACAGTGAAACACAACCCCGAAATAATCAAAGAACCCTTGCATGATTTAGCTTCCAGGTTAGAGCATGTGTGTGTTCAGGAACTGTGACGCAGTGCATCCGTCTGTGTCTCTGTTTATCGAGCTTTTCACAAGTCTAAACAAGTGTATTCATGCTGTCCCTTTTTGAGGGCCTCTTTCATCTTTATTTACTGTAGCTTCAGTCCTCCCCCCTCTGCAGTATCCCTCTGTGTGTCCGGTGTCTGCTGCCTTTGCAGTTCATTTGTAGGCCAAAAGCTGTACAAGCACAGGGATTTAGCTCAGAAAGGAGCATGCAGGTCTTTTCACTGTATTTTAAGCACATTAGTTCAAGATCCAAGCAGTTATGAATTTTCTGGAAAAGCAAACGCTTCATCCCGTTGAACCTCGCACTTTTAGATCTGGATGAGTGCTCAACCAAGCAGCATAATTGTCAGTTCCTGTGTGTTAACACCATTGGCGGCTTCACGTGCAAGTGTCCCCCTGGCTTCACCCAGCACCACACCGCCTGCATTGGTAAGTGTTACCTCATCATCCACCTGCATTTTAGTAACATTCACGTTTGTAAAATGGCAATGAAAGCCTTAACTAAAGGTAGTTCGGTGTCACTGTATTTACTAGTGTTGGCCTTACTTGAAACTAAGACCAGACCAAGATTTTGAGTGAAACGAAACAAAGACCAAGATCAAACCAATTGACAGCGTTTTCCAGAGCTCAACCCAGTTCCCGAATGTGACTCGGAAACCTGTGTCCTGTGTTTTCAATGGAAGAATGAGATTCTTGAGTGCCAAATATGGTTCAACCATCATGAAATACCTAGTTTTTCAGTGCAAGCCATGACATCACTGCTGCATCACTAATAGGCCGGTTAAACTCTCCACAAAAAAACAGCAATCATTGCGGAAAACATGGTCCGCTCAGGAAGTCCACCAGTTGATTATATTGTCCAGTGTTTCAGAATAAACCCAAGTCAATGAGAGAATGAGAAGCCATATGCTGAGCTGGTTCAACAGATGGAAAATGCAGGATTTATTTGAACAAACATTTTTAAACAAAGAAGTGGCACCTGAAGGGCATCAAAGTCCGCCGTCTTGCTGCTACCCTTTTCTTGTATGGCTCTTCTGTGTTGTGTAGAAAAACAGAAGAAAACATGTATGTATCTACAGTATAACTTTAAAAAATGTTTTTACCCTGAGAATGTAGCAGCTTGCATTACCTCATATCAAAATTAGCACAGGGAACCCTCAGTTGGGACATCAGGAATGACCTCAACAAGGCCCCATAGACGATGTTGAGGTCTGAGAATGTAAAAGTAATGAGGTTAGAAAAATATGGGTGTGACATGAATAATAAAAATTATTTCTTGACAGAATTGCAACCAAAAGGGTCTTTCATGTGAAAGCTCTTGAGTGGACACCTGGAATCTCGACCAGCTGTTAAAACATTGAGATTGGACTTTTGACTCGTGTGTTCAAATGTTTGTTCATTCGACTGAAAATGGTTAAGTCTGTTGGATAAAACAAAGCATTCAGGTTCAATTAGAACATTTCTATCAAAAGTTTAAAAAAGATATTGTTGTTTTTCAACCTTATATTAGCACTGATGAATTTTCACACCGTCAAATTGATCAGATCCAGTATTGTTAAGAAGAAAGCATGTTATATTTCAATTCTTGTGTTATACTTATGCAAACACACAAAAAAATTACATAATCTTTACCCGATTCCAAAATTATTTAAAACTTTTCCGTCTTCAGAACAATATTAGAGCCTGGTCAGTTTTATTGAGGACCTTAATTTGCCGAAGTATTCGTGTTGACCACCTTCTTGAAATACATATTTTGTACAGATTTATTGGCATATTTTAATGTAAAACCAGATATTTTCATATGCTGTATTCGGTTACATACACCGTGATACATATGAGACAAGTAAATATGGTACTTCTTACCATATTTATTCTATTTTGTAAATGCTAAAATGATAAGTGAAACAATTTTTTTTTACCGTCTTCATATCCAGAATTCGACATACATTTCCTTAGCACTTTGTAGAATCAACCTTCGAACTATTTGGCTTGTGCCAGATGTTTTCAGTCTTCGTCCACAATCGTCTAACAATAGTTTATTGGATTCTAGTCCATTCCTACTGAGAGAACTGATGTAACTAAATCAGGTTTATTGTCCACCTTATTCACACGTTTCTCTTCAGTTCTGCCCACAAATTTTCTATAGAATTAAGATCTGGAGTTTGTAATGACCAGTCCAAAGCATGGATCAATCGTCCTCAGGGTAAATGTCCATTTGGGAGACACATTTGTGTTCAATATTGAACTTACTGACAGATGTCTTGATCTGTTGCTTCAATATTTCTGCATAATGTTTTTCTTTGTGATGCCATATTTAATTAAATACAGCAGTTGAATGAATGAATGGATGAATTCACACTTTTAGTCATGTGGATATTGAATCCAGGCACTGCCTACACTTGCACTGCATACATAAAACTGTAAAAATCCCATCTGAATTCATATCAGACAGAAAAAATGATTTAGAGTCTTTTCAAACAGTGGATTTAGAGTTCAGCTGTAAATCCAGGTCACAATCGTTTCCCCGTTCGCTCCCCTGCCTGAACCTCCTCTTCCCTCTGCACAGACAACAACGAATGTTCAACTGACCCAAATCTGTGCGGTTCCAATGGGGTCTGCCAGAACACTCCGGGTAGCTTCAACTGTGACTGCCAGCGGGGATACTCATTAAATCCCAGTGGACAGAGCTGTGAAGGTCTGAGAGACAAAAGAGCAATCGATGGACTGGTAACAGAAACGAAACACTTTCAGTCATGGTGATTTGTGCTGCTTCCTGGCAGACATGGACGAGTGCGACGGAAACCACAGGTGTCAGCATGGCTGTCAGAACTTAGTGGGTGGATACAGGTGCAGCTGTCCCCAAGGCTACCTGCAGCACTACCAGTGGAACCAGTGTGTTGGTGAGCACTGTGTTTTTTTTTAATGGCACCATAAAAACCTTTTGTGACATAGGATGATGTAGTTGCTAAAATATCAAACAGAGGCTGCGTTTTAAGAATGAGCTGTTCAAATGTTTTCAGCGTCACAAGAAATTGGAAAACATTTCTTACTGCCTTCTTGTTATTTTTGCTTAAAATCTTTTATGACTTAAATAGTAAATGACCTGTAAGTGTATAGCACTTCATCTGGACCAGAGGACCCAAAGCACTTTAAAATACATTGTCATTCACCTGTTTAAACGTTGACAAAATAATATTCTAAAACAACTCAAGCTAAACATTTTTTGCCCCAGATAGAAACAATAAAACCAAAACTGAATCACGAGATTCTCCACCACTTTAAAGCCAGGCCCCTGTTTCCAGTTTAGATCTTTCGACATATTGACGAGATTTAGAACAGACTTTCCCAGCATTGTTTGTGTCCTTTCACTGGAATGACCTCCCCCCCATGTTTGTTTGCTTCCCGCTAACTTCCTTTGACCCAGATGAGAACGAGTGTCTGAACAGCCAGATCTGTGGGGGAGCGTCATGCCACAACACCCTGGGGAGCTTCCGCTGCCTCTGTCCCACAGGCTTCAACTACGAGCAGTCCAGCGGAGGCTGCGCAGACATCAACGAGTGCTCCACCAGCCACAACCCGTGCAAGTTTGGCTGCTCTAACACAGACGGGGGCTACCTCTGTGGATGCCCGCCTGGATACTACCGCGCTGGACAAGGGTACATTTAAGACATTCGAAAACATAAGAGCGTTTTCAGTTTGGCTGATTGCTTTGATTCTGCTCCAGGCACTGTGTCACAGGTCTTGGCTTCATGAGTGGCAGTGTGAGTGGTGGACAGGGAGGTGAGGAGGATGACAACTCACTCTCTCCAGAAGCCTGCTATGAGTGTAAGATAAACGGATACCCGAAGAAAGGACGCAAACGTCGCAGTGTCAACTCGACGCATGATAGTGCTGGGGAAGACATGCAGGTAATTTGTTTGAAAGACTGGAAAACTTGGGGATATTAGTTCAAAAACTTCGACTGGGGCAGCATGCTTAACTTAGTGTTGGTAGTCTATCAAATGAAAGACGGACACCTGTGGTTTCCGTCTTTCAAGGAGGATTTGAGTGCTCAAAATATTCATTTCTGACACATCATCATCGGTTCGAACTTCGAATTTGTATTCATGTGCTGTTAAGGTGAATGAAGGACTTTTTATTTAGACACATCTTAAACATTGATGATGATGAGACATGCGTTCTTGTAAATATCTAGCATGACGTGAGCAAACAAGAAACCAGAAAATCTAAAGTCATTTGGAAAAGCACCGTTCTGTTAAAAGTATTTTGTCACAATTCAACCACAAACTTTGGTGCTCCAGTTGTACTTCCAGAGTTGCTGCCCTGCTGGAACAGGAACCTTAACCCCTTATGTCTTCTGCTGTCTCTAACAGGCTAGATTGTGTTTGCTCAATCCATCTCTACGTCAGATCTGACCAAATCTGATGAAACGATGGATTTGGTCAGATCTATCTCTTCTTGAAAACATGTCCCTGTTTAAAAAAACAACAACAACAAAAAAAAGGAGCATTTACACAATACTGCCAACACCGTGTATAACCGTAGGGATGGTGTGTGCAGGGTCAGGCGGATATTTTATTTTTATATTACTGCATCACCTGTGTTTCTAAATTCAAGTTGGCATCACTCCAGACCACAATAAATGGTTGGACTGCAATACTAAGTGATTTATCAATTAGCTAAGTAATTAGTGATGACATCTCTGAGCATTTAACCAAATCTCATTTAAAAAATGACAAATGAGCATAAAATCATGTTGGTGCGTGACTGAAATGTGCAGAGTGTGACCCGACTGTAGAATTAGTTCTCTTTAAAGGTGACCTTCACCAAGTTTTGTTTTAATTCTTCAGCTCACTGAGGATAACGCAGTAAGCCTGGCCAGCATGGACGTCGAAAACACGCTCCAGTTGCACCTGAATGTCAGCGACCTCAGCAACCGCGAGCACATCCTGGAGTTCACCCCGGCCTTGTCCGCGCTCAGCGACCACGTGCGCTACAGCATCGACAACGGGAATGAAGAAGGTCTCTTCAAAATCAACCAGAGGGACGGAGTCAGCTACCTGCATCTGAGCAAGAAGAAGGTCCTCCCGCCGGGGGCGTACGACCTTCAAATCAGCAGCGTCCCTCTGTACAGGAAGAAAGAGCTGGCCGAGCTGGAGGACCAACACGATAAAGACTACCTCACAGGACAGCTGGGAGATGTACTGAAGATGAGGGTGCAGCTCATCCTCCATTAACCATCACCAGACTGAGAGGGGCAGATGTTGCTGGCAGCTGCTGATCCAGCGTAATGCTCACACTGCCCTAAAGGCCAAACAATTGAGACTCTGAATAAGTAGCTAGGGGCAACTAGGGGCTCGCCACCAAAGAGACGAAGTGGGAAGGGGGGGATTACGACACCATTTGATCACCAAAGATGATTCTACATATCATAGAAACACATTCTATGAAAGGAATAGCAGCTAAGTGAGGAAATGTTCGCTTGAAGTCTAAAGAAACACATCTCCAGCTGTGTTTAGAGCACTATCGAGAGTGTGAATAGGTTTATATTTTACTGTTAAATGTCATATGATATGTGGAATCAGATGCCACTTGGAGGGGCATGTGGGCTGCAGAAAGCTATTTTATTAACTCAACTTGGTCGAAAGAGAAGAATGGGTTGAGTCACAATAGTCTGATATCAATTTATTTCATCCCCTTGAGAAGTTAAGGAACGTCTTCTTCCCTAGATGCTGAACGATGAAAACGGTTGAGAAAAAAAAAAAATGAATAGGAGAGGGAAGGAACCCACTGTGGACTATTGAGATGTAACCACATCTGAGCTTGAATGAATCCTACTGCCTATTTAAACTCTGCTTTCCCACTGATCCAATAATCCGTATCCGTATTGGTGCTAACAACACATCTACATAGACTTCTGAATGCACTCCACTACAAACCCAAAACCTTAGTAGTCAAATACGATCCCGACGGTCATTCGGAAGATTCCGTGTCCTTGCCGCTGCAACAACTAGCATCAAAGCCTGTCCGCTCTCTTCTGTGTATGTAAATTGTGTTTATACTGTAATAATCAGTGCCACTTTTAATCTATAAAGCATTTGTAAACTATAGGAAGCCCCTGGAATAGAGGGGGTCATAATGGTGCTTATAATGACCAACTACTTCCTTTGTAAACAGTGTATACAGACATGCAGTACACACACACACACACACACACACACACACACACACACATTTGATGATGCCAAACCTGGGCCTTCATGATTATGCACTGAGGTCTCTGTGGCCACATGTTCTCTCACAAGTAAAATCAGTGCTGCATTGTTACAGACCAGCCTGTTCTGTTCACATCAGTGAGGGTTTAGCTGTAAATCCACACAATAAAACATATTTTTTTGTGTTTGCATGTGGTTTTATTTCCTCTTCTCACCCTTTCATCCAGGTCAAAATAACAAGAAATTATAACAGCCGAGCCACAACGCTCCTCCTCTGCAGTTGTTTGATCGAAGTGAGGAATGTTTGGCCGCTGGAAGTCAGATTAAGTCAAAGAGCCGGATGTGATACGCTGACGTATCTCACACTTTCACCCCATGTTGGAGAAAAACTGCACTTGCAAAGGAATGTGATTTGAAGCACAAGTTTGAATTCTTGTCTACTACTGCCCCCATGTGGCGGTTTGGAAGACTTTCGCCTTGTGGAGGACACGACTGCAAATAACTGAAATAAGTAAAAATAAAAACTTTTCTGTATGACAAAAAGAACTTTATTAGCACCTCGTTTTTTTTACACAAAAAAACAACTTATCGCTGATACAGTAAAATTATGGAGCCCTCAGTTGCGCCCAGTAGATCCAAAGCCTCCAGCACCACGAACAGTTTCATCAAGAGTCTGGGGAAAAACAATTGAGCAAATTAGACAAGCCGAACAAAAGTTATTTAGCTTACTTCTGTCTATATAGACAATTTGGAAATGTATGTGCAAGAATGTTTAGAAACCTAGAAAATTTTCTTGTAAAAGTGACGCTATTAAACAATTTCTGATTGATGCATAATAGCTCTGTTTTTTTTCCACTGGAGGCACCATCAAGAAGCAAAGAGTTAAAACTGTAACCTGACTGAACCTTCCCCTTATGTTTTCAGTTCATACCTTACATTAGGTCAAGTTTGACTAACATCTGAAAGGCAGGGGTGTAAATGAAAGTCAAAATGGTCGCAGTTTACCTCTTCCTCCACCAGATCTGGGTAGCAGATTTTCTCACACACCAGCTGAGCAACTCTGTCACCCTTTTTCACTGTGAGGAGCAACACAAGACAATTAACTTGGAAAATAGACAGCATGTCCTTTCATGTCATTCAGCACAGTAAGCTCTGCACCTTATCAATTTCCTGGTTGGTGGAAAAAAAAATTCCCTGAGATAAAGCAAAGTTATTGTGCTGTTGGACATTTGGACAGTTACTCTACATAAACAGCATGCGTCTGTGGATACGAACTTTCAGTACAGATGTGAATTAAGTGAAAGGCGCAAATTAAATTAAAGCCGCAAGCGGCGTCGGGCGGCCCTCGCAGCCAAGCGCCGTTCCGGCCTATTGGCCACCGCGGGGGAACTAGCAACCGCCGGCCGCCAGCCACCACAGAAGCTCTCACGCAATTTCCAGCACCTCCGCCTGCACGGCACCGCGGAAGCTGTTGCACGGATTCCAGCAGGGCCGCCCACGTGCCATCGCAGAAGCCGTTGCGCAGTTTCCGCTCCCGTCCACCAGGCGGTACGCATCGATGCGTTCGGCATTTAAAGTTTTCTAGGGGGCGCTATACAAAAATTAGGCCACGGCCACCAAATGTTGTGAAGGATTCCTGTCGGGGAGTGAATGAGGATCTATCCTAGTGAGTTTGGAACAGCTCGGCCCGAAACTGTGGAATTTAGAGCCAAACGTATGGCAATGGCGTTACAGGTCACTTTGCCACGCCGCCACACCCACCTGCTTCATCGAAGCTGGTCAGGGTTGGAATCCTCAACACACCAACATGTCTTCTGTCTCTGGGAACAGTTTCATGTTGATGAGGTTAAATGGGTCAGATAGCGACCATTCACAGTAAAACATGACACTTCCTGTTCTCAGGGGGCGTGGCCTAAGTGATGTCATCATTCAACCATTGGGTATTGTAGGAGACCCGATGATGATCAATCACAGTAACTTTGGTGCCTCTGTGAGTTTCTGTGTAGGAGACATAACAGTTTTTTGGTTTTTTTTGGTGAGTCGGTGAACTTTGACCCCTGCTAAGCCCCCTTCAGCATACTCAAAAACTCACCGTTTTGATAACTTTAGATGGGACATGCCTTATGAACAGACTGACCGAGTTTGAAGCCGATCAATCGAAATCCCTAGGAGGAGTTCGATCAAATACGAAGGCTGAAAACGGCAAAAATGGGGTCAAAATCGGAGCTTCAATCCAAAATGGCCGACTTTCTGTGATACTTGCACTATGACATTAATTGTAAATTTTGAGCGTCTTGGGGAGCTCTACAAGTGTACCAAATTTCATGTCTCTACGATGAAGTAAATGAATAGGAAAGGGTCCTTTGAAAATTTCTAGGTGGCGGTGTAGAGCCATTTCTTGTGTGATTTTTGTGTTGACCTTAAAAATCAAAATTTTTAAACTCCCTTTATGGTTCCGCCAAGTTTGGTGAGTTTTTGAATATGATAAGGCCCCCAAAAAGCCCCCCAAAGAGGTGGGAAGAAAAATAATAATAAACAGTACAAAAACAATAGGCCTTCGCAGCGCTTAGCTGCTCGGGCCTAATTAATTCAGTGACATGGGCAAAATGTTGACAATTTTAAAATTGAAAAGGTTTATTTGCAATAAAGTCTACATTCATTTCACATGACCTTTTAGATAACACAACACATGCGAAGAACATTAAGTTGAATTTACAAAAAGTGTGATTGAATATTCTAGCTTTTAGATCAAAAGAAAAAACTTGCCACCAGGGGAAACATTTCAGGCTGTTGCCACTGTATTCCACCAGGGGGCATAAAATTAATTTGATCCAACAATGACATCAAGCGTCTGTCATTGAGAGGACCTTTGACAAACCTGCTTACACCTAAATACCAATGACAGAACTCACCTTCAAATGTTTCTTTGCCAAAGTTGAAGAGCACGACTCCTACATTACCCCGGTAATCTTCATCTACAACACCAGCTGTGAACACACACACACACACAAGCAGTCGAAATGCATAAATGCATGATCTGATTATGCGGATCAGAGGCACACGTTTCTGCTCAGACTCACCACCAACATCAATAAAGTGTTTAGCTGCCAGTCCAGATCTTGGTGCTGAAAGGAAGAAATATCAAAGCTTGAATTCACATGAGCCAAACAGGAAGTGTGACTGAGGAGCACGAGCTGCATGTCAGACACTCACCAACTCTGCCGTAACAGCCATGTGGAACAGCAATCTGGATGTCTGTCTTCACAATCGCCTTGTCCAGGGGACCAATGGAGTAATCATAAGCACTGTTGTGTCAAATGAAAAGCAATAAAGTTATCCCTAAAGAAAGCAGAAAACTCCACAACAAATAAGATTTCTGGACACAGAAGACTGTCTATTCTGTTAAAGCAACGCAAGATGTCTTGAATTAAAAAATAGCTGCAAAGAAAACAGAGTAGCCCCACACCGAAACAATTAAAACCAACCTGTAGAGATCATATCCTGCTGCTTTTGCAGAACCTCGTGTAGGTGTTGTGGCATGCTCCGAAAGTTTAGAAAATCTGAGCACGTATTTTGCCTCTTCAGGCTTTGTTTCTGTTCTTGCTCTCTTGGATGGAGACACTGCAGCAACATCTGTAACATCCAGGACAGGCATGACGGCAATGCGATCCCAGCGTACAACCAACAGCAAGGTAATTAATTTAATCTGACTAAAACAACCACGTGTTTGCAAAATTAACGCCAAAAACTGCACTGTTCATCTACTGTGACCTGCTTCCCCAGATCCTTTCTCCCGCGTTTAACAAATTGCTTCCTCCCGCCTTACGTCACGTCTGCATACGTCACAGAACTAGGCAACACAAAATGCTAACTTTTTACCTTTATCATCTCGAATAACCTGCTATAATACAAAACCACATAGTCCTAAATTGGGCAAGAAATAAAACTTAAAAATGTGACGAAATCACAACGAAGCTTTGTTACCATAGCAACTACAGATGACGCTAAACAGATTCTCGCGATAGTTACGGGCGTAAACAAACTAAATCGTAAAGCTACGTTAGCTTCTCGAGTCAAACCAAGCCATTTCGACATTTGTGAATGTGCTTCACGTAAATGACGTACAAGAATCAAACAAAGAAGGTGGCGAACACACTGTCTGAGCACGACATGTACTGAGACATGAGACAACCCCCCCAACCCAAAGCTTGTCAATTACAAAATGCTAGGCAGGCTAGCTAAGCTAACGCTGCGTTTCCGTCTTGCTTGCCTGTGTTTTGAGAGAGCATCTGCGCTTGACGCTGTCTTTCAAAGAAACGCGGAGCGATTTTGGACACCGATAAGCATCGCAGGAGGTCCTTGACTCTGACCTGTATTCCTTTCATTTTTCGTTTCCTGACAGCAGCTCACATTACGTGGATCCTGCTTCGCACCTCCTACCTCTCTCCCTTCCTGAGCACGCAACCAAATGAGACGTTCTGCATAGCAATGAACAGAGACGCACCGCTCCCTGACCTGAACGCACTGAAACGCATCAATAGTTGCGTCAATTCACCGTGAATCTCTATTTTGGAGATGCATCTATATACACAGCCAGTTTTATGTGAAATTGAACATTTTCTTGCTTGACCAGAGATGCCACATGTCTTAAAAGCACGCCAGTTTTTTAAGGTTTTTTTTTATTTCCGGAGATTTTTCTATAGATGGAAAAATATAGCCTATGTATTCCTCGTAACATGCTGGTGTGTGTCATAATAAAAATGTATTTTCAGAGGTACATATAGGCGGTTTTGCAAAAATATACCATATCTTGTGAAGTACACAGATTATGCTATGTTGAGATTTTATTTGACACATCAACACATGGCAGTGCAAACCAGTGGTCTGAAAGGTGTCAACAAATCTGAAACGTTGGTGCTATTTTGTTATTCTTCTTTGCAAAGTAGCTCGAAATCAGTCAGATTGGATGAAGACAAATTCCCGATTGAGTTTCGAATCGGGCATTAATCCAACTGCTTTAGATCTCAGTCATTCAGCTTTAAATTCCTGTCATAATGTCTCCTGCTGAAAGCAGAATGTTAGACCCATCCTCAGTAATTTTGCACCCACTTTAGCTTCATCCATCTGTCCTTCGCTGACATGCGACATAATGAAGCACATGTTTATCAACACAGACAATTGTTTCCCTGTGGTGATGATGTGTTCAGTAATGTGCAGCGTTTTGGAATACTGGTTTATAGCCACACACTCGTTCATAGGTGCATAGCTTTATCCCTGTCTTGTTTGCAGTGTTTCTTGGTCTTCATTGTGCTAATTGTTCTCAAAATTACCTCTGAGGCCTCCCCAGAACATCTGGATTTAAACTGAAAACAAATTAAAGGCAGATGGACTCCATTTACTATTTAGGCGACTTCTGAATACAATTAGACTCCATCAATTCCTGATGTAGGATTGAAAAAGAATATGGGAAAATCATTTTGATATATAATCACTTAAAAAACACATGCATGGGGAAAAAAAACATAAAACAGAAATAATCAAGTTTTTTATTTCTTTTTTATTTCAAACAATCCCACTTATTTAAATATAATCACAAAATGATGAGTAAAAATACCAAAAAAAAGAAGAAAAAAAAGATATTTAATTGTGCCCTTGAATCACTTGGCTTTCTTCAAGCAAAATAAATGAGACGTGGTAACAAAATTAAAACATTGAAGCAAATTTAGGTGGAATGGGTAAACAGCAGGATGCGGTTTTAACTTTAAGAATATTAAAAGTAACTAGAACAATGTACAAAAAAGAATTAAAGCAGTACTACCACAGTGAAGAACTAATATTAAAGTAGCCAGTTTCATAACTTATTAATAACCTCGTGCCGTCTTATCTCTCTCACCGACTTTCTTTGCCATCACTCTGCTATTCGCTACCTTCGTTCCTGTGACTGTAACTTCCCGACCCCCATCAGAACCAAACATCGTACTCTCAGGCGTCAAGCCTTTTCTGCCGTCGCTCCTCTGGAACTGTCTTCTTCATAACACCTGCTCTTCACCCACCTGCAAATCATTACTGTTGGACCTGGCACATCCATCATAAACCCCTTCTCAATTTTCAGCTACTTGTTTTGTTTGTGTTTTTCTCATAAGGCATCTTTGAGTGTAATAATAAGTTCTATGTAAGTTTGATGTGTCATCATTATTATTATTATTATTATTATTATTATTATTATTGGTAATTATTAAAGCTTTTTGACTTCAAAAAATATGCACTACAATATCCTATTTACATTTATATTACAGTCACAGTCACTCAGTTTTAAGCACTCCAGCAGCGTCTTGTGTGTGCTGATTCTGTCTTCTCTGTCTTATAATAAAAAAAATGGCTGCATTTCTTAGTAGCCACTCCAAATCAAGCAGCTTACATAGCTGTCGTATTGACTAAAGCACACCATCTAAATCCTACTTCCTTTGTCTTTTTTAAATCTATTGTGTTTTCTTTGTTTACTTTCCCTAATTGATAATCAGAGATAATCATGAATATATGACTGATGTGGGCTTGGAAGACAGTCTTGCTCATGTACCTGTACCCTTTATGAATATATAGTTCAAAGTATTGCCTTTGTAATCCCCCTTCCAGCAACATTGTTCTTCGGAGTTTGGCCTTCGAGGCGCTCAAGAGTAGAAAGTAAGAACACTCTTGTGGTTGCCCCTGATGAGTATGGTGGGTGGAAGGTCCTTTGTCAAGATGTCCAGCCAGGCCATGTAGAGAAAATCAGAGATGGATCCCTTACGAGCGATGGGCAGGCTCCTGCAGAGGGTCAACCGTGCAGAAAAACGTTAAATTAGATCAACTTTTGGAGTGGAGTAGGCAGTTGGATATCATCTGGTGGTCTGACGCTTGTACTTACAAAACAATCAGGTTGGCCGATTTGGAATGTTCCTGAAGGAGCTCGTTCAGTCGTACCTGGAGGTGCGTCTGTGAAAGAGAAGAAGAAATGTTGTTTTTTTTCTTTTTCTTTTTTTTTAATTAATGAAATTCCATTGAATCACCAGGAAAGAACTGTAATAAATTATTCTTCACCTTCTCTTCAAAGCTGCTGAGCTCTGCATCTGTGATTTTCCAGGGATACTCCTTCTGGATCCCCGCAGCCTGGTCCCTGCCTTTAGACCCCTCGCGCAGACGGAACGGCTCAATCATGTCTTCTAGTTTCTTTATGCTGGACGAACGTCAAACAAGAGGGTGAGCTGACTTTCATAACGTGTGGATGACTAAGCATTTAAACCTGACCGTAACCATTGCACCACTGCACCCGGCAGAAAGCAGCTACTCACTTGTCATTGCGGGGTTTAATGTGGATGTCGTCGATGACGGTGATGTCACTGCACTTTATTCTGAATTTGTGCAACAGGGACCTCATCCTGCAAACCAAATCACCAAGCAAAGAGATTCAGCTTTATTCAAACACATGCTGGTTTTTTCTGGGCATCTTTATGTTCACATGATACGTTTTCACTGATACTGCCACATGAGTTTGTTTACTCACTCCTGTTTGTCTATCTCAGTTCGTCCAGGCTGCCCTGCAATAAAGATCCTTAGTTTACAGTCTTTCCACTTCTTCCTGGTGGTGAGGATGTAGGGGAGCAACAGCGTCAGACCTGAGAGAAGGAAACATAAGTAGGACACTTGAATTGAAAACAAGTTTTTGTTTTCCAAGCAACCGTACCGGTTTATGACATAGTTTTAAGACCATAAAACACATGTAAGGCGTTTTTTTTTTTATTATCTTGTTCTGCTAGTACATAACTTTGCCTCCAGGAAAATGGGATGAAGGCTGAATGCCATTCCCATTTTCTAGGATCACCTATAACCATCCTTTTCTCGCTATTCCTTGGCATTGTATAGACTGTGTAAAAAGTTAATCTTAAATCAGACATTATTCTGTGCTTATCACAAAAGAAACTGTTTTATATCACAGGTAAGTTAATGAAAAATCAACGTGCTTTCTAAAAGGATTCAGATGATTGTACAGCTACCGACAAGTTTCAAAATAATAAATGCTGAAATCAACAAAGTTGAAACATATTGGTGAGTAGTCTTACTTCAACTTTGCTTAAATAATTCAGAAAATGTAATATACCTCCTGCGTTTATTCTGTAATAGCAGAATAACTTCAGATTATGCATTTAGCTAGTGCTTCTCAAGCTTTCTATAAATGCTTCTTTTCTAAATATTACATTTTAGGGTTATTAACCATCAAAACTGAAATGACACTACAAATAAATATGGAAATTGTTTGTTTTGATTTGTCTTATGTTGAATATGTTCAACATAAGAACATCTTATAAGTTCAACACCTTCTGTTGAGCTGAAGACGTTCTTGTGTTGAACATCTCATATAATTATGAGATAAGAGCTGACGTCAAATTGTTACAAAATCAAGCAACATTTTGTTTTGTTGTGTTACGAGGCGTATTTTGGACCGTTGGCTAAAAAGTTTCAAATTGTTGACTTTTTTTTCCGTTCAGTATAATTAATTCAGAAGTAACAACTTCACATATATAATTACAACAAGGAACATTTACTGTGTAAAAGAAAAGGGCTACAACACATGGTTTGTGGTAAAAAGAAAAAAAAAAAAAAATAAGTGTGCAAAACCGTTGATCGTCTATTTGTATTGTGTAACAAAAATACATAATAAAAAATTAATTAAATTGAGATAAATAGATAAATTTCCGGTTGTTTCGTCATGCAAAATAAATTTTGGATTTAAAATTCATTTAATTTGCTGATGTTGTCAAATACGTCATATTTGAAGATGAAAGTTTGTTATTGTTTGTCAGTTCGTGTTCTTGTCAGTGTCAACCTGGTTAAAATAATGTAATGTGTAAGATTTCAGGTGTTACATAAAGAACATAGCAAAATTAAGTTAAGCCTACTTAATTCATTTGTGTGGGATCTGTTGACAAATTTGAATTTAGTTAACTAGAAAATAATTAGTTAATTTAAAAAACGTATTGGTTGATTTTTTTGAGTGTATATTAACATATATATATATTTTTTTTGCAATCCTTTATTTTTTTGTATATTATTTTATTGACTAACTGTGACTGTTCGCCTGTTTTTTTTGTTTTTTTTTCCCACTTTGGCTTTCAGGGAGGATCTGATGTCTGTCCTGATGAATCCGTCACACCCTGTGAGAAATGCACCAAGCAGAAGGGAAGTGACACCTACCTCCATCATCAAACAGCCACCACACGTCAATGGTGCCTTTAGGCTGCTTCTTTTTAAATTGACCACTGGCCTCCACCAGCATCTCGTTCATTTTGGCGATCTGAGGAGGCGGGGGTGCACACACCGACACTGGCACGCACACAGAGGGAGAAAAGACACAGGAAATGAGATTCAGTAAATATAAAAGGTACATGGAGAATTTACTTGGATGGTGTCAGTGGGACATTTGAGGTGGACCGGTCATTAATAGACTGACACAAGCATCTCTCTGGGGGATGTAGATGGTGTACCAACGAGTTTCACTGTCTTTCCATTATGTAGCTCACTGTTGGTTGTGTATGAGGAAGAGACATAGATTGATAGAGAGGGAGGCTGCAGGTAGCTTCTCCTGTCTGGCTTACAGGACTGCTCTTAAGAGACGCTTCTTAAAGTGGAACGAATGGGAGCATATTATTGGATTACACCCACAGAAATGTCTTTCGTAGGAGCAGCCGATTCAATTACACCTCAATCGGAATGTGGGGGAAAGTTCCACAGAAAACGGTGCGAGTTCAGCGACTTCATTTATTAAATGCACGTTATGTCATTCTTTGATTCAGCAGCAATGTGTCGAAGAAGGTTTTCACGCACACTTAAAAATCTTAAATGGATGAGTCCTCCGCTTTAAGTAGCATGGATTTGTCTGTGCTGAAAGGTCATGTAGGTCCATACCTCTAGTTGTGAGCACTTGCTGAGATGAATGCCTGGACTTCCTGAACAGTCCCTTTGCTTTCCCCCCGTTTGGCATCATCTCATTATCCAGAGCCCGCTGCTCCTTCGCTGCCTTCTGCATTTCCTCTGAAAGGCACAATCAGGTAACCAATCAGATACTGAGGGTACTTGTGCCATTAATCAGAGTTACCCAGACAAGAAAGAAGGTACTTTTATTTAAATGTAGTGCCTGAGGAGCATTTATCCACTTTTTATTGGTAAGCTGCATTCTGCTTCCATTCTAAGTCATTTTAGCTAGAAATAATGGAATTACTGCTTTCTTTTCATATATTTTACTGCGTTTCAGTTCTGACATTTAAATCTTATTCAAAGAATTATATGAGTAACAGCCAGAAGGATAAAATCTAATCTTTACAAGTTCCACTAAAAGCCATCTCTTTTTCTCAGAAGGGAAGAAAAGGGAAGATCGTGACGAATATGGTTGTAGTTTCCCACTTGGGAACCTGTATTTCTGTTACTGGTCTGGTGAAATGAGCAACTTTAACAGAGCATTTTACAAGTCATAAAGTTGATATATATCTGAATATCCACTTTTTCCATGAAGGTACAAACAAATTTTACAATACTATGAAGACTGAGTTAGTAGAAATGGGCATTTGTCATTGATTGACCAAATACTGGTGAATCCGGAATATATAACACAAGATAAAAGTACATAGCAACCTGTTATGAAGCAACATAACAGCTCTTTTATGAACTTTTGCTTATATTTTTTCATCGCATCTTTTAATTTTTGATGTAAAATGCTTTCATAATATAACAGCCAAATATTTTTACATTTTCAGACGTCATCTGAGAGTTTCTATGAAATACATATATTTCTTTGGACAGTTTCCTCATTTACATTTTGATGTAGATTGGTAACAGATTACTGTATTCGCTGCCAAGCGGAAATTTATGTGCGGCTGAAGAAACCGACCCGACAAAACATCTAACCCGTAATTGCTTTATGGCATCATTGCAAGTTATTTATTTTATCTGAAACAGGCCGACCACTTTAGATATTCTGTAATCTGCAGATCAAAGTTCCATGGCAAAAACTCCTTTCATATTAGGTCAACTACAATTCCTCTTTTATTTTAAAAAATACATACAAATTTGTAGAATTCAGCATTTGGATTAGTTATTTTGTACTTTTTCTTTACTATTTTTTATTATTTTATTTTGTAAACAATCTCAGAGATCCAAAAAGACTTGAAATATTTTTTTAATGAATCAAAGAGCAACATATTTGTTTCCCCAAGTCTCCAGTTGATGAATTTTTTCTCCCAACAATTTGGTGTAAAAATCTGTCAATGTTTACAAAGTGACCAAAACACCTCTTTCTATCATTGTTCCTGAAACTCAGATTTGCTATGTTGAAAAGTTTTAATTTATTTCTATTGACTTGTGGAGAGAAGCTGTGCTGCAAATCCTAGCAGCAGGTAAGTAACCATTAGCTTGTCAAATAATCCTACATCTGGCCAATATTGTTAATGAAAAACCTAATAAACTGTGTCATTGTTGTGGCATTCACTGGTCTTTTACAAAGTGAGCCAAGTGAACCAAGGTATTTGCAAAACCTTGACCTGTGAACTCGAATATTGAAATGCTGTGTGTCATGAATCACACAGTAACTTTATGCTGACCTTCTTCTTCTACAAGATGCGACACATCCAGTCCCTGGTTCATCCTCAGCACCACTGTCCCATATTCAAAGTCAAATGCATCGCTGTCAGAAAGACCGACAATGGTTATCATGCAGATCTGTTTGAAATGTCTAACCGCTGACATTGATTTTAGCGTGTTCATTTTGAGTACATACTGCAGTATTCCCACATAGCTCTGCACTGCTTTTGTTTCTTCCGTTCTCCAGTTCCTCTTGAAGCCGATCATTAACGTGTTGGGCTTCATGCGGCCAAGACCAGAAGCCTGCGAACAAAACAAAAACCTTCTTAAAACCTCAGCTCGGGTCGAGCCGATCGCCAAAACAATAAGACATCTGGTCAGGCTGTGATACGAAAGGTTGATGGACTTAAGACTACTTCCAGAAACGATCAAAATGTCCTGTACACAAGAAGGCCGTGACTCTGTTTTACAGCCAGAAGTCATGACCAGAGAAGCCAGCAGCTTTCTCTTTGTCTGCAGGGACTCATCCACTGCAACGTTAATCAGTTATAGGCTTTAATCTTCTGTGCTGTTTGAAGTGAGTGATCCTGGCAATGAACAGAGGCCTCATCGCTGGAGGATGATAGTCAGAGCCATAAAGAATGTTTCACTGCATCTCAATAACTCCCTACTTTTCTACCTGCTGCTTCGATGTCCTGACAAGTTTCTCAAGATAAGTCATTGCAAAGTAATTCACAGGCAGTAAAAAGAGTGATACATGCTTCTGCACATTTCCCATGTTCCTTTAATAAGATCCCTCTGATTGCACATTGTTCTTGTGGAAAATGTAGGTTTGTTTCCCTGCCTCTTTACAGACATATTGTGTAAATGCCATCCACACTGACCTGCAGCAGAGTTTCTGCACCTTCCCTGAAATTGTCGCAGGCCACAGCAGCATAAAAGGCTTTGCGTTTGTTCTTATTGAGCCACAGCTGGTTCTTTTCCATGCCATTGTTCATCTCTGGCTGGATCTCTGATCTCGGACCCTGAAATAAAAATAAAAAAAAGTCAGAAAATGTAAAGATTGGATCAGTTCTGAGCGCAAGACTTCCCACCCGAATGCAAAATGAGAGAAATGTTCGTCTCTGATTGTCCAGAGCGTTTACATTTTTCTCATTCTTGCTTGATATTCTATGAACACTTTGTGTGGAATCAACACTGTTGCATCATTTTGGGGGATTTGTAAATAATAAAATGAATTTGTAGCCTACCACCAAAACTTCACAGCTGAGACAGAGTCCGTAGTTTTTGGTGAAGGAGTGAGCGAGATCGAGGAGGGCTGGCCTGGCCTGCACTGACCCAGTTAGAGCCAAGACCTGAGGCCTGAATAAGAAACAGGAGCGTGTCAATGTTACATTGCAGATTATCATCACGTGTAATGCTTTTATTATACCATTATATTACGCACTGCTTTATTAGGCACATTTATTCAATTGCTTCTTATCACAAGTAACGACTCTGCCAATCGATACATTTAGGCATCTACATGTAAATATCCAGTGAGTGGCTGCTGTGTGGACAAATGTGCCTTATTTATGTCAGGCAAGAATGGAAGGAGCTTAAATAGCCACGTATTACTAGGCATGAGGAATGCCACCTCTGCCTCTGCAGCATATAAAACTTTGAAGTAGATGGATTACAGCGGTAGAACTGAGGCTACAATTCACATAGGCTCACCAATTTTTTTTTTTTCAAACAGATTTGAAAAACTGCAGCAACATTTTCCAGCTGTAAGGTAAGAATGTGACATAAACAACATGAAAGCGCGGCTGCGTCATCCTTGTGTCGGTGGTCAAGGCAGCTGGTGATGTAATGACGTGGTGGACAATTTTTTAGACAGCGGAAAGCTAAGGAAGGTCGACATTGGCAAGTTGTACCTAAGTATAAATGGGGTAAAAGTGCAGCAGATTGTTACCTGAAGTTCTTGACATGATCTTCCACTCCAGACAGAGACAAAGCGTTGCTGACTGCGCTCACAAAGGTCACTGCCTGCGTGGACGACCCCCAGTTCACATCTGCACACAAAGGTTTAGATTCATCAGAGGTAAATTCTAATAATATTCAGTAATCCCGGAAGCACTGCCAGGCTTGAAAACAAGCTCACCTGGCTTCTTGACTGTGACGTAAATGTAGAGCAGAATTTCAATGCCGTACGTGAGCAGAGCGGCCCACCAGTTGATGACAAACATGACAACACAGCAGAGCAGGGCTCCCAGCAGAGACAGCCACATGTTGTAGAATTTATACGCCGGTCTCCAGCCTGGGGAAAGCATCACGCAAAGAGGTTGGCTGCTCAAACTTAAAACAGCTTTGTATTTTCTAAATAAAATACTTCTGAGTTCTCAGCTGCTTGACGGAGACGCACCCGGAGACTTGGCGTAGGAAGCATGGAAACAAGAGAAATTGATGAGTGCGTAAGATGCCAGGAAGAAGTTTGAGATGATCGGAGCGATGGTGTTGAGGTCACCTGCACAAAGAAGGACTAAATCTTAAAATGGACAAGCAGAAGCTTGTGAACTGAAACAGGGTGTGCAATGATGAGGTCAATATGGAATCAAAAAGTCTCGGTTTGGTTGACTTTCTTTTTATTCAAAAAATTCTGTGACGCTCACCACACAAACTGCTCTGGTACTAAGATAAACGGTCTGCTGGTGTTTGGAGCCAATTTACTGACATGAGGTCTCTATGTGCATGTGCAACTTAAATGATAACTGACTTAAATTGATTTAAGATTTTTGTCTCAATCTATATTCAGTAAAGCTCTTTAACAGTGTTACTAAAGCAAATAGTTGAGGTTTGCATGGAAGTTAAGTTGATATGATCTTCAGGTTCATTGGCACCCCTCTTAGTAAAGAAACGTAAAATACATCAACAGAACGACCATTTATTTTCATCACCTCACTGTGAAATCAATCAGTCAATGAGCTCATTAATTGAACATCAACTCCCATCCTCCTCAATAAGCATGCTGAAAAGTTTGGCTTCCATGTTTATACATTATGTAAGGTGGGATTTCCCACTTCACCAGGCGCGTCATAAAAGATGTGTAAGGATGTTGGTGGACTAATTTACTGACCAATGAGAATGAAGGCGACAGAAATAACAAAGGTGAGGACGTAGCCTCGGATTGGCTCGTTGTTCTTTCCATGTCCTTTGGCAAAAAAGTGCAGAGCTTTGTAGATGTTGTCTTTGCAAAGAGCCTGAATAAAGATAGAACTTTGATTAGAGACGTTGATAACAGCAAAATTACCCTTTTTTTAGTTATTACAATGTATTTTAAAAAATTTAGTTCCCTACCTGGAAGACTTTAGGAGCACTAACAAGAGAGGCCAGGGCTGACGAAAGTGTGGCTGAGAAGGTTCCTGCAATGATGAGGGGACCAAACCCAGACACCATGGTCATTACCTGAAAATAGGGAGATGACGAGAATGCTTTAGGGGAGAGCAAAAAGGCTTTTATTCTATATGAAAACGCAATGCAGATTTCGACATGGGCAATATGCCCCCCTGTGAAGGATGCCCTTCTGTTGTGAGATCACATGACCCCAATGTGTTTGAAAGGTTTCCTACCTGGAAGTTGTTCATCAAGCCAAACTTGCATGGCTGTGTTTCGCAAGAAGAAAAATTATAGCCAAGTTCACAGGCAAGTGCTGAGCCGTTACAAGGCCCCCCAGGAGTAAAAATGTCGGTCACGTTTCCTGTGGCATCCCGGATAACGGTACCGGCTGACCAAAAAATAAATAAATAATACAAAAGACAAACATTTTGCCTGTGAGTCTTTCGACGAAATGCTTTGAATCTTATGACAAGTCAATTTCAGTTTGTTAATAAAACAGAGAAACAAGTTACAGTGTGAAAGGTGGAAGGACTGCAGGTCACTTACAGACACAAAGCGCCACGCCGAGGTAAGTGACACCAGTGATCAAAATGGCCAACAGTGTACCTTTCGGTATGGCAGCCTGGGCGTCCTGGAGTTTAGCAGACAACACGTGTGTGTGAGGAAACGTTAAAAATGTTGACTTCCGCAGAAACATCTGCTTTGAAAAATTACCCGCAAGTCTCCAGAGATGTTTGCTCCAGCCAGGATACCGGTGGCCGCAGGGAAAAAGATGGCAAACACTGAGAAAAATGTTTCGCCATCCCTAAAAGCTGGTGTAAAGTTCTCCATAAAAATGTTTGCTGTTTAAAAAAAAATAGACATTTGGAAAATAAGAGAGTATTAGTTTATACTTCGGTGCGTAAAATGTTAATATTTTTTGGGATAAGTTTGAGGTAGATTAACGGGATCTTACAGTTGTATCCAAAAAAGCCCTTTGATTTCTTATCTTCAGTTGCAGGAATTGCTGTTCCTACAAACACATTCACGATGGCCACCAGCAAGATCACCAGCAGAACAATTTGGGCCTTTTGGGGGGGCGGGAGGGGAAGATGTGAAAAGGTTTGAGTTAAGTTTAATCCTTTACAACAACAAGTCCAGGGTAATCACAAGAAGCCCGATGTTAATGCCTCACCTTCGCCTCCCATTCCATACCAGCCACCGAAATGCCCAAGAGCAACACCACTGTAATGCAGCCAATGATCCTGATGTCATTCATTTCATCTACCATCAGGTGGGCATATTCCTGAGCAGAACAAATAGAGGTAAGATAAATAAGCACTCAAGTTTTCTGTAGCACTCAAATCGTTAAAGCGTTACACACCTTGAGCAAATCCACCACCGTCTCTGCAAAGCCCACCACATACATGGCCACAGCCACTGCATTGGCGAAGGCGAAAATGAGTCCAATCGACCCTCCAAACTCTGGTCCCAAACTGCGTGATATCAAGTAGTAAGCTCCTCCTGATGTGACGAAATGGTTCAGAAAGATTCTTTTTTAGTTTAGTTAGTTTAAAAAAAAATCTCGTTTAAAAATAAATGCTTTTTTCCAATGTCCTGTCATGGAAGGGATTTTTTCTGTTTGTTTTAAAGTTAAATATAAAAAAAAAATTAGATGATGAAACAAAATTTGTAGTAAATAATACAAAGCGCATGTAATTAAACAGAATTATCAATACACTTATTGGAAGACAGAAAACCTATTCTGTGATTGTGAAGGAGCAGAAAAAAGCTACATGTGTTTATTAAACTAAAAAATAAACATAGGAGTGAAAGTCATACATTTTTATATGTGTGGGTATGACAATAATGCCACAAGGTTAATTTTAGGCAATTTAGGAAATATAGAAAAGAAATTTAGCTTATCAGCTCTATCAACAGTGGAGATATAATATTTCTGTTATCATCACCTTTAATATGAATAAAAAATTGTTAGGATTGCTTTTAGTTTTTTATAAATTGATGAGGACGATCAATAATAACAGTGTTGATACAATTGTGGATAATTATGAGCATGTGGTGATATTTTTGCTTTTTTGGTCAAAGAATATCACTAAACACTTTTAGAAAAATGTGTACATATTTAATGTAGACTTATAGAACTTTCTCTGGCAGCAATTGTTCAAGAATACCGCCAAAACTGGATCATGATTAACATTTGCAGCAGGTAATTACAGCAAAAAGTGCTCTTGTGCATTTTGAATAACTTTTAGACTGCATTATAGTAAAAGTGGGGGTTTAAATTTAGAAAAAGCTCTTGTCTGTTGAGCTCTGAAAACTATTTCTTTTTTTTATTGAAACAGTTGTAACAGCAGCTGGTTTGGATATAGTTGCAGACGATGAACCAAACTTGCAGTCATCATTGAATAATTTCAGTTATGAGTTTAAAATCAGTAGTTTGTCAAATGACCAGCAGAGTCCTTGCTTCAGTTGCTGACACATTTCTAAACACTTAGTGTGAGAGCTGCTGGCTGGTGAGGCCATCTGCAACAGAGTCACATGTTGTATTTTGCCACATACACGATCGGGGCATATCTGAAGACTGATATCGGTAGTGGGTGATTAATCACTAAATCACTGATTGATTGATTGATTGATTTTATGTCAGTGCAAAGCTGTAAAAAAGGGAATAAGGCTTGGAAAGGTGACATTCAGATGTAGTCTAAGGGCTTTGTGACTTTATCTGCGAACACTGTTCTTTTGGTCACCTTGTGCTCCCACTGAAAGGTTTTGTGTCACAGAGAGGGTGCGTTATCGCAGCGAATAGTTATAAAAAATGTTTTACTCGTCCAAGCTGGCTGCGGTAGCACTTATAAGTTATGAATAAAATGCCAGCATGGAAGGCCAGTCAATAATTGCGCTAAATTATCCCGTCACTGTGCTTTTCCGAATATGAAGTATGGCAGCTGATTTGCTGACCTACCTCCTCTAACAACTCCGTTAGTGCAAATGGCAGACATGGAGAGGCCTGTGATGGTGGTGACCACGCAGCTGAGAGCGATGACCACGATTCCCAGACCTGAAATGTTAGCATGACACACGTCAGGATTTGGATGAATTATAACTCAACCAGCATGTTCAACAAGAAAGAAACAAAACAGTGTTTTATCTAAAAAAAAAAAAAAAAAAAAAAGTCCATCTTATAGATATTTAGAAAATGTTCATTTCTGTTTAGAGCCAAAACTTTAGATTTTAAAATCATTAACCTGAAATATTCTTAAATAATTTTATGCAATTCTAAAGACCATAATATCTCAATCATTCACATTCACTAAATGCTACTGAGAAAACTTTCTATTTGTTGTGTGGAGCTCAGAAAAGCAATGAAGAAATTGCTCCAAGATATTTTGATTTCAGCTTTAAAATGTGTAATTTTGTAGTGTTTCTAGTCTCTCCATTGCCACATACACGATCGGGGCATATCGTGCCGCTGATTATTCTGAGAGAATTTAACTGGACAACACTATGAGCCTGAACCAGAATTTTGACTCAGAGAGTCAAATGAAATTCCTCAAAAATGCTAAAGCTTTGATTTGGAAGCCACCAGTAGAGAAAAGCAAATAGAAATAAATGTGAAGACTGTGTAAAGAGTATAAATGTTTCACTTACCCCAGCCTGCCTGACCGAAAACCCAGGACAGACGGATGAACAACATAACACCCCAGATGTTTAACATGCATCTTACCTGCGAAATAAAAGAATTAGATTGCATAGATTAAGATTTGTTAAAGCACTTTCAATGGCAAGTGTGACATATTTATTATTTTTCTTTTAGCAGAACCCATAATTACAGAAAAACATATACATAATAATAATGTCAATTTGCTTCATACTCCAGTTTTTGAGACACAGACTCATTATGACAAATATGCAAATGACATTTTTGCACACATCTGTGTTACTCAGAGGGAACTTCAAGAGCAAAACTCACCAGAACCCCCCTTATCCAACCAAACTTCACTGCTCCTTTGGTGACATCACTGGGAGCAGCAGACTCCAGATCATCAGAGGGGGTCCCTTCACTCTCCTCGCCATCGTCTGTCACCGTTTCAGGTACAGAGATTGCCCCATTCTTTGAAAGAAAGAGAAAAATAAATTAAATAAAAATAAGTTGGAAATTTGTTTCATCTGTATCAAACACATTCACAGTCACATCTGTCCTCTGTCTTTTCATGAAGGGAAGTTTGTATATTTCCTTTCCCTCTGTGCATCACGTCTTAAGGATTGTTAGTCAAATTTCTAAGATCTCTTGGATGTGAATTAGATGTTTGGATGGTACACATTAACATCTTATGATAGAGGGTTTTTTTTTCCAAAAATCAAAGTTCCATAATTGTCTTTGGTGCTCCTGCTTAAAGACCCATAATTTTTATATCCATTCATAAAAGATTATCTAGTACGATGCTATAAACCTAAATGACCCAAGACCTCATAATGTCTTAGGCAATAGGGCCAAATAAACAGCAATAAAAGCAAATAAAGTGTGTCAAGTGTGCTGTTTGCTGCTTAGTTTCAAAAATAACATTTTAACGGCTTAGCTTTAAAAGGTTTAAGGAAAAGAGTTAGCTGCAGACAGCTGTGAATTTATTTTATCATGTAAAGCAGCAACACTCACTCTACTCAGAGCGTAATTATATCTCAGAAGCAAAACTGAGGAAATGTTTCAGAAGAACAAAAACATTTTAGAGTGAAAAGAAGACACAACAAAAGAGAAAAGAGGATTCAAGAAGAAAAAAAACAAGTCAGCTAGTTCATGTTGAGCATCATGGCTCCAACAGACTCACCTTCTGGAAAACATCATGGAGTTCCTGTAGGGATGGTCTCACCGCTCGGTGACCACTCACGCTGCCGGCATTACGGTAGTAGTCGATGTTGGGCACTCGATCTAAAGTGTTGTGCCCGAAAGCACTCATCACAGAGGGTCTGACTGTCCGATGCTCATTGTTGGAGAATTCGGTCTCTTCATAGATTGGCGGGTCACCAAGGGTGGCATCATAAGCTGAGTTGACATGACCCCCTCCGTTTGACTTCAACCTCTCCATTATGAATTCTGGACAAGATTCTCAGAGGTCAATGTGAAAATCGCAAAACAGCAGTCTTCAGACATCCAACGACTCAGGTGCAGCTCTGAGTATCAGTGATCCTTGACTATTGAGTGCAAAAACTAGGCAGTGATTAGATTGATAGAGATCTCTGCTGCTGTGTTGAGCTTCTAATGCATAAACTTGCCAACTCCCAAACGGCCCACTTTTATATTCATGGTCATACGCCGACTGCCAGCTATTGGTTAACTCCTCGGATCAACCCTCCGAAAACTTAGCGAAGGGGGTCAGATATGTCCTCCATCCTAAGGGACACAAAGACGTTGCTTAACCATTAACCAAAGTCATAAACGGCAAACGAGAGATAAAGGCGCTCATTGCTCGAGTTCAGGAAAATTGATTACTGATATTATATACTGAATGGCAAATGTTGTTCTGTGGTTGCACTTTATGGCACTGTGAGTAGTATTTCCTCAGATGTGGAGGCTCTTTGCATGACTCACCAGGACATATAAACATATGGAGATCTTTGAACACATCTCCATATGTTTGGAAATCTCCAGAAAAAACGCTGAAACGTTACAGTCGGAAAAGTTTCAAGGTCTCAGCACTTTTATGATGCCTGCAACTAAAACAGAAACACGAATGATTAATATTGATTGACAGTAAAGTCTTCATTTTTACAATTGGTATTTCTGTCTATATATATCCCAATGCAATCAGTAAAGATAAAGCCAGGAGGAGTAGCTTGACATGTACTAAGATATTGAACCCATAATGATTGTATAACTGACTGAATAATGTCTCTAATGACTCTCTGAACTCAGTTTACTGAAAGAAGAAATGTAGAGAGAGCTAGCTGGCTCAAGAGAAATGTCCTCATTTGTGAGGAAAATGAGAGTTAATATAAGACTACAAATTACAGGAATATGCCCAAGGCACTTCACATGACTTCTAAAGAGCCATTAAAGGCCCTCTTAACAGGTAAACTTCCTTATTACTGATACACCACGGTGATTTATGTGCACAGTGAAAGCCTGGCTAATGACTTGAAATCTGACCTTGGCTGTATTGTTTGCTGACAAAAGAAACACGCTCCAGCACTTTATGTGAATACTGAAAGGAGAAAAACAAGGGCTCATCGCGATAAAGGCCGAGTCCCGCTGGAGAAAGAAGGACGTCGGCGTATAATGGACTAACTGCTTCAGCACAACTTCTAACATTCGTCTTCTCAGTCAGATCACGGCGGTTTGTTTTCACAACAAATACGTGAATAATGCGTATTTGTTATATTTTGAGCTTGTTTTGAGGCTGTGTGCCAGGAAGGGAAGACTTTTGCTGATTCACCAAACCTTCCTCAGTTCTTTGCAATGCTAAGTAATGGGATATGATTTAGTTCTCACTATCCTTGGTCCAATAACACCTCTCTGTCCCTTATTCACCATTCCATGTGGAAGAAAACCATTCCCATGGTATAATGGTGCCACCATCTGTATCACCATGACGATGTTTCCTCAGGAGCAATGCGTGTTAGTTTTCCAACTCACCTAGATCACAATTAAGAGTTACTTTCTCTTGGTCTGTCGCATAAAATCCCAACAAATACAATAATGTCTGGTTGTAATGTGGCAAAATGTGAATCTTTCATAGGGAAAATTATCTTGTGTATCGAAAGAGTTGACTGGTGTCAAAGTTTGGTCCGTATTTGTAACAATAAGTCGGCCTCATTTCCAGTGAGAAATGGACTCCAACAAAGTCGCCGTTTGTCACTAATTGTGTTCATAATCTTTATGGACAAAATTTCTAGACCCACTCAAGATGCTGAAGAGATCCATGTTGGTGACCTTGGTGACTGCACCACTCTGTCGTGGTGAAGAGGTAGATCGATTTACTAGTTGATCTATATTCGTACCGTCAACTATGGTCATGTGCTTTAGGAAGCAACCAAAAGAACAAGATTGATGACACAAGTGGCTGAAATGAGTTAATGACTTTCCTCCACAGGGTGTCTGGGCTCTCTTAGAGAAAAGGTGAGAAGTTCGGTCACTCAGGAAGGACTCAGTGTAGAGTCACTGCTTCTCCACATTGAGAGGAGCCAGTTTGAGGTGACCTGAGGTTTGGATGAAGTGATCTAGACACGTTCACCAGGAGGAGACCTAGAGGACGACCCAGCACACGCTGGAGGGACTACGTTTCTCCTGAGGAGCTGGTCCAAGTGGCTGGGAAGTCGAGGGATCCCTAGTTACGCCGTTCCCCTCGCAACCCAACCCCAGATAAGCAGAAGATAACGGACGGAAAAGACTACAAAAGTTTAAAGATTTTGGAAAATGCCATCACTTTTCTGTTTGCTGTTGTTGCCCAATACATGTCAGAGGAAAAAAACAAATAACACAAACTCTTCAGCTGTGCACTCCACATAGAGACGCACAAATCTTCAAAAAGAATCTGGTGTCATTTTAAAGCTTCGTATACGTATTAATATTAATAAACTCTCTGAAATTGCTCACTCTAAGGTCTTCAATGAAAAGTTAATATTCATTTAAGGTAATGGCCAAAAGCCACATAGCAGAAAATCCAAGAAGAGTACGTATTAGCTCAAGGAAAAGTGTAGCTTTGAATCGATTTAAAGTAAATAATTAAACTTAACAGTTTTCTAATCATTAATGCCTATTATAAAACATGAAGATATGTCAAAGTTGGTAAGCGTTTATGTATCTATCCTCACAGGACTAAAGAGGCGACTGCAGGGGGTGAGTTTATAAATCAGATTGAGCAAAGTCTCAATTGATTTAAGATTTCAACTTGTCTCACCAGGTCCTTTCACCTAGCAACCAGTGGCTTGTTTTCTGATTGGACAAAACGAAACAAATCCTTATACAGCTTAGCAATTGACTACCATACTGATCTCCTCAAGCAAAATACCTATTTTTTGAAATTGCCGTGGTAAGTCTATAAATAGATTAATCACATAACTTTTGATGACTAAAGTAATACAATATCTATTATATCTGCTGGCCGTATCACAAAAACCATCAAGGACAAAACCTGAGAGGTTCAAAGACCACAAATAATAAAGCTAATGCTTGATAATCAGCAAAGTTAAGGTCCATTACTCTGATACCTCATCAACCTGCTCTATGAAACAAGAAGCTCTCATGAGCTCTTTCAGAAATTGTATTATTTTTCGCACAACAATACAAAGTAGAAATAAGAAATAAATAAGCAGAAAGATCAACAAAAATTCAGAAGATTTGGATTAAAGCAATTAATTGCTGTGTGTAGAACAGCGAGAGAGACTAAAAGTGTAATTGTTTCATGCTGGAAGCTTTGAACTCAGTCAATAAAAGAAAACAGATCGTTTATGGTTTTAGTTACTGATGAACAAAAGTAGATTTTTGGTCATTAATTTAATGTCTGCCTGCAAATGAAATTAAGTACATTTTTCAAATAAAATATATTCAGTCAAGCTGTGATATTCAATTGTAGAAGAATCACAGATTCTAATGGATTAGCAACATCAGGCTTCATAGTTTCATTTCGAAAGATCAGCATTTTATTCTGTCAGATTTTAAGGAGAAGGTCATGGGAATCATTATCTTACCTGCAGCAAGTAACTGGCTGAGTTTTGGAGAAAAAACAAGTGCCTTGCGACCAATCGATGGTCAGAGCGGAGCCGATTGCTATCTTAAAACAACTCCACTCTCAAAGTGTTTGAAGACTTCATGGAAATACTATTTTAAACCCCTATGAACCACTGTTAGTAATCGTTACACATCCACATGACCTCAGTCAGCATGTTATTTCTATACGTGTGCATATCTACAGACAGTAAGGTAAAGTGCGTCTCAGATTTCTGTCATCTCTGACAGAAGTCTGATTGACCAGTTGAATTTTTTTTTATTTTTGGAAAATCCTGCGAGAACTTCAGACAGGAGAAAAGTCTAAATTTAGCAGAGCATTTTATAGCTCAGACTTTTAAATGTGCCCCTGAACTACGCAGGGTAAAAAGCCAAAAAGCTTGGAAAAAAAAACTAGGTTAAACTTTAACCATGCCTCGCTTTAGTTTTAAGAGCCCTTTATATGGTGTCAAGACTTTATCTTCAGAGTAAATTGTAACTAAAACAATCAAATAAATGTGTTGTAATGAAGGAAAGTGCAATAAATCTTTAAAAGGGGATTTGCATTTAAGTGAAAGTTCGGTTTTGTCCAGCCAACATAAAAGCCACAAAGATTTTTCTACAAAAATTCAACGTTTCTGACAGTAATTCAGCGAATTATTTTGTCATTTCCACTCACCGGCATTGGATCTAAAAGAACATGGATATTTCATTTCCCTTTTGGAAGAAGTTTCCAACTTAATTAAAATGAAACACAAGAAAATGTAGGAGGAAGAGATTTATGGCTCTGTAATCCTTGTTTCATTCATTCAGGCCTGCCGCAGTAGAGGAATAAAAACTGTTTTTATCTTGCTGCAAATATTTAAAGATAAGAACGTCACATAGGTGATATACACAATGTTGCAATAACAATTGCATTCCTGACTAATGATGCGAGAGGAGTGCATGGGATGAGCCCATGATGTGTCCTATTGCAGATAGATGGAGACCTGAGTGACTCCCTCTCAGCTTTCTTCCACAGGATCCGTATGTTTTACACAGAATTCACATTTATCGTGTTTTCAGCTTGTAGTCTAATGAAGATTAAAAAGAAACTAAACATTTTATCACTCTCTCCTTATTGGGCGAATATTTAAATCCCTAATGTGAAACTTTGATGTAGAACGGGTCACAGTTACACCACGGATTATAAAGTGCTTGCTGCATTAATTGGCAGCTCTGGTAGAGATTCAGGTTTTACTTAAATAGGATGATCTCATATAATCTCATATTAAGACCTGTTGGAGAAACCTGCCTTTAGTTTCAAGACATTTATTCAAAGGAAAAAAGAAAATTAATCTCTGAAAGAAATACGATTCTGTTGTACAGTTATTAGTATCCTTTTCGAATAAATGTAAATCAAGCAATTTTTTCAGAAACATAGAAGAACATGATGTGATGTCCAACAGGAAAAAGGGGAATGTATCTGCAGCAAAGCTGTCAATGACAGGGCACCAGTGATTTTGATAAAAACAGCTACAGTATTTCTTCACGTTATAGTTTCCTTCCTTCTTAAATTGTGTGATTTTCTTTACATTTTCTATAGGAGAACATGCTACTGCAGCAAAATCTGATTTTTTTTTTTAAAGGCTTTCCATACATCCATAGTAGGATATGCTAGTAAACATGCCAATCCATCCAATCACCCAAACAGAAAAACGCTGAGTTGCAACATTTAAAGTGAATAAATCCTTTTTATTTCACATCATCAAATCAAATGAAATCAATGCAAAATCTCTATCACCAGCGGAGCAAGCAACTGGCCTGTCATTATGATGTGACACTCACTCGCAAACACACTCCCACACACCCACAAACAGGTGCTCTAATGTTTCTAGATGAAGGCACATAAACCCATTGAAGGTCACAGTAAGGCAGATTCACAGCACTAAGGAGAAACAGTAGACTGTAAAAATTATCACCGGAACAGTCCAGACTCTGAACTGTCTGTTTTCCGGACCCTTCCGTCTTCCTCCAAGTGGAAGGAAGAGATTGGAGCAGAGGGAGTTTTCGGATGGTCTGAAAATATGGTCAAGTGTAGAGCTGACAAACATCCCGTCCTTGGTTTTTATGACACCTCTGCTGAGTGAGTTCCTCCCAGTGATCTGGAACAACAGTGCTGTGAGCGGGAAAAAAAAAAAAAAGTCTCTTGTCTTATGCTCATCAGTCAGTCAGTCAGTCCGTATAACTTTGGCCACTTTTACTTCACCATCGCTCTGACGCAGGAGCGGTACAATCTCTGAGCTCATTTTGCATTATTTAGAAACAGGAATACCACAATGTAGGTCACAGTTTGCTTATTTGCCACAGGACGTCAGGAGGCAAGACACCAGAAAAAGGACCGATCCAACAAAAAGTGGCTGCTTTCCTTTAGATTCCCGACAGACTGGGTTTGAATAACTCACAAAGCACTAGATTGACATAATACCCTGTATCCATCCAGGTGCAGACTTGTGCTGAACTGTTCCGCTTGTGCAGAAGTGCAACCGCGCTGTCTTCTGTTCTAAGTTCGAGTGAGGCATCTTGTCCCTGAGTCTTCAGTCTCCCACCCTGTTCCACGGAAATCCACCTCGTCATGACATTCAGCTTGTTGGTGTGGGTTAAAGGGAGCTATAGCCAAGTTCTGTGTCAATTGATGAGCTAAAATACACGCCCTCTGGCAGAAGGTCACCCAATGTGACACAGCATCTGCCTCACATCCAGTCAGACACACACACAGTTTGCATATACTCATGTACAGTAAAGGCTCTCTCACCTAGCAATTCACACACATCACACAACACACACACACGCACTCACACACGCACACGCACACACACACACACACACACACACACACACACACACACACACACAGCTTCGCAGCTTGAGCTTGGTTCGTCACTTGGGGGTGTCTTAATGGGAGTGTCGGGGGGGCGGTTGTGTAGGCTTGGGCGTCTTTACTCGTAATTTGTGTGTATTCTTGTCCCATCGTTAGGTGAGGGCGTACTCGAACGTCCCTTTCTCCAGCCCTTCGATGCCATCGGCCCAGTTGGAGGAGGGCATGCTGCTGTATGGGTCCAGCAGGATCCTGAAGCAGCGTATTATCAGCAGTCCCAAGAACACCAGCAGCATCCCCACGAAGGCAAATGCCGTCTTCTGCTCCAGAGTCAGAGAGTGCGCCATTATGTCGTTTCCACTCATGGCAGCAAGGGAGTGGTTGAAGTGGACGCTGCTCATGGTAAGCCCACGTCTAGGTGCCTCATCTCTTCACAGATGGGGTCAGGCGTTTAGAAGCCTGCATGTCACCTGGACAGGGGTTAAAGGATTTACTCGGATTAGTCCTGTTTTGCCTCTTGTCTGGGGGAGATCTGTGTAATGCACCTCATAACTCACAATTAGCACTGACAACATGAGGAGGAATAAGAGTGCTGACGTGGTGAGAGGCAGGCAGAACTTTCTTATTTAAATGCAGACCTGAATAAAACATGAAGCACTACAGGTATCTTTAAATAGCTTCTTCTGATTTAGACATTAAGCAGATGTCCAGAGATCTGTCCAGCTCTGCCCCCTTTGAGGATTTCTCTGCAGAAAGCTGCAAACAGCAAGCACAGAGGTGCTGCGATAAAGACTTCCTGCGAACTGGGTGCAGGAAAATGAGCCAAGGTTGTGTGGCTATATGCATTCCTTCAGGTCAGGTTAGAATGACAGTGTGTCGCAGTGCACAGCCAGCCGTTAAAACACAAACAGAGCCGATGTGCGAATTGAAAAAAAAAAACAGCAACAACAACAAAAAGCGTCACCGCTCATGAAGATGCAGCCCTGCATGTGTTTGGCTTAGGAGGATCACATCTCTCTACCTGTTGCGTGTGAGCAAGATGCCTGCCAGACAGCGTAATTCTGTAAGGCAGTGAGAAGAGAGTGACTGTAATTGACCACACATAATCACAAAACTGGCTCAGTCACACCAGCGGATTGTCTGCCTCCATCAGTCAAATTTGCTTCTCTGGCAAGCAGCAGGTGGGTGAAGTTATAATGGGAGGTGGGTTGGATTGGCTAGGAAATACACACAAAGAGAGGGGGGGGGGGAAGGAAGTGGAATGAGGAGAAGGAGGAGGAGGAGGACACTGCACAAGTAGGGAGTGGGGAAAGGGTGAAAGAGAAGCACTGCATTGACAGATTCTCTAGTTAGGATGTCTGAGGAAGAAAATGCAGGTGCCTCACCATCATTTCCATGCCATCCTTACAGACCTGTTGCTGCCGATTCCTGCAAGCAACTCTTCCTCCTCCACCTCGGAGCTCTCAGATGTGTATCCGTTAATCCACCCATTGCTGGCATGCTGGATGCGCCAGGCTAGCGGCTCACATCTGAGCGAAAAAAATAAATAAATAAATCAAAAAAAGCTGAGGGTAAAGGAAAAAAAAAAAGGAGAAGACAGAGAAGCAGAGGCGTGGGGCTGGATCAATCCGTTCTACGTGTTTCTCCTGAGAGATGCGGCTGCTGTCCTAGCGCTTGCTGCTGCCTCCTGCTCATTATCATTCTGTTTCTCTATCTCTCCCTCTAAAAGCACGCACGCTTGCTCCTGCTGCATGGCAACCACTTGTTAGTCTCACTCAGCTGCTCTGCTGCCTCACTCATTCACAACAGATCATACACACACACACACGCACACACACCCCCCCACACACACACACACACACACACAAACAACCCACACCCATCTCAGCAATGCCAGGACGAATGCAACGGCAGACAACAAGCAACCTGCATCTTTCTGTTTATTGTAGGACAGGAGTATTGCGCTTTAATAAAAGCAGCCCTGGCTGCTGCTGCCCACAAAAACCTGCTGCAAAGGTATTTTTGGTACAGCACAGCCTGGTTTTATGATGTGTCCGTAATTGGTGCAGTTGTCTGGGGACAAATTGAATTAGACCCCCACACCCCAGCTCAAAAGACTTACAGATGCAGGTAACCTAAACCTGCTGAGGAGAAAAAGAGGAGCATTTTCAGAAAGGGGATGAAAAGCAGCATCACACAGGAAACCAAACAGCAGGTCAGCTGTTTGTCCACAGTGAGATATTGCAGCAGAGAGAAAAACCCCCCAGCAATTTGTCTGCTGTCAGGCGTTTCGAATTCAATGATACTATTCTACAGATAACAAATGTCATAAGGGAGGTGCTCATAAAACTGGATGTGATGTACAATAATTCATGGCATCATTAATTTTTCAGATGTGCACAGCTGGACGATTCCCAGAGATAATATTCCCTTTCAAGTTTATGCGTCAGTAATTATCACACACACACATATGTATGTATATTTGTGTGTGTGTGTGTGTGTGTGTGTGTGTGTGTGTGTGTTGCAGGTTTAGATTCGAACAAACGAGCTGCCTTTCGATTTCACATTCAACTCACAGACTTTTCTAGTAACAAAATGAGGCTGTTACTGGGACGTCATGAGATGTCACAACACTTGCAGTTAATGGCTTGCAGTAATGAATGGTCATAAATATTTTGATTAGACTATTAATTATTTTTACAGTGAGTGAACATTCGAGACTGGTTTGAAGTAGTCTGTTACTATTGTTGCCATGAGCAAGCAGATTATAATTAGGTCAGATTTCTATTTGTTTTCTTGATAACATCTGAAGAGCCGGCCGGTGGCAAAGCGAGCCGAGCCGATGCTCATGTCCCTCAGACGGGCGGGGGGCCCGTACAGCATACTGTATACAGTATGCTTAAGAGCTTTTGTTTTGTTTTTCATTGGTCATTTCACCTTTTTGTATATTTGTAGTTTTTCTTGTTTTATACCCCACTTTTGTGGCCAACCTGTGTTCCAGCCAAGTGTGAATGCAGACGCCAAGGGCCCATTTCATGCTTGCTTTACCAACTCGCATTTTAACCAGCTGTTGAAAATATTTTTGCCTGCCCCAAGAAAATGGGATTAGATGGCACCATTTATGATATACCAGCAGGAAGTCACTTAAAGTTGTTATGATTTAAACAGGGAGAGAGGAGAAAATGGCTTTTATGGCTGCATTTCACAAAAGTTGCAAATTTGAGCTATCAGCAATTTTCATAAATTAAAATAGTGTTTGAGCTTCAGTGTTATCACAGTGTTATCACAAACATCCAGAAAATGAAGAAGCTCTTAGCAACATACTTTTCTTTTTACGTTGCTTAATTAAAGGCTGCTTGTTTTTGCTTGCAGTGCAGATAAAAAGAAAGAAACTCACATAAACCACTGTGTAATGAAAGAAGATACTTTCAACAAAAAGGTTGGACCCACTGAGAAATCATTTCATGATCATGTATCTAAACTTTAGGTGCATAAGCATGAAATAATTTGCTTGCAGAAAAAGAAGAGATGCAAGAAGATACCAAATGGCAACACATGGCTATGAAATAGAGGCAAATGCCAAAAAACACCCAACACCTGACATGTGCTCTATGTTTAAACACACAACACATTAATCATTGTGTTGGTAGTTATAGGTTTTTTGCAGCTCAGCATTTTTAATGCTCATGTCCAAAGAGGGTCACATTCAAGCACACCGATACGGTTTATAAATAAACCTCGACGAGTAATTGACATTTTGTGCTCAATGTTGCGTAGATCCTTGAAAGGACAACCAATTAAACTTGCTTCTTTCTTTTCGAACTTTGAGTTTGGATTGAAACGCTGCACATAGCAAATGTGTGTCTCTGAGAAACAAACTGATCTGGTCAAACTTAAACAGTCAGTAAATTATTGAAAAGTTCATTTCTTTCAATAAGTCAAATATGTTACATGGATTAATTACACAAAGATATTCACACAGTGTTCAAGCCTTTACTTCAGTTAAAGGCAGAAATGTAGGCTTAATGTAAGATATGTTTAATAGCTGCTGTTTTAAAAGGTACTTTTGATCTGACAAACGAGCCTCATCAGAATTCAAGTTAACGATTTATGTAAAGTTTTCACCTTCCTAAACATTCCAGGTTTTTTTAGATGGCAAATAATACAGTCTGATTATTTGCCATCTGATAATCTCCTTGTTGGTTCACTGGTTAAACGGAGAGAGGGCAGAAGGAGTTTGTCCTGTATATGTGAGTTGCTGGTTCGAACCCTTGCTCCATCCGTCTCCATGGATGTGTCCTTGGGCAAGACACTTGTAAATCCTGGTGGAAGCAGCGAATTTATGGCAGTCTGTCTTTTATCAGTCTGCACCAGGGAAGCTGTGGCTACAATGTAGCTTACTACCATCAATATGTGAATGTGTGTACAAATGGGTGAATGACTGATCTTTGTGTAAACTGCTTTTAATTCCTTGGACTTAATAAAGCACTTTACAAATGCAAGCTACTTACTATGTGAAAATAAATAAGACCGAGTTGTAATGACTGATGGACAAATGTCCTATCCAAAGATGTGCTCCCAAATCAGATTCTCCTCAGTACCCAGTTCAACCTTGGTCCATTCCTGTCTACGAGTAGACAAAAGGAGAACGCCTTCTTTATTGTGTCTCAGTGCAGAGATTGTAATCTTTTGGCACTGAAAGAGAAACTGCAGGGCCACAAACTTGTTACGTTAAGTATACTTCAGTGTTATCCAGCATCCAGAGGACATATGGAGAAAGATTGCTAGACTTTTATTTTACCCAAACAGGTCGGGAACAAAGCTGATACTGGAAACCTTAAAACATCTGTTTTAAGGTTTCCTGTAGCTTTAAGTGTCCCACTTAAAGCTACAGGACATTATGCTGCATAATAATGAAATATTACAAGCAAGTAGATAGACAAATGCTGATAAAATTGCAGATATTTTAAATGCATCGTCTGCCCCTCACCCCCACTAACACAATTGAAGCCATTATTAAACTAACTTTGGCCAAGCTTCATCAAATATACATAGCTCTGAGAAAAAGAAAAAGCTTTAAGACATTTTGATGTATGACTGTAATGAAATAAATATTATGCAGACTTAGTTTTAAGGGCTGCAACAGAGAGTGGTATTTTATTAACAAACCACAGTGAGAAGTCTGATCTACATCCACCCGTATGGTTTCTCTCCAAGTATTAAGACTCAATTATGCTGTATTATAAATATTATATAAAAATGAAATATAATTTACAACCTATTACACAAACAGTTAAGGAGGGGTCACCTTTCCTAGCACTAGGCATAGCTGTATTAAGGTTTATTCCAGTGCAGAACATATCTCCTCTGCACGCTCTTTCTGCAGCAAAGCAGAAACTCGTTTCATTTTAAAATAATTTTTTCAGCCAAAATGGAAAGGGGTTCTCACTTGTGTCAGGAAAGGTTTCAAGGATTTAATAGATGCTTTCAGTTCAGCTAGTCTGTTGAGCCAGATGGTGTGTTTGCCAACAGCAACCCTTCAAAAGTACTAACTAATTTATCCCGTACTAACTATGGTCACAACATTTCCCCCGTAATACTTTTGTAAATGAATTTGACCTCCTCCCTGCAGGTGGCGGTAACGCGCCTTTCAGTTAGTTTGCAAACCTCCAGTTATTCACGCGCCACGAAGGAGAGGAACAAAGCCTGCACATTTCAACTGCGTAGCAGCATCTCGTGAAGTGTGAGAGATTCCTTTAGGAAAATCTCAGCATGGCAGACGTTGCGACGACTGACGAGGAGCCAAAGCAAGAGGAAACTACCGCATCGGTCCTGTCCGAGACGGACGAGACATCCCAGGAAACACCCAACGGCGTGAAAACGTGAGTAACAATGGTGTTGTGCTCCTCCCTTCAGGAGCTGCTAACCACATGAGCTAAGATGGAGGCTCCGGGTGCTAACTATTGTTAGCCTAAAAGTAACCGACTTCTGCTGCAAAACCCCCCAAAAATCTATACTTTCGATTGTGTGGTGGACATTATATTTACACACCATCTGAAGTCAGAAGAGTTACCTTACAGATTTTAAGAACGTGGTGCTGATTTAAAACGCACAGCAGTGGGTATGCGATGCTATGCTAATTATCAGTTCGTTTGAGCTAACAAGGGTTTGCGAACACTTAAAATTCAATGCTTGGAAATAAATCTTGTTTAGCGATATAATAAACGTATTTCAGGCTCGTAGATAAAAATGTGTTGGTCGAAAGCACGCAGCTGCAGCGCTGCATTAACTCGGAGGTGTGTTTTCTGTGGCCGCCAGGTAGCGGAGATTAGCTCCCCGGTGATGACGAGCTAGCAGATTGTTAGCATGTTAGTTTGTCAAAATCCCACAACACACACCAAAAAGCCCCGAAAATATGAGAATGAGACCGCTTATCAGATATATTAGATATATTAAAATTCAATTTAAGCCTTTTTTCAAACATTTGTTCTACATTATTAACGTTAAAATGTCAATTTTTCACACATTCAAATTGTACTATTTTTGGTCACATAGAATTGTTTACGTAATATCAGCATCTAATTAAAAACCAAAACAAAAAAACAAATATGTCTCCAGCTCTCTGGGAAAGTTGACTGTAAATTTTAATTGAATTGAGACACAATATGACATTATAATGTTGACTAAATTTATTGGTTTGGGATAATACCAATAATACGTCACTTATATTATAATTTTCTCACCCGTTCTGTATAAAGCAAAAGTACTGTTAAAATGCACTGGCTTTAAAGTGAAAGATAATTAAAAAAAATGCAATTACTTATACTCATATTATTGCCTGATGCGACTGCATGACTGCAACATGTTGTCTCTCGATGGGTTATTCTTTAATGTTTGGCTGTTGTCGCCTCTTAGGGACAGCGAAGAAAGCAAGCAAAGCAAGGAAAAGCATGATGGGAAAGAGAAATCGTCCTCCAGCAAAAGAGGAAATCGCTATCATCCCTACAAGGAGAAACACGGAGGGGAGAAGAAGAGTGCTCATAGGAATCGAGTGTTCATCAGCAATATACCTTATGACATGAAGTGGCAGGCAATTAAAGATCTGATGCGTGATAAAGGTAATGTCCCCAGGGATGGGGATGGTGTCTTCCCTTCTATCATCTGATCTGACTAGAAGTTCTGGACCTTCTGATTACCAGATGGGACATCCTCCTTCTAGTCTTTTAGTTTGTAGTTTCTGTGGTAGTTCTTATAGCCAAAAAAACAAATAAATAAAGAAATATGACAGTGTGATTTTTAGGTTAATGGTGTTTTAGTAAAATTCAGTTTGGGAGATGAACTTGGTTACATTGTCACTTGTTTTTTTGGGATTGTCAGCTCCAAAGTGAATCTCCAAACCAGTCCTAGAATTGATTGTTGAATGTTTATTTACTTTTTTGTATGTGCTGCAAGGCAAATCTTGATTGTGAATCAAAAATATTGTAATGTTTTCACTTTTAACTTAGGGGGGAGTCAAGAAGCCTTTTCTGAGCTTAAACGACAGCATTAAATACTCTTACTGCCATGAATGGAATCTGTTGCTAAACTGATCATGTTGAAGTGTTTTGAATTTCCCAGGTTGATTGTAGCTGTGTTTCTCTCTGGCCTTGGCCTTTGGGTGTCTCAGTCACTGCCCAGAAAAGGCATGGTGTTGTCTGGTGGGATGTTGGTCTGGGCTGACTGTTGATCATTAATGGGACATCTCCATCCGTAGCGGCATTGCCAAGGCCAGCGGCGACTTGAAGACTTGGTGACTTAAATTACTTTTGTTCTTTTGGTATTTTTCCTTTGTATGTCTCATGTAGTTGGTGAGGTTACATACGTGGAGCTCTTTAAGGATGCTGAAGGAAAGTCAAGGGTAAGTGATGTGGCCAACTTGCTGCACGAGGTTTTAAATGCCCTCAGCAGGCTCTCATTAATCATGTGCTCTTTTAGGTTCTGATCCTTTGGCTCTACTGAACTGGAGATACTGTATGTTGTCTTTAGAGCCTAATAGACGGATAAATATCGATTTTTTTCATTTAAATGGGAGATGTCCTGTAGACTTTTGGAAAATGTAGCGCAAAGAACTCTGCCGAGTAAATTTTTGCATTTGTTGTTGTCATTTCAATTGGTTTAAAAGTTTGATTGTTTTTGGCCATTTCTCCAAACTGGAATGTGGGTTGTGGGATTTTTATCTGATTGGTTGAGCCTCATGTCAAAGAATCTTATTTTTCACAATATGGCACAGCTTTTCTCTTCAGTGGAGCGAAACTGTTTTGAGCATATTTTATTTTATTTTTTTCTTTCTCAGTGTTTTTATATTAATTTGCACAACTGCATTTCAGAAAGTAATTGCATACTAATGTAAGTTTCCTTAGTTGCTAAAATCATTTTTTTTGTTAATGTAATTGTGTTGCAAAGTAAAGGCTTTAACTGATAGTAATATGCTGTGCATATGAATGCCTTCTCAATGAATTTGAACCAAAATGTCATGTCTACTTTTTAAACTCTACTGTATATCATCACAGATGAGCTCAATATTTATAAAGTGATGCTTTTAATGTTTTCAACAAACACAACCAAAAACCTCCAGCTCAAACCAATTTACAAAGTATGACAATACATCTCTGAATATTGTAGAAACCTGTTGATCCATACACTACATTTATTTTGTTCCATTTGACTTTAAACATGATATTAAATGTATTTTGTTTACTCCTTGGGTGCCACCTGGATTCTCCTGCTGCTTTCTGATCAGGGTTGTGGGTAAGAATCTACTTTATATTTTCAAACTGATTGTTAATTTTTTATTTTCCCTTTTTTAAAAAAAAAAAACAACAACATGCGTCTCCTGTTATCTGCTTGTAACAGTGTGGTAGAGTTCAAAGATGAAGAATATGTTAAAAAAGCTGTGTCAGCGATGAATAAGCATGACTTGAGTGGACGACCGCTCAACATCAAAGAGGTGAGCATCAAGTATTTTCTGTCTAAACATGATGAGTTTTAACCAAATGTTTTCATGGTTTACTTTTAGTAGCGTCCTAATTTAAGGGGAAATCATTGTGGGCGAATTTAATCGTCTGTCGCCATAACAGATGTATAATCTGAAGTTAAGTTCGTAATGTGGGTGTCACGATACATAAAGCTATGGTGTTACACAAAAACAAATTATATTCTAGGAAAATTTAAAGATTATAAATGTTAATCATGTAGAATATTTTAATATAGGAGTGGATATAAATAAAATGCATAAATGCCTACTACTAGAGTTGCTATGGCTAAAACCTCTGTGTTTTTACAAACAGTCTGATTCATCAGTGAAGCCTTTTTGTAGCTGCAGTGGAATCTGCAGCAGAATATGGATCATGTTGATATTGTATAAACTGATCTCCACATGATGGATTGCTCTTACGACCACTTTGTTGATGTCCTCATAGAAAATTGCTGCACTTTCCAAATTTCTTTTGCAGAGTGACAGTCTTCATCCTTCAAGTCACATCCAGTGTAATAAAAGGCTGCATTTAAAATTTTGGATAGTTTTTCAGCTTTATTTTCTCACTCTTAGTTTACATAGGGGAACATATTTATAACTATAATTGATGTATTTAATTTTTGCCCAGTGGCATTAAGTTTAAACTTTTAGCCTTTACTTGGAGATTGTTTTCAGTTTTATTTATTTTTTTTTGTCTTGAAACACGTTTTGTATTTCAGGACTATGACGGTGAACACGCCCGGCGAGCTCTGCAGCGCATGGGAGGAGGTCAGCAGGGGGGTCGTGGGCAGGACATGGTGCCTGGTGGGATGAACATTCCTCCTTCGATTGCCAACAACCCCAACATCCCTCCTGAGGTCATCCACGCGCTGCAGGCTGGCAGACTAGGAAACACCGTGTTTGTGGCTAATGTAAGCACAGAACCACAGGCCTTTGCTCCCACCCAAGTAAATAAGGTTTAGTTTAAGGTACGTTTGTGTTTGTGTTCTGCAGCTGGACTTCAAAGTGGGCTGGAAGAAGTTGAAGGAGGTGTTCAGCATGGCAGGTGTGGTGAAGCGAGCTGATGTAAAGGAGGACAAAGACGGGAAGAGTCGTGGAATGGGAACGGTTACGTTTGATCAGCCTCTGGAAGCTGTGCAGGCCATATGTATCCTTTAAAATCTAAATATGACAACAACAAAAAAAAACACACAGCCCTGCAAATTTCTGATTTTACTTTTATCCTTAACTATTGTCTCAGCCATGTTCAACGGCCAGATGCTCTTTGAAAGGCAGATGCACGTTAAAATTGTATGTTGAATTTAAATCTTATTTGAAGTTATTGCTTCTAAACTGGCAAAGATCGTAAAAAAATGTAACATTTTGTATATGGACTTGTAGGATGAAAAGTCTCTTCCCCCTGATGATTTCCTCCCAGTAGAAAAAGCACCACAGTTGCCACGTAAGTGAATTGCTTGCGCTCCATTTTTACTTCAGAAAATTCTAACGTAGATGTTGAAAATATTAGAGATGTTGGTAAACGGAAAGCACCATTGCAGGACATTTTCATTGTCATCTTTGAAGTGCAGCCCATCATGAAAAAGGTGGATGATTTTAAATTTCAACCTTTTTTCCTGGGGTTGTTTTTTTTTTTTTTTTCCCTTTTTTGCTGTGTTTCAGGGGGCCTTGGTGGCATTGGCATGGGCCTGGGGCCGGGAGGGCAGCCCATAAATGCAAACCGCCTTAGCGGTGGAGGAGGAATGGGCTCCATGGGACCTGGAGGTCAGTGAAAAACATGTTTTAGCTGCTTCATGCTTTGCTTCATACTCTTCCTCTTTTGATGCAAATGCAAACTCTTTTAAAGAAGGTTTTCATAAATACATACATTTTTGTGCATCGCTTTGATGTGGCCTCACTGAGACGTTCTTCTGCCACAGCTATGGATTCAGGTTACGGAGGAATGAGCCGGCTTGGAGGTAAGATTTTGTTTTCAGGGTTTAGTTGAGTTGTAATTGTCCCTGTTAACGACTCAACTGATCCCAGTTAATGCTGTTTTTAACAGGAATGAGTGGGGGCGGCGGCTACGGCAGCATGGACAGCATTGGCAGCATGGGAGTCTTTGGAAGCAGGGACATGACACCAGTTGGCAGAATGGGAGGTAAGTGGGCATTTTCACTCAAAATGCACACAGACTAGGGTCAGTTCAGTCACATACAGATGTACTGGCCACTTCAGGCTGAGGGAAGGTTTTAATCTGTGGAGATCTGTATCGATCAGGAATGGGCGGATTGGACCGGGACTTTGACATGCCCATGAGCCGAGGATTTGGGGATTCTTTTGGAGGAATGGGTAAGAGTGAAATCCACCCGTCGATTTCATATTAATTTTTGTCTAATGACATTTTTGAATTTTTCATCGCAACCAACAAGTTGTGTAAATTAGCTGTGAAATGAATTGAATATGGACCAATGTACCTTCTGTGCTTTAGGTGGTAGTTTTGGAGGAGGCATGGGACACATGGGAAGTGGCTTAGGTACAGTAAGAACTCAAAACAATTATTTTGAATGTTTCACAACTCTAACTTAATGCATGTTAATATAAAGCTCAACCCTGTGCAGTAGAATCTGAAACAAGCTGTGAGGTCATGTGTAACTTGAAATAAATATTTTTATGAAAGTCATTTAAGCATCATGACATGTAAAACTCTAGTCTGTTTAGTATGGCTTTCTGGCCACATTTTTATTGCAAAACAATGAAATTTGTGTGACAGTTTCCATCCCTCTGCATTTTTATTCATATTTAATCATGTTTCAAACTAAAGCTCCATTGGGTCCTGGTATTTTTCAAATAGAATAAAAATCTATTTGGGCACTGTGCAGTGATATTTAGTATTAAAATCCCAGCCATATAAAACATAAAGATGGTGCACTGCTGGAGTCCATTACCTTGGTAAAGCTTTTCTGTATAACAGGTGGTGGAATGGGCACCATGTCCATGGACAGAATGGGCCCCAGCTTCGACCGTGTGGGCATGTCTGGAATGGATATGAACCGTGGCTTTGGAGGCTACGGAGGTGGCGGACACATGGGTGGAGGCATGTCGGACAGGAGCTCAGGGTCCAAAGGTGGTTGCCAGATATTTGTACGAAATGTAAGTGTGACTAATGGCTTCAAAGGCTGCTAAAATCGTATTTAGTAAATATTAGTAAAGTTTCAGCTAACTGATTCTTTTATTTTTAATCACTTTATTAATGTTCGTAGCACTTGTATGTTTGAGGTCTACTAATCAGGGAGTCGGATTTTTCAGTATTTGACCTTCCTCTCACAAGTTGGAGCTAATCATTTGAAAATTGGCTAATTTTAATCTCTCCTTGAAAGCATTGGTGCATCTCTATTTTACATACTTCTTTTCAGCATTTGCATACTGTTTTTTGCCACATGCTGATTGATAAATCTGTGTTGCAGCTGTCCTATGACCTGACATGGCAAAAACTGAAAGACAAGTTCAGTCATTGTGGTATGAATTACTTTTTTTTGTTGCTTGATCCTTTGACATTTCATTGTGATTAACCGTTTATCTGACGGGTCTTCTATTCAGCCTTTTAATTGATGCTAGTTGTGTCATTCAGTCATTGCTGATTCTTGTTTCCTGCAGGTCAGGTGCTGTTCGCAGAAATCAAAATGGAAAATGGGAGGTCAAAGGGTTGCGGGACGGTGAAGTTTGATTCTCCAGAGACCGCAGAGAAGGCCTGCAGGATGATGAACGGAACCAAGATCAACGGCCGGGAGGTGGACGTCCGCATTGATCGCAACGCTTAGAGATTTTGTAGAAACCCCCTCGTAACTCACTTTACACTTTCAGACCCCCGTACCAATCATTGTTTTGTTTTAAAAACACTATGACTTCATGTTTCATTTGTTTTGTTGGTATACGACATAGCTGTTTTATCTTTGTTTTATAAACCCAGTTATGATTTGTCAGTTTATTTGAATAAATAAACTTTTTAATTTTTAAACTGTGTGCTTGGAAACATCTTCAACTTGTAAGTTGGACCAAAGATCTTGCTCTCATGAGTGTCACTTCTCAACACCCTTGTGTGTCAGTTTCAAATTAGTAACATTTTATATATTTGAGGAAGTGGGGGAGGATAAACTCCCATTGTTTCAATCATTTCGCTTGATGATTTTTACTTTGAGTCATAAACATAAATGACTTGTCAGAGTTTAAGATGACTGTAACAGGATGAATGAATTTTTTTTTTTACTATTTATGGCTTGTCCTCCCTGGTGATAAAGCCTTATCAGGCTGCATTTCTGACTCAACACATTGAAAGTGGATACTGCTTGGTATCTTCAGTTTATTTTTGGACACGTTTATTTGAACTTGTCACACTTCCACCTTTTGTTAAAATCTTACATGATAAAGATCTAAAGAGGTAACCAAGCAGGCCTCCGCTTGTGTGGTAGTTTTGTAACTGGGGCCTTTGCTCCTTGACATTTGTTGATCTCAACAGCTTAACACTCTTGCTGGGTGCTGGGGCTGTTGGCCTCACAAAACGTGTTCAGTCCTAAGAAGGTCGGGTCTCAGTCACTGCACAATCGTATGGGATTATTCCCAATAATCCCCAACTCGTATAAAATGGACAGAGTGGCGAAGAGGATGTAGCAAAGAAGACTGACAATTCCCAACTTCCAGTCCAGCCTCCATCCGTTGACGTGCACCGCTACAAAAAGGAAGACGACGGAGAGAAGTAGTGTCGATGAAACGAAGATCAGGCCAGTGCTGTTGACCTCTACGGGGGTGTTGGTGTCCACAAAGGCAGTCTTGATAAACCAAGGCAGGCCCAGGCACAGCATGTCAAAAACGTTGGAGCCCACAATGTTGGACATGGCCATGTCGGCTTTCCCTGAGAAACAGAAAATGTGGTTGGATGCTGTTCCAATTCCATTCCCATTGGCTGGGTTTCTTGACAGCATTACCTTCTCTAGCCACCATCACACTGGCAACTGTGTCTGGTATACTGGTTCCAGCAGCTAGTAAAGTGAGTCCCATCACTGTGTCTGGTATGTCAAGGGTTTCACCTGCAAAAAGAAATCAGATTACAGCTCCACCAACAAAAGCAGGCTTTGAATGAATTACCATAAATCTTACTGATTCTCTATACACCTTCCAGAGCGTGACATCTAAAAGAACATCCATTCATGTAATCAGTCTTCATAGTCTGCTGTCTTTTTTATCTGAAGCAATCAGTTTTGCGGTTCATTAGTTTTAAAAAGCATACATAATTATTGTTCGTGCCCTTTTGTTTTCAGCGTGTTCTTGTCTGATGGGATACTAATCTCATTATGCTTCAGAAGACCTATGGCTCTTGCATTGCATCCGTCCTGATATCTTAGTTCAGCTTTGTAGTTCAAATCCCTATTGTAAATACAGACTGAATCTGTTCGTGAAACACTTGCTGGGTATTGTGTGTACATTCTGCGCTCACATGACTTGCCTTCCTCAGGGTTGTAATCCTTCTATGACTGGTTTGGCACACAGCCCACTGGGGCTACACTGTAATAACCCCCCATTCTCTGGGACAATGGCATCTCAGGAATTAACCAGCAGACCCACATGTGACTCTGCAAAGTAGACGTCTTTCTCACAAGTCTCAAACACTTGTGATCCACTATGGTTTAAGATCCTGCTGGTTTAAGCCTTCCTTATACTGAAAACCTATAACTATGGAGTACAGGACAATGTGAATTTGGGTAGTCTAATTTAAATTTTGAGAAATGCTTTATATAACACTGAAATAAAGTGAGGATCTTCCAAAATTGTATTGAAATCACCTTAAAACAGGCAACTTACCTAAAACTGTGACCATCCAGACCAGCACGTATGTGAAAGCTGAGATCCAGACTGCTGACATAAAAAAGGTTATCATGAACCATTGTTTCCAGAAGCGTCTCCTGCAGTCGGGGATGGTGATGAAGAGCAGAATGATGACTGGCAGAGACAAAACCCACAAGATCCTTTTCAGGTCGCTCTGCGGTACAGCAAAGACACATTTTTGCTCTGTTGGGATGAAGGTTGACAACAAGACCTGAGACACGGAATCAGAGCTGCAGTCAAAGACGTCACGCTGAGGAGGCCTTGTGTTTTGTACCTTCAGTAATCTCATTGAGACCGTGTAGGCTGAGCGACAGGTGAGAATAACCTGAGTCGTCTTGGAAGATGCCGCTGTCTGTTCTGGAACGTCCATGGACTCGCAGGCTGGTGTCGTCGTTCCAGGCCATTAGGGGCTGCGTCTCACGCTTCTCAGCAGAACCTGAACCTAGACAGGTGCAGCATGGGCTCAGTTTCCTCAGGACAAACTCGCTGATGCGGAGGTCAAAGCACAGAACCACAATGTAGACGCCGTAGACCAGCAGTAGGCAGGCTGCCTCGTACCTGTCAACAGAGGGGACGCAAACGTTCAATGCTGGCTGAAGAAAAATCCCTTCATGATGTGCTTCATGGAGACCCGACGTCTTTTAGTTGGGTTTCTTCTTGTTTAAGGGAAACTATCCCCTCAAGTTTCGCAACATGAATGGTCAGTGTGAGGGATTGCCTCAAAGCCAATGACCATGCATGCGACTGGCCACTGTCCCTATATGCTCATCTAAAAAAAGTGAACACTGCAAGTCAATCTGCTGGGTTTTCTTAGACAAAACACTTTTTAAACCAGTTTGGATAATAAACTGACCTTGACTGGATTGATAAATATTACAATTGGAATGTATGTACTTTACTTTGAATGTGTGTGTTGAGACTGAATTGACTTTTCATTTTGCTGTAGGTTCCTTGGGATGTTGTTGAGAATTGGTGGTTTATAAACTGGATTGAGTTGATATCTGAATCGATCTCTGTGGGATGCTCTCCTCAGAAAAACCCAAACATTCATCTGTCTTGTGCTACTGCAGTTATTCACTATCTGAGCCCAATGCACCCTGGTCCTGCCATCCATAAACTCCAAGTCACTAACAAACAAAACAAATCTACTGATTTAAAAAGTAGTTTTGGAATATTTTCGGGTAAGAATTTAATTTTGGGGGCACTGAAATTTGCAGAAACCAGATTGAACTGATGCCACTCCAAATCACAGCAGAAAAAGCAAGGTCCACATTTATATAGTTTCCAGGACCTTTGAACCCAATAAGTTGTGGTTTATTTCAAAGAAAGAATATGTGGTGCCATAAAAAAACAGGATTTTTCACCTCTCAGACTGTATCTTTTTTAAGTGCATACTGTTTTGGCACTCCTAAATGTTTCAAATTATCAAACTAATTTGAATATCAGGCAAATACAAACACCCAAAATGGATAAATACAAAACACGTTTTCAAATGATATGAGGGGAAAGGCTTTCCAAGCCAATCTGGACAGATTGGTTAACCCTAACCCTGGTAAAGAGAGCGGGTCCAATATGGCTGTTTCACATAAACAACAAAGTGAAGGGTGCAGGTATGAACTATTTATCAGCACTACCGATGGTCTGCAGTGAGACATATCATATCATCTACATACATGAAAATGTTTTTTTTTTTTTTTTTTTTTTTGAATCCATAAAATAGATAGAAACAGATAATAGAACATTTCACCAAAACAACTTTGGCGTTTCAATGTTTCCCAGATCTGAGGCAAACTGAACCAAACATAAAGCCAAAAACTATCATCTAACTATGCTGCCATAAGAACATTTTTTGTCCAAAAGCTATTGTTCTGTATTTTATATGCAGTTATTTCTAGATTATATACAGAGTAATGCATATCTTTTGACCTTTTACTACACGTTTGTAGTTATATTGTCATGTTGATTGTTTTATTTTTATTTTTGACTGTAAGCAGTCAAAGTAATACTAGAAGGTCAGTAAGAAGACTGCATTCGTTTTGTGATCTATTTTCATATTCTTTAGGTCACAGCTTTGCAATAAACATCTATATTTGTCTTTAATAACCAACCATCGTTTGTTGTGCAAGGTCTGAAGATCATGTAGCCGTCAGATGCTGAGTCACTGCATATAAATCAAACACAAAAACTCACCAGAACACTTTGTTATCGGAAATGATCCCAATAACAGCGGCAACACTGATTCCGTATGCCAGGCAGTCTCTGAACAGGGGCCAGCAGGTGAGACGCCCTGCCTGATAAGGGAAACAAAAATAAATGGTTTATATTTTATACAAAGCAACACAGCCAGACAATCTCTGACCTAGTAAAGACGCTGCTCTCATACACAAGGAGGTGATAAGGGGGTAATCCCGACTGGTATTTTTGGGTTTGTTGTTAAAATGTACCATGGAGGCCAAAAGTCCACAGGCTGCACAGATTCCGAGCAGGTTGTACACGGCGGATCCCACAATGGTGCTGATTCCAATGTCCCCCTTGGTCACAAACACCCCTAATAAAAGAAGCACACAGCAAAGTTTGATGTTGGATCCGGGAGCAATGAGGAAGTATTTCTAAAAACAGTGAAAAAAACAAACAGCATGCCAGACCAGGTCGGGGATCGTATATCCAAACTACGTAGAGTACAGTGTACATACAAATGTTGATTACCAAGAAAAGCTGTGACCAATTCAGGTGCAGAACTCCCTGCTGCCATGAACGTAGCTCCTGCCACATCCTGAGAAAGTCCCAGACCTGAATAAAAAAATAATAAACTATTTGTCTGAAAAAAACAATAGCTAGCAAGAAAGATAATGTGTAGATTTCCACTGAAATCCATTTACTGCAGTAGGAATAGATAACTTTTATCTGCAGTGCCGGCTCAAAACATACTGAAATTAAGCAGGGCGCCACAAAGATTGCTTTCGTGTCACATATGTTTGAGAAATAAGACGAATTTTGAGCTTGATGATTTTTTGCATAGCAGATTTTAAATACTCCGATAATGCAGCAGTTGTAAACTTATAAAGAAAGAAATGTCATAGTTTGATCAGTTTGTTGTAGCGGTCACAATTTATCGCTACAGCTGTAGTCAGCTCTGCTGCTTCCATCTCTGCTGGGATCAGATTTTCCAAGGCAATTGTCTTGTAAATCATGTAATAAATAATTTACAACTTACTGTTTGAATAATTGGCTTCTCCTTTTCAAAGGAGAGGAGAAACCTGTATTGCCACACCAAATGATTGTCAAAAAAACAGTCTTCACAATTATTTTTACAGCTGGTATCTTCCAATCACTGCAATTGAGTTAATAAGTAATGTGAGCTAATAATCGCAAGTGTTTAACAATAACTGTATGCAACATGGATCATTTAAGTGGTTGTGTGAAATGCACAATGGGCAAATGGTCAGGCTTGAGAACTTGAGGGACGGGCTGAACAGGAACTTCAGCGCCAATAAACTGAGGTTAAGCAAAAGTCCCGAGACAATGCCAAGGACACAATCAGCCTCTGTAAAACACGCTGGCGAGCATTTTAGTACTGGGACAGGAGTTATCAGTTAAAGTCAAGGCCACCAGGCAGTTTGAACACCAAATCGTTTTAACTTCATAAAGCAAACATGATATTAGAGTAACATAACCACTCCCAAGTAAGAGCATTTTAATTGTTTTTGTCTCACTTTAAACCACAAATACTTCAAATGATTGATTAAACAGGAAATAATTTATTGATTAAAAAATATAATCCAATAAACGCTCGCTTGCCCAACAACTTAAGGACTAAATGTCTTGAAATGGGATTCGCACATCTTCAGCACACAAATTTTCGATCACAATAATCTTGGCCCTTACGTTCACTTATCACTTCTAGAGATGGCAGAAAGTAATCGTCACAGACTATGGAAACAGCCAAAAGCATGTAGAATATGAGCATGAAATAAATGACCAGGCCCCCATCTTTCCTCTCCTGCACCGTGAAGAAGCCTTCAGGAAACTCAGAGGCTTGTGGCGCCACGCATTCTGTTTCGTTCTCTAAAACGACAGAAAACACACACAGACACACTCCTTTTAGAGCCATCGCTGAGAAAATCTGCTCAATCACAACAACTCAAGCAGTTTGGGGAATCTGGGAAGATTGTCTGAATTCTTGATGGAATTTACTCTGTGCCAAATAAAATATCTGGCTAATCTTCAGCCCACGATTAAATCATCTAACAACCCTACATTTGGTCATGTTTCACGTGTTTCTGAGGGAAAAATCTAAACGTGCTCTTTGTACAAAAGGTTTACAAGTTAGCTGTGTTATTATACAGAACTGCTAATTTGAAGTAGATGAAAAGTTTGTGAAAGCGATACAGGGGCATTACATGTTTTATATAGGACACTGATTGGAGAAAAGAAAAATTAAAAAAATATTAGATTTTTGCACATTTCTGTTTTCACAACGTATTTATTTCACAAGACCCATTTTAAAGTTCTCAATGACACCTTACAAATGAAAAAGCAAAGCGAGATTGCACCCTTCCTCTTACTGATACCTTTGTGCAATGATGCATGTTGATTCTTTGTAACCTATTTGCAATATACAGCTTTAGCTGGAATGTAAATGAGCAAATGTCAGGTAAATCCAAAGACTGAGATTTATTTCAGATTAATCAGATAAAAAACACAAAACAAAAAAAACAAAACAATTAGGACTAGGCTTAAAAGTAGACTACAAATTTATATGTTTTAATACATTTTAATGTTATGTTCCCTCTATGTGTATGTGTAAGTGCAGCAATTTAAGCCAACATGACAAAATATGGCTACTGTTTCTTTAAGAAATCCATTGAACCATTGCTTCTAATATTCGCCTTCTTGTAATCCTCTTTTTTGTCGACTTTCTTTTACTATTCTTGAGAACTTTATGGCATTGTTGTTTGTTGCGACTTTGTCTTACGATGATGAATCTCCGTGTTCCTTAATTGGTTTTTTTTTTACACGCACATTTACTGGTACGATGCAAATCTGGTCTTTAATGTGTTTAAGGGGGTTTGGGGAGCTCTCGCAAAATACCTTCGTAAAAGCAGGCCTAGATGCCATAGTCTGTCTGTGTTGTTTAAACCATTAACAAGCTACAACAGAAGATTCAATTTCAGTCTCAAAAGGATGATTAGATTCTGTTGCATTTCACAAGTTGGTCAAAAAAACTTAGAACAAACACAATATTTTCTAAATGTGAGATTTAGCCAAGTTACTCCAGCTCCATTAGTTTGAAAAGAAAGAAATGATGACACATTAATTCACATGTTGCTTCAAAAAAAAAAAAAAACATCTTATGGAATTAATTAAAGAAAATCTATTTCTATAGGGTTTGATGAGCAGACAAAACCTTAATCTACCACACAAATCAGAATATTTGCATGTGCTTACCAAGAGCCCGGCGCACCCTGACCGACTGGTTCTCCTCAGCAGCTTTTGCTGTAAATGATACAAGGTGAACACATGCATACAAAAAAAGCACAAAGCCCAAGAAGTAAGGTATGAAATCCTTTCTCCTTTTTTTCTGCACAGCTGGAGCTTTATCCATAATAATTTGACAGATGAATAAAAACAAACTGAAATCAGCAGCTCTTCCAGGGAACCATGTGTCGTCTCGGTTTAATTCGTTTGCAGGGATTTAAAGAAAGTTGGATCTGCTTGTTGAAGCTGCATCTAGCTCTACTCTAAACTACAAGCTGCACATAGAGGATATCAAAGCGGGGGAAGCATCCTCTGAGGTCTGGTGGTACCACAGTCAGAGTGAGGGGGGTGGGGGGTGATCACGAGTTGCGAGTCATTCCACTTGACTTGAACGGACTCCTGCCTGAGGCGCATCAGAGGGTGTAATTCCTCATAAGCAGGCTTGAGTGCAGATCTACCACTTTTTAAACAGGCGGAAACATGTTATTTTTTCAGTGGTGAAAGAGTCGCAGTGAAAAATCTGAAGCTGAGGATTTGGGGGTTAACGCTCCCATTGGTTAGATTTCACCTTTATCCCAACTGATGGCATAAATCCACAAAAATGAAGATAAATAATGATTTATGGTCTCCATATCTTCTGCAATCGGATTTATCTTGGCATATATTGAGACGACATCCTGCAAAGTCACCTCATTGACAACAAAAGCAAACTCCTAACATTATTTGGAAGATAGCCTGCCCATATATTTTTCACTACCAGCCTTGTGTCAGAAGAGGGGGGCGTGTTCAGAGTCTGATGGACAGGACTTGTTTGGACATGCCTCAGGTCACCCCGAGTTTGAGCAGGCAGCTTCTCCGAAGCTCTCATTCCAGATCCCTGGTAACATCTGGAATTATTCTGCAAAGAGTGAAGCTCTGCAGCACTGATCCACAGAAGCGGTGGGTGAGTTTGCTTGTTGAGTTTCCAATGCGAGTTACTCTTAAGATTGCTTGTTGCTTGTCCTGCAGGAGCATATAATATCAGCCAAAATATATTTGAAAGAAGTAACACTGATCCATTCATTGTGTGTGTTGCATGACGGTCAGCCCATAAAGCGCACGCTTGTTTTGTTGTGATGGGTCGGTAATGCACGTCTGTATGTGAACAGCGGTGTGCGTTTCCTCCAATTCATAAATATCTCTGAGTCACTGGCGCCCCCTAGTGGATTTGAACCGTCATGTCGCTCGGTCTGTTGCTGAAACACAGAGACATGCTTGATTCGGTGATTCTCCATCGACAGACCCCTATTACTGGTGCACAAGGTTTAAGTGAGGTCACACCACGATTGAACCAAAAAAGACCCCCCCCCCCAAAAAAAAAAAAAAAAAAAATGTCTGGCACAAAAACGACACTGGAGATTTCTAACTGAAAATTATTTTTACAGCAAATTATGGTGGTGATAGGGCATCATGCTCTGGGATTACCGTTTTCTTAATCAAAGCTGAAAGTGTGAGTTCAGTCACGCATATATGGGCCAGCAAAGGAATGGCTTCACCAGAGGAAGGTACATTTTTAGGATGGACTCGCTGGAGCAGCGTGAGAGCTGACAGAAAACTTGTTGGGCCAGTTGAAGAGGGGAGATTCCCACACAACCTGACAGGATTTGGAAACTTTTGAAATAGGCTGTATTGTAAAATACTGCAACACATGTTACATGTGTATTGTAACACATGTGACGTGTATTGTAACACCTCTCATACACATGTGATGTGTATAGTCACACATCACATGTTGCGATGTGTCTTTGTAAAGTCCTGCGTCTTCAAGGTGCTTCAAGAAAGTTTTGGTTTAAAAATTCAACCGGGTTATACTGTTGCTCTTTTTGCATTTTCTTCTAATATTACACATTAAAGGTGGTGCACAAAAGATTTGAAATCATTTGCCATTACACTTTCTTTTATTGAAAACCCCCCCCAAAACAAACACATTTTAACAGAGATTTCAGAAACACCATGGGCCCTTTATTTAATAGGTTTTTATAGCTGAATGTTGGACTTTAATGCCCAGATGTCTTTGAATTGGTTTCACTTCTGTGAATCTGCTTAGTCATTGGACCAGTTAAAGTAACCGTCTTTCAGTATGGTCACCAGTTTTGGTTTTGGTTGCTCTCATGTTGCCGTTATTTGAACCAACGTGGGACCTCAAAAATAATCTGATTGCTATTTCCTATATTTTGTCTCTGAAACTCTGGCATTTCTTCACTTCTATATCTCTTTCCCAGAGGAATTTCTGCTATCTTTATTCCTACGTCTCTTGCCTGCCCCATTTCAATGAGCCGCACAAGCTACTGAAATGTCTCTAAATATTTGGACATTGAAACCAGTCCGTTGCCAGGGATCCTTATCTGGTAAAATTGTTCTCGGTGTGGCTTGCATAACAGTTTATTGCCCTGATCCAGGCCATTACAAAAACCCAGCAGATGCCAGCATTTCAGCAGAAACTAGTGATGGTAATCTAAAACGTTTCATCTAATTCCACACACCAGAAGAAATTCATTAAGAGAAAGAAACATTGTTTTAATTCACTGTCCGCCACAACCTTTGTTGTTAGGAATTTGAGGGTCATAGTATCAACATAGTTTCTTTTGTCAAGAGCTCTGAGCTGCACTTGCACAAAGAATGAATGCGTAACTTTTTTTTTATTTGCAGATATTTCTGCGGTCATGTTTTATTATAAGCAAGATATTCAGGCCTGCTGCCTTTTGTGTTCCTGTTGAGGTACAATATGAGCTTGGCAGAAAACCTCGGCAGCTCATCTGTCACTGGAAGCCTCTGTGTGTGTCTCTCTCTCTCACCGCTCGTGTGTTTTCACTTCTGTGTAAGAAGATACAATGGAAACTTAACAATGCCCGGTTCCCTCTCAGTTATCACCAGCGTGGTGAGCCTCCGTTCGTCTCAGTAACTCATAGTCATTAATAAAATTTTATGATTGAAAAAAAAACAAAACAAAACAACAAGGATTTCAATAAAGTCTCAAGTGGAGGTGGTCTTTGCTTGGCTCAACCCTGACGTGAACAGTCACTGCACTTGCCAGTTTGTTCCACAGAACAATGAGTCTCCTCTGAGAAAAAGGGGAAGGAAACAAGCCGGGCAAGAAAAACTGGTCAAGTTGCTTTGCTCATCATTACAAAAGCAAGTCAGGAGCATTTATTAGTCTTAATGTTTCGCTCTGAGTTACTGATCTACAAATTTCTCCTTATCAGTGGACTTATCTCACCTTTTCTTCTAGAACATCATTCCGCTTCTTTCACTGACAGCCCACCTTTTTTTTTTTGGACTTGTTGAATAGCACCACCCCGCCCTCTATGTGGACTGCTCAGTGTTCAAGGTTCAGGAAGATAATGAGAGGTGAGTGGCTGACGCAGAGCCTGTGTTATGTTACCAGAGGATCATATTACCGGAGACAGCAGGTTGGCTGAAACTTTAGCTGCCTTCAGATCGCTGTGACTTGAAGCAAAACAGGAACCGGGACTAATAAGAGGAGTTTTTAAGAAGATTTTTTTTCACAACTCACAGACTATTTCCTGTTGTCTCAAGGTGAGAGTTACCATGGGTGAGAAGACACAACCGTCGTTGCTGCTGATTTTGCTGTGTATGTCGGGGCTTGCTCCTCGCTCTGCTGCTTTCGTGTTTTGGACAGCCAGGTTGGAAACAGAATATTATCACAGCAGCAATGACACCGTGGTAAAGTCCTGTGAGTGTGGAGTGTATGGCCGTAACTCTGACGCGGAGCCATTCTCAGGCGAGGTGGCTGTTCCCAAAGGAGATCCCACAGGCTGCCGCTCAGACACTTCCTACGGCCGGAACTCCAGCGAGGACTGGATCGCGCTGGTGAAAAGGGGCAACTGCACTTTTAGCGAAAAGATCAACATTGCCATGAAGCAGGGAGCAGCCGGGGTGGTGGTGTACAACTCTGACGGCAGTAAAAATACCACCACTTTCATGTCTCACCCAGACACAGGTGATGCTGTCGCTATCATGATTGGCAACTTTCAGGGCACAGAGATCGCCAACTTGGTGCGAAATGGAACTGTTGTGAAAATGTCCGTTGATCCGGGCAAGCTGCACGGGCCTTGGATGGACACGTACTGGGTCTACTTCCTGTCTATCGCCTTCTTCATCGTGACAGCCGCCTCAATCGCCTACTTTGTGTTCATCTCCGCAAACCGTCTGTACAGCATGAGCAGGAACATGCGCAGCGAGAAGAGGCTGAAATCTGAGGCCAAGAAGGCCATTGGGCGCCTGGAGGTGATCACACTGAAACGAGGGAATGAGCTCACGACGTCTGACGCCATGTGTGCCGTTTGCATCGAATCCTACAAAGCGGGCGAGGTGGTGACGGTGCTGACCTGCGACCACATCTTCCACAAAGCCTGCATCGAACCCTGGCTGCTGGAGAGGAGGACCTGCCCCATGTGCAAGTGCGACATCCTGAAGGAGCTGGGAGTGGAGGAGGACGTCAAAGACAACATGTCTACGAGTTCTCCACCAGAGGTCACTGTGATCACAGTGACAGGAGGAGACGCTGTGTATGAAGTCCCACTGAACGACCCCGTGAGCCATGAACCAGAGCAACAGCAACATCGCTATGACAACAGGGCCTTTGAGGAAGACACTGAGGCTGCTAGAGGATGAGCAAAAACAACCAGGAAGAAAACAATGAACCATAACAACTGTGACCCTTTGAAATGAACGAGGACAGTGGAATCAAGGTTCCAATCAAAAAAAGGATCTTCCAATCCAGACATACTTAAAAAAAAAAAAAAAAAAACAACTTGAAGAATTTATGTGAAGAGTAAAAGATGTTGTTAATTGGGTTTTTGCTATGTTATTCCTTTGGTTATAAAGCAGGAATGAATGAGTAATTGAATGGCAGTCAGTAGATGGCAATGAAAACCAATAAGCTGCAAAGTGACCCGAGTGTCACTTTTCTGTTTTGCATAGCAAGCACAGTCGGCAATGTTTATGGACTCAAGGTGTGGCATAGGATTCGAATATCTGTTTGCTGTTGTGGCCAAATTTCCTCCTGTAGCTCAAGTTACTCTCTGCAGCTAATTCACTGAATCCTTATGAGCAAACCAAATGTCTGTTCGTCGACAAACTTGATTGTTTCACTTTCTTTCTGTCCCTGTTAGAACTGGTCTGGGTCTTTCCATTTTCACTCAAGCAACAGCACATTATTTACATACACTCCCTGGTGATCACGCCCTTGAGTGGAAAAGCAGGATGGTTCACTTTGCACTGCTACGACCAAAAAAATAATAGAAAAAAAAAAACACCTGAAAGCTTTGGAAATGTTTGTGCTGGAACTGGCGTAAGCCTAAATATGGCAGTGAAATGAATGTCCTCTTCTTATAGTGGGGAAATAATGCATTATTGTTCTTTAAATGTATATTTGGGCCTGTTTGTAATTTATAATATACATTTTTTGTTATTATAATAAGGCGATGCAAAATGTTTGTGTAATCTTCCATGTCTAAAAGAACTGATTTCCAAGCACAAAATCTCTGTCTTCCTGGTTTTCATTTGACATTTTAGAGTTTATTTGGTTCATCTGGTCTTCCTCTCAATGAGCCGACATGAATCTCAATATAAAGGCATGTTTCACTTTAAATGATGGAGCTCTTTTCTTTCTTTGATTGGTATGTATGTGCTGAATATGGTACTTAATAGGCCTTTCCTGTTGCTGATTTATTTTCACGGGTGTTTTACAGATTCAAGGAGTCTTAAATTGACTTGTAAACACAACTATTACGTCTGTATTAAATCACATTGATGTTTATAAGAATTCAATAAATCCCTCAAAATGAGGCCAACTCTGAACAACAGATGTCTGCCTGGACTTGTGTGTGAAAGAGGGGAGAGTGTATCGTGTGCATCAGAAAGGTGTGTGCGTGTGGTAACGTTTGTACTTATCTAGCGAGTTTTGGGTTCAGCCGTTGGAGAGTTGGGAAACAATAATTACCTCTGCCCAGGTGGGAACAGAAACCATGAACTTGAGCTGGATAATCATCGCACTGCACCAGTAAAGGGGGGCCTGACAGAACATGCCGACCGAATTATTAAACACAGAATATTTCCGTGAGCTTTCTGTCAAGCTTTTGAGTGACCTCACAGTCCAGCCTCTAATAGACCTGGGTGGTTATGAAAGCCTCTGGTAATAATTTATTAAAAGAACTTTAGGTGGGTGGTGTTTGCTCTTCAGACTATTTATTTTGTAACGTCACGGGTTGTGGCCACAAATGCAGAACTCTTTGAAGTTCTGCTTAAAGAAGAATTCCTTCCTTATGTTCGGCTTCCAGACAGTCCAGCAAAACTGTGATCCCTTAGTGTGACCTTCAGTCACAGTTCCACAGGCTTTCTCATTTATTTAGAGGTTGGCAGCTTTTTGTTACTCCGTAAGCGTTAGCACAAGGCAGATTATGATCAACTAAAGTGACAGAGCTCTCAGGTGGTGTGTCATATCTTTCATGAATTTTCCAAGCGCATGACTTTCAGATGCAGTTCATGTGCTGTAGACAGTGTTGTTTTTTAAAGCTTTATTCTTCCCCTTTTTTCCTGCACTTCTTTAATTTTTTCAAAGGTTTTTTTTTTGGCTCTAGTGACATGTGGTAAAGGTCACCAGTCCGGAATTCGAACCTGCAACGGCCACATCAAGGACTAAAGCCTTCTTACGTGCCATCACAGCACCGACTTTTCTCATTTTTAAGTATACACTGCAAAAAACAACAACAACAAAAAAACATAATCACGGTCAGACGAGAGAAAAATGCACTTTGAAAGATCTCCAGAAAACCCAGACAACTTGCACCACGGCCTTCTAATTAAGATTTGTCTTGGAAGGATAATTAAAAAGGGCTGATTTGAAACTTTTGCACAGTACTCTGCTGCAGACAGTACCTCAAGTGTGAATACGAGGTGAGCAGGCAGATATTTTCGGGATGTTTCTGGCTGTTAAATTTTATTTAAACATTTTTACTGAGAAACATAAAAGAAGGATCCACAATTTAGAAATGCACCAATCAGGCGTAATGAATGAATAATGGGATTATAACTATTTACACGTCTGCAACAACAGTCTGTTTATCCATAAACTAAAAAAAAAAAAAAAAAAAGATTGAAGAAGAATTACAACCTCTTGCTGATTTATTTGTGCTTTTCAACTTAACCGATCCTGTCACAGACTCCAGGCGAAGATCACACGCACATTCATTTCCTATTAAATAGTACTTTCTGTGCCTCAGGGACTTTCGGTACAAGTCAGATGTTGATTTATTTCAGCACTACCTGTGCGAGTGCTGAGAAACGCTGGCTGAGAGGTGTCGAGGCAGCAGCAGGTAGAATAACAAGCCAAGATGTTTCCTGTGACAACACTGCAGTCGGAAAGCACAGATGTGGGTCTCGCCTCTCATGGCGTTTCCTCTTTCTTTCTGGGCAGCATGTTCTGAGTTTAAGCTTTCTGCTGGGAGTCCTGTGCTCCCAGGTCAGATGGTTATAGTGGCACAACATCAAGACAGAGAATCGATAGCGAACTAACTGGCTGGGTTGGAAACCACTGGCAAGCTCCGAGTTTAAAGGCACTGCTCCGCTCAGCAGCATCGCTCCTCTGATTTATTGCCGTTGTTAAGGAGAAAATTGAGTCAGAAGGTTTTCATTTAATGGCACAGTGGTTGGTGGCTGCGCCTTAATTCCAAACTTGACCTTCAGTTTCTTGATAAGAGTCAAAATACTGGAATTAACTGCAGCTTATCTGCTTTTTTACAGCATATGAAATTCAGTTGTCAACACATAAACTTGAATCTGCACCCGAGTGACAAAGACAGAAAACGGAGAGGTGTTTATGTCTAAATATACTCAAACCCAGGTCTTCCTTCTCTGTGGATGCAGTTATGGCTGTCTTGCAGCACCACCTGGTGGAGAATGACCTGCAATGCATTCAACTGCCTGGCCTTCCTATTTTTGCTGTGTAGAGATATCAAGGGATTATTTAGTCAAAATGCACAGAATAATCACATTTTCCGGAGTAAAAATAGAAAACTTAATTTTATGTAGAGTTTAATGGAGCTGTGCCGGTCTTCATCTTTTTCTCGTGAACTTTAAATCAGCTCACAGGCCTCCCTCGTTTTCATCTCTGCTTGAGCACACGCACGCACGCGCATATTTGCGTGCGGTCTCTCTTTCTGCTTCAGCAGGGCAAAAAAGACAGTCTTGCTAATCAAATTACAGTAAGTCTTGTCTCAGCCTCTCTCGTCCCGGACTGTCTGAGTAATTATCTAAACGAGGCAGAGAAATTAGATTACAAAAGTGCAGTAGGACCTAAATGGATCCATTTTGTCATGCAGTGAGTAATTTACAAACCCCAAAAACATTTATATTCTGCTCAGATAAACTGACGGATCACAATCCTCTTGTTTGCGTGAAACCAACGTGTTTTCCATTAGCTTGCTAATGAAGTGAAAATGCACAGAAATAAAGTTACAAAGAATGCCACACAAAGCTTTCGCTTATACTGTTGGCTGAACTGTAGCTTTGCTGCTGGTATCATCTACGCATGCATGTGGCGAACCGGCTACAGGTGCTGAATTTCAGGTTTGTCCAGGAGGGAAATTTATAGCCTCCACTTGAGGTTTAAAGCTCTTCCTTCTCATTGTTATCCGTCCAGCAGAACAGATACTGCTGAGTGCACCGGACAGGGCAAAACTCATCCTGTGTCATTGTTGTTACTTCCCCCTCCTGCCCTGTCCTTTGACATGTTTCCCGCCTCAGTCCGCTCTGCTCTTTCTTTCCTGCTGACAGAAAAAGGGCAATAGAGCGGGGTCAAAGCGAATCAGAGGATGTCTGGGGAAGAGACATCTCTTCCCCTTTGACTCAATGGGAGGAAGCATTGTCACAATGCGAGAGGACCGCGTAGTAGGTGGAAAAAGCTGTCCCTCATCATCTGCTTGTTTGCTTCTTGTCATTATTGCTGCTCTGCATTCATTTGAACAATTAAATCTAGATTATTAGGAATCCCTTAGTAGATTACAGACATTTCTTGCCTGCCACCTACTGGAGAAAAGTAGTTGCATCTCTTCTGGACTGAAAAGGAGTTTTCCACCTTTCAAATGTGTCGTTTTTGCTTTTTGTCACACTTAGATCCCCTAAATGTTTTAGATAATCCAACAAAGTTTTAATATGCAACGCAGGTCAGCTGAATTTGATTATCAAGGGAATAAACAATCCACACGAATATGCCCCTGTTATAAAAAGTAATTCCTCCATAAACCCAAAATGCGTCCCGATTGATAAAGAACTGGCATTAAGTGCTTGGGAATGTTGAGCTACTCTTCTTTGCAGAATTATTTTAATTCAGCCATTTTTTTTAGAGTTTTAGTCAATGTTAGAGTCTTAAACAGTGTAAAAATATTTGAAAATGCAGCTAGACCCTATACAGCGTCTTCCTGAAGTCGTTCACCCTGCTGATGCTATGAAAGCAGCATGCCTCATCGCAGATAACAATGAGCAAGAGGAAGTGAAGCTGCAGGTCATGTGGTGCTATGAAAACAGTTTCTCCCTGAATGGGACGAAAACAGAGGTTGAGATTCATAGACTTCAGGAAGCTTTGCAGTGTTGACACACCCACTTAGCATCAGGTGATACCGCTCTGAAAAACGCCATTAGCAACAAGTTGACGACGGTTCCGTCTATCATGACTCGCACTGCTGTGCCGATATTTAAGCCTCTACCTAGAAAGCTCTGAATGTTGAGAATAGAAAAGGCAAAATTTCCTTTTTTCATCAATTCATTACAACAACGCATAGCTCTCAGGAGCCACTGTCTCACTCATCATCTCTGGCTGTCACAGAAAGCATAATGAGAGCAGAGGACAAGCACACCCTGACATAGTTGGTGTTATAAGACCAAAACATTTCGGCTCGTTCTCATTACGCCTTTTCATCTTCTGCCTTTTGGAGCCGGGCTGTCCAAAGATGTGGATCAATTAAAGGAGTTTTAAAATGGAAAATATAAGCTCCAATACCCATTATTCATCTTGTATCAACTTTTAATTAATCAATGTTTTATTTTACACTTAAAGTAAATATTGAATATTATTAAAATTGATTAAACTGGTCGCTAAGTGCCACAAAGTAAAAAAAAAAAAAAGAGAAACATTTTCATTTTTCTATCAAATTCATCAACTGCACAATTCTTAGGTAGTATAAAATAATTAGAATTTCAAAGGAACAGAAGAAAGCTTATGTTCTTTGAACAGTGACAATATTTGCTGTAATTAGCTGTTGCTAAGAGATGAGCACATTTTCTGTCAATGAAGTGCCATGAAGCGAACATCTGATTTTTACTGTTGCAAAATTTCCCAACTTTAAATTTCTTGTGTCTAAGCAGATAAGCAGTATTTCAATGTTTTTAAAAAAATTAATTTGGTGTTAAGAGATGAGTGTTTGTTTTCTGGTAATGATCTGCCACAAAGTATAAATCAGATTTTTATTTTTGTGTATAATGTCTGTTTTCTAATATATTTACCACCAATGACAAAAAAAAAAAAAAAAATCACTCTTTTGCTAAATTTACTTTAAATCTTATGTTTTTGAACAACAACAATATTTGTTGTAAATCTGTTGCTAAGAGATGAGCGTGTTTCCTGGTAACAAAGTGCCACGAAGTGAACATCTGATTTGTACCTTTCTGCCAAATTCACCAAATGCACAAATCCTGTAAGTAGTATATGCGGAGTAGTATTTCAAAAGAGGAGATAATATGTATTTTTTTATGTTTTTTGAACAATAACAATATTTGTTGTCATTAGCTGTTGCTAAGAGATGAGCACGTTTTCTGGTAACAAAATGCCACGAAGTGAACATCTGATTACTACTTTTGCAAAATTTCCCAACTGTAAATTTCTTGTGTGTAAACAGAAAAGCAGTATTTTGAAAGAGCTTACTTTTTATCAACAATAATTAATTTGGTGTTAAGAGATGAGTGTTTGTTTTGTTTTTCTGGTAACGAACTGCCACAAACTCAGACTTTTATTTTTGTGTTGATTGTCTGCTTTATAATTTATAAAACAGACACATAATATATTACGTTTTTGCAAAATTCACCAACTGCTGAATTCTTGTTAAGTACTATATAAGTAGTTTTTCAAAAGAGCAGAAGAAATTTAGTTTTTTGAACAATAACAGTATTTGTTGTTATTCTGTTGCTAAGAGATGAGCACGTTTTCTGGTAACGAAGTACCACAAAGTTTCACCTTGCAATGTTTAGCTTAAATATTGCTAATGTAGCTACTGCCCACATTAGCAATAGCCTTTTCAATAAAGTAAGCTTTTTATTATTTATTTATTAGCCATGTTTAGCACACTAAATGGAAGACAACATGCCAGTGGCAGCATTTAGGCTAACATTAGCATTTTGGCTAACGTTAGTGTATGATTAGCTTATACACTAATTTAAACATACTAAATGGAGTAAGTCCATGTTACTCAACAAACGTGTGACTCTCCACAAGCTATTAACTACATTGTAGCTAACTTTAGCAGTGATGCAAATTTTTAGCATCAGACGCTAGGTTCCACAACGTGGCACACTTTAGCACGCCCTGTTTAAAATTTGAAAATATTCTAATTAAAACCTACTCCTCTGTTTTGACCCATAAAGTTCTACATCAGCTCAGTTGTAGCAACATGATTCATGTCCTTCTCCTTACTTTACAAACAAGTATCTTTGCTGCTATTGTGCCAAATTGGAAAGTTTTAAAAATGGGCCTAATTTTCACATTTATTGGCACTTAAAGCATAAAGGTCTTTTCAAGGATAATTTTAACTAAACATATACATACGCATATAAATAAAGCAACCTACATTTTTCAAATAGCATAACAATAATAATAGACGTAACATTTTAAGTGGATCAAAGTTTCTTGGAATTCCTGTTTAGTAGAACATGTTTAGGAAGCAAGCCAAGTAAAAAAAACAAAAAACAAAAAAAACTTTTCTGTCCAATCAGTGCAAACGCGGGTTATTTAATTTTCCAGTTGGGTCTGGCATATAACAAATGAAGAATATGTGGAAAAACACCAACGCTCTTTGTTAAGTATGTTGGAGGATCTGTGATGCTGTATGCCCAGTTTTCTTCCTCGCAAACCTTGATATAGTCTGCATAAATTCAAATCCCTTTGTTTTGCATAAAGGGATTACTGTGGTTGCCTTTGAGTTTGTTGTTTTGCCACCAATCCAAACATGACTGGCTGACAGTCCAAACACTGTATCTCAAATGCGACATTCCTCGTTATTTAAAAATAAATTAAAAAAAATCAAGTGTGCAAAGTGTGTTTGAAATACCAGATAACTTGTCGGATGAAATGAGACTAGAAGAGCAGAAGAGAGGACATAGACGAGAGATCGTCCACAAAGAAATGGTCGGCCTTATGCCAACCTTGTGAAATGTGTCTGTACAGAAGCCCGTCTTTAAGTCAGAAACACTTTAAGACGTTCGTCTGCATTAACAATAAAACTCAGCTTTTGCTCCCAAACTGATGCCTCAGCACTGAGCTGTACTTACAAGTACTGTACTTTGAACAATATAAATCCAGTCTTTAGAAATCCTGTTTGGCTTTTCCCAAAAATAGTCTTTATTTGTACACGCTGCATACAAACGATTTGTCAGCATGGTTTAGCTGTAACGCCCAACAGCTCAGCCGAACACCATCAGGAGCAAGAGAACATCTCCTTTTTGCCCTGAATTCTCATGGCCTGAGGTGACGATTCAAGCTAAATATCTGTGTGGTAAAAACTGCCACTCAGCACAGTTTGACAACAGGAATCAAAGATCAAGCTGCTTTTCATCATCTCCTGCCATTTGCTGTAATTTTATTCATGCACATCTTACTGGAGGCACCCTTCTCTGAAATATCAATAGTCGGCATTCGAGGGTGTGTATGTGTGTCGCCGTGTTTCCCAGCAGTCCATCCATTCAGCCTGATTAACTCCTTGTGTGTCCTGTTGCCTGCAGCGATTAATTAATGACCCATTTGCCTAATTGCAAAGAGCCAGGAGGACAAAGAGAAAAGCAAAAGAGTGATTGCGTGGGGATTAGCTAGGTAATGTTTACCTTTTAGTTTGGCTGAAAGGGAGAGTGGGTGTGATGCTGATACGGATGCAAAGCTTAAGATCAGGTGCCAAAAAAAGTAAACTGGCGTGTACAAGTCCAAAAATCTCCTGATTGCACCTGGGAATATTATTCTGTCGCAGCGTGCATGTGCGTGCCTGCGAGTGTGACCCGCTCTCCTGCGAGTGTTACATTTTTATGTCTGTTGCGAAACTGCAAAAAGCCTCAGGTTTTTCTCAGCCTCCTTGCGAGCTTTTGTGCTGATTGTGCTTTTCTAAACGCTGTGCTCATTCTCAAAAGTCACCCGTTCACGCTGACCATCTGTCGCAGGCCTGCTCGGGCTTTCCGACGCAATTTGTCCACAAGCTGCGTCTGCCATTTGGTTCATCACTGAAAAACACAAAAACGACTCTGTGTTGAGTTTGTTCTAATTTTTGCTCAGTAAGGGTCACTGCTAAGAAATGGCTCCACTTCAATCTTAGCTTGAGGAAATCTGATCATGATACAGCAACAAAACAACATATGGAAACAACAAATTAGGAGTTTAATTTGAAGAAATAGATTTTTAGGTGTAAGCAGACTCTGCATGTATTGTAACTTCCACACTTGCTGACTCTACTAACAGCAAGTGTGGTAGAGTCAGTAAGTAAAACAGACTGAAAAACATTTATAAATACTTTATTGTCACTTCTGTTGCAATCGCAATAAATTTCATCAAATAATAATAATTCCACCAATTTTCAGGTTCATCTCGCCCATCTCTAAATCATGCTTTTCTTTAATCACTGCATCAACGTTTCTTAAGTGTAGGGCTTTAACGTGCTATAATCTTCCAGCATCAAATTCTGCTGAGGCAAAGAGGAAGATTGTTTTCCCTTACTGTAACCTTTGTTTATTTGATCGGGTTTTTTTTTTTTCTCAAAAATATCAATTAGCCAAGAAAAGAAACCAGAACCTTTTTTGTTTAGGGGTATTAAGGGGGAATTTTCTTGCCGGCATGAATAAAGATTCAGTTCGTATGTATGTGATGAGGATTGTGGCCTTGTTTGAACACTGCAGATTTTCCATGTGGTGCTGCAGGAGAAAGATATGTTTCTACTTGAAACTGGCAGCAGGTTTGGGAGTTTGGGATTTCCTGTCCATCTTCCTCTTAAATAGGGTCCAAGCAGCTCATCTTTAATAATAGCGACTTATATAGTGCTTGTCCTCCATCTTCCTTGGGCCTGACTCAAAGTGATGCCCTCTATTCAGCCGCTAGCTCATCCATCTGCTCCTTCAGAAATGGATTTTTACACAGTTTTCCAACTTTGCAGTCTGTGTGACTCTGTGAGCTTTCTTCCCCCCCCCCCAAGTAGGCTACAGGTTTACAAAATAGTAATGCTAAAAGATGACACAGTGTCAACATGGCTGGAATGTGTCATTTAATTCCCGAGGTATTCTGTTTGTACCTGTCTGTTGTCCATTGCCCAGGTCATGGAGAAAGTTGCAAACAACTTTCAAACACGATTAAGTTATAAACCAACATACGAAAGCTTTAAATATCTCACAAAGTACTGCTCAATGCTTTTATCTGAAAATTTAAAATTAATATGACAATTAAAAGCATAAGTTGCATTGCGGTTTGCCACAAGTCATTTGGAGGACAACAAAAACGAGAGATGCTGACAGATCAGATGAGATGAAAAGTGAGTCCTTTGGCACTCATGCAAAACGCACTGTGTGCTGTGGAAATTTAACACCACGCATCCATCTGAACGGCTCATTCTTACTGGAGCATCATGCTTTTATTTAGCATTATGCTTTTCCTCAGCAGGTGTTGTCCCTTTACATACCATCTGCAGCCCTGTCGTATTTTTACAACAGTAAAATGTCTCCCATTCATGACACAAAGCATTTTCACTCACTCTGTTTCCTATTACACAAATAAGCAGAAAGCAAAAAAAAAATGAAAGAGCATTTTTGTGATTCGACTCCTGTTACAATGATGTGAGAATGATTTGTCGAATCTGTGTGTTGAAGGTAAAATTCGTAACATACTATGTGGGGCAGTGCCTGCGTAATGTCTGCCCTGTTAAACAATCGTTCTCTATAATCATGTTGAAGCAGGTGTAAAATGTCTGTTTTCTTCGTCCTCTATTGTTCTGTCTCTCTCTTTTGCATCTGCCATGTGTTTCTTTTAGCAATATCAGGTTCCTCTGCGCTGATATCCATGCCGTGCCAGGCTGAGGTTATGGTTTGCAAATGCAGCAGATGCTTCCATAATGTGAGAACTTCCTTCTGTTTTTTTTTTTTTTCTTTGTCGCACCTAAATGTTTCAGATTATCATTTGCAATGTTAATATCAAACAAAGGAAACATGGGTAAATGCAGAAAGCAGTCTAGTCTTCAAATCATTATTATATATTAAGGAAATGCTGCCAAACCTAATTGGTCTAATGTGAAACAGTAATTGTTACGTTTTTGGATCACTTTCTTGTAATTTTGCACTGATTCCTGTTAAACCAGCCAAATCAAGCTATCATCTGCATCTAATCTATCTGACCACATGAGGTAGGCTAAAAGAAAAACTCAAAAAGACACACCAGGCCCCGATTTAAAGAAATTCCTCAATCTGAATAGGGTTAGTGTTGCTACTAAGGCGTTGGGACTCTGGTCAAGAACAGTGAGAACCGTTTTCCACAAAACAGAGAAAACGTGGAACAGTAATGAACCTTTTCAGGAGAAGCCAACGCATCAAAGTTACTTTAAGGCAGAAAAAATGACTCATCCAGGAAGTCACACACACACACAAAATAAAATCTGGATGCTTCCAGTGCTTATTACTGGGAAGCACTGAAGGTCAGTGGTCAAATAAATCTGAAAGACTTTTGGGAAAGTATTCAGTTGACTGACAAGACAAAAATGCTGCTTTGCCTCTTGTTATATCTGGCGCAAAACTAACAGAGTCTTGTCCTCCCATCAGTTTGTGAAACACACTCAGGTTATGCAGCAAGTCAGTCACCCCATAGTGAAACAACAAGTGTACATTAAAAATAATGAAAGTTTTGGGATGTTCTAGTCAAGGTCTAAATTGGATTGAGCTATTGGAATATAACTTCAAGTCAAAGTGATTCAAAACTGAACAAAAATAGAAACAACTTCTTCCTCATATGGAATCAGGTTAGTTTGCATTGCTTTTCTCTTTAATAAAGGATGAAGACACTTCTTTCTCTACACTGACTGATCCCTGGATAGTGAACAAGGTTGAGGTAGTGAGGCCTTCGGTCTTGGTTTTATTATTCTGAACGCCTTGACTCTTTTTTTGAGGAACAGCCCACAGTGATCAACATCCAAGTAGCATTTCAAAGGGTGTTGTCTCAGGTTCTTATCTTGTTTATGGAAGCAAAAATATAATTATACTGCTTCCTCATGACCTCAGCTTTTCCATAGAGCAATTTCCTTTGATTCTTGCACACATTAGTTCTCACATGGCAATCAGATAAACGGCAGGTGGGAAGCCAAAGTCGAAGATGAGATCGTGATAGCAGAAACGCAGTGTTATTTTCTTTTAAGATATTCTGATTATATATTAAATTAGCTGGTGTCTGGTAAATGTGAAATGTTCTGCAGTGTCCTGTGTTGCTTCCATACCCTGACCTCGATTTCTTTTCCAGCAGATTTCAAATTTGTCAGAGGGGAGCAATATGTGTTGCTGCTGCAGGAGAACTGGAAGCTTTGTTGTGACTTTTCATAGGTGCAAACAAAATTACCTCTCAACAAAGTCTTTGTCCAAGCAACAGGATACCTGGTCTATGGCTGAGCTGAAGCCCGAGCGGGGCGGAGGGGTGTGGAGATAAATCTGGGAAATGGATAGCTTCAGGTCGGGTCATCGAGAACAGCCTGTGATGCTGCATAAACGACGAGGATCATGGCCTCGGGCTGGGAGACCATTGTTACATCAATGTCACACAATGGAAGCGTCACCTGGCGAAGTTTGTTTGTGTTCACCTTCTCTTCACCGCAACCACAACCATTTATTAGAGTCCCAAGTGTGGCCGACGCAGAACTGGGATTTGTGGTTGAGGTGACAATAGGTTGGGACTCAAACCGCAGATATTCTGGGTCTCTCTGGGTCAAAGTTCTCTAACCACCACTCGATTTCAGGTTTTCAGTAATTATAATACAGCTTGCATGATGGTCTAACGGTGAAAATTTGATGATTTGTTTCAATTGTCCAGTATTGTGATATATTTCAGTAACATGCAGTTAAAAAACAGTTTAATATTTGCTCACAACTGTGTGCAGCTCAACACAACCATAAAATCTACATAGCGATAAAAACGCTTCATTTTATAATTTCAACAACGTTTCCATTATTAGAAAATTAATACCAATCACATGTCGACTGATTATTTAAATTTGACAAAAAGTAATGCATCTGTACAATTGAGATGAAGGTCCGATTTAAGTCGTGAAGGATTAGAATAATTAACCAGCACTTTACTGCTCACCGTACCTGCAAGCCACTTAGCATAGCACTTGTGCTTTTAAAAAAACTAAATAACATTAGCGACTGTCGATCCTTTGGTTTTCACACCACAATGCTCAAAAACTTCCAACTAAATTATGGTAAATTACAGAAACTGGAATTGCACTGAGAACAGAAAAGAAACTGCAAGAGAAACCGCCGGAAACTCGACTTACTCCAAAACTTTGTTTTGAAAAATAGCAATGGAGCTTTAACCCATAAGGAAAGTATGACCAGAACCTTTGGTGGTTTAGAAACTTTATGTGTCCGGGACAAAAGCTCCTACAAACACCCCATGTGGAGTACATGAGTGTACATCCATTTGGGCAGAACTCTTCCATGGAAGCAAAGGGGAATTATGGGTGACTAACCACGTAAAACCAGAAACAAGTGTGGTCTGTAAATATGGTACTTAACACAAGGGTCTTTTGACTTTAAAATAAAATAAAAGGAAAAGGTCTAAACCTTTTCTTGAGGAAAGTATGCCATCTCCCACTCTTTCTCTGGCACAAGCAAAACAAACCAGGGAAGCTGCGGTTCTGTGCCGCATCCTGCTATTTGCAGAGCTAACTGGTTTCTGGCTCTAGTTGCATTTTGTCTTGTAATATGCGTGTGGATTCAGTAGTTTTTGCTTGCCGAAGAAAAGTGGTGAAAAGCTCACAGTTTCCTTAACATACTGCCTACACGGACAAAGCGGCTGTCAGGAGCAGGAGGATAAACACTGAATGTTTCCACAACCTGGGAACCCCAAAAGTTGTTATGTTGGTACTTTAACTTTCAAAAGAGGGTGACTTATTAGAAGGGGCTCTGACGAGGCTTGAACACACGGTGCGGACACCGATATAGCACCGGCACATTTTTCTCCTGTTCCCGATCCTCTTCGTAAATAAATCTAATTTACAGCTGCTGAGAACAAGAGGTCTTCTGAGCTCAGGCACAGCCAGCTCAGCTAAATCAACTTTAACGGCAACAGCTCCCGCAGCAGGCCGGTCATCGAGGAACAGTTTGGATACCAGATCAATGGCGGAGGAGCGACAGAGAAAAAAAGGAGACACAGACAGAGAGAGACGGCTTGAATTGGGAGGAGGGGGCGTTGGGAGGGATAGATAGACGTCCTTCGCTTACTTGCACAAAGGTTCACACACACAATCTCACTCTTATCGACAGCCCGAGGGTGTCAGCAAGAAGTCGGCGAGGTCTCCTGCGCAGAAATAGTCGCCATGGCTCTCTGCGCTTCTTGATTACTGCTTTAGATCTCAGCAGGTGAAGGACAATATTGTTCAGGCGCTGGATGAGAAATGTAGCTTCAAACCCACAGCTGTACCTCGCATTTGCATTTGGTTCTTTGCTCGTGAACTCATGGATCTCCAGGCTTTTGTGTTGAACTCCCCCGGGAGAATATGTGTTGTTTCATTATTCATACTTTTAAAACTTGTCCTGAGGGACATTTACTCACTGATCAGCTTTGGTTATGATTGCATGTGTGCGTGTGTGTGCGTGTTTTACATTAAACAGCCAGCCTTTCTGGGCATCCATGTGAAGTGATCTGTAACTGTGGTAACTGCAGGCTATGATGGGACATTTTCCCTGTGAGTGACTTGGCCAACTTGTCATTCCCTCCGGCTTTCTTGCCCTTCAAGTCGGGTTGCAATGTGTGTCGTCGCGCGCGCACGTGTGTGGGGTATCATGACTTACTTTAAGTGTGTGTGCCTCTGTGGAGGGTGAAGAAATGGGTCTGTCAGAAGTGAATGATCAGATTAATCAGGTGGAATGGAGCAGACAGCAGGATTAAGATATGGTGGAGAGGGAAAGCCTAGCTACAAGCTGGAAAGACACATTCATGTGTTTGGAAAAAAAAAAAACCGCAGAGCCTCTTTTTTTATGCGCTCAATAATAAGTCCTTTTTCCATTTCCTTCTGTGTGTCTCTGAGATATGATTAAAACATACTGAAAAACCAGCAACTGGGTTTGTAGTGAAATAATAATACTTGTTAACCCCTTAATTGTCACCTCAAAAACGGCAAAATGTTATCCAATGTGTCCCTGGGGACACTGGCGTCACAGTTTTGAGAATCAGCAAGGTTGTACGAGAAAAGGATGAAAAGGAACCTGTTTATTGTTTTATTTTGTTTACGTCACAGATCACATTTCCTGGGTTGGAAAATGTTTTCCCAACTCAACCGGAACAGCTTTGGCTTTCTGGAGCGCATTTAGCTTTGTTCTAATTCAAAACATAACATTTTCAAACCCATAACCAAGGACATAGTCCTGAAAAAAAAGCAAAAAAAAAAAAAAGCATTTCCACTCACATTTGCTACAATGAGGGGGAAAAAAAGCTGAAGCTTTACTAAAAACTATGAACTCAACAAATCCACTGAAACTGCATGACGTTCGCAATTTTACTACGGAAAATCCAAAAGGTCAGCTCATGTTATCTATGGACGTGATAGGTTCAGTTTATTATTAATAGTTTATGCACTATTGGGTAACGCATGAGAACTGGAGTTACACAATATAATGACCAGCAGCCTCTGGAATATACGAGTGGGGCTATTCGATGATGGAAAAACAATAACCACGATTCTTGCTTTGAGACATGAACATTGTCTGATACATGCTTGTTGTAACTTCCCCTAAGTTACAACACACACACATATATATATGTATGTATATCCATCCATCCATCCATTTTCCGTTACCCTTCTCTCTAACGGGGTCGGGAGTTGCTGGTGCCTATCTCCAGCTGCGTTCCGGGCAAGAGGCGGGGTTCACCCTGGACAGGTCGCCAGTCTGTCGCAAGGCAACACAGAGAGACAAACAGGACAAACAACCAGACACACACACACTCACACCTAGGGAGAATTTGGGAAGGCCAATTAACCTGACAGTCATGTTTTTGGACTGTGGGAGGAAGCCGGAGAACCCGGAGAGAACCCACGCATGCACAGGGAGAACATGCAAACTCCGTGCAGAAAGACCCCGGGCCAGGAATCGAACCCAGGACCTTCTTGCTGCAAGGCAACAGCGCTACCCACTGCGCCACTGTGCAGCCCCTATATATATATATATATGTATATATATATATATATATATATATATATATATATATATATATATATATATATATATATATATATATATATAAGCTGACTGGATAGCTCAATAGATAAGGCATCAGTATATCACCCGAGAGGGCGGGGTTCGAATCCAGTCTGGGTCCTTAGGCAAGACCCTTCAAGCTACTGCCTACCTCATACCATGAGAGATACTAAGTTGCATAACATGCCGGCTCAGACGTCGCCCGGCCAAACAAGGTCTGCGTCAGGTGTTGGGGAACCAGAGCACCTTGATGACAAATGGGCTACTGGAACAAGACGGAAATGGGCGAGAGATGAAAATGTGGATCTGTTGGAATGCTACTACTCAAGTAACCCTAGTCAGAGAGGTTACATGCAAAGACTGGGGAAGGAATGGTTACTTCGACATCCCCAGTCAACACTAAGTGCTAAACAACTAGTAGCTCAGTGTTCCAACATCCGCAAACGGCAACTGCTATCACAACTTGAGATTGACGAGATACAACACAAATGCTACGGCAAAAGGGAGGAACCCAGATGTCAGAACTGTGGGGACTTAACTACAAGTCCCCACCCAGTGAGGGGATACACGGCCCCAGTGAGCGAATCAGAGCTGAACGAGACAGCTGCTGACCTGAGAGAGCCCAATGACAACCAGGCCTCCCCGGCGCCAATTACAACGGCTGAGTGAAGTACCATCAGAAAGTCTCATTGAGAATGTGAATGCAGCATTGAGAACGATCCCTACCAACACCATAACAGAAACCAATGAGCTGATCTACAACTCAGCATCAGTGATCCTTGTCTACAACTCAGCATCAGTGATCCTTGAGGTTCTTGGCAATACCCACCATGGAAAAAGACGGTTAGAGGCTAAAATCAAGGTAACAAGGAGGGAAGTGAGCCAACTATCAGAGCTCCACAAGGGTACAATGAAAAGACAAGTACCCAGAAAGTACAGGCAGATGCCCATACCTGAAGCACTCGAAACTGCCAAACAGAGGCTCCAAGCCTTGGCCAGCCGCCTAAAGAGATACACAAAGGGAGAATGAATCCAGAAGGATTAACCGGCTCTTCTCTCCACTCAACCAGCTAAGGTGTACTCTCAATGGCAGGGTAATAACAACAGAGCAGACCCACCAAGGCTGCAGACTGAACAATACTGGAAAGGCATATGGGAAAGGGAGGCGTCCCACAACAGCAATGCACAGCATGGTTGATCCTCTACGAGAGGACCATAGCAACCTCCCTGAGCAAGCCCCGGTAACCATCACTGTGACAGATGTCCAAGAAAGAGTCTCAGGTATGAAAAACTGGACAGCACCAGGGCCTGACATGATCCATGCCTACTGGCTAAAGAAACTCACTGCCCTCCATGAGCGACTGGCAGGCCAAATGAACCAGCTGCTACAAAGTGGGACTCACCCTGAATGGTTAACTGAAGGGCGGACAATCCTAATCCAGAAGGATCCATCAAAGGGTCCAGTCCCACCCAACTACCGACCAATAACCTGCCTCTCCACAACCTGGAAGCTCATGTCAGGCATCATAGCGGCCAAGATAAGCAAACACATGGATAAGCACATGAGCATGGCACAGAAAGGTATCGGTGTAAATAGCAGAGGAGCCAAACACCAACTCCTCGTAGACCGCACAGTTGCCCGAGACTGCAAAACCCGACACACCAACCTGTGCATGGCTTGGATTGATTACAAGAAAGCCTATGACTCAATGCCGCATACTTGGATCATTGAATGCTTAGAGATGTATAACATCAACAGGACTCTGAGAGCCTTCATTGCAAACTCAATGAGGCTGTGGAAAACCACCCTTGAAGCCAACTGCAAACCACTTGCACAAGTGTCCATCAAATGTGGCATATACCAAGGAGATGCTCTGTCCCCCGCTACTGTTCTGCATAGGCCTGAACCCCCTCAGCCAAATTATCAACAAGACTGGCTACGGATACCGACTCAAAAAATGGGGGCCAACATCAGTCACCTTCTCTACATGGATGACATCAAGCTGTATGCCAAGAGTGAGCGAGACATCGACTCACTGATCCACACCACCAGGATCTACAGCACGGACATTGGGATGTCATTCGACTAGAGAAGTGTGGTCGGCTGATTACAAAGAGGGGGGAAGGTGATCCGCACAGAAGGGGTCTCACTCCCAGAAGGAACAATAGCAGACATAGAGGACAGTTACAAGTACCTAGGTATACCACAAGCAAATGGCAACCTCGATGAGGCCACAAGGAAAGGAGCAACAGCTAAATACCTCCAACGAATAAGGCAAGTCCTGAGAAGCCAGCTCAATGGCAAGAACAAAATCTGTGCGATAAACAGCTATGCCCTGCCAGTAATCAGATACCCTGCTGGAATAATTAGCTGGCCAAAGGAGGAGATAAAAGCCACAGATATTAAGACTAGAAAGCTACTAACAATGCATGGAGGGTTCCATCCCAAATCCAGCACCCTGAGACTGTACACGAGCCGCAAAGGAAGGAGGCAGAGGACTAGTGAGTGTGAGAACCACTGTCCAGGACGAAACAACTAAGATCCATAAATACATCAGGGACAAAGCCTCAACAGACAATGTGCTCAGTGAATGTCTCAGACAACAGGGAACGGAGGTTGAAGTGCCAGAGATACCATCATGGGAGGACAAGCCCCCTACATGGGATGTACCACCAGCAAATAACCGAAGTGGCTGATATCAGTAAATCCTACCAATGGCTGGAAAAAGCTGGGCTCAAGGACAGCACAGAGGCCCTCATCATGGCCGCCCAGGAACAGGCCCTAAACACCAGAGCAATAGAGGCCCAGATCTACCACACCAGACAAGACCCAAGGTGTAGGTTGTGTAAGGAGGCCCCTGAGACAGTCCAGCACATAACAGCAGGGTGCAAGATACTGGCAGGGAAAGCGTACATGGAACGACATAACCAAGTGGCAGGCATAGTGTACAGAAACATCTGTGCAGAATATGGACTGGAAACCCCGAGATCAGTGGGAAACACCCCCCAAAGGTGGTGGAGAATGCCAGAGCTAAGATCCTGTGGGACTTCCAGATCCAGACAGACAGAATGGTAATGGCGAACCAACCAGACATTGTCATAGTGGATAAACAACAGAGGAAAAGCTGTTGTGGTAGATGTAGCAATACCAAGTGATTGCAACATCAGGAAAAAAGGAGCACGAGAAACTGGAGAAATACCAGGGCCTCAGGGAGGAACTGGAGAGGGCCTGGAAGGTGAAGACCACAGTGGTGCCTGTGGTCATCGGGCCCTCGGGGCAGTCACCCCCAAACTGGAGCAGTGGTTACAACAGATCCCAGGAACAACATCAGACATCTCAGTCCAGAAATGTGCAGTCCTTGGCACAGCCAAGATACTGCGCAGGACCCTCAAGCTCCCAGGCCTCTGGTAGAGGACCCGAGCTCAGAGGATAAGAACCACCCGCGGTGGGTGAGAAGGGAATATATATGTATATGTATATATGTATATATATATCTATATATATATATATATATATATATATATATATATATATATATATATGTATATCTCACACTTGAGCACAGATTTGGAAAATCCTGTTTTCAGGAAGATAGAAAGTGAATGTGCTGCAGTAAGGTCAGGTTCAAAGACAAAGCGTTGCACCATCTGGCCTTAATAGCATTAACTGTGAAGCAGAATGACTTTTACAGCAGTAAAGTCTTACATGTTGTTTACCATTACAGTCAACCTGTTTAACATAAATGAACTTTGCTAGCTTAAAAGGATAGATCATCAGGTGGGGTGAGATAACAGCCTGTGTTTATCTCCCCCATCCATTTAGTCTTCCTATTGCTGATGAATGTACACCTTCGCACATTTATTGATGCTTCTTTGTTTATTTTTTTATTTAATGAACTGGATTAAAAACATTCATCAATATTAATGACCAGCCTATTTTTGAGATAATGCTCACATTCATTACCATCCATTAATGTTTGTTTACCTAATTTGATTGGACTATAACCTTCACACATGCATATAATGCACTGCTCAGCTTGCCTGGATGTGAGTAAGCCTGATGGAGTGGAAGCTAATTGAAGGGGAAGTTGAATATATTCTGTCGATGTTGCTTCATTTTTCAGTCGACGGGCCATCATTTGAGTTAACCTTAATCAGATTTTACGTACTGTTGTATTCATCTAGTTACATTTGCAGTCGGACCTGCTCGGAGTTGCTAAAATGTGCAAATTGATTTTTTTTTTTCTTTTGCTTTTCGCCAGCAATTATGCTTTTTTTTTTTTTTTTGCTTCTTATTTTAATCTTTTCCAACCTGCTTGTCCTTCTCCATCTACTTCTTCCTCTTAGGTTGTCTCTCTAAAGCCGCTCTAATTAAATATAAGGTCTGCGGTGGTGCGGGGTCTTCCAGCCGAGCTGAGGAGAAAGACTCTAATTCCAGCTCTCAGGATGAAACTGTGACGCACAATGGCCCTGCCATCCTCTCTGCCCTCCCATAGATTCCCAACTGAAAGTCCTCTCCTCAGGCAGCTTTTTAATAGGCCTCTCTTTCCTTTGCTCTTGTTCATATACACACTTTCATAGCCTGCACGCAAGCACACATGCACCTGTGCAGAAGCACACGTGTGCAATGCGTGGCATGCATGCACACAAGTCCGTGACCCCCTGCGAGTGTCTGTCACTAGTGCTGCGGCTCACACTGCTTTGGGCTTTTTGAAGTGTTCTTAAGGCCAGACGACAGCCTTTTCACTTCCCACATCGCGCAGAAGCAGATTCAGTACTCCACTTGCCAGCATTGTCAAAGCAGCACTCAAGGGCATGCAGTCGGGGCCTAAAGGTTTTGGCCATTTTTCCTGCACTATGTAGTTTTTAAAAAGCACTTGAAGCATGAAAATTTAGCATGAAACACATTTGAAAAGCTGAACTAAAAGGAGTTTCCTGGTGAGGACATTAGGTTTAAAAAAAACAACAAAAAAAAACAGTTGCTGTTCTTCCAAATGGGCTCCATTTATTCCAACACAGGGTGCAAATTTTGCTCTTGGCTAACATTTAGTTGTCAACTTTTCCTCTTTTTCCAGGTTCAGAAGTCACCTATATTTGTACACAGAGCTTTTGTTACTCGAAATCAGATGGTGTCATGACAATGAAATGTCGCAGTGGATGTCTTTGTCAAAAAACAAAACAAAAAAAACAAACATTTTTTAGCCAGGTTGTGCTAGTGGTCTGCTTTAAAGGGCTAGATTAGATTTTATGAAATTAGTTATTATCAGCAATGGTTCCCTTTTATACAGCTTCACAACAGAGTGTTGTTACATGTGGTCCACGATCCTCTGTGGCCCTGTTTGAGTCTGCGGGTTGTATATCGGCCGGATCAGCTACACACTTGTGGTCTGTTCCCTGCATGCGCTTGTTTTTGTTCATCAGGTCACAGGTACAGAAATGAACATGAATATGGGACAACAGTGGTCCTGTAATCGGTGGGTTGCCGGTTCAAATCCCCACTCCTTCTGTATCAGTTGTGGGGTCCAATCTGACCAAAAGATTTGCATGCAGAAGGGGGCATTGAGTTTGTCAGGGTGGTTGTGAAAAGAAAGGTTTGGATGACAAGAGGCTGAGAACAAAGTTTTGTGATTTTCGTTATGCATCTGCAGCAATGAGAGCCGATTGCAACGTCCTTTAGACTTAGAGGAGCTTCAGAGTCACTGCTGTGCATGCTGGAGGTCATGACCTAAGGAAGCCATTGAAACTATATCATATCATGATATAGTTCTGATCCTAATTTTTCCAAACCAAACTATATTGTATGTGATTTTCTGAAGAGTGTTTTGTAGTAAAGTTTGATTGATTGACAGATTTTGAAAGGAAAACACATTCAAAGAATGTATGTCATTTTATCTCCTTATTTGGAATATGTTTTGTCATGACTTCAGATAGGAAGGAGATGCTGTGGAAAGAAGCAAGATAAGAAATTTTCTGCCTCAACTGCAGACATCAGAATGGCTGGAAGCTTCTTTTAGATTATGTGTGGGTATGTGCTGGTGGGGATGGGGGTGGCGTTAAGCTCTATCCTGTGCACCCAGGGTTTTTGGATCTGTGTCGATGTGTTTTTGCCCTGAATGATAATGCTGCCTGTTGGAAAGACTAGGGCTTGTTGTGCAACATCTTGGCGCTCAGCTCTTCCCTCCTTTCCGTGCCATCCTCTCTCCCCTCCTTCTCTCTCTGTCCCTGCTTCTCTTTCTCCTTCCAGCTACTCGTCCCTCACTCTTTTTTTGCGCTGTCTGAGGCCGTAGATGTGCCTTAGCAGCACAAAGAGACAGTGTTCAGAGAGGGTGGGAATAGCGCGAAGGAGCTCATCTGCTCAGTGTGGCGCCCATTACGTATTGATCTGGGCAGGGCGGCGAGGGCAAGTTTATGTTGGTAGCTAAATAGATAAAAGAAGAAAACCGCAGGAGGATGTCAGATGTGCATTTGCCTGAGTGTGCTGGTATCATTTTGTGTGAGTGACGTGCCAGATTGTTTGCCGGACGAGTGCAGAGTTGAGGCTGAAGTTTTGGACAGTCGCCTGCATGTAAAATCTGCCTGTTGGTGCATGTAGCCGTCTATGAGGCTTTTGATCTGATGGGGGAATTAATTTGCTCCGGCACTAATGCAGAAAGGAGCAAACTTCATGTTACTAGTCGGCGTCTGATCAAGGCTATGTTCACTTAAGCATGATAACAAAGTGAGAGGAAAGCATTCACAAGTGCACCACTTTATCTGATCCATGGGACACATTTAGATCTTGGTATGTTCCTCACTCATTAGTAAACAGGGCTTTTCTGATTTGTACAGTTAGATACATTTATATATTTCCCTACAGTAGTCATAAAAAAAGTTTTTTTTTAGGTGAAGATTTCTTGCTTTAATCTGCTGTAGGCTGTTTGTCTATCTTAAGGCGTGCTGCTCACTCAGCCAATTTATTTGAGTGAAGGTGGTGTCAAATTAAAAGCTCTTTTATGGGTGTTTTTGTGCTTTCCCATGCGCAGGTTTTCACAGGTGATGACGGTCCGTTGCCTAGCTGCGTGAATCTCCTGGTTATCCCTCAAGGCAGGGCGTGTCTGTTGATGCGTCTTTTGGATGTGTGTCTGGGAATATGCAATTTCCCAATGACAAAGTCCCGTAATGGTAGGGTAGGTTGTAGTCATAAAGCAATTGGGATAATCTACTGGTTTACCAGCAAAGCTCTCAGAACACCCACACTGTAAATGGTCTGAGTGGGTTTCACTCGAAGGTTGAGAAAGACCTAAAAAAAAAAAAAAAAAAAAAAGGAAGAGAGGGTTTTATATCTTGATAAAAACAGATTAATGGTCGCGGTGTTATCGTCTAGATACTGTGTTGTGATAATCCTAAATCAGGTGGACACATGATATCTCTCACCACAAGCGTCGGACTTTGTGAGGTGTTTCAGAGTCCCAGCCAGTGAGTGTGAGCTTGATAGGCTTGCTGCAGCTTGCTCTGCTCGCCCAGCTCTTCTCCAAAGCCTACACTTTCATCACACACAAACACATTCACGCATCTTGGTGAGCAGATTAAATCTGACAGATAAGCACCTTTCCTTGCAGGTGCTGGAGCAGGTTCTGCGAATCTTAAAAGAAGCACATTGGACAGATATTAATCTCACTCTCCCCCTCTGCGCTTTGCATCGCTCCCTCGTTTTGTCTGTTGGTTCTTTTTATTCGGACCGGTATACATCATTGCTCAATACGTTGCAGCAGAACGTTAACTTATTTAAATCCCGACCAAATAACATTGTCAGTATGCGTTTCCCATCTTGTTGGCTTAAGGCTAGACTAGCAAAGACGCGGCAAAGGTATTTCTTAGATGCACCGATTTGGGTTTTTCTAGCCAATACTTGTTTCTGCCTATTCGATTTTTAAACAATTCACTCTGTTTTCTAAGGACAAAAACCAAAACATATGTGACAAGTTTCAGAGCTAGGAGCTTTGAATCCAACAAAAATAAAAGAATCACAATACCTTGAATCAAAAGAAAAGCTGTTGGTTACCTTCATGACCAAAATTAGATGTAGGTCTTATGATGCTGGTTAATATTAGGGAGACAAATGGTTTCATCAGTATTTTCTTTTTTTTTTTGAGCTGATCATCAGTGTGATAAATTCAGGGGAAATTAGGGGAAAGCTGGCAAAGTCTATTCTCAGGTGAATTGACTGGTGCATGTGTAGATTTTCCAGTTATGTTCTCTGCAGAATGCAGTGTGCTTCCGTGGCTCACATGTTTGGGAGATTTCTTTTCGCTCAAGTGAAAGCAGGGAAATTTAAGCTCCTTTGAGGTGATCTGTAATGAGGAGGAGGAGATGGTGGGGGGAGCGTTGGAGGGTGTCTGTGTTTATTGCGAAACAATGAAGAAAAGCTAGCATCTCATTTGCTTATTTGCATCCCCTTAGTTTAGAGAAACGGGAGTCGTTTGAATGGCAGGATCCGGCTGGGCTGACAGCAGTGGAGAGGCTTTATCAACTATGATGCAATTAAAATGACATTTGTTTTAAAAAGGGCAAAAATCTGATTTGAAATCCGACTTTAGCTCTTCCATCCTGTTAGCTTGATTCTCCAAACGAGAATTTCTGAAAACTGTTTCAGATAAAACACTGACCGCTAATGACAGCTCAGTAGAACTCCATTTAAAGAAATCTCTGCCGCATTATGTCATAAAATGTTACGATCTACTTAAACAATGTTGAACATTGTTTTTTCCAGTTACTGATATTAAAATCAAAACAACCTCAGTGTGAGATTCATGTGTCCCAGTTTTTTTCTCTGTCCTCTCTGCCTCACTGTTTTTATCTCTCGTGTCAAAGGAACTGATTGTAGCCTCTCATTCACAGGGAAGTAAGAAATGTGCTATTTTTTCTTATTAGTTTGCTTTGTTTGTAGTTTATAAGACTATAAATTATTATGAGTTAATTCAATTGTCTGAATTAACTCATAAAAGCCCAGGCAGTGCTGTTTCTTTCCTCTCCGCGCTTCCAGTCCTTGCATTTCAACAATCTCCCGTCTTCTCACTGCCGCAGCCTTTAAAGTCACTTTTGAAAGCAATGACTGCCATTAACCAACTGTCAGCGTGAGGTGGATTAGATTGTGATGGGGTATTTTTTATTATTTTTTCCATGGCTGTGGATGCCGTACTGCAGAAGTGTCAAAACTTTCTTCAATCCAGCTTAAAGGACTTTTGGCTTCTCCTTCCCTGTCATTTAGTTCTACTTTCAAATAACCCATTTCCTGAACACTCGGATTTTAATGCATCTAAAAGAACGAGTGTTCTTGTTTAAACTCACAGAGAATCTCTTTTACTGTCACTGTGGTATATAAAAGTAATTGTGGGTTTTCTCCTCTGGGCTTCTGAGGAAAAAGGACAGGAAGAGGAGCAGATAGTCTGGATGACTTTTAGTTTAATCATCATCCTTTTTTCTTGAAGACATGTGGTGGGTAGAGCCGTAAAGTAAAGATGTGGTGCTGACTATTTCCCTTGAATGCGCTTTTTGTGGCTTGCGGGACTTTATTCTTCTATTTTTGTGTTTCATGTTTGCAAGAAAGGCAGATCTTAATCTAAACTCTTAACATAGACAGCCACTTTCATCTGGCTCCATTTAAATGAGTGACCTTGCTGTGTTCCATTTACACTTAATGAAGGGATGTGGTTTTATTTATTTTTTTTACATATTGCATCTGCTCTGATGTCCTTTGGGAGACAAAAAGTACGCACTTGTCCGCGCAGAGACGTCTGCATGACAACCATGCGCATGCTATTTGTCTGGGAACGGTCGTTGCTGGTAATGAGACTAAGTGTGGCGAGGCGGACAGACAAATGAATGAAACGGCTACAGAATCACTGGCTCTGTTTGATTTGCCTCCACTAATTCAAATGGACCATCTGATAAACTGAGAGGATGGGATGTACATCAGAATAGCAAGAGGCGTCTCTTTGTTGTTCCCCATTCACAAGCAAATCACACCCCAACCCCCGCGAGAACACCCAGAGGGGGGAATGTTTCCTTATGTGTGTGTCTCTGCGTGTGTATGTGAGAGAGAGAAAGAATAAGCCTGGTTGCTAAGAGGTGCGAGTTTTCGGGAGGTCCTGTTGAAAGCGAATGAAGGAGTACTTGTGTCAACATTCTGACGGCAATGATGAGCCACAAAGCCCCCTGGCCAAGCAGTCGAATGGCTCCAACAGCAGCCTGTAAGAAAGCAGGAGGTGCTCTCTCACGGCGCCCTTACGCTCACTGCGTCCTCCATCATTGGCTGATTATTGATCTCAGGCAGCTCTGCCTTTCCTTTTGTTTGAAAAGGCTTGCTAATGTTGTAAGAAAAATGAAGGAAAAAAGTTTCAAACATTAGAAACTCAAATGCTTGGTCTGTGAAAGAGTAAATGTCGAGTTAGTTTGCATGCTACTTTTGAAAATGGCTTGACTTTGAGGTCACTTCCTACGAAGACACTGTAAATACCTCGCAGTGCCTTCCCTCTCAGCATGCATAAAAATTTGGTATGCTCTTCAGGAACTTATGCAAATTTTTAACAGCAAACTTAATCATCTGCCATGAGCTTTCCATAATCTGTTCTTTAAAGGATCTGGCAACTACAGGAACTAACATATCCTTCCACTGTTTCCAAGAGTCTGAAGAAGATCATCTGGATCAGATATTGACCATAGGAAGGTCAATATCTGACCCATTTTGATTGTGCAACTTGTTCCATTTTGCTGTTGTTGTTTCTTTCTAGCAGTTTCTGCTTATCAAAATTCTTCTGCAAAGTGGGTCACTCCTCCAATAGCAGGAATCTTTGAGTGTTTTGCTTAGTGTCTGAATGTGAAAGTGATAGAGGTTCCAGTCACAAGAATAAAACAATAATCAACAATTCCGTCAGCAATAACTTTTTGTTAAGTCGTTGCTGTGTCTGGGCATCAGGGAGTCCAAGACACGGTGGTGACCTACATAAAGTCACAAAGTCCACATGAAGGTGAACTATGGCAAACATTATGGGGGTTATTGCTGATACGAACTGCGTGTTATTTTTGTTTTTAAAGAATGAGAAGAGACGGTTCTGGCTAACATGGATTTGAAGAGATATTAATCACAATTTTTACCATGTGAAACTGAATTATGATGACTGCAAGGTCAAAAGAAATTAAAGACATTCACAGTCACCTAGATAGCGTTTTTCATAACCTTAAGCCTTTTGTCTTGAGGCTCCTTAGACGGTAGAGGTGTTTTAGCAAAAGTGTTTCAATGAGTTTAAATTCTTCCGAAGCACATATTTTATTTTGTTAACTTTAACTGCATAGGTCCTAAGTAACTGGCTGCTGGTGTCAGTTATCGTTATCTGTGGAGACACAAATTAAAAAAGAAAACAGATTGTTAGCAGGTGTTGCTAACTTTAATATTTACTGTTTTCATAATTTACCACAGGGGCCCGTGTAGTCAGTGTTTTTTACTGAGACACTAAAAAAAAAGAATCATTTAATATGTGAACAAAAGAGCCACTTGTGTCTCCAGAGATTCAGGTTGCAGATCCCTGATCTATTGAGGTAGTGTGATCCTACCTCAATACAGCAGCTAAAAGTGCAGCACTATAATTTTTAATTCATTGTTAAAATAAAATTGTGAAGGTTTGAAAAAAATATCAACCACTAAATATTTTAAAAATACATTTATTTAGTATAACTTCTTCAGAAACCCTGAAGGATAATCAAACTAAAATCACAATAAGAACCTGAATCAAATTGTACTATACCATATCAGAGGATGAAGAGATGCTGATTTCTGGTTCTTTAGGTTCTGACGGGTCTGGGGTTCTTCTCCTGATCAATTCTGTCTGTTACACAGCAGCAAACTGCTCCATGACGGACACTTTGGTTTGTCTTTATATTTACACAGCATCCATCCTCACTGAATTGTTCAGCTGATAATGCGCGTCTTTTCATTCACGTCTGTATTTTACAGCGTTTTTTCGTCTACGGATATGGAATCAGGCAGAGGACATTTTAAAAAGACCCAGGTTGATAGCAGCTCACTGCGGCTGCGCAGTGTCCGTCTCCAGGCAACCGTGACGTTCAGCGTCGGTCCGTAGCTTTCAGGGGTCCTTCAGCTCCCGCCACGACAGTGTAGCTGACCTTAATATTTTCTGTGATTTATTTTGGCCATTATTGTCAAACTTAGTGTTGATGTTTATTATAGGCGTGTCTATCGGACAGTTATGTATCGGTTCAATACGGGACGCACATTTAACGACCAAATATGGGACGACGCTGTATTTTACGGGATGGGTGGCAATCCTATTCAGGGGTGCTGACGTACAGTTTTAGGGGTGGGCAAGATATGCCACTGCTTGACATTAACAAGGAGAGACAGATGAACACTTCCCTGTACATCCGAGAAATGGTGAACTAAAACTTCCTGGACGTCAGACAACATCCGGGTCTCATTATGTGTCTGTGCTTATTTCCAGGCCCAAATGAGCAACTTCATGTTTAGAAACAAGCCGAGAAAATGCACAACCCGCGACTTAAATAAATAAATAAGCCTAAAATCACTTATAACAATCGGACTTGATTGTTATAAGTCAAAAGAGTTCCTGACTGTCCAGCAACAAAATGCGCATCTCTCTCCGCCCTCCATTGTTTACGTTTCTGTTGCTGCTGACAACTGTTGCATAGAAACGGCGCTCCCCAAGACGCATAGAGGAAATAACATTACATTACAAAAGAAAATAGTAACGAACAGTGATTTGGATAAGTAACTTTAAACTGATTACTGCATTTGAAATAGTAACGCATTAGATTACTCGTTACTGAAAGAAGAGGCCCGTTAAGACAAAGTGCCGAGGTCGTCAGAACACTTATTTGTCAGCCCATTACGTCACAGCGCTGCGTGTCTTCTTGTGCTCATAGGTTGTGATGTCACATACTGCTTTGTTGTGTAACACGGGGTATAAATAACTCCAGTTGGTAACTGGAGTTTGTTCGAAGATAGTTATAGAAGAGTGAGGATCACGATCAGTTCTACAAACAACGATGGATTTCAGACGCGAGATGCGATTTTTAATCAATGTTCATGCAATCCCTGCGATTGAAGACTATATTTCTCAAACCCAAGAGGAGGCCTGGTTGGACCTTGGTTTTATGGACCAGGACGAGGGAGTGACAGAGAGGACAAGATACCTGGTCCGACATCTGACGGAGGTTTTCTCCGATTTGGTAAAGGACGTTTCTGAGAACCTGGCCTGCGAATATGGCGATTTAAAAGTTATATTTGGAAGCCAGGTCTCTCAGGCCTTTGCCCGGGCGATGGGAGAAGACACGGCTATCCACGGAGAATGTGCTGCAGTGGTTGACATGCTTTTCTTGAAGCATTTGATCACTGCAGTCACATCTCCTGTGGATAGTGAAGACCCCGTGTCACTCCTTAGGCCGGGCTTAGGTCTCAGTTCCTTGGTGCGAGCTGTCGTCAGTTTCGTCCACCAACTGATGACAGCGAGAAGCGCCAAAGGACTGAGGGCGTCCCTTTGAGGAGCAGAGCAAGGACACAGTGCGACTTTTTGTTAAGTCGTTGCTGTGTCTGGGCATCAGGGAGTCCAAGACACGGTGGTGTTTTGATTCCCTGATGGAGGTACAGGAGCGCATGGTCAACAACATCTGCGCTGCCATCGAGAGCCATCCGGTGGAAATCCAGGTGGACTGGGTCCCTAGCCTTGTGAAAAAGGTTTTTAGGGACCTGAGGAAAACCTTTGGATGTTCTGCCGGATGGGCTCTGGGCTTCATGGAGCACGAGGTCGTCGACGACACAATCGCGCTCCTCCTTTTGAGCCGATTGGAGAAGCACCAGAAAAAGACAGCTGGATTTTTCACGCGTCTTTTTTCTGGTGCTCATAACATCTTTAAAAGGTATGTCACCAAATGACTTGTCATTTGGTGACATACCTTTTAAAGATGTTATGCGTCTGTCGATCTCGGCTCCATGAAGCCCCCCTGTGCCTCAGCCCCTCTGCTCCTCCATCGGTCCAGGTATCAAGTCCTCTCTGCTCCTCCATCGGTCCAGGTATCAAGTCCTCTCTGCTCCTCCATCGGTCCTGGTGTAGACGCCACCCAGTTCCCCCGTCGATCTCTCCCCCGAGACGGCTCTCCGTGTCTTCATCGGTCCAGACCCCAAGAAGCCTCCACGTCCTGGTAACAAGGTCCCTTAATTACTCTGCCATGTTTGGGATTTTTACCTTAAATTAAATAATTGCCACAGCAATTATTTTCAATCATATTCAACTTTAACTTTAAATGTTACTTAAAAATGGATGCACAGTTGGTAGCACTGTTGCCTTGCAGCAAGAAGGTCCTGGGTTCAATTCTCGGCCCGGGGTCTTTCTGTATGGAGTTTTCATCATCTCCCTTTGCATGGTGGGTTCTCTCCGGGTACTCCGGCTTCCTCCCAGTCTAAAAGGATGACTGTTAAGCACCAGCACCACTTGTGACCCCTCTACGGATAAAAATGTATTTTACAAAATGATTTAGATTTTTTGAAATCGGAATATGTCATTTCGACTTCCAATTTAGCACAGAGGGAGATGGCAGGCAAAAATCAGAGCTCTCGCCAAAAAAACTACAAATCAAACCGCACCCAAAATTCCATTTTTTTATTATGAAATAATAAAAAAGTTGTCTTCTTTTATCTGCATGGGGGAAATAAAAGAAGTCAGCGACGACCAGCACGTAGACGACCCTGGGTTTGCTGTCAGAGCGCAGCGCACAGCAGCTCCACGACTCAGATGGCTGCACAGATTTGTGACACTTATCTTAATATTACAGATTATAATGGCGTTTATTTGTGCAGCTTTACGGACGCGTTCATTCATGGCTGCTTTTCCGCTTATTGCGCTGCTCATATTGGTCTCGATGTTTGCAGTTTTCTGGAGCGCAAGGCGAAACTCGACGCCGTACACAGGTAAAATGAGTATATATTTATATTTACAAACACATTAGCTATAATTTAATTGGTGAAAATCATGTCATTCCATTTTCGCCCTGGAAGAAGCATTTTTTTTCCCCTTCGTCCTCATTAAGCTGTCCAACAACCGTAATGAGGAAGATAGAGGAACAAAAGTCTCGACATCTATCAATTTTCATAAATGACACTGGCAGTAAAACTCCAGACAATATACAGTCCAAGAGATAATTTAAGGGAGGGTTTAAGGTAGTTAATTTCTGGCGGAAATTGCAGGGAAGCAAACTGGAAATCTACCTTTAGTCTTAATCACCAGAACATAAAGTAGTCTCTTGTTTTAAAATTAAAATGTTCTTAAGTGTGAGGTGTTTTAAATATTTCAGGTTTCCTATAAGTACAATTATTTCACAGACCACAGTAACCTGCTCTTAACATTTTGGAGACCATGTTTCAACAATAGATTTATTCAGTTCTGAGTGAAGCTTACTGCTCCACTCTGAAGGAAAATACAAATGTTACTCATGTGTTATTTATCTTTTACACATTTGCATCCACTCGTCAGAGAAAGTCTCCTCTGGAGCAAGTTAAGTTTTTGACTAATATTCATAGCAGTTATCTTGGATTGAAGAAAGGTTGGGTTTTAAGTTTTGTGTGATTTTTAAGGTGTACACAGATTATAATTCTTTCTTTGACACAAAAGTAAACATAGTTCTAAAATCTGTATGAGTGTTGGAGGGTTGTGAGAAATGAGACGTCTTCAACGTCTTCTCAGCGCTTCACTCCTGTGCCTCAGATCAATTATATGCAGCTGTTCGAATCGATGCATATATATCTTGTACTAAATATCTGTGTGTATATAAATAGATTCTTAGACAACTGGATAATTTTCAGTTCACTCGGTATGAATGCATGGAAAAATAATCATCAGTTATTCACTCGTCTTGCTTTTTTAATAGCTGTTCAGAGGTCTTCTTAGTAGAGAAATGTCTAAAATTATGCATGTATATTATCGGTACATGCATCTGAAATGACCACTGTTTGTTCATTCCTCCACAACTCATTCGGGCTTAGATCTTTGGGCCGAAGAAGTAGTTTGTCCAGATGTTTGGGGAGTAGAAGAACATATTACTTTGGAGTATTTCCCACATGCTGTGTTGTGTGGCCGACTCTGTGCTGACCTCAAACATCGAAACAGCCAACATCTAAAAATAGGCTTAATCGTTCCTCAGTCATGTGTCTGATGGGCTCACAGAAACCAACTGAGACAAAGCATCAGGCCCTCATTTCCATGCAATAACAAACCAATACAAATTATGGTTCCTATGATTCTAAGGATCAGAGGATCAGATGCATTATTTGTAACACAGAGAAACAATTTCTGTGCAGTAATATTTTATTTCAACTATACGTGCCGTGTTAAAAAAAAATAAAAACATGAAACAAAAAAAACCCCAAAAACAAAACATTATTATTTACACATTCACAGTACAACTTTACACATATCTACAGGCCCAAATACTCTGGAGATAAAATATACAACTGGCTGTGCATAGCCATTATGCACAGTATTTAAAACAAACATACGTGAGATAAAATGTTTCATCTGCACATACATTAAAGTCTGACTGAAATATAAAGGCTTCAGTTTGGATTGCAACGAAAAGACCCAGGTCATATTGCAATGTACAAGGCAGTTGAGCAGTGTTTGATGAGTGCATGTCTGTGATGTCAGTGTGCATGTGTCGAATAGAAAACAGAGCATAGACACTGGTTAGATGACGGGCAGAAAGCCTCTACATACAATCATCACTTGTAAACAAAACGTGGCTTTGGGCTAAACAGGCAACTGACACTCAAAAAAAAAAAAAAAAAAAAAAACTGCAAAAGTCACCCAAATTATGTACCCACTGCTACAAGAAATGATCCCCCCAAATCGTCCTTTCTGGCAAACAGAAACAATCCCCTTCCCAACACGTCTTGGGAATTACAGAATCTGCACCACTGCTGGCTATGCCAAGGGACAGCTTTCATCTGAACATTTGAATACTGTGTTAATACATTGGCTGTGAGCAGGAAGAGCTGCGTCGAGCCTTCTACTCAACAGTGCAATGCCTTGACTGCCCCTACATCCTATAGTTATGAAAGTACATTCACTGCATGGCACCACTTTGACGTGGAATGTCACAAATCTTCGCAACACTGGCAGTAAAAGGGAATAAATAATTTCAACCCAATAAGTATTTTTCACTGTCCTTTTGAGGGACTTAAACTCCGAAGTGGAATTAATTAAAAACTTTTTTAAACAGACATCCTGCTAAATTTCAAATTGCTTGTAGAAAAACATTTGCAGAACATGTGACACATACAGAGAACCAATTGACATTGCCAACAATACATACTGTACTAATTTGTTTTGTGTAATAAGGCACACAATGCACAGATTCAGGTTCAGTTGCCTAAAAATATTTATACCCTTTATTTATATTATTTAAGTATATACAGGACCTTGTCATTCCCAGCATGACTTATTTGGACACATTAGTGAATGTTGAGTTGATTGTACACTGGCCTTTTGCAGAAAAAAAACTGCACTGGAAACACAGGCTGTGGAGCACGTGACAAGAATATTATGTCGCTGGACTGTACTGACTTCAGATTTGTTTTTCCTCTTTAGGTTTATTGCAGGGGCAAACTCCTGGTAGCCTTGTGTTATTAGGGGGCATAAGTCTACGAGAACACAAGTAGGCTGAAATGTCAACATTGTATAAAATTATTTTGCTACTTTCACAGTGGTACATTTAATGAGAGACAAGAAACACTTGAAAATAATGTTTAAAAGTATTTCAAAGCTGGGCGAGATTATGTATTTTAATACTACTACTAATGATAGAAGACCAGTAGAACTCCTAGACTTGGGCAATTAAGAAAATTTCAGTCCTGGAGAAAAACATTCTATCCAATGTTCTAGTCTCAACAGTGTGTTGATCTGTACTTTTCCACCTCTGTTTACAGTATAACACATATACTCAGACACAAGCAAATGTCCACACCCACATCAGCCGTCCTAGCATTGGTTGAGGAAACAATGCATTAATGACGAATGCTCTGTCTAAAACCCATAGCAGCAAATGTCAAGAAGTCAAATTTCCCAGTGAGTAACAGAGTCCCTGCTTTCAGCATACACCCAACATAAGCAACTTCAGCCCAACCCAACCAAATTATCATTAGTGTGTGACACAAAAAATGGATGCATCCTCGATTCAGATTATAATGTTGGAATAAAAGACAGTGACTCGAGTCTTCAACACATCTTAAGGTGCTTTCACTGACACGTGGAAACTCAAGACCAAATATGTACGCTACTTTTTCAGAAAGCTGCTTCTCTGGTCGACTGAGACACATTCAAGCGTTCACATCCTTTTTCACCTTGCCTGGTACTCAGTTTAGTTGCTTGTAGTCAGATGTAGCTAAAGCAGAATGCACACAATGAATATTAACTTTATTTCCCCAGGCGTATCACAACCACAGTCATCGCCTACCTCTCCTCTGATCAGTTCACATTAGTGGGAAAACAGTGCTCAAGGGCAGTGACAATTGAGAACCATTCTTCAAGTATTCTACTACTTTTGCCCACACACGTATGCCTCACTGGCCTGTTGAGGATGCCCTAAACCTTATACCTTACATTGGAACAGGTGGCACCAAACCCCAGGAACAATGGTGAGCAGCAAATTCACCATTGTCTGCTATTCATTTCCATGTGGCTACTGGGTGCAGGGAAGCAGTTGGGGTTGGAGGGAGGCCCAGTAGGTTTCTTTGGCCATGTGGTGTTTTGCCTTCCCAGTGCAAGTGAATGCACATGCCATTTAAAGAGCATTTAAACACTTCAAGTTGATACACAAACACACACAAGGCCTGATCCCATCCAGTCACCCCAAGCCCTTGAGCACAAAGCTCTACAGACCAAGAGTCTGTTTAGAAATGTCCATGGTTGTCCATTTTAATAACTGTACTTGTTGACCACTCGCATCTGTGGAGTCTGTGGAGGAAACCCATTGGGTTTTGGGGGCACATCTGGCTTTATTGATGGGGTCCTTTTTAGCCCTGTTCGGGGAAGCGAGCCATGCCCACTGTAGCTGCTCTGTCGAGAAACAGAAGGTGGGTGGGGTGAGTGCATCCCTGGTGCCACCATTGCACCATGAGAGTCAAGTCTAGAAGGGGGTGTTGGGGGCATGTATCCCCCTCTGTTCATACTGTGCTGACGAGACACAGACACCCCCATGGTTACTCCACTTGGTGAGGTCGATAAGGACTGCCTGTGAGAGGCACTCCGGTGGAGTTGGTAACTCCCTCTTTGCCTTTCAAGTGTCCCACCCATGCTTAGGCTTCCTGTGGGTGTAGTGGGAGTGGAGGGCATGGGAACATCAACCCTTTTAGTGGGGCTGTTCCTTGGTAGAGAGGAGGAGGGAGAATACAAGGAAGCTTCACGGCTGGGCACAGCTGGGGGTACTTCAGTCAGTTCCTCCATGGGCTCCAACATAAGATGAGGCCTTGGGCGAGGCCCTGATTCTTCTTGTAGAATGGCTTTTGGGTTGGCCACAGAGTCATTAAGATGTTTTAAAAGGTCATTCAGGGTATTCCTGGCATCCACAGACCTCTTCTGATCTTTCCTGTTTCCTTTACAATCTGGAATCTTTAATTGCTTTTCAGAAGAATGTGGCAAAGTTTCATCACCATGGTCAAGATTAGGCTGGTCATGTGTAGCATTGGGCAGCACAACTGCACTGGGGATGTTGGAGTGTCCCAGCGCAATATGAGGGTGGTTGGAACTTGCATTAGCAGGTGCAGGTGAAGAAGAAAGAAACTGTGGACTCTTTGCTGATGGGTGGGCTTCCTTACGGGGCCCGCTGACCTTTCCATGAGCCTTTTCCCACTGGTTCTTGATGGGCTGTAGGCCTTTCTGCTGAAGTACAGGAGTGGACTCTGGAGTGGGTAGAGCAGCCAGTTCCGGGGGCTGACAGCCATCCCGCAGAATCATTGTCTTGGTGTCACCATTGGGCGTATTCAAGTCTTTACCATTGCTCAGCAGATTGGTGAACAGCTTGGGAGAATCGATGTTGGTTTGGTATTCCTAAGAACATGAAGTAAAGGAAACACAGTAAGAGAAGACACAGCCTTGCTTAATTTTCAGGTACTTGTTAAAACATGTTGAAGGATAAATTATTTTTTCTGGTTGTACCTTTACAGGGCTGTCAAATAGGCCATTGAGTTTGACAAAACTCCCAGTTGAGTCAGAGCAGGATGGTGCAGACTCCATGTCCTTGTGGACGTGCCTTGGTTTACGAAGGACGGAGTCTCGATAGCAGAAAACGATCAGCCCAGCCAGGAGAGCCCCCATCAGAAAAGCAGCAAAGACGCAGGTGATGAGGATGTTCATGTGGACCATCTGGTTACTGTCACCAGTACGGATATCCCATACACCTACAATACAGTGATACAATGGTTAACACCTCAACGAATACAATTCTCATTGGGGTTATTGAATGACACATACTTCACCATATACCAGAAGAAATGTTTGTGTGTGAAACAATCATGCTGGATTTTTCATTTTTACACCTCTCCCATACAAAGCACCTACATGCAAGTCAACTACTTCCAAATTCTTCAAACTAGTAAAGCACAGATAAAGGACACATACGGTGAAATTTGGCAGTCACTGCTCTGTAACCGCATCCATTTCACCATCTACAGGAAGCGTTGTTAGTTCAAAAGAGTTGACTTGACCAGCATTCCACAAGAGACTGTCATGCTTCTAAGCATCAATAGGAAGAAAGTGCTCTCTTATCTGAGATGGAGCCAAATTGACTTTTTTTTTTTTTTTGCAGCAGCAGCAGCAGGGTTTAGGTTGGAGAATAGAGATTCAATGTTTGCATTCAGAGCATTCAGGAAGCTTCTGCTCTACACAAGGTTTGTTAGTAACCACAGACACGGAAGGGGGTTAGTGATCCACTGTACAGCCACAGCAGTGGTGTGGCATAGGAGGCCCAGTCAATTATCTACCAGCCAGGATAAACTGTCACTAAAGATAACTAAAAGATTTCTAGAAAAAAGGATAGAAACAAATGAAGAAAGAAGGTGATAGGAAGTAAATAACAAAACAAAAAAAGCAAAGAAAATGAAAGTGGTGACACAAAACTAGAACAGACAAACCCAACACAAATAATGTAGAAATTCTGTGCAGTAAGTGCTCTCCATAATTATTGGCACCCCGGGTAAAGATAATGACAACACCAAAAATCATGGAAACACTTTATGGAGACATTTGCTGAGACTTATGCTTTTCTTTTTTGCAGTATTCAAACAGGTGAGTTTGGATTCTGCATGTTTCTCAGCCTTTTTCTAATTGAAATACTGCTCTGACTGGGAATATAGATAAGTTCAGATTAGTATCTATTATAGCCATTTGCTGAATTGTAAGATCAACACAAATTTGTCAAGCTTTAAAGACACTCTACTGTATGTTCCACTCAGAAAAATGACTGAAAAAAAGGATTGTGTGTCATGTAATATTTATACCCCAGGTCATGGATTAAACTTTAAATACTTCTAAACTTCTTATTCTTTATTTAAAAATAGGAATATTCATAAACCCAACATATATGCATATATTTCTATACATACACATAGTACACAAAAAACATTTATTTAATAGGATTTTTGTAAATTGTGACACTGGGTATTCAGAAAAAAAGTAAATGGATAACACTGAATAAATGTATACAAATTAAAGTTTGTTTTCTCACAGCTAAGGCATTTTTAAGGCTTTCGATCTATCTCTACCAAGGTTGCCAATAAATATGAAAGACGCTTCTTGCTTTTTGCTGGTAACTATAAGACCAGCTGTAACGCAGCATTTTTGGCCTCCCTAAGAGCCTTACCCTCTGGCCCCCCTGGGAGAGAGTTTAAAGAATGGGATGTGGCTGGGTCATCCTGTAGCACAAAGCCTGAGCCGTAGAGCTCTGGACGAGGCCCTGAGCTGGGGCTTTGACTGGGTATGAGTACTGGGGGCTGTATGGGCCCACTGGGTTGGACAGTGACTGGTGCAGATGAAAACGCCATGTCTGTGGTGACAAACAAACGGTTAACAAATTGTGCAGGAGTGTAAAGCATACTGTTATCCCAATTAGTAGGCATGAGCAGAGCATTTGTGAGAGAAAAAAAAATGAAAAAACAAAACAAAAGCAAAACAAACAAACAAAAAAAAAAAACACACATTTACAGAGCCAAAACAGTGCATCACTGAATATTCTACACAAGAAGAAAAATAATTGGATTAAAGTATTCAGAGGAGTTGGTACACAACATTACGGATGCTAAGAGTTGAACGGTTGGCATGCATAAGAGAAGATGGATGAATCAGGAAAGGAAGTGATGCTATGAGTGGTTCTGTGCTGTGATTAGAGCACCTATGTGGACTACGTGGTTTGTGACGGTGAAAAATGAAGCGTTAGCATTCAGTAGTTGTTTGGAACAAGAGATGAAAAGTAGCAAGGATGGAAAGAATAAGGGTGGGAAATGCTGAACTCAAGGAAAGAAACCAGTTGAGTAAAAGATCAAACTAACCAGAGGTAGGGTCGCCAAATGATTTGTAATCTGGCGCTGAAGTAGTGCCCAAAAACACTAAAAACAATTAAAAGGACAAGAAATCATTATAAGGGAATTCAGCGGTAAAAATAAAACTGAACACTTAAAACCTCCTTTGACAATATTTAGCTTCCTAGCAGTGTTTTTTATTTTTTATTTTTCATTCTGACTGGAAGCCCTCTGGTTCTGATCAATACTGAGGTTCAGCCTTGGTCATGTTTAGCCAATACACATGAAGAGAAAATTGCATTTAAGTGAGATTCCTTAGGATTACAATTGTCCACTCATAAAATGTAATAAGACGTCCTTCATTTGCATGAGCTAAGCATGACCTTTTAATTGTACATGTCCATGTGTGGGCATTACAGGCAGCCATAGTTACAGGTGGCCATGTACTGTATGTAGATGTGTGTGTTAATACTGCGAAACACATGTAAGGGGTAAAGTTACTGGAGTGGTTACTGGTTGTGAGTGTGCAGGCTTATGGTGTATGCAGAGATGGGTTTGTGTTTCATTTTGGTACAGTTTGTGTAAGTGTGAGCACAACTGAATGTGTTTGTCCGCGTTGCAGGATCAATGGCACGGCATGGGGATGAGAGTCATACCTTGACAGTCTCCAAGGTGAGTGGTATTTCCATATTCAACATCCTGTTCGTATCCTTTCCTGAAAATACGAAGGGAAAAAACTTGGCTGTTACTTAAAAAGTTGCAGACGGCTCACGCAGTCTTGTTTTCTCATAGTTGGTATTTTGTTTTCTTTTTTTGACAACCGGCACTTGAACTCACAAAACACCAGGCTGAATCCTCTCACAGGCTCCATGAGGCTTCCAGCCACAGTAAGGATCTCTTGATGCAATGCATGACCTGGCAGGTAAATACAGTGAAAAACAAGCTTAATGATTATGGAAAGAACATCGTTATCATTTATGACTGATTGAACATTAACCATACAGCAGCCTAAGATCAAACCGCTATGATGCCCTTTATGATGTTTACGTGAAAAACGCCTCAAATAAGGTCAAACACCTACGAGTGACGGTATCACCTCGTGCAATGAGTACGGTCTCACTTACTTTTGGCAGGAGGAATGCCTTTCACAGCGACTCAGGGGAATACGGATGACACAGCTTGAAAAGGCAACATAAAGGCTGTGTGTGTTATTGTCCACATGAAGCGACAGGACGCGCTTGTCATCCTCACGGTTAGACGGGCACCTGGAAGGAGACGATAGAAACCTGTCAGCAAACTCAATCCTCTAAGTGACAGTAGATGGAGACACTTGAGGTGTAACTTTTTGTCCAAGCCTAACAGCAATTTAATTTTTAACATGTGACGCTTCATCAGATAAATAATCACTTGCACTGCAATTGTGGAGAATGCGGGCAGGCAGACGCTGCCATGTGTGCCGGGCGCTTTTATTTTAAGAGTTGCTGACTCACCAACCGAAAGACACAAAGGGGAAGAGAAACGGAGAAGAAAAGCAAATACAGGGAGGGAGGAAGGTTAATGTAGACCTACTTGGCCCTGTTGAAGACATCAATCTCCTCCAGCAACAGACTCTCATTCAGGGACAGAAGAGAAGTCTTTGCTAAGACCTTAAGGACGACCCCCGACTCGGCGCCGATGAAGACCACCGTGTAGTTCTTGTGGGGTCCTGCTTGGCCGTCTACAGCCAGTGCTGTTAGTCGGTACCTTCATAAATAGCAGAGAAACATCAATGAAATTATTATACATCCAAATAATGTTTATCTTCAACATCGTAAGTTTAATCAAAACCAAATGCCAAAAGGTCACAATACAAGGAAAAGCAATAGCTCTCAAGCAACACATTTCTTCATAATTCACTGCGTGTCTAGTCCTGCATACTCTTACTGATATTTAAACGTCAACTGAGTGCAGCTTTCCCTGAAATTGCAAAACGGCTATCTATTTGGGAGTGAACCAAAGATCTACAGTGGGAAACATTTAAGGCAAACAGAAGTGTCACAACACACATCCCTGCCTCTATATGGACCCATAATTTATAGCACCCAAAGGGGGGTGCAGCCCAATTAAACGCACTGGTGTCATCTTTTATCAAAGTGAATAGTTTGTTTAGCTTTTAAATAGAATGGGCATTTTATTAACTCCCAGTATTTCTAAGTAAAAAATGTAAACTGGAAAACATGTTGGATAAACTTTGTGCACCAAAAGTTGTGATATTCACCCCATAAAGACAAGAGCTTGTTTTTTTTGTGCATGTTTCATATGTGATTCCAAGTTTTGTGAACTTCAAGTTGAGATTGTTTTATATTTTGAAAATATTGTTTTTCACTATTGATATTTTGGTGAGTATATAGCTATCACTTGAGTAATGAAGATCAACACAAACCTGCCTTACTAAAAAGGCATGTTCTTTTCCCATAGCCATCTGAACTACACAGTTTATACGAGATGTGAGACTCTTATATATATATATATATATATATATATATATATATATATATATATATATATATATATATAGACAATCGTTGTTTTTCTTTTTGATTTAGAAACCTTTCGGTCCTTCTGAAAATCATAAAAAGTCATAACACGAACAACGTAAAAAAAGGACAAAGAAAAAACTAGAAAAACATTTTAGGTTTCAAACAGATTAAAGGAAGCCTGTATCCACAAATGTGACATATAAACATGTCGGTAAAGACATAAAAAACTTGGAACAGTACCGCATATCATACTGACACATACACCCATAAATTTGTGTGTCAGAGTGTAGGACTTGTGTTTCCATCCACAGATGTTTTTCCATGTATGCTTACCGGACACGTGTCTTGGTGAACCAAGGCTCGTCCCCAATCGAAGGCACAGCTGTGTCCATAAGGGGGTGGGACTTGATGAACTGCAGGGTGTCGTCTGGAAACTCCACAGAGCTCTTAAAGGATGCAGCCGGACCATGACCTGCACAACTCCCAGGTCTAAGAAACGGAGAGTGCAAATGCACAGAGGGCAAAAGGTCAAAGATCGGGCCTATACCATCAAACACAAAGGAGCAATTATAACATACAATGAAATGAATGAAAGACGCCAGGACAGTTTAGGGAGGGGGGGAGTAGCAGGTGTCTTTTGGGGTATGAAAAAGGCCTCAGCTGGAAGCATAAAATATACATATGCATGATTATTCCTCATCAATGATTTACAGGGGTAATGAGGTGCAACGCAGACTTTGTGTTTTGGACGCAGGGCATGGCTGCCGATATAAGTGCCAACACTAAACTAGCTAAATATTCAATGCATTTAATTATCCCAAATTAATAATTTAATCACCAGCAGATGGCAAGTGTGTGTGCTGGGTCAAAGCTAATAACCTGGTGGCTTGCTTGTGAAAAAGGTTTGTTTTCACTGGGTTTAGCCATGACAAAGAAGGACTAAGAAAGAGAAAATTGAGGTGGTTAACAGCTGCTGCTCAAAAAAAAAAAAAAGTTCAGTGACTCATAATACGCTTTAACCACTTTTCCGCGCATGCCCTTTCTCTGTTGGGATTGTGTGCTGAACAGTATTGCCTTGAGTTAAAATTCTAACCGAGGTTTTGGCAGCTTCTCCTCTGGAAACGGCGTCCACACAGAGTCAGGGGTCTTCTGCTCCTTGAACCGGCCCATGAAAACTTTCTCTATATCAGTCATGGAGAAGGCACACACTGCTGACCCCGGAATACTGTGAAAGGGATATGGCACCAGTCAATGGGGATATCTGAAAAAGCATACAGCCCAAGATCCTTCCACTGTGCCTCACCTGTTCATCTGTGTGGTGAACACGCCCACCACGGAGGGAACGCCGTTGACGTCGATGATGTCGGTGATGGACTGAAGCACGTCGAAGTAGAAGAAGGACTCCCCCGGCACGGAACAGTTCAGCCTCGCCTTCACGAAAGAGGTCCAGTGCTTCTCCAGCACTCGCTGCGACCCCCCAACGTCATTTTTGCAGATCCGGGCCACTCGGGAATAAACAACCTGCGGGGGGGGGGAAAGAAGGTTGGAGAGAGGACTGAGGCGAGCGGAAGAGGAAGGCATCTCCGTGAGTGTCACTAAAAACACTTCAGGTTCTTGAATAATAAATAACTCCATCCTGTAGCAACTCAGCACAAATCACTTAACACACACAACTCATATTTAACTCAGTGTGAGGAGATTGTTCGCCCCGAATGAAACAAACACAAAAAAATGTACTTAAGCAGCATTGTGCAAAAGTATGTCTGATTGCACATATTACAGGGGCAGAGAGCATAAATGAGGTACATGAAGCAGTCAGCTTAGACGCTTTTAATAATTCACCAGTGCAAACCTCCATCAGAAGCCAGGTGTCACCCCAGCATTAGTAGAGGTAAAATATTTAGTAGCTAGTGGCTGATGGAAGACGCCGGCTTCCTGTGGCTGGCCCAGCTCGACCCAAGGTGAGGTATGGTCAAACGCAAAGCTGGTCTCCGACGTGGACCGTCCTAATTCCCCTCACATGACTGTGTGTGTGTGTGTTGGGAGTGTGAGGGAGATACAAAATAAAAAGCCTGTAGGGGAAAAATCCTTTTACTGTTTAATGGCCTTACATTTTGAAAGTCATTCCCAGTAAACGCTGGATGTTGAAATTTCACTTTGAACTGGGATGTGGTTTATAGCCGTCTTTCCATCACCACTGAGGCTCATTTATCTCAGCAATTCTAACCCATCCACTAAAGCAGAGAAGCCCTGCACACTGTGTTTTGGAGGAACATCTACGGTGTTTAGATCAGAGGTTGCACAGTCTTACCTTTCCCAGATTGCTGTGCTCCACGGCAATCTCCCGGTAGAAAAAGTACACGTAATTCCCAAACTCGGCTGCATGCAGGAAATGAGGTTCTGAGGTGAAGAGAGAGCGGGGGGAGAAGGGGGGGGGGGAACACAGGCAGAGAGTTAAAGTGTATTTCTGCACCGTCACCACTGCTGTGCATGTTGAATATTTCAGAGATTTGTACAAGGCCGTATATGACAGGGGTGACCTAGATTGCCTGGGAGAGAACAGGCCATATTCCCGTGAAGCTTGGCAAGGCAGGAAAGCTCTCCATCACTCCAAAACCAGCTCTGACAGTCACGTACGTACATGCTAAGGCACCATGGGCATTTATTTTTTGGCATGTATTTCCAGAGAAGAATTCAGAGTGACAGATGGCTTTTTTATGACTAAATGATACGGTACTATAGTTTTTGCAGGAAATGTTTCCTCCTCTGCAACAATATTCTCAAGACTTGGTTGAAAATCAGCCAATGACATGAATCACCTTCCCTTAAAGGGATTTAGTTTATAGTTTGATTTTTATTCATACAGTTCAGTTCAGTTTTTACGCTAGGAGTTTTTACATCGTTTTGATTGATCACAGAAACGGCACTTTATGGAGCCCAACCAAACAAGATCAACCCGGAGATGAATCTGTATGTCCTCATGGCGGCTTAATAAACCTCCTCATGCATTGGCTACACAATGAGATTTCTGGTAACTGTGTCATAAATTGTGAAATGGACTTGTAGAGGACTTCATAAAACAAGCATATGTGGAAATAGTTTAATGAAAAAGCTTGGCATGCAAGAAACCTCAGCTAAAAATGGTGTCATTTACATTTCAAGTTCAAATCAGTACATTAAAGTATCCAAAATGGAAAGCTGGAATCTTTTCGTCCAAAGACCTATTTTAAAATCAAAGCAGATTTTTACAGATGCCACCAAAGTGACTCTTCTTAACACCTCAGCAAAGTCAAAAGCTCATCATCTACCATTTAAGGTTTTTTTTTTCTTTTTTCAGGCTTAATGTAATACGCAAATTTTCTGAGAAACTACACTTTTCATTTTTATCAGCCACAAGATGCAATCATTAAAGTGAATAGAAATGAAGGCTTAAAATGTTCACCCACTGTGTGAAGGAATACACGTGTTAAGTTTGACTATTTTTACAATATTCTAGTTGACTGACATGCACCTCCACTGTTCTGCACAATTGAAAAGCGCACAAAGGGCCATTTTCTCACCTTTCAGCCATTTGGAGTCGTATTTGATGGTTCTGAGTGCTGATCCATCACCCATACTACGGTAGATGACAGAGTCACTGGCCTGGAAGTCAGCAACTGTTGCAGAATACAGCTTTCCCTCTGAGAAGCCAGAAACAAATACATAAACGGTCACAAAAAGTAGAAAGAACAGATACCACTGCTTCTTGCCGTTTTTTTCTCTTATAACACTTAATTGGCTGAGCCGTTATCGCTGCAGGCAATTTTGCCGTGGCAAAGACACAGAGGTGATAATGAGAACATAAGTAGAAACGCATTAGTTGTTCTCCTGCAAGACTACATATGCGCGCGGGCGGGTTTGTGTTCGACCCGTACCAGCGAAGAGCGCCACATTGGTCTGCTTGGAGTCGAACGGGCACCGCGCCAAACCATTGATCTCTTCCCCGTCAAACTCGAGGTTATCCAGCTAAAGGAAACACAGAGATCACCCACATATCAGAGGAGACCCAGCGGAAACATGGGCACATCTAAGCAGCTGCATAAATTAAGTCAAATTTGTGCAGCTATAAACGCGTTTCAAATGAAAAACTGAAATCGTCTCGGTCCACTGACCCTGTAGTATCTGCACATGGGGTTGAAGCCATTGGTACCACAGATAAACACCAGGTCATCATTTCTGGGAACCAGCACTTTAATAAAGTTGTGGCACTCATCCTGGAAACAAACACACACACATAATGAAAATCCACCCGCTTCTTTCCTCACAGTGGACACTTTGTCCCTTTTTTTTTTCTCCATACTTACTCTATGTTTTCCCTTCACAGCACACATCTCTCTGTCACCTTGGCCCGATCGCCATGTTAACTTCTGTAAAGACACACACAGCGTATTAGACATGTGCATGTCAAACAAAATACACAGACTTGCACTCAGATCCAGCCCCCTTCAATCCCCCCGCCTCCGTTTTTCCACTCTCATTTTACAACCCGTCCTGTTTGTGATGAATGGCTCAGTATTTTCTGAGGAGCCCTTTCAGAGCTTGTGGATCGAGAAAGCAGCTTGTGGCGAGAATCTTACCCGGTAAGAAATGATCTCATTCCTGTAGGATTCTCTCAGACTGACGAGGTACACCTGATCCCTGCAAACACACAACAACGTCACGCGCACGCTTCAGTCAGAACAACAAGGAAAACGCTGAGAGGTTCGAATGGCGTGGTTGTTTTAATCTTCTTTTTTCGCGATTTTTCTGATGCTCTGGGTCAATTCACAACTTCACCAATTTGTAACCCAGTTTACACCACCATTTTCTCTATTCTCAATTAGATTTCACACCTGTAAAAAAAATTTTTAAAAAATCCTTTTGTAACCTCAAACTAAAACCACAGGGTATGAGAATGTTTTCTTTTTAAAAAAAAAGAAAAATACTGAAATAGGTCTCCATCAACATACTTTAATCCCATTAAAATTTTAATACAACTGAAAATTACAGTGTGAACAAAACACAATATTAAACTCTGATCTCATTGATTGCAGTTCTAATTTGCATTGTGGTCAGAATGCAAATTCTGACCACAATGCAGAATTATCTCTTTAGCATAAGGAGATGAAAAAATGTATTCCAGCAATAGACATTTAGAATGTCTATTATTCTAAAGGCGTTTAGAATAAACAATCGCAGTACAAACATTTGACACCAATTTTGTTTCATTTCAAGAACATGGAGGAGGAAAATTTCACATTTCAGACCAAAAGAAAGTCGGTATCGGCCCAATCGGAATCTTCAGGCAGAAAACTGCGATCGGTGCATCGCCAGCTAAGAGTGATGTGGCACTCTGATGTGGTAACTTCATGACAAGTTACAATCCTCACATCAAACCAAAGCAGCTTAGTTATCTCCAACTGGTAGACAATATTCATTTAAGTCATGCTCTAAGTAAGTATTCTGATATAATAAGGAAAATTAATGTCCGGTATGAAATATTTTTCTCACCTGACCTTATTTTCATTTTAAAACTAAATTACAGATTCAGAACTCAGTACCAGAAATGCTCCAAATTGATACTAGCTGGGGAAAAAAAAAAAAGCACAAAATAAAATGGTAGACATATTAATTTACGTGAACTATGTTCTGTTGATGATGGCGTGCCAATAGGGACCATAATGTCTCTCTTGGCAGACAGAAGGTCTTAGGACTGCAATGTGGGCAGCATATGTCCACAACACATTTTATCTACACCTGCTGAGCTGGATGTACATCGCTATAACTCAATGTTAAAAACACAAAGGTCAAAGAAAAAGGGGGATTTTAAATAATAAGCTAGACATCATCAGCATACAGGGAAACTTTATGTTCAGGATTACCTCTCTGAATATCCTGAATGCTCTCTCTGTATGAATATTACCAAGGGTTCGATAAGTTAACTCAAATGCCGATGGCTTGTTTAAGGTGGTCTGTATAAACAAGCAAACGAGGGTAAATACAAGTAGATAATCAATGAATTATAATTTGAAAATGTTAGTAAAAACCATCCCAACACAGCAAGCAGATCAATATGGTGAATGGTTTCCTTTGCATAAGGAGATTAAAAAATGCATTCCAGCATGTTGTCTGCAGAACATTGAAATGGCTCTGAAGAAACAGAGACAGGCAACAATCAGGGCTCGCTCTGGTTGATCTTGATTTATTTTCATTCATTGGACGATTGATCGGCCCTCGGACAACATATTTCTGATTAATTTTTTTACTGAAGGCACAAACTGGCAGGAATAGGATCACACCTGACAACAAAGCACCATGTGGTGGTGGCTGCAGGGACTTTAGAGAGACTTTTCATATTGTTGATGTCAAAGCAATTTTAAGCAACAACATTAGCGCTAGCACTGGCCATAAATACAAAAAAAAAGACATGTAAGGAAGCCAAGAAACCCCCCTGAAAGCATGTCAGGCGGGCGTGATGGACGCCTTCGCTGAATCAATACCAGCCATATACATCAGATGCAGGGCTGGAAGCCACAGATCCAATAACACTAAGAGCTTTTTCACCCGCATGCTTGTGTTTACGTGCCAAGCAGTGACTGAGTATATTGATGTGGGGGGGATGTGAAAAAAGGGAAAGACGACAGATCGAGATGGCAAATGTGTGTGCGCGCGTTAAAAATACCTGCCAGCGATGAATAGCGTGTCCTGTATTTTGGTCATCAGCTGAAAGTCGAGGCGATGCTGGGAGTCGTTGACAGAGGGCCTGCCTCTGAACACAGGGTACCGCCGAGTAACTGCAGAGAAATCACACACACACGCACGTTCAGTCGGAATAAATCTCACTCCGTTAACGTGACCGCTCTGATTAAAATTAAGGTGATATTAAGGCTTGTATTTAAGACACTCTGCAAATCACAGTTGCACTGTTGTGTACGTTCTCAACAATCAGACCTGTATGTCATTAGTTTCCTGTGTTGGGCGGAGGCTGCTGATGTCAGCGCTTTTGCTTCGTTGTTCGGAAATGGAAATGAAAACTTCCTAACGCTACAACCGGCCGTACAGCAGAGTGATTTTATGAATGTGGCACCATGGAGTGTGAACTGCTGACAAGGCAAAATGGATGGGACTCTGCATTTTGTGTTAATTCGGTGTCGTAAATGAAATGAATAAAAATCTGGAGACCGAGGAGTTGGAGAGGTGTTACATGTGATATGGGCGTTCTGTGCGTGTCCACTCACAGTGCGCGTCAACGATGTCGAGGGGCACGATGTCCTCCGGGAAGCTGACTGCGAGGAGGGTGCGTGAGGCTGCCAGCAACAGCAGAAGCCTGCTGAGCAGAAGCGCAGCTCCCTGGCCCATGGCTGCTCACAGACGACGCTTCCTGTTGCACACTGCTGGAGATGTTACCTGGAGACATGGAGAAAAAACGCAGGCTTGTTGTTTCCTTGGATGTTGGTGGATTTCATGCTACGGCTCAATGGTGACGTCAACTCTAGTCCTACACGCGCATCTAGGCTAGATGCGTGTAAAAAGCAGGCGAACGTATTAAAAGGAAAAGTTCAGCTGTGACGTAATGATGCACACTTAAGGTTGCCTCTGATTTATTGATGACTGGGTTGTCGATGGCGAGGCTTGGCCACTTTCCTCCCCCAGCCTCTTGCTGCATCTGCTCTCTAAAAGGAAGGTCAGCCAAATGGAGAGGTGGGGGGTTCTCGGTGTGTGTTGGAGACAGCGGAAGCTCACTCTGCGAGGGACGCCTGCTGTCGCCGTACATCTGTGCTCTGATTCGTTTTACCTGGCCTGGGCCCGGCACTAATCAGCGCATTGGCGCTTTATCGCCACTGGTAGCGCAGCCTCTGCTCTGACCTCAGCAGAGTTTTATCAGTGCTCTGCTGGCAGGTGTCACTCTGTGCTTTCCGTGGAGGTGGTCTGCTCTATTTTCGTAGCAGCACAGTGATTCCCTCACTCGCGACTGCACTGCGACATGTGTACACTTGTTTTGACACGGTTGTAATTTTAGGAGATAATGGTTTGCACAGTGTCTGATTGGAGATATGATATGCCCACGGCTGCAACGGCAATAATTTATCGTGGGCGTGGCGGGGGGTTTAATGTGTAAGCCGGTGTGTGAAGGAGTACTTTAGGGACAGACTCTGTCTGTGCATATTAATGACTGGTGTACATTCAAATATTTATAAGGCAAACCAATTATTCATGGAGGTAAAGCCTGAACGGATATAAACAATTTACTGAGAGACGTCACACAGGCAGGGGGATGGATTAGCTTGGAGCACACTGAGATACCCAGACACATACATGAGGCTGCGCATGCATAATCACACTTTCAAATGCTAGAATGCAAGGGCTGTGTTGGACGCACAAATAGGAACGCACACACACACACACACACACACGCACACACACACACACCCACACACACACACAGAGTGAAAGTATCGACTCATTTTTCAATTAGCCCCAAAGCACACCTGCTCCACTGCTGTCTGTGTGCCCGGTCCTGCCAAGCCATTAGCGCTTTGATTGATCCACACAGGAAACATGGCTGATCAGCAGCCAGAAAAGACAAATCTATAGCCCTCGCCCTAATTAATGTAGCAATGTGAAGACATTGTAAACTGAAATCTGATTGGTTCAACTTGTCAAAAAGAAGCACATATTTGATGCCACCACTGCCGGAGGTTCAGAAAAACCTACACCACACGGTTGTCAGGTACCAAATTAGACTGCGGAATCAAAGTAGGAGCGTCATGTGAGCACCAAGAGTGCATAAAGACGGCCTTTATGCTAACACATTGATATAAAACACGCTGCTTTTTCACCCTGATCCTGTGTTGATCGAAACAGTTACTGCTGGCTGATCAAAGGGAAGGGTTGTTAGCTGGAATTAGAGTAAAGCCCATGTGTTTTAGTCATGAGCAGTGTGTAATCATGGCTATTCAGCGCTCTGTGGGATACTGAGGCCTTTGAAAGAGCAGTGTCATTAACTCTGAGTAATGTAATGCCTGTACGAGATGATGCTTAAGCTTCATCAGTCCACATAATAGTTAAATTAGGGGTTTGATGTGTCAGCAGAAATTGAAAGATTTCTGGGACCAGAGGGTTATTTTCACAGAGATCTATACCGAGCACCTGTTAGGATCCTAATCAGAAGAAGTGATGTTGCTGCTGCTCTGTAAAAAAAAAAATTAAAATGCCTGCTGGTGTTCCTTAAACGCATCACATTTATTTATTTTTTTTTTAACTACCTTCCTTGGATGCACTCTTGCACTGAGAATTGTGCTATTTTAAAATCTCGTGCAATAAACTGCTGAGTTTCGAAGAGAAGCTTGGGACAGGAATAGATACCAAATGCTCAACAGTGGGGGGGGAAGCGGGAGAGCTATGAAAAGTAAATAAACTGAGCTGTGCGGTTCTACTTTATGGTGCTTTCATGAAAGCTGCAGGCTGTACACTTATCCCAAACTTGGCGGTGTTCGCAGGTAGATCATTTCTTCACTTGTCAAAAATATTTTGCGGCGCTTCTCTCCATCGCCTCTTCAAAAACATTCCAGTTTTTTTCGTTTCTTTCACTAAACAACCCAGGAGGAAAACACTCCAGGGTGACACTCGGATATAATCTTTCCTTGCACGGCTATCGCCACTGAGCTCTGAAGGAGCTTTCTATAGAAACTTTAGTGTAAGGTCAGCGATCTAAAATTACGTTTTATTCTCTTATGAGGCCCCAGTTTGTTTTCAGTTGCCTTCGCGCTCTCTGGTTCCTGCCCTCCAGTGTGTGCACGGGGCCGAGTGCACGTAGGTGTGCGTGTGCGTGCGCGCACAGCGCCTCAACAAGTCTGGAGACGCTCGGCTTGTCACGCAACTCAGTGCCATTCAGCGCTGCCTCGCTCTGCCTCTGTTATTACAGGCTTTTCAGTGTCCTACAACCACGCACTTTCACTGCCGACGCCACTGGCTCCGGTCCACGGTGTTATACATGGGGAGGGGGGAAAGGACGGGGGGAAGGGATCTGCTGGATTTCTGTTTCTACTGACAGTGGGTGACTTGGGTCTCTAGCCCAGTTATGTTGGTTGCAGCTCCAGCTTTAATGTTCCAAGCTTAATGCGACAGATTAACACTTATCCTCCTCTTAGCTGTGTTTTCACTGGCACATGCAACCTCACCTCCATTGTGACACTGGATGGAAGTCGTCGTTTTTTTTTTGGGGTTTTTTTTTCTTGCAAGGTGGGATTGGGGATCATAAAAAAGTGTGGCAAACAGCAGTGCATGAGATTTCGTAAATTGTGTGCGAACTTGTGGCGTGGATGTAATCCCAGCAGAACAACGGCTGCTGCTCCTCCACTCGTCTTCTCACACGACGTGAGCTGTGAACCTAACGCAGAAAACCAGATAACTAAGGAGTGGGGCTTCAGGCATTTCTCCGCCCTGTGCATGTTCAAAAACACATGCGAGCATGCGTGACTGTCAGGCCTAAAGCTGTGTACATCCTGTAACATGGTTTTTTTTGGTGCTCTCCTACTTGGCTCGGTGAAATTAATCCAGATGCAGCTCCACTGGAAGGCTGGGTCGGCCAGATGATTAGAGCAGCTACAAAACACGCTCAGAAACGAAATCTATTCCCTTCCCATTTCAGTAATAAGCATAGCACTCCTAACTGCCAGCTATTTATGCCAGGATTACGTCTGACGGGCTTGGTCGGACTTGTTGCTTCAGAGATTTGGCATAAAGGGAAGTTGTTTGCTTCCTTGAATGCATGCTTCCAAACTTTTCCTCCGTAGCTCGACGAACAGGGGAGTGAAACAGGAGAAAGGCTGCTCTCGGCGGTGGTTCTGCACAAAAGCCGTACGTTGCAGGTGTGACGAAGAAACAAAAGGGGGCTTTGGGCAATAGAACACAATAGAACCGCACCCCCCTCTGGCCCGTGGATCCACGTTCACTGGATGTTTCTGATCACTAAACAAACAAACTGGAGCCAAATGTTGCACACATGGTCAAGCTTTTACCACTCTCTCTATTTAGCCCAAGCAATCAGCGATCAGCATTTTAGGGAAACCATAAAGGGATAAAAGTGGTCACTGTATGGTTTAATGGCGGCTGTTCCGGGGTTACGGCCGGCTGTAGAGGAGGTTAATGGTGGTCGCTCTGGTCACCAAGCTCTGACCCTGTGTCCAGCCAGGCGAAAGCGGGACACACAGACCAGCTGTGCTGTCCGAAAAAGGTGGAAAAAAATAATAAAAAATCAGGGCTTGTTTCATCTGGCCCATGGTGTGGTGTTCCTCCACTACATGCAGTTTGTAATTACAGCATGAGCTAAGCTCTGTGATCTCTGTGGCAGGAGTTCAGATCCTTTAGACTTTTGGGGATTTAGATGTATTTCTAAAGGAGAGTGCGAGATTATTTGGCAAATATGGAACCGGCATTTAGCTCGTGAGTCAACTATCATCATGCTTAAACATTCATTGAGAAAACAAAAGAAGCATCAAGTTAGTTTAGGAGTAGCTGTGGGCGTTTGTTAAAGAAGAAATCAAATGATATGAAACAAACAACAACAACATAAGCACCTCCTGTTGCTTTCTCTAACACAGCAGAGTGTTTCTGAAATCCCAATCCGCACATTTCTTCTTTCACTTCAAATTTTCAAACTTTGCATGGGGATGTTTCACCCCTGTCCTGACTACAGAGTCCATGCTCCAGCCCCTGCTCTAATGCATGCATTGTGCAGACCGCAGCATGAAGGCATTCGGGTTTAGTCCGTGGTAAATCCTTTCATGGCCCTTTTAGTCCACATGTAGGACTCATACAAAAGAACAACAAAGACTCGGGGGACAGCGGTGGAGTGACAATGGTGATCGGGCTGCGTTTTTTTTTTTTTTTTTTTTTTCTTTAACTGCCTTCACTGCGCTTTATTCATGCCCAGAGCTGGGCTTCCATGCCCCCTCTGCCTGCAAAAAGGTTAGCAGCGCTTCTGCTGTTTACTATTCAACGTCAAGATGGCTTTGAAAAAAAAAAAAAAAAAAACTAGGATGCTTTAAAAATAGCAGAGGCATCAGAAAAAGGAACCACCTTCCTGGTAACTGTCCGCCCATCTCCTCTTATTGTTTAACAGCCCACTCTTTACCAACCCCTCCAGTCATGTGCACCGCCACCAGAAGTTGATTTTAAGACATGAAAATCAGAGAAAACACTTTCATGATTTCACTCAACATTTCATTAGCAGCTTGGTTCGTTCTGGTAACAGCAAATATGGATGTTTGTATAAAAATAAACGTTGGAATACATGAATTTTACGCACAGCCTCAACGGGCTGTAACCCCTTTTCCACAGTCAATCATCAACAAAAATACTTTAATTGCATGGACCTTCCAGCGATTGATTAGCTTTTTGGATAAAAAAAAACAAACAAAAAAAACAAAAAGAGCAGTAACCCGTTCAGTTAGAGATTTAAGGTGCGCCTTGATGATCGCACGCAGCTCTGGTCTCAAAACGCAGGAAATTAGACACTTCATCCTTAAGAAAATTCCACATGTCACCTACCTTGAGCAGCCAAATTCACGCATGAATGAGATATTCCGACTGAACGTTATAATCCTTTGATAATCCATATGCGAGGAAAAGCCCAGCCTGTGATATTCCCGTTGTTTTAAGCTCCATCCGGAACCCCACTTTTTTCTTTTCTCTCCCTCTCTCTCTCTCTCTCTTTTCTTTCTTTCTTTCTTTTTTTTTTTTTTTTTTGTCCCTCCTTCATCCAGATGCGCTCTGTGATTTTTCAGCTCCGTTCTCCGCTCGCAGGAGCATTCTGACTCGGTCTCCGTTCCCCGGGCCCCCCTTGCGCTCTGATGAGTGATCTTCAAAGCTCTGCCACGACCACACAGCCCCCACTATACCACCATCCCCTCCCTCTCTCTCCCTCTCTCTCTCTCCCTCTCGCACACCAATACACCAGCCCCTCTCGCTACTATTAACTTTGGAAACCAATGAAGAAGGGCATAAACAGGAACGATGTTCTCCTGACTCTCCAGCTTTCTGACTTTTATTTGCACGAATTGATTTTTGGCAAAGAGCAGCGCGCAGGACGAACTCCGACGTCTATCGCAAACTAATCACCTTGTCTGTTTACATAAAGCAATCCAAGTTGCACGTTTGCGTCAACCGGTTTCACTCATTTAGTTATGTTGTGAAAAGTTGCGAGCAAATATCGGGGTAGGCAGTTCAAATGTGGTCCCATCTTTCTCCAACGCGCAGCGGGAACAAGCGTCCGATCCGGGCAGATTCATTTTGCCACCTAGAAATAAATAACGAGCAGACTCTGGCCTGAAATAAAAAAAAAACAGTCCAGGGTCCCACTATTCCTCTCAGTTTTGTTTTTTTAAATTAATTAATTTATTAAAAAAACAAACTTACAGCGCCCCTGTCAGAGGGAATACATTTGTTTTCTCTCTAGTTTTCCTCCCTCTTCGACTTTCACCGTACAGTGTGTGGCGCAACAGAAAAGTACATCCACGTATCATCTGCAAGGGACTCACCTCATCTGAAACGGCTAATATATATATATATATATTATATATAAATATCCTTTTTACGCGCTGCTTTTGGTAATCCAAAAAACCCCGAAAATCTCTTGTGCGCGTCGTAGTGAATCAACTTCTCCTGGCTGGGAGAAAAACAAACTAATGCACGGCAAATGGTGTAATTCGACCCGAGCAAAGTCAATCCATCCACTGCGAGGACCGCAGCCTACCAATAAGCAGCGCTCTTGCTCCAGTCCCTCCCCCCCAACAGTCATCCATCTCGCCTCGGTTGGTTTGGGCTTCTCTCTCTCTCTCTCTCTCTGCTTTACTCTGGCTTCCTTCCCTTTCTTTCCTAAAGCTTGGAGAGAAAGGAAAAATTGACCCCCCCTTTTTTCAGTTCTGCTTGTGACCCTATATTGCTGCCCCCCTCTACCCCCCTCCTCCCAAACTACCCAGTGCTAAACCCCACCCCCCCTTCTTGAAGTCAGAAAGAGAAGGGATCCCATTTAAAATCATTTCAGCTGAGTTGTGTCAAGTCAGTTAAACAGTTCAGAACCTGTTTGGGTTGAAAAAAGAAAATTATCTTAAATGTTATTCTTGAGAACTATGGTATGAATCACTTTGCAAATTGAAATTAAATTTGAAGTTTTACCAGAATTACTTTTGTATGAATTCTTTCCTTTTTTTTTAGTTTAATATCAAACTAAACTAATATTAGTTTAATATTAAAACAATATTAAACTACTGCTTTAATATAGTCAAAAAACAACAGACACATTCAATCTCACAAAATAAGAACTGTTGCAAACAAGATCTTGAATGTCTGTTTTAAGGCTATCGGGCCATGTCTTATCAGTCGAGACGTCTCTCTCCTCCACTTTAGGTGCCAAAGCTCATCAGAATATATTCACACTGATCCAGATGTTTACATCCACATGAGTAATGCAATGCGATTATTTAAAGCTCGCTGCAAAAGTGAGATAGTTCATGACTTCTCGAGCGGGGTTACGCGAAAAGGTTAGAAGTAGTTAATATGTTACCTGACTTAAGTAACTTATTTGTCATTGTCAGTTGTAATAAATTCAGATTAGCTGGACTTGGAAGCCAAAGTTAACATGCAAGGATCCAGTTGGACACATACAATCTTGAGCTGTGTTTAATACCCAAAGTCTGACTTTTTAGACCAATTTTAACCTTTATAAGAGTCCCTCCATCCCCTCCCCCCAATAGTTTGAGGATCATAAATCCAAATTGTTCTTGTAATTCAAGCCCAGTCTACATGCTTGACCTTAAACCAGATTCACATCTGATGTACTTAATGCAACCGCAGTGTGTGTGACAGCCAGACAATGTTTCCAGTGAAAGTAAATCTCTCGCCTAAAAGTCAAATGTTGGGGAAAAACTGAAATATTTGATCAGTTAAAAGAAAGTGAATCTTTTTGAATTGTGAAAATGCCTTGTTTTCCTGGATAATGTGGCAGAAAGTGCTTTTGCGTATTTGGTTCTTTGTTTGCGTTTCAGATAGGAAGATAAATGGTGGAACAATGCCTCCTAGGTTGTAGGACGCATTACCCATGTAAATTGGTAATGCAAATTACCCATGTAAATAATCGTCTGCCACTCTCTAAATAAGAGCTCAATGGTAACATAACAGTTTTAAGGGTTCACAAAAAACAAAACAGAGTTCAGAAATTATGTTATTAAGGTTGAAACATTGTTAACGTGGTAAAAGTCCACTCAGGCCCACTTAATCCAAGTAGCTGCTCGATTCATCCACTAGAATCAACGACGAGTCTGGATTCATCCTAAATTAAACTATCAAGAGTGTTCATCTGCTGCAGTGGGTTATTTAAAAACCTGAACTGTCCCTTTAATCAACCTCTTTTTGTAGCCAGCTTTCACACACACATCTAAGGCAGTTTTGTGTGTGCATGTAAACATCAGCGTGTCAGTGTGAGCATCTTCTCGTTTGCATGCGAATCTGAAACAGTCCCCGAAAAGTGACGGGTCGTTCCTGTCGGGTCTGTGAGGCCAGACAAAGGAAGTCCATTTACACCAAGTCAGAGAATCAGGTTAGCAGATGCGTGAGAATCCACCCGCACTGAACTTCCTCACCCACCGGCACACATGCTCCTGACAGCCCCCATTATTTGCTCCAATACTCAGATCTGCATCTCAATACTTGCTGATCCTGGTCTGGCATGTTTTTGCCCCGGCTTGCTCCATCCTCTTCCTCTCTTTTTGAGTCTTCCACAATATTCTATCTGTTCTTCTGCAAACCCTTTTCTTCTCCTAAGGTGCCACACGTTGTTGTTCTCAAACGCATTCTGATCTTGCTGAAGTTATCTTAGCTGATGCGCTTGCTTTTGTTGTTTATGTGACTTTCAATCAGCATCTTATTGTCTTTCTCTCCACCGTCTAATCATTCCGGTGTCGCTGTCAGTGCTGGTTAAGTCTGTGTGCCGTCCCGGTTTCCTGTGGGGACTGAATCAGCATGAGACTCTACGTAGGAGAGGATGTATCACATAGATAAATCAATGTGTCTAGCAGAGGGAGGTCTTATCTGTCAAAATGAATGAATAAATATCTGGATTTGCGGGTGTGCAATGATTGGCTTATTGATTGGCCTTTGTATTGCGGGGAATTGGCCATTTAATTGGTTATGCAATGACAATGTGATAGAATTTCGGTTGCGGAAGTATCCGTTTCTGTCTTACTCTAAATACTTAAGAGCCGCATTTTCAGTCAAACCAGTTTTCACACAGACAAAGATTTCACATTAGTACCTTGCAATCAGTGGATCTATGTGTGAATTTTACATGACTCACTCAAAGTGCAGCATCATTTTTAAATAATTGCAAATTAATACCTGGTTTGTTTGGTTTTTTTTAAATATTGTAAATATTTTGGCATGAATCTTGCATAATTAGTGGCGCTCATGGTCACTGTAGAGAAGCTGCAACGATGCACAGCTCTGCTGAGAAAATCTGCAACTATTAGTCTTTCACTCCACATCTGACTGATGTGGTTGAGGGAAAATCAAATGAAATCTCATTTGTGGTTTTACCAACAAAGCTCTGTCTGCTTTGTTGGTAAAAGCCGACAAAGCAGATAAAGCAAATAAAAACTTAAGACTGAAGTTTTTGGTGGAAAACTAACTTATCTCCATGAGCACATGGTGGATCATGTCGATGACAGCATTATGCTGAAGGAATTTACTTCTATAGAAGATAGGAAAGTTGGTCACCAAATTAGGGCTGTAAAACAATGAGACGGTGGACGTACAGTCTCCTATCGAGTCATAAAGAGTACTCATGTGTTTGAGTGGCCCAGTCAAAGTCCAGCACTGAATTCATTTGAGAATTTGTGGTGAAACTTAACAATTAATGATTAGTGACAACTCTCCATCAAACTGACTGAACTTGGAATATTTTGGTAAGACAAATAGGAAAACAAATTTTTGAATATAGAAAATTTGAAAACCATTCATCCTTCTTTTTCAACCAACTACTTTCATTGGACTACTCCATAAAATCATAGTAAAATCTAAATCTGTGGTGCTAGCGCAATAAAATGTGTCCACTAATTTGCAGTAGATAAATTGTCTGTGCTAATTCGACTTGCTGAAATCTCATCATGTCTTCTATTCAAAAAGTCGAAACGATCTCCTGAGTGAACGGAGACGTGGTTATTAAACGGTGCCACAATTACAAACATGGCAGCAATAAAGGTGAAACAGATGGGTGACACACAAAGGTCCTTAAGCCACAGATAGCGAGAGTGGACAGATGAATGAGTTGATATTGGGAGATGGGGGAGATAGATGGTGGGAAAGTGGAGTTATGTGCATGGAGGGTGGAGGGGTGGACAGGAGACAGAAGGCCTGTGTGACTCCCTCTGTTCTGATAAGCTCCCCCTGGGATCTCACAGTGTGTCAGTCGACCCCAGGAGGTGTGAGTGGGTCGGCCCAGGGGTGCAGAGCAGAATGTGTTGGGCTTGGCCTTAAGATGCCTGTACAAGAGAGAGGTGTGCTACCCTCCACTCCGATATTTATTGACTTCATAGCTCGTCCAGATGGCTTTGAGTTGAGGTTCAATGCCAAGCTTAACCGCGATCAAACTTTCGTCAGCTGACTAAACAGCTATAGATATAAAATTGAAACATATCATAACACGCCGGCCGAATAGAAAAGTCACTGAATTTAATCTCAGAAGGGACAAAAACAACATCCTTAATGGTTCCGCACTGGCTGGAGTAAAAGCTCCTGCTTCTTGGCTTGGCATTAAGTGTTCTGTCAGATGGCTGCCTCTGACTGTGGAGACAGTCTGGATTGAGCCTACACGCTGACCCCTGATTGATTAAGAGGCCATTTCTGGCGCTTGCCTGGCCTGGGGCACCATTTGTCACCTGACTGTGCACTCCTGTCGAGATGCCTCGCGTCCTCCAGTCGACATGCAGACTTCTTTCCACTAAATCCCCACCTCACCCATATCCATCGGGGCCACCCGTGTCAGAAATCTGTCCCGTCTCTCTGGTGTTTTGGATTAGAGCAAGCACCAAATGCTACGCTATATACCACAGAGAAATGTACAAACGCCGGAAACACTTTCCCTGCAAAGGATGTGTCACCGTTGCCGTCTCGGTAGGGTGAAAATTAAAACAGGCCTAATTAGGAAAGAGTAAATATAATATTTATCTTTTAAGAGTAGCAACAAATTATTGAGCACTTTCGCAGAAATGAATTGCATGAAATCATGTACAGACTGTTGAGGTTATTGGAGTCGTGCAAGCATGAAATTTGACAAGTCAGACATTTGGCATTACTAAACACGCCTGTGTGAGTAGGAATTTCTTTTTGAAGAGTAATAACATGGGGAATTGGAGATATAATCATTTATCCTAACAAAGCATCTGTTAAAAACACAATCTGTCTTCAGCAGATCAGGAAGTGCACGATTACTTTGGTTATTATTTCTGCCATTTTAAAAACAACATACAAACTTTCTATTAAAACATTTCACTGGAATATTCTTTCAGTCATATCCTTCAAAAATAACAACAATAAAACAAAATTGTGCTATGAGTTGAAATGTGCAATTTCTCCTGATTTTCATGGCAGCTATTTGGGACCCAGCTTAAGTTTAGATAAAGTGGAAAACTGGTTTTGTCATATTTAGTCAAACCGAGTGGGCCATTGGTTTGACTAACATGTGGGTTGGTTAAATCAACTTCCAACCCACAAGTTGGTTTAACCCACAAACATGTGGGTTAAACCAACATGTTTGGTTTAACCCACAACCAAACATGTTGGTTGTGGGTTAAAATGTATATTTTCTTCTCAAAATGTTGTTTAAAACTTAAACAGCAGTTTATCTATGCATAAAATTTAATTTAACTGGTATGCATCTTCCAGTTGATTGCTTTTTCTGATTTTTTCAGCCAAGATGTGAAGGTTTATGAGCTTTTTTTAATTTGTTTTGAGATTTTCATAATTTCTAAGGATACAAGTGAGCATTTTAAATGAGGCACCTGATGTGCATGTGATGAACCTCCTAATATCCAAATCCATGTGGTTTGAAACAAAAATATTTTTAATGTTTTTGATTCCACATTCAGTGTTTAAAAATGAAACTTCCTCACCAAAGCACAGCATTGCCATAAGTCCAGAAATAAAGGTTGATGTACTTCTCAATAGTTTTATGATTTCAATTTACTATGAGTAGATGTGACCAGTCACAGTATCAATATGGACAAAAGTCTACAGAAAGATCAAATCAGAACAAAAGTCGTAGCGCTAACCTAACAGGCTGCCACCAGGAGTCTATCGCAATTCTAGAATAAATTAATTATTTGGTATTATTTAATATTAATTCTAATGTAGAAAAAAAAAGTGAACAAAAATGGAAAGATTTAATCTGACTTTCAATCATGAGCTCATTATATTTTCAGGAATCGTAATGTCTCTTTTTATGAGGTTGAGTTGTAGATTGATTACAAGTCTATCAAATTAACTAAATGTGCCATCGTTACAGAAAACTGCTGCTTTACAAAAAGTCTTCTTTACAGAAAGTCACAGGACGCTGGTTGGGTTCATGCTTCGTGATTCCTGTTGTTTCATGCTTTGACAGCAGGTGGAATCGAAACACATATCTATAATTCACAAAATGACCTGCGCTCACCTTTCCCACATTGCTCCTTCAGCCCCGAGATTAGATTGCGGGAGTGACGAAAGCAAATCTGTTTTGTCACAAGTTGTTTTCCGCTGTGAACCTGAGGAAATTACAATATCCCGGCCCGCCTTGATATTAGAACCACGTCGACTGCCACATTAACTCCAGGAAATACACAGAAAGGGAAGGAATAAATCCTGATATGATGTAATTGTGTTTATCTGAAATTTTCCAGGGGAAATGAGAATGTAAATCGTATTCATAGCTGCTGCTGTGGGCAATTTGCCACCGCAGATGAGCTTGGGGGTGGGGGGCGTGTCGGTGAAATTCTGATGATGGAGTGGCACACATGACATTTCTTGACTCGTTATTTATTGATCCCACATCATTTCCCACCTAAATGTTTAAATCCGCTTGGCTGTCGAGAAGCTGTGGGGAAGGCGTGTGAGGCGGGTCGCGAGCCAGAGTTGACGGTGGCGTGGTCGCCCCGTCTCAGAAGACGAACGATGAGAGGCTGACGACGTTCTGCCACCTTGGCACCATAGAGATTACATTCCTAGCAGTTCAGACAGACCATACCTTACACTGACATTCACCCTGCGTGGGAGAAAATCCGACGTTCAGGGGCAAAACTTTTATTGCGCCTAATAACGATAACAAATGCTTCCACCCACACACTTGGCTCTTTTTTACAGCATTGATCTCTTAACATCTCAATAAAAATCCATCACTGTAAACCAGTTAATGAATCCTCTAAACATTGCAGTGAACCACACAGATGATCTACGACCTTCTCTTTTGGGCTTGATAATAAAAGTAAGAAGTTAAACAACTCAATAGGAGAAACTATTACTTTTTTTTTTTAAGTATAAATAAGATTCCCCTTGTCTTAGTCTGGCCTGAACGCGCACAGATACAGACATTCACACCGACTTATACATGCAGACAGGTGGCATGTGTTGAACTGACTGTACAACGAACAGCTGGGCGTTGCAGCGCTGACCTCAGCTGTGGATGCAGACAGACACATGCTCAGAGGGCAGCTGCAAGGTGCCAGTCAGGAGGCCCCCAAAGGCAACTGCACCCACCGCAAGATTCGCCAGTGTCATTTGCCCCAGTCATCTTCTGCTCGTTATCTGTACCGTCAGGGGAATATCCTTCAACTGTGCCCAGTCACCCAAAAACCTGCAAAGGAGCACGCATCCTGTAACTGCTGGCCTTTTTTCCTCCCACCTGCTTACACAACAGCAGCTTCATTCACGAGACCCCAGTCCTGTCCCAACCTCCCGTTCTTGCTGTCACTCACCAGTTAAGTCCTTGGTGCTTTGGGACTATCTGGGATTTGAGGGAAAAGCCTTCTATCCTGGACTTTCTCCACAGCAAATGTCTCATGTCAGCAAAACACCATAAATACTGCAAACGGCATCTTTTGCTGCCTCCTCAACCTTGCACTGCCTTTTCACTACCACAAGCACATACACACACACACGTGTGTGTATGTTTGTGATTTTCATTACCTAAATAAATCATCAGAAGCAGCATGAAGTGACTATTTACTCTGACAATAATAAAATGTATTTATATGTATTTGTTAAATATCCTTGCAGGTATTTCTACTTGTGTGGGTGTACGTGGAAAATGTGCTGCAGGGATGTGATGCTGCTTGCCGATTAACCCCTCGGTGGATTTTGAAGGCTAATCTAGGGGAATTAAGTTCCCAGATCTCAGGAATGCTGTGGGCTTTGAGATCCAGGCCAGGTGTCCACACATACTCAGCAGGGGTGTGTGTGTGTGTGCGTGTGTGTGTGTGTGTGCGTGTATGTTAGTGTGTTTGTTGGTGCCTTTGTGTTGTTGCTTGTCACTACAAATGACAAGAATGGCCTCGCCTGCATGACAAAAGCAAATGGTGGGTTTTTTACGACAGGGGAACCGCTATGCAGGAATTCGCTGGACCGTCCTCAGCTCCTATCACATCGACTCTTTACATAAACGAACATGTTTTTAACCGCAGAGCAAATGTTTACGCGTGCGCCCACATCGTATTGACCTACCCCGTTTCACGGTGTGGATGTTACCCACTCCACCAGCTCCATTTCTTGTGTAATCAGTTACACGATCCCCACTTATCTTGAGGCAGCATGCACAGACCTGTGAAGTCCTGAATACCTTCAACGCAGTGCCACATATTCTGAGAGCAGAAAGTAAATGAGGGCTGTGTTTGTTACCCAAGGTGTTCCTGGGATTAATCTCTCTCTGTGCCCGGTTAGTTGGCTGTGACAAACCTTTCGGCCCCCACCGCGACGAGGAGGAGACGGTGCCAGCATCTCCTGTCCCTGTAATAAAGGTGGCATTAGTAGAGGCAGCTTTAACAGGGGCAGCTGAAGAAGGTAATCTCTCCAGGTCAGCCATCACACAAGCTGCAGCAGGCCCTGTTAACTTCAGCCTAATTAACTCACACCAACAGGGAAATCTTCTCTACTTAGGCCCACACATCCAGTCCTCCAACCAGCTGTTTCAGGGTTCTTACTTCCCTGGCTCCACTCTCAGGCTTCAACTTGCTCAGCTTTCTGTGTCATGCCTCTTCGGGGAATCACAAAAGACATTGCTAACCTACGATGGTAAATTGTACGTGATTGAGTTTTCCCAGAGAAATTTCTGTTGTGCGTGTCACAATCCTTCATGCGTGTGCGTTTGTGTGTGTGAATGTGAGACCAAATTCTTTCACGTATCCTTTTGGGTCAGCCATGCATTTTGAGCACTCTTTTTTTTTCTCTTTTTTTTTTTTTGTTAAAGGAAACATTCTTGTGTTTGTTTTGAAGAAGCTGAAAGTAAATCCAGTGAAACATAAATACTGTGATCATCATTAGCTGATATTTTTACATAATTGTCAGGTTAATTTGAAATGAATTTTAGAAATCTCACTGCAGGAGGTATCACATGGTGGAACAGTAAACTATAGAGGTTATAGTTCTCAACGTGACCATCCTGCGTTCGATTCCCGGCCTTGAAACCTTTGCGGCTGTCTTCCCCATTCTCTCTCTACCTATTTTTGATGAATTTAGGATGCTAAAGGGCCCCAAAAAATAAAATTATATATATACGAAAAAAGAAAATGTCACTAGAATGAAATGTGAATACAGATGTTTTTTGAGCCTTGTTTTATGTGAGTAAGTAAACCTGAATATTACTCTATCGACCTCGGCGGCTCCAGTGGGTAAGCAGGTCTGTGAAAGAACAGCGGCGAAGTGGTTTGGTTGGTTACGGTCAGAACCAGCTCAGTGCCACATCGTTTCGTCACTAAAAATATCCGCACCAGAATTGGTCTCAAACAACCTTAAACTCACGTCTTAATGTCAGTGCTAATTTAAGCAAGACGCAGTGCTTGTAAATGCAACGCTAACCATCATCCTAAATCTGGCTTGTAAGCCTGGGTGAGGAGTTACACACACTGCTTTTAAACAGGATTTATAAACGCCTCCTGTTGATTTAAAAAAGATCCCAGAGTGCGCAATAACGCACTTTGCTTATAAACTCAGTTTATATTAACTCACTTTGTACTTTATTATTGTTCTGTATAAACTTTGATTATGAACTCAGTTGGAAATAGGGACTACAAACCCAACTTAACCTACATTCACCATATAAATGAACAATACTGAAACAAACAAAATAAGAAAATTGATGTTCTGTTTGTCCATTTCATTCCATTTGTTCATGTCAGAATCAGAACTTGTAGTTTTGCAGATTAAAACGAGACTAAGCTAAAGGTTTTAACTGGATTTTGGTCTCAATTAAGCCTTGTTCATGATCACCTCTACTGTGTGGTTTGACTCAACTTAACTCTAATGTACATAATTTGGGGATTTTTCATTAGAATTAAGTAACATGCACAGCGTTTGCATGTTTGGTCCTCATCAGGGTTTGAGTGAGCATTCATACCGCCCAGAGCAAACTGGACTTTCTTGGTAAACGAAACGCAGTTCAATGAAAATGAACTAAACGCTGCTGGTATTAATGCTCCCTGAGAAAATATAGCAAGAATCTTGAAAGTTTAGAAAACAAGAGAATATGGACCCAGAGCAGAAAATATTAAACATAATTCTTTTTTGCGGAGGGACTGCTGTGAAACCAAAAGATAAATTGGTCATTGATTAAATCTTTTATTTAAAAAGGAAGAGGAAAGTAGATGATAAGTTTAACAGATGGGAAATCTCAAACTCTGAACAGCTGATGAGTCAGAAGATGTTCATCTGGTAAGACTCAAACTGTGAGAAAGTCACATTTTCTCATGGCTCAAAAAAAGGAACCCCATGTCCAAAGAATGATGTGCATGTTGTGCACAAAGTGTTGGACTGATTAATGTGCTATCAATGTCAAGGTTCAAAGTTCTTTCACTCCAGCATGAAGCAGGAAGTAGAACGAGATCTTTATTTCTGCTGACTTGTTTATTCTCAATCAATAACTGAAAAAAAAAAAAAAAAAACTAATATCACCATTCACTTTTGAACAATGTTAAAACAACAAATAGTGAAGAAAATAAAGCTTCTGGGCTACTTTAAGGCCTTAATAATATGTCCAGTGTTTTGGTTTAGCTGTTGAATGGAGAGAGGACATGTCAATCTGTAATAGAAGAATTAAAACTTGGGGAAAATAGAAAATATTTTTCCGCAACCTCATAAAAAAGACAGCTGGATAAATATCTCTTATTTATCCAGATTGTGAGCTGCTGTGCAAACAGAAACTGCTGCATATTCATACTTTTCGTTATGAGTTTTCATGTCTGGACTCATCATTTTAGAGTCACATCAAAGAAGCATAGAAATATTTTGCCAGCTGAAGGAAGTTTTACTGCTTTGGTTTAACCCTAACATGCCCCTCAAAGCCCAAAGGCAGTGAAACGGTGCCTCTCCCCTGTGAAGGGCATGTCATAACATCTGAACTGCATTACTGTCAAAATACCTTAAAGTTTCTGAGATTTTACTCAAAGGCCTACTGTTAAAAATCTATGAAATTATGTTTCCTATGCCATCTAATATCTTTACTCGTGTAAAGCCTAATTGTTTGTAGTGTACTGACATGTTGCAAGAACGATGAAAGGAAAGAAAAAAAAACTTTTCCATTAAATCTCAACAGCAGTGAGATTTCACTCCCTTACTTTCTCAACTGCTTGTATTTTCTGTTTATTCAGCTTCTCGTTCATTTTGCACACCAGTGTTCAAGCTGACACACCTTTGTCTGCTTATTGCACTGTGAGAAAGGGCATGGGTTGTATTCGGAGTCAAAGTTCAACAAGATTCAAAACTTGGCGACAAAGGGAAATAAAAAGCAAGTCAGCGTGCGAATGAGTGAACTCTGATTTCTAAACCAGCTAAAGACGTGGCTTACAGTTCTGGTTGTTTTATGACTTAATTAGCTAAAAGAAAAGCTGTTTTTTTTTTTTTTTTTGTCCAATAAGAATCCACCACAAAAGTGCAAGGACGGTTATTCTGAAATCTGAGCCGGAAACAGGCATTATTTGTCTCTGATCAAATACAATCTCACATCATAACTCTTCTGTCCATCACAGAGGCCCACTTTTTGGGAAAGGGGCCCTGTGCATGTAATCGCATTGCCCTGCTGGAAGATATAGGCAGTCTGCAGCTGTGAACCCATCGACACGCTGCCTTGTTTTATGCAGCTGTTTGAAATTCCAGCACACAACAAAAAAAATAAACATTGGTTTTCTAAATATCTATAAGCTGCATATTTTGGCCTCTGGTCATGATTATGTTGTACTGACAGTCAGTCCTTTTTTCTCTTCTACAACAAAATGTTACCTTAATCTTAAAAATGGATTCTTCAGCTACTTAGTGATCATTAGTCTTGAACTGAAGCCAATAATTGCCCTAAAACTGGTGGATATTAAAAATGAATGGAAATAATTGCACAGAAAAGAGCAGCAGTTCTGACATCCATTATGTACTTGTTTAATCCTTTCAATGTGTTGATTGTAGTGTCATGTTATGCAATCATCTTTTCAAGAACAACAACAAAAAAAACCCCACAAAAGCTTTTATATTTTGGGGTACATGCAGTCACCAGTGGGATGTTCATAGATATGAACCACCGAGGAATCCTGCATCAGTGGGCAACAACACTGATGCGTGCAGCTTTAACCAGGCTGTTAACTGCTTGTTTGAACTCTTTCAGCTGCGATGAAAGTTTAAAACAGACATCCTTATTTACGTTGCCTGATTTCTGTAACCTTAAACAGAAACCCCCTCAGCTGTACAATTTCAGCACAACCAAGTCAGTCTGAGACGTTCACTCTGACCGTCACACACCAAGAGGAGTGGAGAGCACTTGGAGACAGTTGCGTGTGGCGGCTGGCGAGCGGACGGAGATGTAGTAGCCCTGGCGTCTGACCCCCCTCCTCGCATCCCCCCGTTTTAGCCCCCACTCTTCTGTAGCAGCACTCAGCACCCCCCACATCCCACAGGCCTCTCTCTCCCACACAGGCGCTGGCTCAATGACTCTGCGGGGAGGAGGCGTTGGGGTGGTGGGCGATGGTATCAGGTGTCATTTAAAAAAGCAGTTGTCAGGGCTGGCTGAAAATGGAGCATGACTTTATTCTGTCTAAATTGTATCCCGGTGAAACAGCGTGTCCTCTCGGTGCCCTCGCCATAGTGAAGTGGCCATTTCCGTGTAGCTTTTAGAATCACTTTAATGGAACTCTATTAAGTGCTCTGTTTTTATGGGATTGATTTGTCCTTCCTGTTGTGCCAAATGAATATTTCTATGGATTTTTGGGTTCCTACAGAATGCCAGCTAATACTGAATAAAACATAACATTTTATGTCTCCTACAGGTTGGTTGTGTTATATGATGCAAACCTTACGAGTGTTTCTCTTATAAGGGGCAGTAATGTGTATTTTCCAGGTACATAATGCGATTTTATAGCACAACTAGGTAACTATGTTGACTCCAGTTATTAAAAAATGATAAATATCTAAAGTTACCTTTTCAGAAATTTTACTTTGTAATTTGGGTCTCTGCCTCTTTAAAAATGCCTGCTTTTTCTGAAACTGTCTTGAGGAAATGATCACAACATGGCTCCTCTGTTAACCCTTCAATGACGTTTTTGCCAGCGTTGGAATGAGAAGTAGCTCCTATAATGAGCTCAGCAGAAGTGCCGTTCCACCAGGTGTTTGCTAATTGCTGCTGGCTAGTCTGAAGGAGCCGAGTGGGGGGTGTCACGGGGGAGGGGTGCTCTGTAAAGGATTTCTCAAACATGCATGAAATAATCAAGACAACATGCTAGGTATATTTTTGATGAGGTAATAACATTTTGAGAAGATTTAAGGCTAATGGAACATAAAGGCCATTTTACACAATCCTGCCCCATTAAGCTGACTGATATCAGCAGGCGTTTGAAACACAGCACTCTCACGCGATCCACCTTCGGTTGAGCTTTTTTCTCTTTCCGTCTATTAGCCTCACACAAGAGTGCATGTAAGCGTACACATCCAGATGGTTGGGATTAGAGGAGAGGAAGCTGTGTGAGCACACAGGGTTTTGGAGTCACAACAACAGAGCTGGACTTGACCTTTGACCTGCATGGCCATTCATCTGTTGATAACATCAGCCTGCTCCGTGAGTTCGCTCAGACGCGTGCACAAGCAGTTAAAGCACACCGCAGACGGACAAACAGACAGACAGAGAGACGGAACAGAAAACCCCTGTCCTGGAAGAATTCGGCTTCAGATTGTGATGACTATAAAGTAAAAGGATGTATGATAATTAATGGCTTCCATTAGAGGGAAAACCCTTCCTCTGCACTTTTCCTGGTGGAGGGAGAGCTAAAGCAGCTTAGCTAAGGGGGTTCTGTCCTACCGGGGACTGCAGACAAGTGGCTTCCTGCATGTTAAATAAAGACAACCCCTCATCACTTTCTGATCCCTGAATCCTGATCTGAAATCAATACCTCCTTCTAAAAAAAAAACAAAAACAAAACATCTTAAACAGTGATTCATTCCCTTTGAAAATGTTCACATTTGATCACATCACAGCCACCAACTTCAACGTCGTTTACTAGGATTTATTAGGATGCAAACCAGTGCATATCTGTCAAGAGAAAAGAAAATGAGAAATTGTTCTTATTACTTTTAAATAAAGCTTCTGGGTAAAGAAGCGTAGATTTCTATCTAGTCCCCTGAGTCGTTTCTTTGCACACAATTTCTGTGCTGCTGTGAGAGGTGAAAATCTTCAGAGGGGAAGGAGGGACTTTTATTTAGCTTTGCACATCTGACATTTTCACCCATTCTTCTTTTACACAGATACTCAGTTACATTTTGACATAATCCACAAGTGTCTAAAGGGTGGCCCTGGGGTCATTTGCAGCCCCTGGACTGATTTTGTCAGCTCAGGACGTCAGGCGGTCAGTGGAGCGATTTAATTTGTCTGATAAGAACAAAAGTTTTATAAACTGAAATCTTTCTAAAATGGTGGAAAATGTTTGGTGTGACAAAAAGTATTCATCTTTTAGTATTCATGCTTTTTGAGAATTCATGGGGCACAAATTTTACTAAAAATCGGACTTCAAAATTTGCATTTAATTATTTTATGAAAGTTCTCTTAAGAACGACAAGTGTCTTCAAATAAATAATGGCCCAGATCATGTTTTTATTTATAAGAACATCAAAATCCTTCACCTCAACCCAGCTACTAAAATATTACGTTTTCTTTATCTAGTGGAGAAAAAAAAAAAACAATTTGAAAGATTTTTCTTTTCATTTTTAATGAAGAAACACATAATTTTGTGGCCTGTAAGCATTTTGGACTTGACAGTTTTGGCCGCTGTGGCAAAACGTTTTGACAACCATCAAAGTGATTTGATGCAAACCATCTGCTTGCAGCTCCAGTTCTTTGTTTAGATTTGTGTTCCTGTTGGAAGCTGAACCTCTGGCCCGGTCCTAAGTCTTCTGCCGCCTGCAGCACCTTTCCTTCCAGGATTACTTTGTATTTATCTCCCACCATCTCCCCATCAACACTGACCAGCCTCTCTGTCGGCGCTAAAGGAAATGATTCCCACAGTGTGGTGCTGCCACCGTCATTTTTCATGTCGGGGGTGGTGTGTTATTTGTCCAGCCCACATATTGACTTGTGTGAAGGTCAAAACATTTAGTTGTAGGTTTATCTGATAAATGCAGCTTCTTCATTGTGCCTGCCGTGTCCGGCGCATGGCTTGTGGGCAAATTAGAAATAAAAACACACGACTAATAGCCTCCTGTTTATAGACTCTCCCTTCTGAGCTTGTGGCTTTCCGCAGCTCCTCCACACTTTCAGTGCATGTGTGCTTGTCTCATTAATGCTTTCCTTGGCAGAATCAGAATGATGATAGTATAAAGAATCAGGCCAGTCAGTTTGGAGAAGATGTCCATGTATTGGTAGGTTTGAAAGATACGAGACAATCCTTGGATTTAAATTTGAATAATCAACTGAATGTGGAGGAGTTTGAATTCATGTATGATTAAACTGAATGGACCTTTTTATGTTTGGAGAATTGGCATAAATAAATTGAACTGAACTGAACTGAATTGAATTGTCTGGTGATGGACTAAAGAGTGCAACAGTAGCAGGAAATTTTTAGGCACTTTCATATTTCTCAGTTTAAATTACAAAAATGGATTCCAGAAGAAAAAAAAAAAGTGTGTGTAAAAGACAACCTGGTTCTACAAAAACACAGACAATAAATACCTCAGTCAAAACAAACTGAAACAAATAAACTAAAACTGTATCCTTTCAGAAGGATACTGAAAAATATCATCCATCACCTTCTGCATATTCAGAACAGGAATGTTTGACAGTAACCAAAACTTAAGCCCTTCTTAGTCATCTGCTATTTTATTGTCATGTTGTCGCACAATGTGTGTGTCGCAGTGTAAGTAAAATATCTTTGAGGTGGGATATTTCATCTAAAGCTGCATCAGAGTGTGAAAGTGCTCGTTCTTAAATCATTCACAGTAGAAGCTGAAATGAACTCTGTAATTTGCTTCCCTTTTTCCAAAATTAGGTGAGTGTGATGGCATCATTCGCTCCATGGTCCCGTGGATGACAGTGTCAGGTGCAATCACTTCTCACCCTTTCCTCTTCAGGGTGGAAAGATCTTTTATTGTTTCTAATGTTTATTGTGTTTCAAAAAATTTCAGCTTAAATTGACGTGGCTTGTATTTAGTGAGGCAGAGGCTGCAACTTGTATTTACTGCTGGTTGTGTTCAAAACCAGATCCCCCAAATCCCTTGAAAATGACATCATAACTCAACATAAGAAACTGGAGCTTTGATAGTTGTTCATCGATTTAGAATCGTTTGCAACTTGATGCGTTGAGAAATGCAACCGATGCCCAAAACCCACAGCGCACAATGAGATGCTCGGGGTGAGATTTTATAACCTTAGCCTGGCCAACTTCCTGTCTGAGCTGTCTGCTGTGATCCTTGGTCTTTATGATGCTGTTTTCCATTAATGTACTTTAAAGCCTCTGGGGCCTTCATCTAACAGCTGGGTTTATATGGAGAATAAATTACACTCAGTTGAACTCTGGTTTCTAATTATGTTATTTTTTCAGACATCATACTAGTACTTAATGTTATTTGAGGGTAAAGAAATAAGCTAGGTTAAAATGCACATGGCTCTATTTTCATATTTATATATGTAAAAATATGAAGCTACAATTATGCACTATTTTGTGTGGGTCTGCAGCAAACAATTGCATTAGATTTTTGCTGTTTTATGTGAGGAAGTTCAATAGGAGTTCGTATTTGATCTTCCTTCTTCGCTAAAAAAAAGGAGTAAATATGCATAAAGAAGGAATAAATATAGATTATTTCAATCTTCATAATCTACTTTATGAGTGTACGATTTCATCTTTACAGAAACTAAAGTTGTGGGTGGCAATGCACTTCTGCCAAGGGACATTAATTTTATCATCTACTGGGCTGGGTGGCGGACCAAGTAGAGTCATTTACCAAAGGTTATGAGCTGCAGTCACTGATCCGAACAGATGATAACTCATACCAATGAGCTGCTTTATCCCCCAATATCCCATTTTTATATTCAAGGATTTTCTGTCTGCTTTATTTTTTAAGCCTTTTCCCTTTCTTTCATCTCTGAAATCCCTCTAATTCACACATCCGGTGCTTGATAAAGGAGAGCTGAGCAGCATGTAGCTGTCAGCGGGATGTTGTACCGTTTGCCATTTTCAGCGGATCATGGTATCAGCTATACCACATCATGCTATGGAGCTTTGGAAACGAGACCGCGGCTCTCGACGGGGGCTTTCAAAACAATTATCTGAACGCCACATTCGTGGGACGATGATGCTGTTGTCCATTGGCCTGCACTTTCTCATCTGTCTAAAAGGCAAATGCTGCTGATGGAGCATGTTTTCCCTGCATCAGCCTTGCCCTTGTTATAAGCAGAGCTGAATGCCAGCCTGCTATGTAATAGCTTGTCCTTGTGTTTGGAGTCCAGCATCCGCAACAACAGGTATTGTGCGACAGTGAAGGTGGGAGGCAGGGCTCGGGAGTTGTTTGGCAAAATAGAGAGAGCGTGGATGGAGTTTTGGAAATGAGAGTGGGGGGGGGGGCGGAAATGTGTAAAAGGATGTCAATTCCTGCCAGATTCATCATTTATTTTTATGGCAGCCAGACTTGAATTTTCTCCCAGAATTCACAATCTGCTCATAGAAAGTTGGACAGACCCGTCTCAGGAGTTAAGCCAGTGAAGAGCAGACAAGGTTTTCTCCAGAATGTTCATCAATTATCAGGGCTACCCGCATTGTTGAGTTTGACATTGCTTTTCTAAACACGCACCCCGAAGTGACACTAATTTTAGTGACCTTTGGTGTAACCAGGTGTCATTACCACCAATGTGAATAATCTTATTTACTCTTATCTGGTTTTGGGTAAGAAAGTGCTTGATACAGAGAAACTTCATGCACTCGGGTTTAAGCCAATGAGTTATACACCAAACCTCTTTGGTTCTGCAGTCCTGGCTTCTTGCTCTAAAAAACAATAAAAATCCATGTAGGTGCAAAGGTAGCAGCCTGGTTGTGTAAATTTCCTCTTTTTTGCAAATGCAAACGGTCATACTACACTGTGATATTTCTATATGTCATTCTGTTAGTTAAGAGAGCCAACTCGGCTGCTGCTATCGTTGAGTTTGAGCTAAAACTTTAAAATGAAAATTGCAAAACTCTTTTAGAATGAGTCAGTAAAGTATCTGTCACATCCATGTCCATGGAGATCACCCTCACCTGCAGGGGGAAAGCTTGGCATTAAGAAATATGCTTTTGGATTTCAGTCCATCTTTGTCTCTACAAATTTATGCAAGCAAGTTTCCTCGAACATGAACTTCATAAGGCCTCACAAACGAATGAAAGCCTATCATTTTGTGTGAAAATCAGCCTCATCCTACAACCCTGCTGATTTGATTCAGTGCCATGTGATTGAGTCATTCGCTGCGGGTTTTATCCCCACGTCCTCAAGGAAACATGAATTCTTTTATTCAAATAAATATTTTTTTTACAACCTCAAAACTTAAGGCCTCATTTGACAGATTTTATGTGGACTCTTCCCACTTTGTGACCAGTATCTCACCAAGTGCATTTCTCAAAAGCCAACATGTTCCTGAAAAATATCTGCTTCTGGTGTGTGTTGCCGAGTCCTTGTGAGGATTTCATCAAGAGTAATTTTTGTTGTTGTTGCTTCTGTGCTCCTGTTTGAATGCTTACATGTAGGGGCAGGACGTCTGGCTTGAGAAGCAGCATATGTGGGCGAAAAGTGAGCTAATGTGTGTGAACCAAGTTCTGACTACGAGCTTACGAATCAGCCTGCAGCCCAAGGGGGTCGAGCCTGTGGTTTTAATCTTCTGAGCAGAAGTTGTGATTAGGCAGCAGAGTCAGACTGATTTGTGTGCCAGTGGCATGACAAACCTTATGTGAGCGCAGGATGAATGCTCTGCGGTAAGCTGGAGTTCCCCTACATCAAGCCTTCAGCCTTTTCAGATCACTGTTTTTAGGTGCAGCTGCTGGCTTGTGATCTGGACATGAAAGAGGAAGAAGGACGACATCTTAACGCCGGGACCCAAAGAGGGAAGGGAAAAAAGAAAAAAAAAAAAAAGTCATTAATTCAACCTATTCTGTGCAGCATACAGTCTTTTGATTATGAGAGACAACATTGCTGCCTCAGCATGCCCCGCGCTTCAGGCTGCATCCCTGACACACCTGGCTGAGTCAGCTGAGTCAGGACATGTGTGACTGGAGTAATATGGGTGTGTGCATCGTCATTTGAGTGAGTTGGGGATGAATATGGGATTAGAAGGATTTTCTCCTCCTCGCTTGCCTGCTCGTTCTCTGTCTTTCTCCCCCCTGTGGACTCTTGTTGTGCTTCTCCTCCTTGTGTTGTAATAGCTTATGTTTTTCAGTGCTCTGTGAGCGGAAACAGGCCCTCCATTGTGGGTTTGTGTTTTCACAGCCCCGCATCTCACTGACCACAGGAAAACACCCTTTGTTCGCCACTTATGATTACTGAGTGGACATTGCTTATTTTGACTCTTCGCCGTGTCAAACATTTGCTTGTTTGCTATGTGAAATATCAAAACTTCCAGTTCAACGTTTCATACCCACTTTAACAAATTATTTTCTACTTTCGTCTCGTGGCTCTCACTCAAAACTGGCACTAATTTCCATCCTGAGCTGAATTATGGCGTCAACACGCAAGACTGATTGAGAATCGTTTCCTTCACACCATCTTAATAAGTGGTTGGGAAGACTTATAAGAGCATTAGTTTAGGCGTTTGAAGACAAAGCAAACATTGAATGACCACCAGCTGACCTAAAGTGACACATTCCTCATTCCTAGATGAAAAAAAGTGACCACTAACATAATGCATTTCCAAAATCAGCACTCTTGTCAGCTAGTTTGAAGAATATTAAAGATATATGTAAGAATAGGTCTTTTTTTCTGTTAAAAGTTTCTACAAACTTTTTGATATCTTCCTCAATGGGACAAAAATGTAAGACTTTATAGATGAGTTGGCATCAGGACCCAATAGGTGTACAGAGAGTTTTTCTGTACTATATAGATGCATCAACATTTTTAGACCAGCTTGTGTCTGATTTCAACTTCTTTAAGAGCATATTTCCACATGTAACTCTGTCATTTCAGATCACATGACTTGATCCATTAAGATCATCATAAGGGTCATCAGGCATTAGAACCAAAATAAGAAGCAACAGGTTGAAACACAATGTCTAAAAGGAGCATAAAGTCATTGCATCATACATACTCTTTCATGCATGTTTAAGAAATCCTTTAGTCTCCCATGGCAACCATTCAGCTGAGACAAACGCCTAGGACGACCTACTGCCGCCTTTAAAGACGAAGCTCCTCCGCAGAGCTGCAAGCCAAGCTTCCAACTCCACGACTCCACCAATCAGTTCCTTCAGACTAGCCAGCAGCAATTAGTAGACCGTTGGTGGAACTGCGTATCAGCTGAGCTCATTATGCAAGCTACGTCTCAAAGCAGCGCTGGTAAAATCCTTGCTGGAGGGTCAATGAAGGAGCCATGTTGAGATGACTTCCTGAAAGCTGCGTTTCGGAAAGAGCCGGAGTTTTTAAAGATACAGAGCCCAAATTTAAAGTTGTTAAATTACAAAGTCAAATTTCTTTTGAATCATATTTGATATATGTAGCATTTTTATAACAAGCTATTTGATTGTGCTATAAAATGTCACTGAGGCTGGAAAAAAAAAACATAACCTAAGATATTAATATGCAATTGAAACAAATCGAATGTGAAATTTGATAACTATTTTCTAACTCATTAAAAAAAAATGAGAAAAATAAATGTATATGTAATGGTTGAACCACATGGCTACAAAACTGGATTGGAAAGCAAGAAGGATGACTTGTCAACATGAAATGGAGAAATGGGGTGTAAACTGGTGGAGGGGCGAACTGACCCAACTGAGCATTTAAAATGTGTGACATCACACAAATGCTGCGCTCCCGTGTCTCACACGGGAGACATAAAACGTTCTGCTCCTTGGTTTTTCTTTCGGACCAGAGCAGTTCGTCGTGAGGAGAATCCCTGAGAGCTCGCAGATTTCCAGCGCAGTCTGTGCTCAACTAAAATCATTTAGTGCCCATTTTGTTTTCCCTCTTCTTCTTCTTCTTCTTCTTCTTCTTCTTCTTCTTCTTCTTCTTCTTTTTTTTCTGTGTGCGATGTAGGAAATGTAGGAGATGTTTGTCTTTTCAGACGGGTTCCGTCGTCTTTTGTGTGTCTTGTCTGAAACAGCATGTCAGCCAGGCGGGGCAGCTCAGGGGAGGATGTGCGTGTGTGTGTGAGAGAGACAGAGAGAGAAAAAGAGAGTGTGTGTGCTGAATGAACGTAAAAAACCGGCACGCCTGCTTGCACATACACACGCACACACACACACGAATACACAACAGCCTTTGGACTAATGGGAGCTGACACTCTGACAGGCTCTCTGAGCTCTTTATCTGGGTCTCTTGCCTCAGATTTTCTTTGTGTTTGTGTGTGTGCGTGCATGTGGGGGTGTGTGTGCGTGTTTGTGACTAGTGTGTTTTCGCTTGCACGCGTGCGTGTGCATGTGTGACCCCAGTGGTGGTAGTCGCCAGGCCCCTAGAGAGTTCTTTAACCTCCTCAGAGAGTTAGTCTCATTTACATTGAAATGGGAGAGTGGCAGGGCCTCTTTATGGACTGTTTGCTTTTTCTCTATAGAAAAGCCTCAACTCCTCCTCTCCTCCTCGCACACAAGTGCACGCACGCATGCATACTCACGCACACACACACACACACACACACACACACGCACACACACAGGCACAAATGCAGACTCGCATTAGATACATGGGAATTTGCTTTGCTGCAGGTCACACAGTTTGTTTTTTAAACCGTAGGGCTTTTTTACGCCCTTGTTAAAGGCTGGAATTGTGTGCATGCGTGTTTTTTTATGTAGCTGTGAGTGGATGCGTGAGTTATGATAGTGCTGTTAGATGGGGTCTGTGTGGTTGGGGCCATGAAGCTGTTAGATGGGTTGTTAGTTCTCCTAATGACTGCTAAACAGAGCTGATTTGAAGTTCACCAGGTTCCCATCAACGAGCCGGTCCCACACTCTGGGTGCTGAGGGAGGGGGAGGGAGAGGGGGCTCTAAATCTGAACATGTGTCTGTGGTTGCTCAAGGCAGAGAGTTCCCAAAGTAGGTGGTGGTTTGTCAGAGAGAGCCCAGGTCTAATTATAGCAAGCAGTAAGTGGGGGGTGTGGGGGAGGAACACTTTGATGATCCATACAATCATTATTATTCTGTCAGGGAGGTAGCGTGCTGAGCAGGGCAGCATCTGTCCCCTCTCCCTTTGCTCAAGTCTGCTTCTCCCATTCAGAACTGACTCTGTCCTTGTCGCAAGCTTTTTCCATGCCTTCGTGTTTTCCTCGCTATCTCCCTTCTTATCTTTCCGTAAGGGTGTTTGATAAATTAAGAAAAAAAAAAAAAAAAAAGCAGAGCAGAGTGCGCCGTTTGAAGTCAAGTGGTTGGGGTAAAGAGCAAACAGAGCTGATGTTTTCCACCTGTCTTGCTCTCTGTTCTCTAATTCCTGCCCTGATAAATGATCACTTGCACCAGCAGCCGGTCCCCTGGCTGCGGCCGTGGCTGTAACGGTGTTTCTGTTTTCAAGATCGCAGCGAAGTGCACGGCTGGATGAGCGTTTATATCTGCTCTCCATATGAGTTTCACACAATTACACCGTCTGTGTTTACGGTGTGTTTCGCATCCGCAGACAGACACTTCAAAACAATGCACCGGAACTCATTTATTCAACATAAATACATGAAGCAGTTGTTTGTTTGTGTAGATCAAGTTTGTGTCTTGCAGGTGGTGCAAAAAAATACTGCAAAGCCATCACGTTGTGTAGCTTCAGGTGGTGAAGATGATTGGCTACAGGGATTACATTTAGCTGAAAATCTATAGAGTCCTTCTGACTTTTCAATAGAAATAAATAGACAGAGTTTGAAAACTTCACCGAAAGAACGAAGCATGCAATTTAGTACTTTTTGGCTGAAAAAAAAGCTCTTGAATATTCTGTAGTGAGTTTTGAGTAAGGTGCATTTTTTTTTACCCTTTTTATGAATGGGACACTGCCCTGCACAGGAATGCTCTCGCAGTTCTTAGCTGGACCTTTAAAGGATTCTACAATTATTTTAGGTTTTGGTATACATGTTGTAGCTGCACACCACTTCCCTTTCCTGCTTTGGATGACTCATAGTGTGTGTGTGTATATGTGTGTGTAGAGAGTCCAGTCACCGCAGCAAGAGCAAGCCACTTTCAGTCTCCCTTTGATGAGATCCAGATGGGAATTTTCAGTGGATTGCCCATTCTGGTAACCATTATAGTTCCTGAAATGTTTCCAGAATCTTTTCTTTTCTAATCCTAAAGTCTATTGTGCCTTAGGATAGTTTTATTCTGCAATATACACTGTTGTTAACTCGAAAAAGCCAAACTCTCAAGGTTTTTTTTTCTTCGATTTTGCTGTGTTCTCTCATCAGGGCTGAGTTAATTGGCGATTCCAAAGTTTACCTGTGTTCACTCGATTCTTCTGGTGAGAGAAGTGCGTTGGGTTTTGCTCCAGACTTTCTCCCAGATGCCTCATTTGAACCGCCACAAACCAGATCAAAACGAGTGCTTCACGTACGATCGTTGTTTCTAGGAAGCTTTTTCCACAATCCAAATATGCGCTAAAGCGTTCAACCCACACAGGGACAGTCACAGCCGCTCTGAAAGCACAAACAGAGTCAAACACAGTGTTTTGAGTAGTGGCAAACAGACCCAACGTCCTCCAAGCAACAGAGCTTTCAAGTTTGGCCAAGTGGTGTACCGCTCATTCTGTCCGTCAGCTCTCCTCTGGGTATGAGAAACAGATCCAGGGTCAACTTGCTGTTCACAAAAGTCTATATTCAGCACTGAGTCAAGATGCTGCCTGAATAGTGTGGTGACAGATTTCTTCCTAGTTTTCGGTCTGGACTTCCTGCTCGGGGATTATTGTGTTTGACTTCCCTGGTTAGATACCGCAACAACAGTTTCAAAAGGAAAACCAAATGACTTCAATATGCTGCATGAAATACATGTAATTGCATTTGGTGTGTTTACTTATTTGTATGAATACGAGATACACATAAGAGTCTGAAAAAAAGAATATATGAAGTTGCTATAGGTTGAATAAATTGTGAAAGTTTAAATCTTGAGAGCAAGTAGAAGTTAAAAGTGTCTCTCCTGCATATTTATTAAAATGTCCTTAACACTGAATTTTCAGTCAAAGAAAAATCAAAGGGGTTTTGCTACCTAATACATTTAATAAATCTTATTTTTCATTGTGGAATCATCATATTTTGATTCTTTATCAGGGTGTTACATCACCCCATTTTGCACTATTTCTAGAACCCATCCATCCATCGGGGTCTGAATCGATGGATGGGTTCTGGGTCTGAAAAGATGCATACAAAGAGAATTGTACAGCTCATGTTGTACTTTATCAACACTTGTAGCTCCTTGAGATGTTGTAAAATTAACGGCAAATACTTCAGCTGGCTCCAACTCAATATTTTATTCATAAATTCTCTGTCCTGGCCATAAAGTTAAACATCAATATTATTTGTTGCTATGTGTAAATAAGAGAGAAATTTTGTGGCTACAGTTTTGCATTTTGCGTTTTTGCAGTGACTGTTACCATTGCTGTTTTTGGCTTTATTATTAGATGCTTTAAGGACAAATGGGAAGAGTCTACAAATTTGTCCAAAATCAGGTTTTGCACACTGTTCTTTGATAAACACCTTTAAAAGTAAACCTCCAAATAAATATATGATCTGTGCATTACTGTTTGAGTCATCATGTTTTGAAATAAATCCATAGTGACTCCTTTCCGGTGCGGCTGTGTTTGTTTAGAAGTCATTTGTCTGGATCGGGCCAGAGAGCCATGTTTGCATAAATGAACGCTCGTGCTGAAAAAGGTCAACAGCTGATGAATCCTTTCCTGGTGTGACGAGGTCGGCCCGTTACTGCAAGAACATCTGTGTGCCTCCTCCGTATTGTGCACTAAGACAAAAAATAACAAATGTGCATTTAGTTTCGTGAATAAACTAAAGGATATGCCAAACGAACGCTGCAGTCCAAGATAAGGTTACACTCACCAATTTTATCAGATAAACCTTTCAATTTCCAGGTTGAACACACTTTATGCCTTAATTCAGCTATTCAGATTCAACAACGTGTTATTAATATTCCTCTGCGTTACTTAACCATATTAATGTGATGACTCCACACAGTATGTCCATTCCACTACATCCAAAAGGTTTTTTATTGGACTGATAACTGGTTACCAGACTGACCAATGAGTTAAATCCCGTCCAGGGACTGATACTCTATTCGTGCTCACACGCGTTTGACCAGGTGTACCTAATAAAGTGGCCCATAAGCGTGCCATGGACAAACTGAACCAGAGCGAAAAAATAAAAACAAAACATGAATTTTTTATCGGCCCTCCACTTTTTCTCTTTTACAGCCAGTCTTTGTGCTTATCTCTGGCTCCGTTTCACCTCTCCCCGCCTTTTACTGCCCACTAAAAACTGCAGCTGCAAACTTTGCTCAAACCACTTTACAGTCGGTGACCTCAAATCTCAGCAGGCGGCCAGGCAGGCAGGCAGCGCACTGGAGTCGTTGCGTAAATTTGTGTATTTTTATTTATTTTTTATTTTTTTTTTTGTGTCAGACTTCAGCTGTATTGAATAATTCACCGGCAGGTCTATATATGGGGAGATGGCTGGTGGGTTTTGTATTTTTAGCTACCTCCTGGATTTATGTAAGGCTCTTTATGTAATCATAAGGTTTAATGGTGCGTTTTGCTGTCAGACCTCACTCATGATGAGCAGATATATGGACGGGTGGAAAGTGTTTATCCATCACTCGCAGCAGACGTGTGCAAATATCCAAACGGGTTGGCCCACTTATCAGCTCCATATATGTTGTATGATGTGTTGAGTGGACTGCATGTTTGTGTATTTCTAGTACGCTGTAACTGCGTGTCAACTTTGCCTCCGTTAATCAAATTACCCCCAAAAAACGCTTGCGTCACCGGCTTTTATCATGCTGAACAGACCTCGGTAATGTCACACCTCGGGCCTGTCCTGCGCTGATGAGATTGAGTCATCAGCCAGCGTGCGCCGAGCAGCCTAAATGGAGGCCGTGAAAGAGTTATTAGTAAACACATTTATCTTCCAGATGCTTGCGGTTTGAAAAGGCTCTCCAGTCGACACGTTCCGGCATCCTGCAGTTTCTTATCTCAAGCTGAATGGAAGTCGTGGTGACAACCACAATTAAGCGGGACAGCACAGGATGAGAGCGGGTCACACGCGTTGTAATTATTTAGTCACCACGGCGAGGCTAGTGACACCAAAAACAGCTCACAGAGGCTCACTGCTGAGACTTATCGAAGGTAGTGATGGTCACTGGAGGTTTGTGTCTGACGCGGCGCAGCTTAATTGGAAAGGTGGAAATACCTAGTAATTAAGATTAAATTAGTACACACACATACATAGCCACTTGGAAATATTCGCATATTGCTGTCTGATGCTATTTTTTTGGGAAAGTAAATGGATTTAAAACAGTAAAAAAAAACTCCATTTATTTAACTTATTAGACAAAATACCTTCGCAAAAATATGTTTTCTAGATGACGGAAATGTTAGCATGTAATAGCTGGTGAGAAAATTATCTTATTGGTCACGCTTGTCATGTAATCTCCAGTTTATTTCAATATATACATATACAGCTCTGGAAAAAAATGGAAGAGACCACTTACAATGACCTCTTTGTCTGATTTGAGTAAAATTAGCTTTGTTCTTTTATTTGATGAACTCCTGACAACAGTTCATCAAATTCCAAGCAAAACGTTAGTATTTATGAAAATGAGAAATGGACAAAATAACAAAAAAGATGCTTTCAAACCTCAAACGAGTTCATATTCATTTAGAAACAACAATACTAAAGTTTTAACTTGAGAAGAGTTCAGAATTCAATATTTGGTGAAATGTCCATGAGGTTCTCAATCAGAATAAGCTTTTCCAATTATTGCATTCATTTAACAAATAATGACATTTCAATGCAAGGCTGTGTTGGTTTGTGGAATCATGAACTTTTCAGCCTTCAAAACATTCATCAGCTTTAATTCACAGTCATTCCCCTGCACAGCTTCATACTGCAAACGTAAACTCCAACAAATTAACCTCATGATGATCTGACGCTTCTTTAGGTCAGAGCGTCTGACGTCAGAGCTGTATAGATATGGCCTTATGGCCTTATGGTGATGGTGGATCATATCATTGTGAGATATCCAGGTCCTGTTGCATGATAGCATCCTCTATCCATGACATTTCCAGCTCAGTGTTTCACAGACATGCACTTTTACATCAATAGTAGCTGCAGTCCACTGTAAGTCCTAAGATTTCAGTGATATCAGTGATTTTGGAGACTTATTGCAGCATCTTGCAATCTGCTCTTGGGAAGAATGTGCCTAGATGGCCACAGCCTGGACGTGTTGGCGGTTCTGCTGAATGTCCTCCACTTGTCGACTGTATAGTGACGTCTTGAGGGCGCAAATTTTGTCTATTTTACTTGGGAATAAATTTCAGAGTTTCCTTTTTATTTTCCCATTACTAGCAAGTATATTTCTTGTTACATTTTCCAGCAAGTTTAAAACGTTTTTGTTTTTGCCACAATTTATGCTAAATATCGAAAGAAAAGCAAAAGCTTCGAAAAAGGTGTCCTAATTTTTCCACATGACTAAATCAGGGACAAAAGGTGTGAAGATGGATTTAATTAACAGATATTTGTCCCACTATGAACCTGCACATCTTTTTAATTAAGGTGCAGAGAGAGCCTTTTTGAGTCGGCACAGAAATAAATCATAAATCAATTTAATTAAATCGAGCGTTGTTTGTATCCTGCGCTCCATGATGCTTCACGCTCACCTCCCCAATCACTGTTTGCTGTTCAGCTGTGAAGGTGAAAGTATTGAAAGTTATCCCCAGAGTGAGTTATTATTGCAGCATGGATCTGGGCAGGCCCCTCAGAGGTAAAACAACAGTCTTGGCTTGAAAGTCCTTTGAAAACAAAGCTGAACTCTCGCTGGCACCGGACATTTATTTATCCCACAGATACAGGCTTCGTTGCTCGGGGCTGCCTGATATAGCAAGCTGAGCTCCGTTCTTTTTTTTTTTTTTTTGTATTTCCACTTTGGATACGCAGGCTCTTAATAGTGCTGCTCACATTGAAGTATGCTGAGATGCTACAGTTTGTGGTTGTGTGTGTGAGTGATAAGTGATGGAGCAGCTCTGCCTGAAGCAGTCCTACTTTGTTCAGTGATTGAACTGTCCTGTTCTGGTTTTTTCTGTCTCACCACCGTTGTTGTTGATATTTGTTTGAAATCTGCTGCAGCTTTTCCATCCCCCCTCCTCCCCCAATACGAAACACACTGGGGCTCCTCTGACATATTGATCAAATACACATAAGTCAGAAGGCAGAAAGAGATTGAAACGAAAGGCGGCAAAAAGTCCCGAACACATTTCACAGAGTTTGAGACTTGTTGGCGCGCGTGTGTGTGGTGTGTGCTTGTTTTCCACTGGGTCAAATACATTCTCTGGGATATTTACGCTGGGACCTGACTGATAACATAATTAAGGTCGTGTAGTGATCTGTGGCGGCTGTGTTCCCGCTGCACACTAAAGCGAGCCAGTAAATAAAGCCCCAGCTCAGGAGGCCATCCGGTGACACGACATATATTCAGCCCGGCCGAACGTACACAAGCAGACAAACAGATTTAAATGAGGAAGCAGGCAGTCGTGTCACACTGCAAAAATGCAGCCGTTAACTGAGGCCGTGCTTATGAGGTGAAAGTACAGTTTTGCTAAAATGTGACGAGATAAAATACGTTTACTTAACCGCACACGCCAAGAAAGTCATTGTTTTATGACAGATTAATAATTACTTCACTATGTACATTTCATCCACTCAAGATTATTGAGTGTCACAGAATAATGTTTTTTTTTTTCTGGAAGTAAAAAATCAGAGGGTGAGCAAAAAGTTTTTATTTTTTTATTTTTTAGTAATTTCAAAAATAAGCACTGATATCTTTAATCCACATTAGATATGTTGGATAAGACCTGAACTCAGCCAAATGGGTTTCAATTCCTGACGTAGGGATCCTTGTTACATGTTTCCCTGCCTTCTCGCTGTATGTTTTCTGACTGAGTATCATTAATAAACACCCTTGGTGAAATATTTTTAAACTAAGAAAAGCTTAGATCCATCAGTACGGTTATGCCAGTGGTTGTCTGTTTGACCATTTTTCTAGGTAAAACTTTTAGAGCCTTTATTAAACATCTTTACTACCATTGAGATTCAAGCCATTCGGATAAATGTGTTGCAGCCAGATGAAACAAAGTTTACCCTATTAGTTCGTAAAGACGTATCTTTATACACCATACTCACCAAAAAGCAAGGCGTCATGGGGTCATGTTGTGGGACAAAGACACTATCAATGACACAACAAAATAAAAATAGGAATTCATCTACAAAACCTGAAAACATTTTGAGACCTGATGAGGTTTTGGAACGAATAAAGCAGGTTGAATGTACCAAAAATCTAATACTTAAAGAACCAATTAGTTTAAATTAACTCCACAGAATCTGGTCTCACTGTGTATCTTTACTTTAGAGCCCCCTGCCGACTTACTCTCCTCCACAGCTGTTCCTAATCCCCCTGATTAACTCACCTGCTTTCAATTGTATTTTACTCTCTTCCCTCAGTGTGAAGAGCAGCTGGTTTTCATTGTTCCTCCTGTTCCTGTGCTCCAGGTCCTGACCTCCTCGTTCATGAAACATTAATTTAAAATTCATATTCTTGATGGGTGGGAGGGACCTGAGCAGAAGGTGATAATTCAGAGATCATGGGAACTTCATTCAGAAAGACCCCAGATGGGATTCAAAACTTCCTGCAAGGCACCGGTTTCTATCTCTGTCATAATCTCAAAAGAAGTACTTTAAAATACTCATCGGGTAATCATTTCAAACACTCAACCCTTTATTTGTTCCTTTTATAATTTTACTGCTAATAAGGCCTGAAGCCTTCATTTCAATCCCTAAAATTGTCACCTTTTTCACACTTTTCATCCGATAGTGAAGATTTCTCAAAGTTATGAAGGTACAAACACAAAACTTTAGAAACGGTCCGTATGCTTATTTCCATTTTTGTGTATGTACAGAGTTTGATTCATCCGGCCCCTGGAGCCTTCCAGTCAGGTCTGAAAAGATCTTTTATATTGATGTTCTGAATGTACTTGAATTTTTTCTGCCAGACTTGGAGGTATCGCATGGTATCAAACTCGCCAAACTTTCCCAGTAAGACTTTGAGCCGCCTTACCATCAGAAGGTAAGGCTTTGACTAAGGTCATATTGAAAAACTATCCTTTGGTAGCTGGTGACCTAATTATTCTGTGAAAACTCTTCATTTTAAATCTAATTATTTTGCACTTACTCAATACTCAACATATTTTCAAGGTCCTGCGACAGACTGGCGACCTGTCCAGGGTGACCCCGCCTCTCGCCCGGAACGCAGCTGGAGATAGGCACCAGCAACTCCCGACCCCGTTAGGGAGAAGGGTGACGGAAAATGGATGGATGGATGGATGGATTTTCAAAGTCTTGGCGCTTTAATCAGACAAGCGGCAGGGTACAATCAGGTCAGCCACACAGGCCCAACGTGACAAAGAAAAGAAAAACATCTTCATAGCTGCACTTTTCCGGACCATTTGGAATCCATGTTAACTTAACATGAATAACATGAAGGTATCTGGAGGAAGCTGGAGCTCCCAGAGGAAACCCACACGGTCTAAACCATAAACATACCGAACAGAAAAGACTCCAGCTTTACTTTGAATCTATACTATATGCTCTGACATGACACTGATAAAATCCCTGTATTAGCGGGGGGAGGGGGGAAAAAAAAAAATCTGAGTTGTTTTTAAAGTCAAGTCAAGATATTCTGTCATCTAAATCCTGGAAACACATCCACTCAGAGTTCTGTCAATAAATATTAAATATTCTGTAGAGCAGAATGCGGTTGAGGGTGATGATGTGCAGCGTATGCTCTGATCCACTCTCAGTGATTTGCATGTAGAGTTCAATTGTGCCTGATCTGAACAAAGCAACTTCTTCCACATGGTTGCTGTGGCCTCTATAAGGCTTATGGACTGCATAACTATAAGTTGTCAAAGGATTCTCACACCTGACTTTTGGATTTCTGCAGCCCCTGTGGTCTTCTTGGCTGCTTTACTGATTTATCATCTCCTTGTTCGAGACGATAAATTTAGGTGGACAGCAGTTCTGCCACGTATTGTTTCATTTTTGAATGATGGATTGAACAGAGCTGTGTCGGGTGTTCAAAGGTCTGGGTATTGTTTTGTTTGGGAGCCTAAACCTGCTTTTACACGTTTCCATTACCTCCTTTCTGACGTTTCTGTGTTCCTCAGTCTGCATGATGCCATTTGTTCAATAAATGTTCCCTAGCAAACCTCTGAGGCCTCTGTAGTACAGCTGCATTTATGCTGAGAATGATTCACACACAAGTTGACCACTAATCAGGTGTTTTATAAATTTAATTATTGAGGTGTGTAAGAGTAGAGGCTGAATAATCGTGGACACGCCACCGTTTGAGTTTATATGCGCTAGTATTTTAAAATCCTCTGCTTTCTTTCATTTCCCTGTGATAAACTGCTTGACATGAAAGAGTCTGAATGTTTTTAAAAGGCGCTGTGCGTGTTTAGACTGAAACTAGTGCATAGGTTGAGACACCCCAGGAATTCCTACCAGAGCATTAAGGCTGGTTATTCCTTCAAATAAATGAGCAAAATTGTTTACACCGCAAACTCACGCATGCTTACCTCATGTTGAAAGATCAAAACCTCACAATCATGTAAATTGTTTACCTTGCACGGTGATGCATATCTCCCCTCTGCACAATCCCTTGATGCTAATCTTAACTGCTAACCTATTTCATGTGTTTGCACTTACTATAAGTCCAGATTTGAATCTTCAAAGCTAAAGACCACTTCTCACACGATGGAGACTGACCAGCCAGCTGCTTCAAGACTTGCGAGAGAATTAAAGGAACTTTTTAACCAAATAGAAAAAAACCCAACAAACTCCAAATCTGAGCAGGAGCAACAAGTAGGATGGAAGAGTGGACAAAGCAATGTGATCTCTTGGCTGAGAAGACAAAGGAAACATTGGCACAGAGGTCAGTGGAGCGGTGCAGTCCTCACTCCGTTGTTACTCAAAGATATCTTGCTTATGTAATCAATGACAGGTTCTGGATGGTTCTTCTGAGCTGCCATAAAATATGGAGGCATAGGATCAGATAGTGCTGTTTGAGATGTAGTAGAAGAAAAAGATTTTTTTTTTTTTTTTTCCTGGGACTTTAGAGAAGTGATTTTCTTCAGCAGGAGCAGCAGGGAAGTCGGTCAGTGTTGGTTGGGAGATGGACGGAGTTAAAAAGAGGGTGATCTTTAAGAAAACTCATGAGATGATGCAGAAAACTCTGAGCAGACAACCAGAGCTGCAATTTAGCGGTTTAGATTGAACAATTACCATGAGTTATGTTGTCCTAGTAAAAATCCAGGATCCAAATCCTACCTGGCAAATAAACTTCAAAACCAAACTCTTCATTATATTCATTAAAAAAAAAAAAAAACCCTCTGTTGATTGGTGGCAATTTTCTGAAAAATAAATATATCCTACAGTGTTTTTTTCCTAAACAAAAGGGTCCCTCCACGATTTCAAACGTAATTGGTTTGCATTTTGTCCTGCCAAATGGTAGTTAGTTGTTGATTAAGTTGCTCAGTATCTGGTCCACCAAATCGCAGTGTTCAAACAGTCGCAGTTTTGTCTTAATTGCAAAATAGCTTTTTTGGATGAGCAGGCTCAAAGTAGTGTTTCTGTTTTATCCATTTGGCCAAATCTACATCACAGATGTTCTCAGTTTTACTTTTAAATAGCATTTCTCTCACTTGTGGTTGACAAATTGCTGGCTGTGCGTGTAAGAATGCTAAAAAGAGGACAATAAAGATCTGCAGTGTTCCCCTGCAATTGTACCAGCAAGCAACTTAAAAAGACAATAAAATAAACAATATATAGTTACATTTCCTTTTAATTATGTATACCTCCATTCCAGTGAAGATAATAAGAAGGAGGTCGCGTTTATTGGATACATTAAATCTCACAGGTTTGAATTTACTGGGCAGTAATTTGAGTTGCATAATATAAAAATTAAGTTTCTCAAAAAAAAAAAAAGGAAAAAAAAAAAAGAAGAATACAAGAATAGCTCTTCTGGGAATAATCTGAGCCGTTAATCACAGCGTGAAATAAGTGTGAACGTCAGATTGCTCACTTTGCAATTTTTGCAAAGTGAGCAGAGAGAATCCTCATCAAACCCGAATGGTTGATTGAGATTGCAGACGTAAAGCAGTAATTCAAAGTTTGATCCGCTTATTATTAATGTTCAGGTAAAAAAAAAATAATAATAAAGAAATAAAACACTAACCTAGTTTCAGAAATGAACAAATTTATCCTGGTTATTTCGCTAAAGATCCTCATATATCACCAACTCCACACTTACACACTGATGGTGTCTTTTTAAGTGCATTAATATTTCACTTTTTTATTTTACAATATTTAACAGCATTCTTTCATCTGAACATCCTCCTCTCCCACGTCAAGTAGTGGAAGTTTTTCTTTATTACAATCACGACGGACAAATTGACTGGAACCCAGTGACGTTTCTTTGCCCGTCATAAAAATCAGGCTGGTGAAAAATCATCATAGTTTTAGTTATCATGATGATGACATTTAAGTAAAAATGTGTGAAGCATCTTGATAGTTATATGCAACATATTATTATGTTGCATATAACATATGCAACATAGGTTTTTGCTCCAGAAAAAGATGAATCTCCTTGGTTCTTCCCCATGGTACCAATCCTAGTCTGAGAGTAGTTTATTGAATAAATTATGGTTCTGTATTACACTCCCTGTTGTTAGATTTCATTCAGTTTACTTTTTCATTTAATTCCACTTGGGATTGGTTTGTTTTCATCAGCATTACGTTTTGTAGCCAAATAAGCTTTTGAATGCTGAAAAACCTTGAATAGTTTTGCATTTTCCTGCAGTCGTGAGGGGAGGTACTACAAACTATTTAAATGGCTGATGCAAACTCCATGCAGAAAGACCCCGGGCCAGGAATCGAACCCAGAACCTTCTTGCTGCAAGTCAACACTTCCCAGTATACAACAATTTTAATTATTATATACTGGGAAGTAATTGGATCTTTCAGCCAAAACTTAACAAAAGTTTGTTTTCTTAAGTATTTAAACATATTTTAATGTTTCTTTAAGCCTAGAGATTTTCATTCAAAGTCCAAGTTGGGAACAAAAGTTAAATTTACAATCTAAAAATATCATTAAATCCACCGAATGAAGCCTTCATCTAAGCCTCAACAACAACATGTGTTCAGTGTATTGTCGCCCTGCAAAAGTCAACCACTGGCTTTCTAAACAAAAACAATGGGCCTGCCAATTGAGAGCGGTCATTCTGTAGTGTTTGAAGGAGGCTCTGTGTTAGCACATCAAGTTTTGTGGGACCTGTCTAGAGCTCAATTCACAGAGACTGAGGGTCTTTCATCTCTCTAGAGCCTATCACTCTAAGCTAGAAAACAGGAGCTAAGGGACTCTCAGCTCAGAGCCCCGACCCGGCTTCCCCGTCCTCAAACCCCTCCTTCTCCTGCCTGTCACAGCGGCGGCCCCTTCTCAAAGGGAATCTTTCAGCTTTGTTTGTGGGACCCCGGCCCCAGGTCAATGTGAGCCCAGAGATGTAGCGCTGCAGCCTGGGAGAAAAACAAATAGTTTGCTCGGTGAGCTTCGGACGTTGTTTTAGATACGTCATCAGAACGAAGCTATCACTGATTGAAGTGTTTAGAGTTGCTACACCAGAACTAATATGACGGCGGTGACAGAGGTGCTGGGCTCTGCGTTAGCTTCTATTACTTCATCAGCGGAGGTGGGCTGCAGGTTCACCAGCAAAAGTTCACACACTTCTTATTGATGTGGCAAAAACTCATTCGACACGTCTCAACAAAATGCCACGGAACGTCTGAGATAAATTAAAGCTGGTGACACCTGCTGTGGCATTTTCAGAAACACAATTATACTGACCTGGACGGGAATGGCATTTAAAAGAAACATATTTGCCCCATCAGAAGGATTATTGCAACAAATCCCGTTTAATAGACAGACTAATGTAACCTGCGCCGGGCAAAGACCTTGATGTGTTTTCCCCAACATTAAGGCTGAATTAGTTTGTGTCCATCAGAATGTTCTTTCTGTGATCTGCACCATGATGGTTCTGTTTGCGCATGTACAAGGCCGCGTCCTTGTGCGTTGTATGTTTTGTCGCGCCCTCTACGACCCCACCTGAGTGGCAACCCAGCTTCATTTGGGAGACACCGCCGCTGTCTTCCATCTCCTGCTGTCTTTGCTCAAGCTTTTGTGTGAGCCTCAGCTGCTGATTGGGCTGTATAATGTGACTGATGTCCTCTGGGCAATCTGCTGTTGGGACAAGGACGCGCTCAGGTGATCCAGAGGCTGATTGGCGCCGGGCTAATGGAGAGGACGCCGCGACCTCTGGGGGTGCCAGGTGCCAAACGGGGCCTGTTAATTATGCATCGAGGAGCTGCTGGAACCAGCCTCCCTCTGCTCATGTGGCGTCTAAACAAGCAGAGAAATTCACCAGTAACACAATCTTGCTAGTCTGGGTTCGTGTGTGTGAGCGCGTGTGTGCATGTGTGCGTGTGTGTACACCAACATGTGTGTGAGACTTTAGACCATCTGGTGTCATGCTGAGCTGTCTCTCTGCGCATTGTGCGAACATCAGAGAAGAGGATACTTAACTACTGTGCATAGGTGTGTGAAATGTCCATATTTACCTGAGTTAGGATTTCATGGCTGGGCTGGAAGAGCCAGCTGATCACATTTATTTCTCTTCTTCTTTCTTTCCTGTCCTCTGCACTTTATTCATCTCTCCCTCTTCTTCTCTTTCCTGCATCTCGCACTGTTTTAGCTTCAGATGGTCTACTAGATAGGCTAATTCTCCGCTTCTTTATCATCTACTATAATCAGAAAGGCGTAAAGAAGGCGTGTTATGCCGTGTTACATGTAGTGCAGTTTGTGTGTGTGTGTGTGTGTGTGCGCGTGTGCGTGTGTGTGTGTGTGCGTATGTGGTGGACTGCGTTGTTAGAGGTTCTGGCTGCCAACGCTATTTTTTTAGACAGACAAAAAGCCTTGTTTTGGATGAGGTATGTTTATTGTTCATGCTGACACCGCTTTTATGACAGAATGACTAACGAGTGCATTTTGTGTAAGTGCAAAACGTGTGGCACAAACTCTGTTGAGAACAACAGGAATTAGCAGAAGTCAAAGTGAAATTTATGGTTTCAAAAATCTGGGGTAGCTGGAGAGCAACGGCTCGATGCGACTGTACACATTAAAAAAAAAAAAAATTATGATTTATCTCCATTTAAATAAAAAATAGTTTGGCATATATCCCAATTGGATATATATCTTTCCAAAGTGTTCATGTTGCTTTTTTAAAATGTTATTTTTTTTATTTTTGTTGCATTGCAATCAGAAACCAATCTAACACAGATGTGATTTTATGAATAATCCCACTGTGGATTTGTTGTTGTGTCATTTTCTGCTAAAAGGGAGGCGTCTTCAGTCTCTCAACACAACCAACAGGTTTTCTTCCAGGAATCCTCCGTACTTTTCTCCATCCGAACTTCTCATTAACTTTGACCAGCTATGCTCTCCCTGCTGCTCACGTTCCTCCTCACAGGATGATGTTCCTGCATTGCATCATGGGTAAGGTTTGTTATGGGTGATCTTTCAAACATAGCCATCCTCTGACTGCACTACCTTCTTGGACAAGTTCTCTGTGTACCCCACAGATTTTAATGATCCTTCTTGTCAGGCTAACACTCAAAGCCAGACTTGGGGAATGTCCATCTGATGCAATAGTCCTCAGATTCTCTGCAGTTGTGGATTACTGGTTGAAGGCAAATATGTGACATTAGTCTACAACTGGTTAAACTTCTCAGCACTTTTCTCCCTGACCTGTTTGCTGTGGATTTCTGCTTTTCTTCGTCTTCATGATGCCATTTGTGTACTAATGTTCTCTAACAGAAGAGCTGGATTTGCACAGAAATGAATTTACACACAAATGGACCTGATTTACTAATTAGGTGACTTCTAAAGTGGGTTGAGTTCACTTGATTTTATTTAGATGGGTTAGAGTAAAGAGAGCTGCAAACAAAAGCCTGTAAGCGCTATTAACGTTTTTATTTGGAAACTTTGTAAACCATGCATCTCTGTTTCACTTTATTCTGTTCTTCTCTGTAGCATAAAACCCTTATGAAATCAATTTAAGCTGGTGGTCACAATGTGATGAACTGACTATAAAAAAGTTCAAAGGTTATGAGTATTTTTGCATTTTATTCTCTTTTATGTAACATCTCTTATAACACTTATTGCTCACGCGTAAACATTTCTAGTGCTCTGGTTTCTTTGCACACGTTACATTAATATTACAAAAAATTACTTGTTAATGAGTAAAGGTAAAAGTCAAACTGGATGATGTTGGAGATGCAGTAGAGGTGTTCATATTATTTTACTTTGAAAGTATTTTTTCCTAAATGCTCATATTATTATTCTGCGACTGTATCGTTGTACTGGAGCTGAGATAAAGAGTCTGTGGTAATGTCTGAAAGCAGCTCGAGGTCCATTACGTAGCTTACATCCAGACAGGGTGATGTCATTAGGAAGAAAGCCTAAAAGGATCTGGTCTGAAAGGTGATTCTTTGTTTCTGCAGCTCTGAATACAAAGCAGTTTGTTTAGATTGTCCTTTTTTTTTTTAAGAGCAAATCTTATCAGCCGAGTAGATTAATGTATATAACATTGCTGAATAATAAAAAAGAGAGAGATTCATCAATCCATTTTTAGTACCTGCTTAAACTTCACAGGCTTGCATGGGGAACTGGTTCAATAGACAAAATAGACTAAATTTGGAGGCAGGCCACCAGTCCATCGTAGAGACACACAACTGTGCCCATACACACACTTCACAACTGCGGACGAGATGGAGAGAGTTTTAACCTCAGATGGAGGGAGAACAGAGGGACGATGCCAAAGGAACCAATGAGAACCCAAACTTGCTCATAGCACTTGGTGATGCAACGAAATGACAAAAGCAACATTGTACAAGTTAAACAGATGCAGTGACCTTTGTGATACATTTTTTTTTTTAATTATTGGGTTCAAAGTGTTTACTATGAACCCATAGCAGACATGGGTTCATAGTAAACATGGACCCAGTTTAATAAGTAATCCAGCTACTCAAAAAGAACCCGCTGTCCTCACCAACTCCATTGTTTTCTATTAAAAACCTTTTATTGAAAAAGATACTTCTAGTCAATGTCTGCTGTTTTGCACTGAAACAACTCAGCTGTAGTTAAGTAATGACTAGACCACCTTAATATCACTTTATATTGCATTAAGCAAGTATCTATAATTGGATTTCAGGGATAGAGAACCTGAATGGATGTTACATAAATAATCACTAAAGGCTTATTGCAGTACAGAGAGTTATTTGTTGCATACATAAAGTATGCAGTAGTAATAAAAAAAATGATAGATTTGCATTATATTATGTGACTTATGACTATCACTATACTGGTTTATGATTTTTATGCACAACAATCCCTCATATGTATGAGAAAAGGAGATTAAATCCAGTTGATTGAGATGATCAGAGTTGCAGAAAACTATACCAGGTGCAACTGCTGAATGTTAAGAACAGAAAACTGTCCCTGTAATTTGCACAGGCTCATCAAAACTGGACAATTAGAGACTGTCAAAAAAAATGACCTGGCCTCTGAGTTTCTATATTGGCAGATCTTTGTGTTAAAAACATAGAAAGCTGAACCCATCCGGTCTTGGATCAGTAGTTCAGGCTGCTAGTGATGGTGCAATAGTGAGCGGAATAGGCACCACTTTGAATCAATTGAGTGTCATTTAAAGGCCACTGATTACCTGAATGTTGTTACTAGCCAGGCCCATTTATTTAAGACCACACTGTACCCATCTTTCTGCTTCCAATAACCATCATATTACTATGAAAAAGAAAAACCCTGAGGAATCATTCAGGGACTAAGACATCTCTACAACAGGAGTACGTAGTAGCCAGGTGTGCCTAATAAAGTGGCCACCATGTATGCATTGAAAGAATTAAATTAATTTTGATTTAACCGAGACAGTCCATACAGACAGGAGGGAGAAAAAAGTAAAAGGATGAGAGAAAATGATCACAGTGTTTATCACCACCCGGCTTGCTGTAATTACTGAAAAATGTTTTTTTTTTTTCTTTCATTCGTCTTAGTTGATTAATATCAACCAGGACATTACTATGTCACAAAATAACTTAATATTTTTTTCTCACAACCCCCAGAATAACAAGTGTTGGTGTTGAATTTTTATCTGCATAGTCTCGGGGACATCTGTGGTTTAATTCATTAGAGCAGAGCAGCGTCCTGTTGAGCATTGTCATTTATCTGTTTTCACAGACTTACTGCTGAGGTCCGACCCGACTAATGGCCAGAACTTTCCATCTAGTTAGAGAAACATAGGAAGTAGACTTCTGCACACTCCCACGCAGCTTGAAAAGCAAAGCGTGTCACATTTGAGTTATTGTAAGAATGGCGGGTGCAGTTTTTGTAGCTGCGTTTAAAAAGATTAAGTTCTGAAGTCGCACCGAGCAAACATTAAATTCATTACTCTTCATCTCTCTCGCGGTTTTCTGGGGTCGCGTTTTCAGCTATCATATTTCATCTACGTCGAGAGAGAGAGTGAAATACGGTGTGATAAATGTGAGATTTGTGCACAGTCGAGTGCAGAGGAGTTCATAATAAAAAGTTTTATTGTCTGCGACATTTTTGGTTGTTTGGCTCAGACTCAGTTATCTGACAGTGGCCTTGACAAATAATCCGTCGTGCAAATGCTTCAAACTCCGGGTCATTGTCACAGAGGGGAATGCTTGTGTATTTGACGCTGTACCAAAGCTCAAACACATTAAACAGCAGCTTAAATTCTTCGAGTCATGCCAGCAATGAGCCATGACATACTGTAGGTTTGGTTAAATCCCCCATGACTGGAAGCTTTGATGTGACTTTAGATAAGGCTCCGCCAGCTTTTTCCATAGTGTGTGTGTTTTATTTTCCTACCATCTCTGCCTCTAAATATTCCCAACTGCCTCAGTAGATTACTAGATTCACACAGATTTCTAATATTTCTGCAGAAGCTGGATTGTTGTGGTAATCAGAAGAGTGATTCCCAGGTCACCTAAAGGATTATTTATAATTAAATATTATTGATCATCCAGACATTAAGCGAGAGATATCGAAGGCAAAGCGCAACTCTTAACTTTTATACTTAACTTATACATCAGAAATATTTATATTATAGAAATCTGAGCCATATTATGTTTGGTCAGCAAAGATGATTTATTATTGCTGATGAATTTAAAGTCTTTCACATTGAAATGCATCGTTGAGATTCAAGTATGGACTCTGCCTCGGCAGATCCAAAATGTTTTTGTAACCTGAGTATTTCATCACCTTTTTAGTTTTTTTTTGTTTTAGGTCTTTGTCAAGCTGACTCGAACAAGGCTACACAACACTGAGTTTAATCTTGATCCTCTTTCTTCATGACATTGTTTTCTTTAATGCCCACAGATTTCAAATCCATAAACAGGCTTGTAAGAAAACCATTTATGTGTCGTGCTAATAACACATAAATGGTACTTCAAGACAGCAAACAAATGCCACATGGGACTCCATAAGTACACCTTTGAGTGCCCAGTATGGACCAGGTTGCACAGTGAATAATTTTAAAAATATCATGTTTAATTTGCTTTTGTCTGCAAATATTTGTCTTAATTTACTAATTTCTAAAAAAACAATTTTTTGTTGAATAAAAGAATCTAACAAGTAATGATTGATTAAGGTACAACCAGCACCGATGTCACAACATTTCTGCATATTTGAGGCTGGCTGTGTTTTCAGAGAGGAGTTGTCAGAAGAGATTTAGAAGAAAATAAAACACATTCCAGCAAGAAAAATGATACTGCATAGTTTAATAGAGTAATGGGAACAGATTTTCAGACAGTTTTAGAAGGATGCATTTAGTAGCGATGACAACAGGGAGCAACCGTTTGTTTATAAGATAAACTAATATTATACCCTAAACTATTAAAAATATTAAATATACAATTGTTTTAATATTCCTTTTCTTATTCATTTGCTTATTTTTGCATATTGCATATTTTTTATCTAATAATTTCATTTATTTATTAGAAGGAAGTGTGTATGGTATTAATAATGACTTGATACCGACTAATATTAAGACAACAATGAAAAGTGTTATCCTGGTTCAATATATTGAGCTTAAAACTTTCATTTATAGAATCTCAAGTTACCTTTTTTTAAAACCAAAAGTCAATTTTTTGTTTTTTACAGAATATTTTCCTGCATTAATTTTACCATCTACTTTCACAGGCCTTCCACGGCTGATGCTGAGAGGCATCCCCACAGCATGATGCCACCACTGCCATGCATCTCAGATGCCGGTGTTTGTTTGTTTTGATGTTCGATGTTTGGTGTCTGCGAAACATGGCGTCTTCACCCACTGTCAAAAAGCTTCTTCACCTTGACCATGGCGTCTCCCACAGGCTCTTTGGGAAACTCATATCGACTCTTGATCGCAGTTTTCTTCAGCAGTGACGTTTTTCATTGTCGCCGTCCCATAAAGTTTTGACTGGTGAAGAATCTGGCCAACGGTTGTCTGCAGAGTCTCTCCCAGCTCAACTTGTCTCCTGTGTAGTTTGTTTGTGAGTATGGTTTGATTTAGTAACATCACATTTACACAAACTTCATATTCCTTCTTGGATCTCTGTTGAATTGGGTTGGGTTCTTTAAAAGGGGTGAATATTTATGCATTCACTTGTTTTTATGTGTAGCATATTTTCACTTGTCATTATGTCGTATAACATCGGATAAGTTTTGTTTGTCCAAAAATCCTGATTACAAGACTGATTTGTAAACGCAATAAAAGGCTCAAACTTTCAAAGGGACAAATACTTTTTATAGGCACTGGATTTCTCTTGACCCTTACATAAGGGCTGTAATAAAGTCTGGCTCCTTGGAAGCAAAATACAAAGAAAATAGAGATGACATATATTTTTTATAACTCATAAAATCCACATACTGTATCTTCAATACAAATATTTCTCTTTTTGACTTTAATATAGCAATGAAACGGAGGCTTCAGAGATACAGAAAGGCAGAAAGCGTGATGTGCCTAACTTGGGGTGTTGTAAACCAGGCATGTATTTTTATAGTCGATCTTCAGACAAAAAAGAAAAACAATAACCTAAGCATAAAAAAAGTTGCAACTAGTTTATCAGAACTAATGTAGTGCGGTTTGCAAATGTAGTCCAATCCGATTTAGCTAAATAGACAACAATTTTGCTGCTTCCATAGAAGTGAAAAACGTTATCATAAAATAAAATAACGCTGGAGTGGAGAAAAACATAACAGAAATAAGAGACGTCCAAAGAACATTTGAGTTTTGGGATAATAGTCTTTTCTAAAGCGAAGCAGATTAGAACAATGACTCATTCCCCACGGTACACGTACAGTAGGAATTTTCAGACTTAAAAAGTTGTCCTTGTGTACTATAATGATGACACGGCTTGTCTCCAATTACAGAAGGTATTGTGTAAGCATGTACACTCAGGATGAGAAGCTGCTCCCCTGATGCTGAGAGCCAACGTCACCGGTAGAGACAGAAATAACACACAATCTGTTTCAGATATAAATCCTCGGGGGATGCAGGAGGATGTGCTGCTCTCCTCTGTTGCGCCGCTGGAGTCATACATGAGGCAATCCTGACACGGCTTTAAGTTGAGCGCAAAATTATTTTCACATAGATTTTATTTTTTATGATGATGATGATGATGACATCAGAATTAAAACTGTTAGATATGTGAAGCAAACTTGCAAGGTCACATCCAAGGGCGAGTCAGCTCAAGGGATGTTGCAGATATTTGCCAGGTGTGTTTCCTCCTCTTCTTTTTCCTGCTGCGTTTTTTTTTTTTCTTCTTTTTTTTCCCCTCTTAGTCACACATATTACACCCACTCTCTTCCACAGAATCGGGCCAATCTCCTCCTGTCTGCGGAGATTGAACTGCTCATCAGAGTCTGTTAATTACATCGTTCTCTAAAGGGATGACAAGTTAAGCCACTTTCTTTTCGTGGTTGGGCTTTGAGACGCAGATTCGGCCCTAAAGGCTAACACGAATAACCCATTGGGTGAAAATAGCGCCGACGATTGGATAGAGGGAAATAACTATCTTAGTGTTGTGCTGGCTAAGACAGGAACATTAGGATTCAAAATGTGTCCCTGCTTGGCACTTTACAGTTGTGGTCTTTTCCCCCCTCCCTGTCTCCCCTGCGGGCTCCTCTATTACAGAGAGAACAAGCACATAATTGGAATTTAATACAGTTACAGATAGAGAAGACATATGATTGTCTTGTGGAACTTAGGGACTCGTTAAACCTCAACAATGACACGTGCAACAACGCCAACGGGCAGCAGTGATCTCTTCATGAGGACGGCGTTACGTTAAACTTAAAGGGCCCTGTGGGATCGTTAGAGTTTCTAATTCCTGTAGCTATCGTAGACGCTGCCGTCTGATAGCTCGGCTCCACCTAACAAGATGTAAAAAGCTCAAGTGATGCAGGCACTCTCACTTTCAAAAGAGGGCTTTTAACTTGCACAACCAGCTTCATTTATAAACATGTGATTTATTAACATTTTGACTGAGCGTTGTGAAAACTGCACTCGTTTTACATGTAACTTTTTCAACACATTTCCCCTTTTGTTTCCCATCAAGTTTCCAAACTCTGACATGATTTGAATGATGTCAGTAAAATATTCAGTTCAGTTTGACGTTTTATCAAAAAATATTGATATGGTTTTCAATAATTAAAAGGAAAAATACTATTGGCATTTTATTAATCAAACCCTTCTTATTATTGAAAATTTATTTGATGAGGAGCTCGATGTTCTTCTTGGCATCGACCTAATCCTTAGCTCAGATTTTGTAAGAGGCTCAAGTCAGGACTTGGACTAGGCCATTTCAGGGCATTATTAATATTACTTTCAGTCAGAGAAAATAGAGATTTTTTAAAATATTACTTTAGACCTGAATCTTGCAGGTCTAATAATTTTTAGCTTTACTGTATCTGTAACACAGAAACATAGCCAAACCTAAAAACCACAGACATAGAAAGCTTCTCAAATCACAAACTGTTTTTGAGGAATCTGTAATCGGCGGACAATAATCCTGCCCTCTGATCCTTTGAATAGCATTTTTTTTTTTGCGCCTTTCTCATTTGTATTTATTGCTCTTGTAGTTGATTGTTTTTGTTGATGGTTTAAAGTAACAGCTTCACTTTCACTTCTCGATGAATATCCAATGTGTCCAAAGTGACCTACGTCTGAATGGTTTTGTTCCATTTCTTCTGACTTTTGACTCATTGCACTTACAGGACTCGAGTCAGAGGGTCCAGGAAGTGGAAGATGATGCCGATGTTGTGACTGGTGCTCTGTTGAGTAACTGCGGCTCACACCTTCGTTTGGAGTTTGCAGATTTCAAATGTGTGTCTTCACTTGCACTGCATGGACAAAGCTGCATCAAATGAGTCACTTCAGCTTGGTTCGTCCTTTTATTACAGCCAGTCTCCTTCATAATAAACATCTTTAAACTGAAATTAATCATCAATATTACAACATTTCACAGTGGTGTTGGCTCAGATTGCACAACTTCCTAACTGATACAAGCACCTATCCATTGTTGTTTTTTCCTGAATTCCCACATGTGTGGTTATTGTTATTAGTCGAGAATGTTTGATCACATTAAAACCCCATCATTACTCAACACCAGATATTTGTTTTCATATTTTTGCAGCACTTTCTTTTTAATAAACGTGCTCTAAATTATTATTATTTATTTATTTTTTTTATTTATTTTTTTTTTTTTAGCAATTTACTTTGAATATTCAAATAAATATGTCTTTGTTTCTTGGAGATTGCACATATGTTAGTTGAATTGATTATAACTGTACCATTCGGTGGGGAAAAGCCCTGGACAACAAGAGTGTTACTCAGGAAACTGAATCTTAAAATATGTCTGAATCTCTTTCTTCCTAGTTTTCAATACTTCCCCGTCTTTCTTCTTTGTAGGCATCCATGCCTTCGTGCCTCTCCTTTCTCGTCCGACATCGCCTCTCGCGAGGAAGTCCGTCTGTTTCAGGCGTATTTTCTTACAGGCCGGCAAATATCAACAGCATCTGGATGATATTTACTGGTGTGGGGAAGATAAATGTCCTGCTCTAAATGCTTCAACCTCATTGCCTTTTGGAATATTAGTCATGTAAACAACGTCTGCTTATTAATGGTAAAAGCTTTCCCTAATGATCCACACCTCACATGAGTCTGAAATATCAAGTCAGGATATAAAGAGCAGCCATAGATCATCATAATGAATGATGGGAGGCTGGCGGGAGGCTGGGGGAGGAGACCCGTCTCCATGCTAATTCACTCGCTATTTCCCTTCCTGATTCATATACTGTTTGGTCATAATACATCAAGGCTGTACGATTCTTCCATTAATGCGGCGAGCTTTGCCTTCACTTTGCTGATGATGATTTGTCAGCGTTATAGAGCACTTACAAACCTGAAGATTTCTTTCAGGTCTAAAGGAAGAAGACGTACAAGTCACTGTAGTCGCTCGCGAGGTTGAAATCACAATCCGACGTGCGATTTACACGTCGAGTTATTCTGCCTCCCGAAATGAACTCCGCAAGGAATGGAAATAATTTACAAACCTAATCAAATGTGTTCAAAAGAAGCAGTATGTGTTTTTTAACAAGCGCTCTGATATCAGTCTGACACAATCAGTCTCCTGAGAGAAACCATCCAAGCCCTGTTACTTTTTATCATGCTGGATGATTTCAATGAAAATTGGCATGACTGTAAATTTGCTTCTTGTCAAACGTTGAGTAATCAGAAGCCAGCCAGCTGTAAATAAACAAATGCACTTCACTACCCCCTGGCATACTAATCAGCTCAATCACAATATTGCTGGTAATGGGGGGTGGTGAAAAGTATTTCCTTTCACGGTGCAGCTAAATGGTCAGTGTTAATGATAATTCTGTAATGAATCACAAATATACCTCTGGATTTGCTCTAGCGGCTTCTGTCGCTTATCCGCGTCCGTGAACAGATTGGCTTTAATGCGACCAATCTCTGTAAAACACCAACTGGTTCATATCACTGCAGTGCCGTAATGAAAGTGCCTCTGGGAGCAATGGTCAAAGGGGTCAGATGTCTGTAGTGGTGCATTAGCGTCGCTGTAAGGGTGTAACACTACCTGCGATGCAGGTGGATGTGTCTGTTCTGCCTCTTATATGGAACAATTTAATTCTCCAATTAGCTCAAAAGGTTTAGAGAAGGTAATGGATGGGAAACTTAAGTGGCGTTAAGCCCATCTGTTGTCAGTTCTTTTTTTCTTTTAAGCTTCTGCTATTGAACCATAAATGCCCTGATATAATTATGAGGATGATATCTGCTGTCACTCAAAAATTATTTATTCTGAGTTTTTATTTTGTGAATGTCGGCTCCTCTGAAGGCAAACTGGACCCGCGTGCACACATAAATATATGATTAAATCATACAATCGAGTCGTTTCTGCATCCCCAGAATAAAACACGGAGAAGCAGCATCCAGCTATTCTCCTCAAATCTGGAATAAACTTCCAAAAAACTGCAAAACGGCAGAAACACTGACTTCCTGTAGCAAACCATCTGCTTAGAGTTTTACTTTAAACCCTCACTTTATTATTAAAGTGAATATAATTTCAGATTTTTGTACAACTTTTCTTCAGGTTAACTTTGAAAATGAGCTTTTATTGTTATGAGTTAATCTTCTAAACTACAGAAAAGTTATTGTTAGTGAAGCTCAAATGTGAAAAATTGGACTGATGTTGATATGTGATAGTAGTACTGCTGCTCTGCTAGATTTACCAATGTTTTACTTTATCTTTTTTTTATTTGATTACTCGATTAATCGTAAGGATAATTGATAGATTACTCGATTATTAAAATATTTGTTTACAACAGCCCACAGTACAATTATAAAAGTCATCAATACACATTTTGTACCTTACAGTGTCTGTTACTGGTTTTCACAACTGTGTTCCTGATTTATGTTCTATTCTGATTGATATTGATTGATCGATTTTGATTTTTTAAATAAATTGGATTGCATTTGTGTTTAGCCTATATTAAGTTTACTGTCAATTATTAAAACATTTTTTTTAATGTTAGAAAAACTTGTGAATTGCATCAAGTCTTTCACTTTGCTTAAAACTTTACGTGCAAAATGTTTGCATTTAGATGAGTTCATTTGACTTCAATGACAAATGAAAACATTTTTAAATAGCTTACAGAACAATGTTTTATCTGACATGATTATACAATCAACTTAATTTAAAGTAATCTCAAATTCACCTTCTACGGTTCGATAATGTGTATAATTATTTTTCAAAGCTTAAGGGTTTATTTGTATGAACCCGATGATTAAAGACATTCTCTTGTGTGTGTGTGTGTGTGTGTGTGTGTCTGTGTGTGTTTATTTTTTTTTTTTGCATTGTGACTTTTATTGCTAACTTACCAGATCAGTAGAGATGAATAAATTATTTTACACTCCACAGATGATAAAGAAAAATAAACATTAAATAGCTAACAATGTTTTTGATAAAAGGCAGGAATGATCCAGGTTTTAAAGATCATAATTATAAAAATGTTACCTGGATTTATTTTGATGACTATGGTTGTTGAAAGAAAACTGCTACGAGTGTGTATTACACTGTTTATTAGTTAGTTTTGATTTATTTTTTTTTTTTTTACTGGGAACCTAAGCAGGAAGTTTTTACCGCGTCTTGGTGTCTAAATGCATCGACTTGCTGCTCTCTGGTCTTGGCAGGTTTACTTTCTGTGTTAACAAGTAATTGAACAGATGGGCCTGATAAATTGACCAGTGAGTCCAAATGGAGAACTTGCCTTAAAAATAAATGCACCAGACATGGAGGATCTCACAGAAACCTCTGCTGAATGGCTTTTTTTATCCATTAAAGTGACTAAATGCATCTCAGCCTAAACCTTTTCCATCTATGCACAATTCTTCTGCTTTTAGCCTCACCAACTTTATTCGAATTGAAATGACAAATCACTTTAGGTAACTTGCTTGTTGAAATCAGTGCAGTGTAGTTGTAATAATGTATGAGTGCAGAGCGGGGTAATACAGGCCTAGACATGGATTCATGTTTCAGATACATTGCTATTCGGCCCACTGAGTCTGGATCTCTCAGTTTGCATAATCATCATCCGTCCTGTTGGCTGGGGAGCCAAAGGGAGTGCAGGAAATTAGTGGATGTCTGCTTGGAAAATTACTTTACATGTTACTGTGGTGATTTCTCAAACGAGGCCGGTAACAAAAATTTATAAAGTGGAAGTAATGTCGGCGAGAGAGGATGTTACTGTGCATGAAATCTGGTGTGCTGAAAATTACCAGCATGGCATGCAGCATGTAGTTTAATTCACTTTTCTGTTCATGTTAGGTTTTGTCAGCCTCTTTCGAGCCCGGGAGTTTTCCAACATCTAAATTTCCAAAAAACACAACGTTTATGCACACGAGCAAATTTATCCACACCCTTTGAAACGATGTTATGTTCCTTAATATTGATTAATCCCTTATTGCAGTAGGATAAGTACTAAATTCGACATGCTACTGGCAAGAAACAAAAAAGGAATATTTGGAAATCACCTCATTCTGTTAAGTATGATGGAGGATATTTGATGCCATGTGGTTGTTTCTTTTCCCAAAGCTCTGGGAACCTTGTTAGAGTGCACTGCCTCTTGGAAGATTTGAAATATTAGGACATTTTACAGTTAAAAAAAAATGAAGAAAAAAACACTGAAAATGGGTCATCACTTGGTATCCGCAAAGGATAATGGACAACAGATATGGATGATTAACTAGACACAAAATATAAAATATAAATGAGCAGACCTCAAACTTATAGCAAACATGAGCTACACAGAGGAAGCCGTTAAGGAGGAGTCAGGACTCTGGACCATTTAGAGAGATTTTGTCAACCAAAAATGATCAAAGATGCCTCTTTCTTTTTGTGCTTCAGTCTTGTAATATTTTACAGGCTACATCTGTTCTATTAGAAAAAGAGGTTTGGGAGCAGCGGTACTAATATTTGTGGAAAAGGACATTTTGTGTATAGTTTGAAATCATCATATCATTAATTTGTGCTTCTCGCTCCACCCAGTTATTGTTTGATGTTACATATTTTGATGTCTACTTACTTTTTAAGTGTTTTGCGACAATTTTCTGGACAGTTTCTGTTCATCGGTCCTTCATGAAGTTTAGTTGAGCTTGTCAAAGTTAGACACAACATGCTAGAAACAGAGGAAAATAACAGGAAGAAGAAGGAGGGAAAGTTGTAAGCCTCACCAGGTAGTAGCTATTTCCACTCTGATCATTTTGGCCTAACGTGTTTACTTTCTAATTCTCTTGGAATCTCTAGGAAGTAACTTTTATCCCTCTGCTGTTATATTGATGGGTGAGCCAAAAAAGCTTCATCTGCACTTTGAAGTCCACTGGAGAGACAGATTCCCTCATTCTTTGGACAAACTCAGGCTGATCAGAAGAGCAATAAGCTGAGGTGCCTCATCAAAGGGAGCATCAGAGAGCTGAAGAGAGAGCCTGTTAATCTGGCTGCTAATCTGTGGCCTGAGATCCAGATGGAGGATGATGTTTCCACAGACATGAGGTAGTAAATGTTCTGCTCCTTAAATATTTCCCTCTTTTTCTAAGATCAGATATGATCACTCAAAGTAAGATCAGATCACTGAGATGTTCTCATATTGGGTTTGACAAAACCCTAATGAAACCCGATGTGCAGCAAATCTTAAATGGGCTGAACAATAAGAATGCTGAATGTTGTTGTTTACTCAGATCCCTTTTATTTTTGTCATTATAAGTCGATTGTTTGCTCATTGTAGTTTGTTCCTAGGTTATAATGAGTAAAAACATGTCAGTATAAATTAGTTTTGATCAATAATGCCCTCACCCATTGATTCCTTTGGCAGCTCAAGGAGATATTTTTTCTCCATGTTTGAATCAGGCCATTTTCTAACTGTAAGTAAGCCATGGACCTGAGTCAAACATCTGGTTTGATTTAAGTTAATAGCAATTTGTATGGGAAAAGAAAAAATCACCTTTCCTAAGATGCATGAATTGACTGAAACAAAATGATTGATTTAATAACGCAGTAATATAAATTAAACCAGGGCTAGTTGTATAATAGACAACATTTCTTCTTCTGATCAATATCCTGAAATTGAAGTTTGCATTATTCTAAAGTTTTCAGTGTATGATTGATTTTAAGGCTGCTTACATTTTTTTTCCATGTAGGTATTTGAGCTGACTGAGCTGTCGCTGTTTTACAAAGGCCCAGTCAATATACAACTTCCACATATGATGAACTGAGTGCCATGCATCATTTCAGCTCTTACGAAAACCCCGAGCCATGTCCGAGAAAGGCTGATCACACTCCAGCGCCAGGATTCAATCAACCAGACTCGCTCACAGTGCATTACTTAAAACAGGAGAGCCACTTGACTCAGGAGTGGTCAAGATTATTGCTTTATTGGTGCCTTAAGCTTCCCACTGGAGATGCAGCACAAGTAGCCAAGCTTTAAAAGCATAGTGGCTCTCAGATTCCCACGTGTGGAAGTGCTATCGGACTTGTCCAGCCAGCTCTGGCGCCTGTGCTCGCCTTGGCACTGGCACTAGCCTGGAACCGGGACGATGCCTGGGGCCGGCAGCAGATACAAACAAGGGACCTATGTCCTGTGGTAATACAATACTGCTGCCCCTTCCCCCAGTGTCTTTTTCTGAAGCCGGGCCCTTGGTCTTGTGGTTGGCTATAAGCGCTGGCGTCTATGTAGCTGTTTGTGCTATATATGGGCAGGATAGGCTTTAGGAGTCCAAGTGTTGAAAAGGACACATTGTGCCTCCGTATCATCCAATCTTTTTCCTCAAACATGAAACAGATTTTTTTTTTTTTTTCTATAAGTGTGACTTTCTGGATGTCTCACCTGTCAGAAGGGATTTTCTGTAGCTCTTGATGTGAAATTGTCTTTGCGGAGGCCAGACAGTATGCTGATACATAGAAAAGTGGCACGAAAAAGGATGACACAGGCTCACTTTGTTTCACCCCGGAGTCCCGGCCCGACCCTGGGCTGTATCATGATAATAGCTCTGTGTGACAACCATACTGGTCCACTCAGAGCAAATGTGAGCTGACAGTTGCTTCTGTGGGAGGAGCTTGCTGGCTGCGGCCGTTGCTGTTGGCCTCTCTGCAGCGTTATTGTACTGTAGGTAATAAAAGCCACAGAGTGGTTCTGTGCCAACACTGGTGAGCTACAGCCAGGGCAGATACTGCGCACAGCAGCCAAAGCATCATGTACCATAAATAATGCAGCTGGGTCAGGACACACGGAAGAGGACGGAGTCAACGGTGACATATTCGGCACGAGCGTCACGTCAGGGAAAATGCAGAGCCAGAATAGACCAGATCCATAAGTCGGAGTGGTTTGTGTTTGATGCGCACAACCTCAAGGGTAATGGGGCTGATGCAATGAAATTACACGCTGAGCTGGATTTATTTTAAACAACGCAGGCTGCATCTTCCTCAGGACGAAGGGAATCCCCACCCCAAAAAAGGAACGACCCAGTTCGCTGCAGACTGTCCAGGTCCGTGAAGCTTTGACAGAGTCTTTGTTTGTAATGGGCATTTTGTGGTTGCAGGGTATGCGGGAGGGTCGAGTATCAGACCGCCTGACCAAACAGTCACCCCACTGTTCTCCGGCAGAGAACACTTGGAGGAGCCTCAATTAGTTTCTGCAGTAATCTCCCATTCCTGTCACATGATCTGGCCTGTTTGTAATAACACACAAGGGGCCCGGGCTGGTCTGCTCAGGAAATGAGATGATCCATGGCTGACAGCTTAGACACAGCTGCCATGTATCCGTTATTAATATGCTGCAAAAACAGTTTACTCTCCCCTGCCTGTGGGGAGGCGCATGCACATTTGTGCCTGTGTTTGCCGGGACGCAAAACAAACGCGCGTCGGTGATCAGTGCAGATCAGAGATCAGAAGATTAGCTCTAAAGCTGATCAGATTATTGTGCGTGCTTCATATTGCCTGTGAAACATAAGCTGAGCTCAGTGATTTAGCTCCAACCTGTTGATACGACTCAATAGCATGGAATTTATTACTAAGCATGCTATTGTAGAAGCTTCAAAAATCATTTTCCAGTCTGTTCCATTATCTGTCCCATTATCTCCATTAGAGACCTAAAATCTCAAACAATCAGCGTTAAGCAAGCGTGTCTTGTTTTAGCGTTGATGACGCGAGCAGTTTTGCTTTCACCTGCGTCACATCAATCCGCAGCCTTTCTTGCTTGCATCGGCTGTGGAGTGGGATTGCATATGATGACTCGGTGAAGTGTTCGCAGACTTCTCCGTAAGAGAACAGAGAAATACCTCGACTGAAAAGCTCCAGTTCAAAGGCTGAGATTTGCTTCTCCTGGGCTCTTGGCAGAGCGGGAGATCAAAGCTAAATGCTGAGCAACAAATGTGTGTTTCTGTCACTGGTGATTTGTCTGTGTGTTTGATCAGCAGCCTCCCTTATCTGCCTGCCTCACTCTGCTGCTAATGTGCAGTAATAGACTGCCTTTCATGAGACAAGAGACGACGGAGTTGACTTGAAGGATGTGACGTATGAGAGGCGCAGATGGGAGAACACTTTGTGTTAGACTGATGCTGTAAAATTGCAAAGGAAATGTTTGACCAATGTTCCTCTAAGCCAGTTGTGTGTAGTGTTTAATGCATATGGCGTACTTTTTTTTATTTTTATATATATATATATATATATATATATATATATATATATATATATATATATATATATATATATATATATATATATATATTAAATAATAATCGGCATAGCAATATCTTGGAGATATCTGCACATTTCTGCGAAATGTTTTTACCCTCTTAAATCTTCCAGATAAACACATTTTAGAACCAGACAACATATTAAAAAACCAGTTTGACAGGATATACAAACAAATCAGGCCCCGTGTGGAGAAACATCACTTTCACCCCTCAGTCCGCTTGTTAAGTCACAGTTTAAGCTGAAAGTGGACAGATCATGCTTTTAAATCCTGCCTTTCCACGTTTAAAATGTTGAGTTGTGGAAATGCAATGCTTTGGTCTGAATTCCTCTTTATTATAGCTTTTACCTCTGTTTTGAGGTACATCACACTCTTTTTTTTTTTTGTTGTTGTTCTGGTCTTTTTAAGTCTCTTTAATTATCAGAATTATTTGGTTTAGTTTCACTTCCCAAACCTATGATTCATTACTTTCCAAATAAATTGTGCATGATGACATAAAGTTGGCGCAAAAAGCTCAAACAGTAATGTAAGAAAATGTAAGAACAGATCAGAAACAAAGTCACTTTTGTCCATCAGTCTGGAAAAAATTTCTAAATCTATTTCTAAGGATTTCAAACTTCAGAGAATCACCAAAACAAATGATGGAAACTGGGAACGGTGGAGAAAGGAGAGCATCTTGAGTCGAACATTTCAGAGGAAAAACGTCATGCTGACAATCAACCATGATAGTGGCAGCGTAACATCTGGGGCTGAGTTTCTCCAAAACACATCAACTGGCCCACTGCTCCACAGCTAACAAACCATTTTGGCATGGACCAGTCAAAGTCCAGACTTGAATCTGAGTGAATTGCTGTGCCATGACTTTAATAGTACTCAGAAAACCTTCCAGTGTTATATTGAAGAGTGAACCAAAATTCCTCATAGCAACGTAAACGATTTATTGCCCGTTAACACAAACACTTGATGATGTTGCTGCCAAGGACAACTATTTATTAGGGCCGGGGACAATTACTTTTTTTCACATAAGGCTTTTAATTTGGATAACTAATGTCCCTTAATAAAGGAAACCATCATTTGAAATCTGCTTTTAAAGTTTATGTAGGTTATCTTTGTAAGATTTTAAGTTGTTTTTAAGTGGGCTACTTAAAAAAAACAGAAGAACTTTACAAGGAGGGCAAAAATGTCTTCAAAGCCCCCTCCTTATTAATCCTACACCCTAATCTCAAGTACAGATTTTTTTAGTCAGCCCCTGTTTGTCCCTCCTCTTACTCCTTTAAGACTTTGCATAAATTAAGACAGCAGTCAAATAAAGCCCCTCTTTTACTTTACCAAAGGGAAATCCCGGCTTTGACCGGGTAGTTGTAAAATGCATGTGGTGGTTGGCAAAAGGAAAAACAATTCCCACAGGATGGACTGAAAGACCTGCTTTTTTCATGTCTTGGCTGCCTTTGGTCTGGCAAAAGAGGAAATAGCTTGGCTTTTCAAGTCACTATGTAAATACTCGAAGAAGTGTGCCACTGTGCTTTAGCAAAAAAAACAAAAAAAAAAAAAAAAAAAAAAAACAGCATGATGTTTTACAGGTCACATTTAACTTCACAAGCAGGCACAGCTAATCCACACAGTGGTTTTTGGCTTGAAAGATTTAAACACATTCCTGTGGGTTATATGTTTGAAAACTGCAGTACTTGCTGGATGTAGTATTTTCCTCCTATGGGCACATATTGTAGGTTTTCTCACTTAAAAGAAAGGAGTGTTTAAAAAAAAAAACCTCAACTAAATCTGGAGAAGCAGAGCAAATTCTATCCTTATTTCTGCTCTAAAAGTGAAAATGTGACACCATCAGGCTCCCCGCTGGATTACTGGCCTCACTGACCCCTAACAACAGCATGATGGGTCTAATTAGAAAGGTTATATGTAGCTATAGTTTGAAGGGGACCAGTCCACAGAACAATTTGTTCATGCAGTCTTTCAGAAAACCCCCTGCTGATAAAATAACCACCCTGAAAAGAGCTGCTACAACCTACAGCCTCTTCTCAGAAATCACCTTTATGGTCCAAGTCTCCAATGACACCAGCTGGCTGGCCGGAGCGCAGACCGCAGGGGGTTAGGGATTGTCCACGTCCTCCTCCTCCTCCTCCTCTTCCTTCTCCTCTTCATCCTACTGCCAGCTCAGTCCCCTGCTGTGCACAGCTGGACAGGATCTGGATCAATGCTGTTTGTGTGGCGGGCGTTAACTAAGAGTGTGTGACGGTGCGACGGAGGTTGGGGTTTGTTGTTGTTTATCCAGAGGGGCAGTGAAAGGTGATGTCAGACTGTGACCGTTTGTTTACGTCAGGGGTCACTGCTGGATAATTAGAACTCATCCCTCCACCCATGCCAGAGTTTTCTCCTTTCATGGAAACAGTCAAAGTCCTTATAGCTTCAACTACCAGCAGCGACGATGATTAAATGTAGTTAGATATTTTTATGATGATAGATATTGTCTTATAAAATGTTATAGCGTCATCCACATCATATTGACTTCTGTTTTAACTACACCATCAGCTAAACTGCTTTTCATGGTTCTTTAGGTTTAGTCAGCCTGAAATAGATGATGTACATTTAAGATGTCAAAAAAAAAAAAAATAACAATGCAAACTCTCTGTTTCTGCTGACTCAGACAAAATTGTTCATTAATCTTCAGATGTCCTTTTATGGATGCAATCTGTTCCAAACTTTTGCTCTAATCAAAGGGCCCAGTTTGTACCGAGGTAGACCGTCTTAGAGCCGCTCTGTCTGAAGCCTTTGATGCCTGAATCTCCCTGTGCAGAGTCTTTATCAGATTTTCCTCTGAGCCGAGTGTCTGGTTCCAGGAGGCAAAGGGACTGAGTTAGCAAGAGTCTCATGGGGGATAAGGTAACAGGTGGGCTGAGTGCCATTGACGGGGGTCAGACTGCACAATGCTAGCATTTCTCTTTGATCCTGATACCATCATCTGTGTGTGTGCTCAGCGCTGCTCCCTATTTCACCGCTCAGCGACTTTACATCCAGCTGCCTCCGACTGTGTCTGCAGAACTGCCCCCAGATCCAATAACCCGGCACCACGGTAAGACAATTACCCGTTTTAATAACGGCCGTCATTACACACCCAGTGGATGGAATATGAAATACTAATTTTGGATGCGAACGTGTGTTATGTGCGTCGTACTGTATGTGGGAGGGAGAGGAGCATCAAATCCCATCTGCAGCCTTGCTGATTATTATGGGAAGTCTTTATGAGTTTAGTTTCATTAGACTCCAACACTCTCTTTAATCTTCTTTTTTTTTTTTAACATATAGTCACCTTTCTATAACTAGTCATCAGTGTGAATCTCATGTTTCAATACACAGCTTTGGGATTTGACAAGTCAATTCTAGCAAAAGCAGAAGCACAAGCAACAAAACAAAGGCTTTATTACCAATTTGGAGCTTTAGAGCTGCAGAACAGGTTATAAATTTTTATTGGCCCCTTGGACCAGTGCAACCAGCCATAACGTAAGTGAAGAAAAGGAACTGAGAGAAGGAGAAAGAGCTGATAACTCATTTATGCAACATGAATTATTGATAAGCGTCCTAATGGCAGAGGAGAGACTGAGAACACACGATGACATCTGGACTTCTAGGATGTTTTGTGAAAACAAAGATCAATAAAATATAATTTATCAATATGTATGGTTTTAATTGACTTAATCATATGTTTACCTGTTGGACGTAATGGCATTTTATTGCAATGCTTTAAGTATTGATATAATTTAAAAATTCCTCGCTGCACAAAACTCTGAATCTGAGAAACAGAAGGAGTCCTGTTGCTCCTTCTGCAGATACATCGTTGATATTGAGTCCAAGCAAACAACCAGCATATTAAATGGCAGAAACGTGATGTAAGCACACGCAGCATCTATAAACTCACACCTACGTACCAAATTAAAGTGACCTCAGTTTGTCCACGCAGGTTTGCTGTAGTGACATGGCAGTGAATTATGGCAGTAGATAAGGGTGCTTGGGTCAGAAAGGGACCTTTCAAAGTAAATAAATCTTATTTTCATTTTGTTATAAACTAAAAGCATGGGAATGCAGCATATCAACCTCTAGATTTCTCTATGTTAGCCAATATGTTGACATGTCAGAAATTAGAAAGTAAATTAAAACCGAGACCATCATCATCATCACCATCGATGTCATGGTTACCGGTGTTGGGTGCTGCACTTGGGTCCAAAAGGTTCTTTCATTCTTTTTGTTGACATGGATGTCATTGAACACTTTGATGAGGGAACCAGAATCCAGACTGAAAGACGTTAGAGTGGTTGGTCATTGTTATTTTCTCTACATTTCATTGGACACAGCATTAATCTTACCAGAGTAGCAAATCACAGTTTTCTTCCTGCCGGAAACGACCTTCACCTCAGAGGGAGCAATGGACGTCACAACACCTGAAGTTTCAGACTGGAAGTCGTAGGATTCACGTGGAGGAGGAAGCTTCATTGAAGGTTTCAGCTATTTGCTTTTTAACTTCACCCAAAGGAGAAATGATTGCTTCAAGTAACCTTAAGATTAAACTGTTCTTAATTGTTTTTATGACTTATGGCTCTTGCCCAAATGGAGGGGAAAAAGTTGCTGTTCCAAATAGGACAGCAGCCCTTTATCAGCCTGTTTAGTGAAAACGCTAAAACATTATATATCGATCAGTTCAAACTGGTTTTGTAGATGTTGCACACAGACAGAAGTTAGTAAGAAAGTAAAATGTTTACATAATGTTACACTATGTCTGGGTCGTGATGTTGTAAGGACACGCTCTCCAGCATTTCCTTAATATGTACTTAACACTAACACACATAATTTCATCATCAGTTTGAACTGCTGCACAAACAATAAATTCAGATTTTATTTTTTGAAAAACACATTTGTCTCCTTTGTATTTTACAAAACCTACAAAGAATTACTAATTGTCTGTCTGATGTGTGTTTTTTCTTTATTTTTTTTAGAAATAGAGAGTACATTTCAGACACAATGACATGTTTGATGAAATGTTGGTGTAGCAATTGATTTCGATGCTGAGTCTCTGCTGTATAACTACTGAATCTAAATTCTTTCCTTTAGTCATTTTCCTACAGCTTTAATTCAAATGTAAGAGATATCTGCTCTCTCTGAATAAACACATTCAGAGAACCGTACCTCTGCAGTATAAGCTGCAGGATCACGTCCCAAGCAGGTGTTTTTGTGAGCGAGTTGGCACCAAAGTTAATATCTGGGGTGCAGCGATGGGGTGGAGAAAAAAGAGAAACCGAGAGGAGAAAGTGAGAGATTCTGTCATGCACTGGGTCAGAGGAATGTCTGACTATAATCATCTGTGATGGTATAATCACAGCTCAGTCAAACTTTACTCCTGCCTCCACTACCCCCGCCTCTCACAACTGAGCAAAGCTCCCTGTGATATGAGTGAAACTGGCAATGGGACTTCTGAGAACCACGTCTCAACTTCGTCAGAAGAGCCTTTATTATTCCCAGACTTATATTTTTTGAGGCTAATCTATGAGTTCTTTGCCCAATATAATCTGCGTCCATGTGTGAAGAGTGTCCCACTGCGGCTGCCATACGCTCAAAGATTAATGAACCCAATTTGCAAAAGTGACCTTTTGGCTGCTAAATCACTGCCTCTACTAAGCCTCTTAATGCCTGATTTTTTTTTTTTTTTAAATGTTGTTGTAGAGAACCACTCTTCAGACAGGAGAAAGGAAATAAGCGAGATGATGTGGAGAACATATGGAGGAAAAGTTTCATTGGTGAAATGAAAAAAAAAAAAACTTCTTGGAGAAGTTTTACTGCATCATATTTTTTACTGACATGAATCTTCTTTGAGTACATTTTCTAGCTACGCATCTAAAGTTACTTCACTTAATAAAGAATGAATGCATTTCAGCCAAACATTTACCAAATTTGTGTGCACTAACATGCACCCAAATTTGAGGTGCATGTTAGTGAGACTTCTTGTTAGTGCTTTATCTGCATGGAGTTTGCATGTTTGGCTGTAACTGTGTTCTCAGCTACAACTATGGAAAACACAGTAGACTGGATTTTGCTGTCAGTTAGCCGTACGTCCACTGCAAACAAAGCAGTTAAAAAAAAAAAAAGGAGTTCAGCAATGCTTTAGTTAGAAGCTACAACGTCTGTACGTAGAAATGTGACCTGTATTTGATATACGCTGGTGGGTGTCAGCAACAATCACCTTATTTTGGCCAGAACTATAGACACAAGTTAAGACTCTCCATCTACTCTGGTTCATTAATTATAGCAAATGTGATGCATTTGCTTTCAGCTGTTTGCAGGGGTCTTTTCTCTGAGATCATTAAATCTGTTTAACTTTAGAGTTAACAATGGGAGTGGACCCAAACTGGAAGAGTTTTGAGGACACCGTTGAAAACAAATGCACAAAACTTTCTCTACATGTGTTTTCAATATTACAAACAGAGAGACTGCAGTTTTTCTAGTAATCTGTACTTCTCTAAATCCCCAATATCTGAGTTGTCACAGTCAGTTTTACAGTTAATTTGTCATGCAGCAGCTGTTTTAAGTTTGAGTTACAAACTCCAGATATCTTATTTTAAGGTTTGATTTTTAAAAATGATATTTTTATGGCTATCTTTATTTTTTATTTTTAGAATATACAAGAAATTAAACATCTATATTTTCTGATGCATTTAGTATCTTCGTTGTGCTTATTGTGTAACTTAAAAAAGATGTCCAATTAGTTTTGTGTAACATAAACACATAACTACAATCTTGGCCATAAAAGAACCCAAACTGGTGTTGTGCATTTAAATTGTTTTCAAAGTGTTAACATTTATGAAGTAATTTTTAAGGCAAATTGGGTCTGGAGTAAAATGATCCCCTAACCCAGTTTATGAAGCCTTGAATCAAAAACCCAGAACTAAACTGCATGTGGCTTTTTCTACTTGGTGCTGAATCTCTGGAATCAATCCTTAATCAGAATGAGGTAGCCGACAAACTCCACCCTCAATTTGGCAACAAGAGACTCAAAACATCAATGAGTCAGTTGTGAGCAGAAATATAAACCAGTTCAACTGCAGCGTACGTGTTTGCAGGATTTGTGTTTATGAAGTAGTTTCAGTAACCAGGGACAATTCAGATTTAAGCCTTAATGCATTTAACTGTGACCTACAGGTAGATTGAGAATACATCTTATTCTAAGCAGACTGATTAGAAGAAGCAGAATCTTAAACAAAATTAACATTGTTGTTGTTATAAACCTTGTGGTCTGTAGTCACTGATATTGACTGAATATGGATATTTGTTCAAATCTCTCTGAAAGGAATGATCCTAATTGTTAATAGTAGCAATCCAGAAAACCTTCATAAAACAATCTATGTTCAGTCCAAGGGGAAATAACATGTTAAATTCTGAATTTTTCAAACCTGTCTCCCTTAAAATTTTAACATGTTTTGGGATCTTAAATGAATAAGCAGCTTCAGCTCAGTGTATCTTAACTAACAGCTTGTTTACATGTTTCTTCCCTCTCTCCGAGTTTTAACGGGTTGGAGAAAATAGTATTCAATATTTCTGATTTGTGATGCGACCTGGAGCCTTAATTTCCCAGATCCCGTTTCTGATTGACGGATTATGCCTGGTGGGGTTTCCATCTCGATAACCTACACGTTTTAGATTCAAACCTAAAAATCCACCAGAAAAGCTTAAAGACTTGTTGATGCCAACCAGGCCTGGACTCACTCTGTTTGTCCAACTCTGTCCAAAGTCGTGCAAACGGTGTTTTCCCGTTACACAAAGGAGGCGACCTTCAGTCAAACCAGCAAGTTTCATGTTGATAATTTGTAGAAAGCAGTTCTAGATTATTTTGCCTAAGTCAGATTTATGTCAAAGTTCTTTACATGATAAAACATAATGTAGAAAGGAATTATGAAACAAGAATTAAACACATTTTGTGAAATGGCGTCAAAATCAAGCAAATATACATAAAAATCATTGACTGAATGTAAGCGTTTTAATCAATAAATAAACAAACATGCAAAAACAAAATCCAGTTGTTCTTTCAGTGTTTCACTGAATCTTTCTTTGGAATAAGTCAAGATGTCTTCCATCAGAACTGTAGTTCCTGAAAAGTTTTTTTTTAATGTATTCTATTCTACTCTGTAGTTTTTGTTTCCTGGAAGAGCATGCAAAGATTCATTGTTCTGCATCTTAAATACATCAAGTACATTCACTTTGAAAGGCTCATTTAACTGCAGAAAATGGATAATACATTTCTCAGACACAGACGTCTGAGCATATGGCAGATTAATGGGATGAAGTTGGTATCTATGGGAGACATTTTAGCATAAACATCTGGCATCTCAGGCTGGTTTAAGGGTAACCTGCCTAAGAAGTCCTGTGAGCCATCACTCGTGCTATCAGGACATCACCGAGGCTTTTAGTGGTATTAGAAGTGCACTAAATTAAAATTTAGCTGGAGTGCGCAGCTGTAGGTTTTCCATCATTTCTTGTATTCCCTGATTTAAGATGAAATAAATGCAGTTGAATGGGCTAAACGAAGCAGCACTGTGTCTGACCTCACTTGTTTTGCACGCAAATTCATCAGGGTGTCTCTCTGTACCAGCACAGTAAAAACCTGATGCTGGACGGGTTTGTCATTGAGTCTGACATTGGCAGAGAGATTGATTGTAGCGTCATTCACTCGACACAAATATGTTTTCAAGCAAATGAGTGAAAAATCAAATCTGTCAGGAATATTGATGAGGAGGTTTTTGCTGAGGCTGCCTGATGGCAGAAATAAACCACGATGACTGGGGGTATTTTTATTCCTCTCGGTTGTTTTAAACAGTCTGTGTGTGTTTGTGGGCTGCATCAGCTTGTGTCTGCGTGCAAGAATGCGCTAAGTGCATGAGGAAAGGCATGCTGCCTGCACACTGCTAAAAAAACTGATAAGGTGTGTGCTTCCTCTCTGTTGTGGTCCTTCTCTATTTACCGCTAAGGCTAGAACATTTTTAAAATCTTTTAAAATATCCATTTGTTAGTTCACATGTTTAATTTTTGTCTCTTTTATTTGTTAGTAGCTGACAGTAAATGGCCCGGACTTGGGAATCGAACCTGGGACAGCAGTGTTTAGGACGGTACAGGGTGCCCCCGCTGTACCACTGAGCCCCCTGGTGACTGAAAATTTCTCTTTTTTTATGTTTGAGCAAAGCAAGCAACAACATGAACACATAAAAGGTGAAGATTCAAGTCTGGCTCCAGTTGCAACACTGTAATTTCTAAACTTGAGCAACACAGGTACTCTTGATCATGATGTAACTATAAATTTGCAGCCTGCACTTGCCCATCTAATGGTTCCATCTACAATCGAAAGTTACAGATTGAAAAAAGTAAAAATCTTCTTCGTTCATAATGTATTTCTGTAAATCCAAGGTTGTAAAAAGTATCTAGATTGTTTTGCTGCTCGACCCCTTTCTTGCCTTCGATTCATACGACTACAAAAATATCTGACTCAGCATTAATAGATTTAGTGCATGTTGTTCAAAATCAAGTTCAGTCACATATTTGAATTATGCGAGTTGAATTTTCTACCCCTCATTTTATGCAGTGCAAGTGTTTTGGAATGACTATTGTAGATAGTTATTTTTTTGGAATAACTATGCAGTGCAAGTGTTTTGGAATGACTATTGTAGATTTTAGTGGACTTTTTATTTTTCTATATTTAATGATTGTCTAATATCTGGGTATTAAACTTCAATGCTGTATGTTTTCCTGCAAGTGGTCAAATAATTATTACTGAATTAGTGATAAATTAGGTTGAGATGTTGTAAGTTGTAGCTATAACAAGGATTCAGCATACTGAGGTGAGTGGAATTTTCATCAGTGAAGACGGCGTCTGCGTCGCATATCACCAGGTTAACTAATTTTCGAATCAAATCATTAATACGTCAAATTGTGGAGATGTAACACAACGTATAAATAATTCAGATAAGACTTTTGCACATTTGAATACCATTGTTTTAATGCAGACAGAAACATATTAATGATTGAGGATTGTCACTTTAACAATAAAACATCAGAATATTTTTTCATTAAGTATTTTTGTGGCCATTTTAAAGTACTTTCTAATTATTAATCCATGACTTTCTGTCTCCCTGGGGCATAAATATGGCAAGAGACACACTCTCATGCTTCACTGGCGACTTGGCTGGGCGAAAAACCCACATTTATCTGTCAAGAACATGCTGAGCAGGACTGTAAGGAAGTCTCCAAACATCACTGTTGGAGAACTGCAGCAAAGTGTGACATTTTGTAGTCGCCCAGTCTTCACAACAACCAATAGATACTATCTACAAGCTAGCCTGTCATTTGTGTGGCTTGGTAGGGAAAAAGTGTTTTCCATCCCACCACAAATATTTTAAAAAGTGACGTTTGCAGCTTTGTGCTTTAGTGAAAGAGGTGAAAACTGAATCTCTTAGCAGCAAACAGTAAGGAGAAAATAAAGGATGAAGATGCAAGAAAAAAAAGCCTCATGCCTACTGTTTGGTATGGTAGAGGGGATGTGATGCTCTGGGCCTGTTCCTCTTCCGTAACTACTTAGTATCATCAGGCGAGCTGCCCTCTACCGAAATATACTTAAAGGTAAAGGCTGTCTCTTGTAAAAGATTTTTTTTATTTTCAGGCTTTTTACACATCTTTATTGAGGGGGCTCTGCATGCCTTGTATTTTTTTTTCTATTTACTCAAATAAATAAACTAACAATAAATTTAGAAACCAAATACTTTCACTATGATGTTTGGTGTATCACTGCTCTGTGTTGTCAGTCATACTGTTGCACAATCCAAGAAGGTCTGGGGTTTAAAAGTCAGCTTTTGGTCTTTCTGCATGACTTCTTTCTGGGTACTCCTTCCTCCCACAGTCAAGAACAAGACTGTTTGGTTAATTGAGGTGTATAAATTGTCCTAAGTGTGTCTGGGATGGACCAATCACAGACACACTGCTAAAACTTGCTTAAACCTATGATGAATCTTTCAGATTTTGCCATTGAAGATGCAGTGATTTTATTTATATATGTACTCTGATAAAGCATTCGTATGGGGAATACTTGAAGCAGTTTTACGCTTACTTCGTATACCGCACACAAGCAATGAGCTCAATGGTTCCCGCTTTTCTTGTGACATTTATGCGTTAAAATGCCTTTGCATTGCTTGTTTTTTTTTTTTTTTTTCAACTTTAGAATGCATTAGACGACACTTGTTGGGTATTAGCGCTTTTCATCCTTTCTGTGTCAATCTGTTTGATTACACGAAGGAAGTAGCATAATGTTTTTTCCCTCTGGACAAGGGTAGTCTGTTGAGAGGGTGGTCATTGGGTTAGGACATTAGTTACCCCCTCCTCATTCACACAACGTGCTCACAGCAGCTCAGGGCTTCTCTTAGCAACCAGCAGAAAGTTTCAGGGAAATTCTTCTGTGTGGTCGTGCTCCCCTGAAAGAAATGTGATGATGATTCGACCTGCTAAACTAGAGCAACACTTTCACATTTTTGGGCACTCCTGTCAGACACAAGGCATGGCGTGGGGCTTTCAGGCAGGTCTCCTTTTGTCCTGCTGCCTCCTTTGGTCTTTATTCATCTGGTCTGGGAGGTAAACACACGCTGCAAAGTTCTTTGCTATTTATTAAGTATTTAGCATCTGTCTTTCGACAAGAAAAGCTCAAAACTAATTAATACCATCTGAGAAAAGTGTGCAAAACTGCTTCCATGTCCTCACAGTGTGGGACTTGTTCACAGTGGGGAGGAGGGACAAGACAGACTGAAAATTAATTTGAGACAGGAGTGTGCTGTGAAAATGAAAGGAGGAGCAGAGACAGATAGAAAGGGAGCAGAGAAAGTGTTTAGGGAAGCAAAGAGTCTGGCCCAGGCGGGGTCTCTGGGTTTCTCCCCGTGCTCCTCTGTTTACACATAGAGAAATTTCTGACAATTTCACAGCTTCGCTTTTCAGTGGCCATTGAAAGGGACAGATTCCTTCCTGGTTACTCACCCTCTATCCACTGAGAGTGGTTGCTATCATGGGAAAATCCAAACCTTTGGCATCCTCAGTGGGTTACCTCTCTGCGTTGTGCTATAGCCTCAGTGCAAACAGCGGCCCCACGTAATGCCTGTGAAATCTGTGTGCACGCGGGGTCCGGGGCACATTGCTGGGATTAAATCAAACAGGACCCCTCATTCAGGGGGTCCGTCTGCAGCACTGGGGTCTGTTTGCATTCATGCGTCTCTTTCAGCTCGGTCCAGTCGCACCGTTTCTCTCTGTTTTCTCTGTGCAGGAGAACATATTGTAAGATTCTTCCTAATACACGGGCTGACCCTGCCAGATGTCATGGCCACAAAAGCCTCTTCTCCCTAATCAGATGAGGGCGCCTTGAGGGCAAAGTGGCACGGCGGCCTCATACATCCAGGATGATGACTGGGGCTGGGGGGGGGAGCAGATTAGCAAGGCACAGCCAGCCAAACATTACAACAGGACTCAACCTGGACCATATTTCAAAATGCAAGTGGCCAGGTTCTCTTTATGACCGCCTTAAATATGCTTAAACTAGCTGCGGTCTCTTTGCCCTCCTTCACTCAGAAAGGAGCTATGGGCCTCTTTACACCTCGTCCCAGGTGTCTTATTACACAGCCACCTTGTGCACACACACACACGCACACGCACACACACGCACACACGCACACACACACTAGATCACGTAGAGTTATGACCATCTCAGCCTGTGTAAGCTGAACTACTGGAATAACATTCAGCCCATGCACAAAGGCAAACCACAGAAAGCTGTCTGTTTTTCTTTACTTGTTTGAAGGTTATGGAATCAGATCAGTGTGCATGTGTACACTTTGGGTGAACGAGAACATTTCAGCTCCACCGTGAGCAAAAACCGCGGGGTTCTTCTGGTAAACCCCACTGATACAAAAAGAAAGTCCTTGCAGGCTGTGTGAAGGTTTATGACTCATTCATGCTGCTGTGTGTTTAATGAGGGTATGAATAGAAGTAATCAGGTGTGCTTGGCAGTGGTCCTGTATTCTATTAGTGTCGAACATGGTGCAAGTTGATGAGTTATGAATGTTGTTTTTGGGGCAAACAGCGCGAGACGATCTGAGGCACAGTTCTGAGGTGAGAATATATTGATCACGCGCAGCACCAAGCAGGGACGGCAGCTGGGAGACGACGGGAGAGCTCCACTTCGACAAAGCCCACTGGCGAGCTTGTTCTCATATTCTGCTTTGTTTGTGTATTACAGCAACCCCAGGAACACCTCCCTGCTCTCTCTCTCCCTCTCTCTCTGCAATGACCACTCAGAAGGCTTGAGAGATTGGCAGAGAAGGGGATGTGAGCAGGAGGAGAGTGCAAAAGAGAGCACTTAGTCTGTAGGGCACTAATAAGCATAGCTCTTGGCGAGCAAGTGCTTCCTACATTCCCACACAGTAAAATCTCTCACACAAAGCGTATATTCCAACACTCGCACGTTCAGCGATGGTTGGCCCCTCGCCAGCACCTCCCTGGGCTTGAAAAGAGGGGATGCGTAGTGCAGACCTCAGCAGGAGTGTCTGTCTGAGGGGACGGCAGAGTGTGCAGAGCACTTTGCCACTGTGGAACAATCCATTATCCATACCCCTCGGTCTGCATCTCAATGGTTCCTGCCAGAAAAGGAAGAGCCAAAGTCTCAAGCAACGGGCAAGGGCTTCCTCTCCTGAGAATTGTGTCTGCGGATCCATATACCAATGCATGATTCATATTCAGACTGAGTGGGAGCAGTGATGTTGTCTCTGTTTTAATGACCTCTCGGGTCATGGATCTTGTGTCCTCCGTCATGTATGTGTGACAGCTATAGCTGTGGGACCTTGTCTGCTTTGGAATGGGCTGCTATTCCAGAGACAATCATGAGCCAAACACCACAAAAACAAGAAAAAAGACAAATCAACTAACTTTGCTGACCCTCAAAGCAAATCTTTATTTTGTTTCACCATGAAAGGGGACTTTGTGCACCTGTGGTCACTTCAATCTGCAAGACGTTTATCCTAAATATTTACTTTGAGCCGAACAGGCATCGTCCGGTGATGTTTCAGCAGGTTAGTTTTCGTAAACCTTTTATGCAATGGTGCAATCCACCTGGACGACACCGCTCCCGCTTCAGTGTGTGTTGCGCTCGTAGCCACTGGAGTTCCCATTTCTTCCCGTTTTTTTGTTTATTTTGCGATCACAGAGATATTGCTGCACATTTCTCCAGGTAATGAACAGCAACATTAGTTTCCGTCTAGGAATTATTAACTATTCACCCGTCTTACAGTGAAGAATCGTACAACTGTACATGATTTGCCACCGTGTTAAATAAATGCTCCTCAAATTTATTTGTCTCCTGCAGATACAAAACCTGGATGATGGAAGTGGACGAGTAGAAGAGAAACATCAACATGGCAGTCTGAATCAAACATGGCAAAAAAAACCAGCTAAAAATTTCTGACATGATTTTTGTCACTCGTCTATGTAAATGAGAGCCGAATTTGGCACTTTGTATGAAGTATGTTGTGGCTTTTAAGTAGTGACATGACCAGAGATATGTTTTTATATCCGTCCAGATGTGATCATGTTACCATCATGAACGTCTATGTATGTTACTGGGATTTTAAGCTACAGATCTACAGCACAAAATTAGAGGTGGAGGGAAAATTATTACGTTTTCCATTGTTTTGTAAATAAGAAATTTAACTTTAACTTGATTTTACCTTTGTACCTTTACTTTAATACCCACAATTGTAACCCATTTCAATAAATTGCCTCCAGAAGTCACCTAATGAGTAAACATCTGTCATTTGATTTTATTCTAACTGTTCTGTGAAGATTTCAGAGGTTTGGTAGAGAATATCAGTGAACAGAAAGCACCATAAAGACCAGGGCAAAGCTGCAAATAAACCACAACATGTCTGACCTCCTTAACATTGAGAGGAGACGTTAGTGAGAGAAGCAGCCAAACGACACGTTAAAATCTGCAGTAGCTGCAGAGATTCATGGCTTAAGACAAGGAACCTGTTGACAGTCCAGCTGCTTGTTGTCCACTTCATAAATCTGGATCATTCTTTATGAAATAGTGGGAAAAAAATTAAAAAATTAAAATAAAAAAAACATAATCAGGACCACACAATAAAACATACTTCCAAAGATACAATAGAGTAGTTTAAATCTAAGCATATTCATGTCTTAGAGTTGCAAGTTCTAAAATCACAGAATTGTTTTCACAATGAGATGTTTGGAGACAAAACCCAAAAGACCTGGAACGCTTGGTTTTATCAAGAATTGCTCAGGGCAGCTGAATGCAAATACAAGCCACGGTTAACAGATTTCAACTGTTTAAAAAAAAAAAAAAAAAAACAAGTTCAGCAACGATTTGTCTTTTTTTTTTTCTTTCCCTGCTTTGTGTTTTTCTACCTCATAAAATTCCAATAAAACTAAATATGTGGCTGTAAAGTGACAAAACGTGAAGACAGGATGTGCATCCTTTTTTCCGCTGCAAATGCATTCTGCCACCGCAGGAAGCAGGCAGAGACAGAAGGAAACATATTGAAGCAAAATGCCCAGCAGAGAGAGTGGAAACAAACAAGAAAGCGAGTGAGTCATGGGAATTATTTTGAGTGACTGGGAGAAGCAAACACTCAGCTGCTCTGCCAACAATTTGGCTGCCCCATTTCCTTAAATCACGCAATGTCGAGCACTTCCTACAAATGTTGTTTTCATCTAATTAAATGCAATCGAAAGAGAAGAGATTTTATAACCACATTACAAACTTTTTTTTGACTAAAAACTATTTTGGAGACCCATGTCTATGGGCACGGATAATTTCATTCCAACACTAATCTGACAGAGAGATCAGTCAGAGCTAAAAGGCCTCAGTGAATCCTTTATAAACTGAATAAAAGGCTCTCTTCTTCTCTCTGTGCTCTTTAATTATTAAAAATCAAATCATTTTTAACTTATTGCATGCCTCTATCTTTTGGGACTGTTGGTTTTATTTAGCATCAAAACGCATCGTCAGAATATTAACAATAAGGATGCTGCAATACTATTCACTTCTGGTCAATTTTAATCATCTGGTAAATAAAACTCTGCGCTGTGTTTATCCAACCTAAAGAGTATTTAAACACCCAAAAATCTATCGTATAAATTCAACTGATTAATTACTTTCGACATTTACACAAGCGATTGCCATCAAGCACAATTAAAAACATTTTGCAAATATATTGAAGAATGTGAATAATAATAATAATAAAAAAATCAAATTGTGTTCCCACTTGTAGAAGGAGAACATTAAGAGTCTTGCTCTCAGGATGAAATAAAGACGTTAGCTTTACTACGAGATAGTCATTATAGTGTAAAGCAGCTGGAGCGGCCAATAATAATTTATTATTGATCTCCAAGTTCCGTCAGACTCGTTCTTTGTACATTAAAGAGCACCTGTGGTTAAATCTGCTTTTAAAAAGAGATTCGAAGCCTCCAGAGAGGAATTGAGTTTTTTCTTTTTACCTTACAAATGTTCAGACAAAGAAAGTCCGGATGTTTCTGTGGTCGTCTTGTATTGACAGTCAGCAGAACAGCTGAACTTGTTGCACTTGCAAACTTTACCTTGTTTGTTTGCTTGTGAACAAACAAGCTTTCAACATTTCTATTCTGACTGATTTGCGTCACTTTGGCTTTTAGCATTTGTAGCTTTGTAAGACAATTCTCCAAAAACCGAGAAATCTGAAGGATGTGTTCAGTTGCAGAACCAGAGACGTGAATCAAGGCAAAGGTAAGGCAACAATTACATCCCCACAGTTCAGGCCTGCTCCATCTCAGCTGTGCAATTTCCTGTACAAATTATTCATGGTCATTTTCATTTGCTGTTTACCTTGAAAAGTTGTATTTTCTGTATTGCTAAGTTACACTGTAAACATGGGGCTGAGCCACAACAGCTGAAACTATTTTGAACTCGCCTGATCTCCAGGAGGAGGAAAAAGCTGACAGAGTGTTTTGAAAACATTGCATTAACTGCATTGTGGATGCGTTGTCTTCTCATCCTTATTTATGTGATGCAACTCAACACATGCCCCGTGTCCCACATACCACAAATATTAAACCCTGTTCCTCTATAACGAGCCACCAGTGAACGCATGGACAAGCCAAAAACGACTAACTGAAATGGAAAACAAAAATCCAGATCAAGAAAGTAAATTACTTTCTCGCAACTCTACCTGTTTGGCCAGATTGAGATAATAATTACTGCTGACACAGAATAAAAGGGCGGAGTTTCAAGTTGCATCACTCACAGAAAGTTACAGATATTTGGCTTTCAGGTCAAATTTCCAGATGAACCTAAAATGCACAATAACATTTACTAACTTAATGTGACCTCTAAGCTTATGAATGCAAAATATCCAACTGTTCATAGTTTCACTACTTTTTCTGCCTCTTTTATGACATTTAAACTTCACAACAGGTGTTTGAAGCACAACTTGACAAGTAAATGTCAATTATTCAGTCAGAATTGACTCTTCAACAGATCTCCTCATCACACTGTTCACCTTTTGACCCCGTGAAACCCAGACAACGCCCAACCGCTGATCAATGGCACCGCGACACAACGAGGCTTAAGAAAGGGCGTTCTGAGACTGAAGGAGAGTCATCGGCAGGTTGCAACAGAAACAGCCTGAATAAGAAAAGTGGATTTCTTTTGGCCACCTCCCACACTGGGGATGGGAATCGAGAACTGGTTATTGTAGGGGAGTGTTTTTTTTGTTGTTGTTTTTTTGTTTTTTCTTTGTTGTCTGGACTCGTTCCAATCACAACCAAACAAGTTAACAATTTTGGTTTCTTTCATTCATGATGACCTTAAGTGATATGTCTAAAAAATAAAGCTAATTATTTTATTTATTAATTTATTTTTAGTAAGCCTAGTGTTGCCTGCTGTGGTAGAGAGCCTGGCTGTTCTGGTGGCTTCTTCCTAACCCAGTGGTCGTCCTTCAGTGCACTCAGATTAATTACACATGACTAATTTAAAGTTAACTAAGGCAGACATGCGACACGGCCGAGTATTTCAACAAACACGGTCGTCGGCCCTCCCACCTCCTACATAAACACATGCGTTTGAATTTTAATTAGCTTTATTCTAACGTTCTTCTCACTTCATTAACATACCGTGCTGCCTCAGAATATCCGCTATGCATTAAACATGGCTGGTAATGAATGTGACCAATTTGATACCGGCTTGCTTTGATCTACATGAAGGATCACAAAACATAATTAGTTATAATCTTTGTGTGTGTGTGTGTGTGTGTGTATGTATTGGTATGGTATTTGTCCGTGATTTGGACCAAGGTCTGATGCAAGCAGCTCTTGTTTTCTAGTGGTGACAGAAATGAGCGCATCAAATCGTGGAGGGCTGTTTGCCGGCCGGCCGAGCCATCTGCCGGCAGAACTCATCATTTAGGCACCTTAAATAACAACAGGCCAGGTAGCCACCAGCAGGCTTCAGTGAGTAGACAGCCTGCCAGCCAGCAAGTCGACACGTCAGCCGGCTTCTAACATATTCAGCCAAGTCGCAGGAAGCAGCTGAATATATTTGAAATGGATGAGTTTCAGAGTGATAATCGTGGTTTTCCCGTGAAAAGAGAGCAGAAGGGCAAGCAGAGGGTTTGGCTGAGAGGGTAATGGGGCTAATAGAGCTGGTAAATGAAAAGTCAGATGACGATAACGCTGCAGCTCATTCCGTCTACGCTCATGTGTGACCCTCTTGTATATGTATGTGTGCGTAAAAAGAGAGCAAGAGGAAGAAAATAGATGCCAGCAGTTGAGCAGGAGGGAGGGGTAGGAAGGCCAGCGACCTCCCTCTGGGTCTGATGAATCCTTCACAGTTCTGAGAGATTGATGAAACATTCATGACGGACGTCATCCCTTTCTGTTTCCCCGTCATGGTTTCCACCGCCCCATCTGCGTGACTTCCCCTGTCCTTATATCAGATGGAGACGTGGATTTCATTTGTCCAAAATAACACACCTCTGTTTATCTTCCTCCCGTTGGGCACATTTCCATTTTTATTCTTTCGCCGACACAGATTGAAAATGCTTCCGACGAAAGTAAATAATTTATCCACGTATTAACCTCCATACTTGAGGTGCAAAGCTTGTGGATATTCTCCGTCCGCCTCACACAGGCACATACAAAGGAGACATGAACGAACTGTTTATGATTTATTTACTACTCGCCGGAGATGGTTCATAATGTGAGCTTCTTCACACATACACAGACATGCGTGTTTAAGTGCACCGTCAACAAACCAGGGATCAGTCTCTCTCCCATCTGCTGAGTGTGCCAGTTTGCCGCAGGCATTAAGACACCTTCATTTGCTCCCCACACAGCGGTGGAGAGCGAGTCACGCCACAATAGCATCCTCAGCTCCAAACTGGAGCAGACACTGTAGTAACAGGAATAAATTACTCCATCTCCACGTAGACAATGTTGAGTAAAATGTAAATGAGACTGGAAGGAAACATAGTCTAAAGTTAAATCTCGCTGCCATTTTCTGCAAACATGGTGCAGATTGTTTTTAGAAACCTTATCTCCAGCTTTTTTCTTTTTACAATGGATTTGGGGAGCATAAGAAACATCCCAAGAAATTCCTTGCTGCCACATCCTCAAATAATTCCTGAATTTCAAATCTTCAAGTAGCTTTCGGGATTTGTGCTGTTTAAGCAACATCAGCGAGCGACGTGGCAGAATCGGTGGATGGGACGCCAGCCCAGGCCGCAGGTTTGAACCGTGGCTCTTCGTTGGGTTTGATCTCATTCCAGCTCACGTGCACCAATGTAGGCGTCTCTTTCCTACGTCCCTAAGTCTAAATTGGATTGGACAGTTTGGGGATCGTGGCCTTGCGCTCCACTCTGGATATGAGCACCGCAGTGCAGATGGCCGTCAATGTGCTCCCATTAGGACCCCCACTGTATGGATTTTTCTTTGAATATAGATGCATTTCACTCTATAATATTGAACTATCCTCACAGTGACCGTACACACATTCACCATGAGAGCTCCATTTTTGTCTGATTAGTCCATTATCCTCCATTTTAAAATCGATATCCCAACACAGGTCTGTCTGCCTGATGGCAGAGACAAAACGTATGTTTTCTCAGAGTCGCGCCATTAGTTAGTCATCCGACACATTTTTCATCCGACTTCAGCTTGACTTCTGACGTACTGCAGTTTCCGTTTCACACTTCTGAAAGTTTTACAGCAGTTTTAATCTTCTCTGTAGCGTGCTCAAAGCTCACCAGGTGATGCGCTGCGAGGGCTTATCTGCTGTTTAGCAGGTCACAGGCGACCAGCTGGCTAAGCCCTTTAGATAGTGACCGGAGGCGCCCCTGACGTTATGTGACTCGCGATATCTGACACAGATAAAAGCTTATTACAGCCGCACTTGGCTGATGGTGCTTATTGCTGCTCTGCTAGAACGCCTGTGGATGGATACAATAACAAGCAGGCAAGTTTGCAAATATCATCCGTCTGGACCGTATCTGCATGGCCGCCTGCTCTGAGTTCTCAGGTGTTTTGTCTGTAAACTGAGGTGCATCTGCAGAAGAAACGACGTGGAACAAGCTGGCAAAGAGTTGTGAAAAACACCGTTTTAGCTGTTGATTTCCGAGTTGACAAAGTTGACTGTGTGTTTTGGAAACAAACCACGTCTGTGTGTGGTATGTCATTTGTTTGTGTGCGCAAGTGTGTCTGTGAAATACGAATGTGTAACAGAAATGGTCTCTGACGTCCAACAGCTCACAACATAACAGGCTGTCAGAGCCGTCCTGCCACAGAGTCTACACAACCGTTTTGCCGTTTCATTTGCTCGTCTCCCTAATGAAATTTTCAGAGTAATTTAAAACCTAAAAGAAAGCCCCTTTCCGTTCCCCCCCTGTCTTTTCTTTTTAATTAGCAATGTTGAACATTGCAGCCTTATGAAAGCTGCAATGTTCAACCTGTCAGGGTAGGTTAGGATAACTGACTTTCTCTCCATTTGCAAGTGTAAGTGCTTGTACATGCGTGTGGTACATATGTAAGCTCTGCTCCCTGGAACAGTACATCTATCCTTGCGCGCATGTTTGTGTGTGCAGAAAACACCATCTGCCTGTGGCTGCTGAGCTGAAATCCCTGAAAGGCTCTTGTTCCCATTTCGGAAACAGCTGATCAGTCATCCAACAAGCGGGCTGGCAGCTACATCAAAGACAAAGTTGTCTCTGGAGAACCAAGTGTTACTCATTCAGATAGATCACGCATACCAGCAGTGACTGGTTCAATCTTGTCCTTAATGGTATTTTCAATATGATAAAAATGTTACACCGTATTATAATGAGAAGAGCAGAAGTTTTTATTGTCTGACATTAAAACCCTTTAGCACATGGTGCGTTACATACTCCCGTGTCAGGAATTTTAATCGGGTTAAATCATTTTTCTACTTTGGATCACGTTTTACGATTAAAATTTATTTGCTGTGTGTATCTGGCCGCTGTAGGAATGCGACATCCAAACTGGGAAAACTTGGCGCCTGTGTCGCTGCTGTCAGCTCTTAACCGAGCGTGGCCCAGCTCCAGTCAGAGACAAATTATTAGACCTCAGCAGAAACCTGCACAGGGGACTCGCCTCGGCCCGGCCACGCTAATTAAATCTTCCAGACAGTCCGGCTCTTAATAAAGCCTGACATGACAGCTTGGCCTGTGAATGTACGAGTGACCCAATAACCCGGAAGTCGCCCGATGTGTTTGTATGCATGCAGATACGCTGTGTGTGTGAGACACTTTTAGTAAGGGTCTTGCCATTGAGGGAAGGGGCAGGCACCCGTCCACTGCTGAAAGAGAGGTCACTGTCTGGGGGTGTGGGAACAACCGTGACTCAGCAGCTCTGCGACTATATTTGCAAAACAAATTACTTCTCAGAGGACCGAGCACTTGTTGTCTCTTCCCCGCTTACTTTGCATGATATGGATCAGATGCAGATGCTGCGATAATTAAATCAGTCCTTTGAAAGAAGTAATTAGTATTTTTGCAGTTTTCAAATAAATCCTACATGCTTATGAAGAACATTAAATATACATCTGTATGCAGATGTGCTGCAGCAACTCCTTATGAAATCTTAAATCTCTTGTGCTCACAAATATCCAGCATGTGCAATTCTTATATTTTCCAAAGACTTGGCCAACAATAAATGGCAAATATTTTAATAAAATCACTACAGTAGTCCATTTAAATGTTCAAAACACGTAAAATCCAAAACATAAAAAGGGTCTACTATGTTTGCCTAGTTTAAAAAAAGTATAATAAAATTAGATCTGTTGTTTTTTTTTTTCTTAATCTACAAAAAATTAAATTTTTGCCTTTCTTGAATTGCGATCAAAGGCTGAACAAAATCATTCCAAGTGCTGTAAAATGTGGACATCTGTGTGAGACTGTAGCCTATTTTATGTGTTATTCAGGTCCAGGCGTGAAATGTGACTAATATGTACAAAATATGGATACAAATGGTATGATGATTCCTCTAAATGTGTGTATGAGTGGACATCATGAGTCTTTTAGATTGTACTCTTCACAAATACGTCTGAATAGCAGTTTGTATGTTTACATATTGCGGATGCTCACTGTGTCAGCAGGAATGCAGAGAAACTCCGACCCACTGACCTTGATTACTGCAAGTATGGATGCATATAAATTACCACAAAAAAACCCCCCGAAACAATTTATATGCAATGGATTGTGGGTCAAGGGCAACAAGCAGCTAATAAGAAATGCATTTTTGATTAGCAAATTAGCTTCATTACTGACCCAACTTTATGCTTTGTTTGATCTATTTTGACTGCGTATTTATGAGTCTACAGAAGTTTTTTTTTTAACAAGCGATAATTAGTTGAACCATATTGGAGCATGCAATTATCTCTGTGAAAGAAAAAAAAAACAAAAAAAAACAAAACAGGTAAACTGGGCCACGTTCTCTGAGAAAGGCGTTGACCTATATTCAGAAGCGCGGAGTATTTAATAGAGCAACTCCTTCACAAAACTACAGTTTTGAAATATTCATACTGCTACTGGTGCGGTCGTGTTACTCGTTCTCTCTCTGTCTCTTTCCGCGACATTATTAAGTTTGGTAATTTTCAGCTTTTAAATCCAGCATCCCCGAGACGGGCGAGACAGATTTCTTCAAAGGGGAGTCTGTGAAATGCAGAACCCGTTCTAATTCTGCCTGGGCACCACACCCACGGCTGCTGCCTGGGCTCAGGGCAAAAGCAGCAGGACAAAGCTTACAACTACGGCTGCATGGGGCCAGCCTGAGAATATAGGTCAGTCTGCTTCATAGATGAAAGATGGCTCTTTGCAGTTTGCCAGAATGAAAAGCAGCGTGTAGGTACTGTAAAGATAGACCAGCTGCCTTTTGGTGGTCATCCCAGCGAAAGGCAGCTGGGATGTCCACTGGGAGGGATGGAAGAGGGCATGTAGAGGGTATATGCAGAGTGGAGGACGAGTATAGCTGGAGATGAAGTGCAGGGAGAGGCATGGGTGGAGTATGCGCTGCGGGTGAAAAAGAACTCGCAGAAACAAGAGTGCGTTTGGTGTCTGGCAACCAGCGTCGGATTCTTTTTCTTAGTGATGAAAGGGAAATACAAAAAGCAAGCTGCCTTTCTCTGAGCAGCTGCAGCTGGCACACAATATCATCCTCTGTTCGCCTGTGGCTGGTGGTGATGGGCGAGGGCCCACTGTTAATATTGCACTCACAGTTCATATAACCTTTTGTTTTCTTTATGAGTTCAGACTGATTTGGTTTTGTAACGCGTTTATATTTCCCGGATATTTCCACTAACGTTGTTAGCCACTTGGATTGTTTTTGTTTTGTCGCCACATTTTTAAATTAAAATCTCTCTTAAACCAATTCATCAATTATACGATCAACTGCTATAAAGCTGCTTTATACGCAGGTGATGCTGTGTGGCGATGCTTTTCCAGTGTGCTGCTAGATCTGCAATAGGGCGACAACTCAAGCTTAAAAGCATTTCTGAGGACGCAAATACAAAAATTAGGTTGGCACTGGATGATTTCTGGTACCAGGGATGGCAAAGTTTTAAAAAGTTATGATTAAAAATGTGTTTTCTGTCTTGTTCCTTTCGTTTAAAGTGAAGTTCTTTCAATGAGACAGCAGATAAAGAGGCAGGGTTTTCTGCCTGTATGGAAACAATCCCATGCAGCTTGTTGCTGTGCATTTCTGGTCAGCTGGCTGAAAGACAGCATTTACATATCAGCTGTTTGCCAAGTTATTCTCTCACTAATCACAGGCAATCGCAGCTTCAAAACTAAAACACTGTTTCAAAACTACAGCTGACAAGCCACAAACTCAACGCTCGCAGCCTGGCTTCGAAAGTTGCACAGGCCTCAAATGTTTAGCCAGACAACAAGATTTGTTACTCCAGCAGAATAGATTCATACAGAATTTAAAAAGATCAGGATAGAAATAAGTGGAAAGCAAGTTATGGGTGCTAATGTGCACAATAAATCAATAAATAGATGTCTATCACAACAGCGGTCATGATGACTGACTCTGCTTGATATTTGTCGTCAGCCACTGGCCCCCAATTTAGACTCACAGCAGGTATTACTGCATATTTGTTCACAACAAAAGATTTTTCAGACAGTCAAGAACTGGATAATGTAACCCTGACATTAGGGAATTGACTCCAGGTTTAGAAAGCACATCTTTACAAGAAATTACTCATTTTAAAAAAAAAAGCTGTGGCATTCTGACAGCTGGAGTCTGCAAGGAAATGAACAAAAATGAGAATAGGTTCCGAATTGTAGCCGAACCGAGCCAGTTCTTCAAATAAATTCAGAAAAGGTGTGGTGTTCTCAGAGAATGAAAGTTCAAAACATGCCTGATGTGTGAAGGTAAAATTAAGCCTGTTCCATAGATTGGTGATAAAAAAATAAATAAATAAAATTGTCCTTGTACGTAGTTTATCTCAGAAACATTCTGCTCTATTTCAGGTCACAGATAAGCACAAGCTTTTTGATAAGTGCCGTTTTTGGAGCTATTATTTAAAGAGAAAGTTCTTGTCAAAAGGCCCGGTTCCAGAGGCAGTGAGAAATATATATATGCACAGCAATCCTTCACCAACTCCATGTGCCTCCTTTCTTTATTAAAACCTAATTATTCTCATTATTCAATCAAATTAGTACCCCGTCCATTGCCTGGTGCCTATTAGTAACATCAGATAAAATTTTAAATGACCTGTAAAGGCTGAAATTGAACAAAGTGTGGTGATTATTTCCCCCTCTACGTTCAATCACTGTGCTGTTCGGAGCGCTTGGCCCTCATCTCACTGTCCCTCCTCCTTCTCTCCAAAGTCATTTTGTTACATAAGCAAAACAACAGCCGTTAGCATATTTGTCCACCCCTGCAACTCCAGCTAATTATGATATATTTTTTTAGAAGACAAAGAAAATCCCCTTATCATTTATCATTCAACTCACTCTCACACAAATTTCCTTGCATTGTGATTTTTTTGTTCAGTCTTTACAGCTGAAGAGTTTGGAAAGAAGGAAAAGACGTCTTTGTTTCCTGCTAGTGCTTTCATTTTGGTAGATTACACATAATTATGGCTTTAGCATCAGAAATTAGACGACTGAAAAGAAGAAAGGGGAAAGAAAAAAGCAGGATTATGTGTACGGATTGGCAGATTGGGGAATTGACGTGCGTGGGTGCGCCTGCAGAGGTGAGAAGGGCACCGAGGTACGAACCTGTGGTGAAGGGTTAAAGGGTCTCTCTAAGAATGATTAAATGTGAAGGGTCATTGCTGACAGAGACAGACTGTCTGTCTCTTCTCCACTCTCAGTCGCTTTAGCTGCCGGTCTAGACCAGAGTCTAATAGAAGAAACCAACGAGGAAAACTCATTACAACTCCTCCAGCGTCCTTACGTTCTGCAGACAAGATCCAAAAATCAATCCCCAAAATTAAAACATTCTCTTTTTTTAAATTTTAAAAAAAATTCTGTTCAGCCTTGTAATGTAAGAGTTTTACATTTTACATATAGCTTTCTCAGAAAAAAATGTGGAACATGTAATGGTTTCTCCTTGCTACTGCATCATTGAACAAAGTGATGTACCAGTAAATGATGTGATAGTGTCTATATGTCAAATCTAAAAGCATTTTTGCTGAACTCTACATCACATTAACATCATCAGGTCTGAATGGTTTCCAGCGAAGCATGTGCAGCAAAACTGTAGAGTGGGGAATTGTGACCTTTATCAACTTCAGTCTTGTGGTCTACGCAACCCTTAGAAATATTTGGACACATCAGCATAACATTAAATTGAACTGAAAAGAAATATAAATAAATAAAACGCATCGCTAACAACTTTTAGGCCATTTCCGCTTGCTTTGCCTTCATATTGTTATGAAAGGATTCCAGAGGTCACAATCTTCTTGTTAGCATAAACATGCATAAATTTGTTTTTTTCTTTATTAAATGCAGGGGTCAATGCCAGATTATTCTCATGCGCTGATCATAGAGCAAACAAACTGTGAAGTCAAGATAATGGGCGAGCTGCAGACGTTGGGGAGAAAATAAATTGGAAGATCTGTTTATAGTGACTTGCTAGTTTCGGATGCCGTGATATGCTTTATTACTGCGTTAGCGCCCGATCCTAATTGAAAGCTTACTGATCAAAAGTTTTCAACTCATTACCCCATATGTCAGACCCAGTCACTCAAGATGAATGTGCATGCAAAGGCAATTTGGATCAGCAAATAAATTTTACTTTAGGCATTGTGAAATGTTTGCCTTTTTTAAATTTACAAGAACAAACAATCCATCATTTTGTCACTGTTCACCATATCTATGTCACACATAACAAAAATTATTAGGGCTTTGGTTTGATCTATAGCTTTTCTTTAAACTTCAAACAAACCTAAGCTTTGTCGTGGTTGTTTAATGTGTAAAAGACATTAAAAATGTGTTTTCACTTGCATTTTTATTTCCCAAACTCTCATGCGGATGATGACTTTTACCTGCAGAGGAAAACGTCAGGCAGGTGCTGAACGTTCATGCCTTCCACTCGACTACTTTGACTGCTAAAGAAGAAAGCCAGATATTTTGTAAATCATTTCTTGTGAAAAAGAGAATGCCGGTACTCGGATATGTAATTTGTGGCAGGATGTCATACGTGGTTGACGTTGTGAGAACCTCAAGACCTGAGTGGGGCTGCGGACACTCAGGTGAGTTTTAATGATAATTATAACAATGTGACAACTCTTGTTAGTTGCCAGGCTTTAGCATTGGAAGCTAAAATGTGGTTTTGTTCTATGCTACCTTCACTGAGCTGCGGAAATAAGTACAGGCAGGTATTATTTGCTGCCACAAGCTGTTGAGGAATCGCAGACTCTTTATCTGTGGTCAAAGGATCATTGTAAATAAAAGACAACTTTTCCGAAGTATATCTTTCAGCCATGAGGAAACCAGAGAGTTTTATTAGAAGCTATATTGTGATTAAAAAGAGTAATATCCCAACTCTGAACAATGAAAAAAGAGCACAGAATAAGATTGCTATATTGGTGCCTGCCAGCTGCTTACTGTAGCGACTCACACCTGCTGCACCCTGGTAAGGTCGTCATCAATTAAATCCCACTGTAATTTGCATGGTTCTCCGTGGCTCCAATGGAGAAAGGCTAAATGTTTCATAGGCAAAGTCCTGCTGGTTTTTGTGGCCGCGACTTTCTCTGCCAACGTGTCTCTTTGTGTTGAGCAGCGAGGTGCAGAAGCAGCAGTGCAGATGAGCTATTGCAACGACTGGCTGGTCCCTGTTGTGTGCTGATAGGTTTCTGTCTTGTTCTGTTCAAACAGAAGTCTAATCAGGCACTTTAACAGGCTGCCTAGTTCAAACACGTCACCCTCGGCAATGGGAACCTGGCAAACACACGACTTGTATTTATGAAGAAAAGCAAGTGTGACAGACCAAGCTAGTTAGTCTTGCGGACAGTTTAAAAAATGTATTTATTGATCCAGTTCTGACCTGAAATCTAAAATTATTATTATTATTTTTTTTAAATGAATGATGACTGAGGGCCCATAAAAGAGGTGAAATAAACAGAACTAAACCTCAGCAACTCTAATAGCCTGACCCCAAACGTAACAACAGAATAAATGCTGGTTGAGAAACTAAGGAAAAAAGGGAACTTAATTACTGCCTTTGGAGTTAAACGCTCCAAAGGCAACAAAAAGACACAAGAACTGTTCTGGCTCGTCAGCATGGCTAGTGATGACAGTAAGTTGTTTCTCTGCCATTAGTAGCACATACACAAACACAATTGGCAGCACTAAGACACTCCTCCAGGCTATGACTGGTTGTTTCTAATTAGCACTGGGAGAAGACAGAGAAGCTTGATTTTTTTTTTTTTTTTCAGATCATCCGTCTCACACTATTAATTTTAGATACATGTTAAATTGGTTGTGTGTTTGTGTAGGTTTTAATGCAAATTACACACCAAAACTCATCCATCTTTAGGTAGGAGAATCTAACAAACACCATGATGCCTGAATATTTCACCATCTGTGGTGTCAGAAAAGGAAGGAGTAAGTTTGAGATGTTGAAGTTTGGTTATTATCTGGGCTTTCCCAAATTGCTTAAGCATTAAAGTAATACAAAAACGCTCTAATATTATTCTGACAATGCGCAATTTGACATACTTCACACACGGCAAGGAAGAAAAGGCGATTTGGTTTATTAAGCGGCGTATGTCAAGTTTTAGTCTCAACCATCAGTGTGGATCCATGAGACGGGAAGCGAAACGACAGCCCAAGAGTTTGTGAGTGAGAACGGCCGCGATCCGGCTGAACCTGGTTCTGGGTTATTTGAAGTTTGGCAGGTTTGCAGTGAGCCCACAGCCAGATCTCTCACACACATGGATGAATGCAGCACACACTTACAAAGATCACGCCTCTCTGCGTTAATCCCTTTGTGCTTGGTGGCTCAATTCCACTGAGGTTAATTAGCGATAATAAGAGGAAACCACCGATCTGCCACAGAGCGAACTCCTCTAATTTATTATCACTGAACCCTTTATATTCCTCACAGGCCCTTCTCCTTTTCTTTCTCGCACCTGTTGTGTGTAAAAGTGTGTATGTGTCTCAGTGTGGATGCATGGCTTGCATGTGTAGGAGGGATGCTGCAGGTAGTGGAATATGAGTAAACCTTGAATTGATTTTATTATATGCATAAAATAAATGTATGCTTATAGTAAAATAAGAAATAAATGCATTTTTTGTTTGCTTATATTGCCAAGAAGAAATTCTTCTGTCTTTATAACGTTGTGCTGAATGAATGTTAAACGAACCCGAGATCTGGTCTGATTCAAAATACTCTGAAACAAAGACCAGTTACAGCATGTATGACCTGTGAACAGAAAATTACTGCAGAAAATACGTGTGTGAGACAATTTTTGGAAAGCTTTCACTCTGAGAGTTTATGTGCACTTGAGTTGAGAGTGTTATTGCGAACCGGTGGAGTCTGGCTCGTCTTCTCTCTTTTGCTCCGTTTTAAAAAGCTGCACACAGTCACATCTTACTCATCAGCGCTGGGACTCAGATCATCGCTGGATGTTTTTATCTGGGTCTGATATCCTGAGGCTGCCAACATGTCCTCAAAATGAACTGTAACTCGGTGCAGCTCTTAATCAGTTTTCCTAAAATATTGTTTAAATAAGAAATATTAGATGTCATGACGTGTTGTTTGGAATTAAGTCATTGTATTTGCTTCTAATGCACAGCTAAGGTCAAAATTACCATTACCCAGGGTTAGACATAAAGTGATATGTTAATTTTTTTTTTAGCATTTTGGAGGGCTCCAAACTTCAAACTAATATGAGAGCTCAAAGAGTGAAGAGAGCTCAAAATTAGGGTGATGGTAAGGAGGCCTTACCAGGAAGGCTTTAGTGATTGGAGCTCATCACTAAAGGGAAATCATTAGATGAATAGAAAAAGTTGGTCAGTAATTAAAGGATTTTGAATGTTGCAATGCCAATTGAGATTTTTTTTATTATTATTATGAAATTACTGAGAAGAAAATAATTTTCAACTTGGCATTTAGTATTGAAATGTCAAAAAAATTGACTTCTTCTTCTTTGCATCGTTCACGTTGTTTGATCATATTTCTCCTTTAGCTGGCTGTAAAAGCTCCTCCAATGTGTCATATGATCAGCGACTACATTAAACTTTAAGCAATAAAGTTTAACAAAGGCTGCTAGTGAGTCGTCACTTGGTTGTTCTTTTACTTGTGTGAAGGTTCAGATTCAATTCAGAGTCCTTGAACATGACAACTTATTTATTTGAAACAAGAAGCCATGAGTGATTGTTATACGATCACTGTCAGATTAAAATGTTAAATGTAAATGTGAATTAACAGAGCCGCTGCTTCTTCAGCTTTGATATTTGCTTTGAGTTTTGAAACATCTAAGGATTTTTTTGTCTGAGTTGATTTTCAGTTTCCCCCCTTTAAAATGTCTGACAAGAGAAATGAAATGGCTGCATATCAGTGAAGATATGTGACTGTTCAGTCGGTGGCATGTGCTGATAAATGATCAATCATCTTTAGGTTAAAAGTCCTTCTAGGTTTGTGAGCTTCAGCAACAACTGTGAGCTACAAGCTGCTGCAGAGTCAGACTGTGACTGTGCATGCATCTGTTCAGCTGTGGCAAAGTTTAGCAAGAAAATAAGAAGCTGTGATGACATCCGAACAGAGGTTAAAAATATCCCTGGGCATGTTTTGGCTTTTTTACTCCTTCCGCTCATATTGATAGAAGGATCTATCATTGCCATCAGTTCTTTTTTTTTTAACTGGATTTCCTTCTGGTTCTCTGGTGGTGTTTCATGAAAATATGTAAATCTATAATTCTAATTAACATCAAATAACCCAAAGCAGGTCAGGTTTACTAACACTGAGAAAAGTCTCTGCTTTTTAGTACGAGAAATGTGCAACTTGCTTTAATGTTGTAGAACAAAACAAAGCAAAAAAAAAAAAAAAAATCCTCTCTGAAGTTATGCTACGATAAACAAATGATCAGAAAAGCTGAAATTCTTAAAATAAAATTTCCTTTTTTAACAGCGCTATCTTGGGATTCTCTGTAAACCACACAGCATCACAGAGTACTAGAGCTGCTCCCAGACTAATCCATTCTGTGGTGATGGCTGAGTTAATTACATGCAATGAAAAGTAGTTTACTGAAACAAACTGGATGTTGCTCAAATTAAATTGTTGAAACAAAAAAAGAGAAGAGAGAGGTACGTTCTAATTCACTTGCTTCTCACAACATCTTAATAACTTTTAGGCAATTTATTTTATAACATGGGATCATAAATTCACTTACACCAATCATTAATTCATCTGGTGTAAATAAAGATCCTTTTATGATGCTGTGAGGTCAAAGGTCTCCATGACATCACAGAGTTTTCTTCCTGAAACTCAACCTTTTCTGGAACCAGAGTGGGTTAAAATGCAGGGAATGATGGATTAAATACCCTCCTCAATCATTCATGGCTGAACCAGTACAAAATGAATATGATTTTATTTTTCAGAAACTCTAATACAGAGAGATTAATGCCCATTAATATGAATATGTAAATGAGTCAAACGAGGTGCTATTCTCATATCTTGAGTTACCGGATGCTAAACGCTCCGTAAATGTTGTTCTGTTTCATTTTTTGTTAGGAATTACAACATAATATGTTGTCACACGATAATATAATATGAGCCAGAGCCAGAGTCAAAGCTTCATGTATTTAGGGAATCTGTAAGTGTGGTCTAATGTCCTAAATCAGAAAAAATAAAGAATTTAAATGCGACTTGAATCTAAAACGTGACTCACCATCTTAACTGCAAGATTAGATTTTAAGAGGCAAGATTTTGTCTAATCATCATGTCTTAACTCAGAGCTAAAAGACACAACAAACCAAATTTATTTTTAAAATCTTTGCTCTTAGATCAAGAGAAAAAGCCTTTGAGAAAGGAAGACATGCAAGCAGTCCGAAGCCTGTTTGCCATGGTGGTGATAATCCGGCAAGAACTCACAGGAGTAGCAAGACGTGTCGGAATTAGGATCGACAATCCACTGCAGTGGTTCCCAAAGTGTGGGACGCGCCCCCTGGGGGGCCGCAACGCCATTGCATATGTGTATAGGTTTATGTCTGATTGAACGATGTGGGCCCACTTGATTTTCTTTTTCTTCTTTGGGGGTTATTTGATTGTAATTCATAGGGGAGCCCAGGAAATCTTTGGGAACCACTGATGTACTGGAACTAGAAGTGACCAAAAGGGAGTGAGATTGTGACCATCATTAGTGACTTCAAGTCATAAAACGTTCACACTTTCTGAATAGCATTCGACAACAGAGAGAAGCTTCAGCGTGTTGTTACTGGATGAGTCCATCTTTGGTCCACATGGACCTGATGGGTTTGTGCAGAGCGAGTCATTAGAAGAATTACAAGCAGACTGCCTTTCGGGCAGGTTAGAGTCACTGAGATGGGACCATTAGCGTTTGCGGGCTGGTTGTCTTGCAGCAGTACAAGTGAAAAGGGAGAGCTTGATGAAATAATAAGCTCTGACACGCACTGAGGAACTTCACTTTCAAATTTTAAGACTAACCAAAAACAAAAGGATTAACATAACTGAGGTGAGTCTTTCAGTGTAAGAATCCACAACAAACAAATTGCTCATTGAAAGTGTGTTATTTTTCCAGAAGAATATTGACCTAAATCTCACTGAGTACTGACATAAAAACCTACAGATCTGAACTGATCTAACAGAACAACTTATTCTGTTAGATCAGAACAAACTGGGCCATTTGAGGATGCAAACATAATTGCATCCTTCTAGAAGCAATTATGTTTTGTACAATTTCTTATAAACTGCACACTCTTCCTTCCCAGAATACTTTCCATCCAATGCAACCAGAGCCATACATTTTTAATACCAAAGTCTTTTTGTGGTCACTGTGCAGTATATGATGAGGCCATATGGATCCCCTTTTTCAGAGAAGTGAGACAAGCGGGTGTGCTGATGCATATGCAGGCGGTGTGGCATTTTCAATCAGCAGCGCATTCATATTTATGTCGGTGTGTGTTTTCTAATTTTCCGGTGCATATAGGTCAGTATGGCTCTTTGTGTGTTTGGTCATGCACTGCCACAGATCATTAATAATATATCAGTCCTACTCTCGTGCATTTAACAGTTGGTTTCACATGCTTTACTCACATGGCTTCTCAGCCGGAGAGGGACGGAGTTGTCATTAAAACATCTCTTTCCATCAGCAAATTCACCTCTGTTCAGTGTGTGCAAAGAACACGTTCAAGTGTCAATCTCAGTGTGGGCTGCCAGCAGGGTGCCAGTCCAATCTACTGTACAATTTTACTGTTTGTAACAATAATAAAAAAAAAAAAAACTGCTCCCTTGCTACTGTACAAAGTAAAACCGTTCATGTTTGAATTCAACACATCTAAAGAAGTTAAATTTAAATCAAATTAAATGTACAAAAAGTCTAAACGTACACCAATGTTTTAGTTATAATATTCAATATGATTTTATTTGCAATAAATAAGTTTATATGCTTGGATCAGTCTACATCATAGCTTGAGGGAAAAAGTCAACAGGAGACCATTGGCCCATTTTATTATTTTATTTATTATTTTTTTGCATTGGTGTGTTGTCTTTTATTTAAAATGCATTTAATGATATTCATATTTATTTTTAAGGACACAAATACAACAAATTGTGACAAGACTTCATGTTCTACAAGACATAAAGTCATAAGTGTCATGTTGGACAATATAGTTTGATCACAGCTCGGTTTGGTCAACCTACACAATTTATAATGATTTTATTTTATTTTTTCCTGCAGGGGCTTTCAATGTTCTCTGCCTTCTTGTGTGGGATCTCTCTGGCTAAAATGGATGGATGAAAAAATATTGAGGATTTTTTTTTATGTTTCATAAAGTCTGACGGTGACTTTTGTTTGAATAAAAACAAAAGGTTTTGCTTTTATTCAAAAAGGCACAACCAGTGAATTCAAATGCTAAAAGGTGTTTGGTCGGAGGTAAAATTTTGTCAATTATTTAAGAAAAGAAAAAAAAAAAAAAGCACAACAAAAAACTGCTTAGTGTTGTGGAAACAAATTGCCAACCACTGTTAGATGAACACACATGGGGTTGTTTATATATTGGCAACCTTTCCACACCATGAATAATGAACAAGTCAGAGTAAAACAGAGTTAACTCTGGTTTCATACCAAAGACAAGGAATCCAAAACAAGGGCGACACAGTCTGGCGGCAACAACGTCCAACCTTGTGTGTCTTCATTTGGTGAGAGTTTATTATCACTTAGAATAAGAGCATAATACAACCGGCAGATTAATAAAGCTACAATATTTTACCTTATAATAAAACTCTCCACTGCAGTAGTTCTGAATGTTATTAATGGAAGAATAAATATGATCAAGAAATGAAATCCAAATCTATCATCTGACTTGTAGAGGCTCAAACCCAGAAGAATGGATTTTATTAAAATACTTTGAGCAATAAGTAAGCTGTCTAAATTTGTTATTATAATTTGAATCAACCCTGTCTCCACCTTCACGTTTGAATAGAGAAGTGAAAAGAAAGAGGAGAAAATAACAAGAACTGCAGAAAAGAACCAGCAGAGGAGAAGACGGTGAAATAGGTGTGTTTATGAGCACCAGCATTAATCTCTGTCAGGGTTTTGGTCAATATTGTCTGTGGTCTCAACCAGTGGATGTCAGTGTAAATGATTGATATGGCAATAATCTGTTTACCCATGTGGCTCAAAGCAGTGGTGTGCTCTGGAATATTGAATAAAAAGCACAAATCCTCTTTGCTTTGCAATACTTCACAGGTTCATGTGGGCAGACAGACACGCTGACTCTCACCTAGAGGTACAGCAGTGAGCTGGTAAGGCTGCTGGGCGTTAGTTAAAAACAAAGTCTTTAGCTAGATCAGTCTGAAGCATCCCTCCCGATGGGCGAGATCTCCACTCTGTTTCAGCTCTGCCTTTGGTCAAAGATCTTTGCTATCCTGTGTTCACACTCGCTTTGCAATCACCTTGGGACACGATAGCAATGCCCCACTTGCACTGAACTAGAAAGGATGGAGACTCAATCTGAACTGATTTTTTCCACCTGCCTTTTTCTTTTAAAAATGAGCACAGCAACAACAAAAACAGAGATTTATTCACCTCGAAATGAAATCAGACTGACCCGTATGAGAGGCTGAGGAGAAACAGAAACTGAATTAAAGTATTCGACATCTGAAGGTGGAAAAACACGATGTTTTCAACCTAGCATAGATGCAGCAGAAAAGGGAGTTGTTTTTCTTCTAAAGATGGACAAAGACGTTTTGTATCCACATTTTCACCTTCTTTGGATTTGTAAAAAGTGTACTGTGAACTAAATTAATGTGTTAACTGTTCCAACAATGCCATGTGGAAACACCATTACTGGACGACTCGAGCGAAGTCTCGACATCTTTGCCGTCACTCTAGTCGCAAAGTTGTGTCACCGAATTTGGCTTTGACTGAGATTTGCCCTCTGTGATCTAAATAACCTGCATCTGGCTCAGGGCTGAGGATCTACTGAGAGGCAGATAAGACGCAGCTCCGCTCCCAAGGCCTCAGCCGCTGGCGGAGTCGCTCTGACTTCTCATCTGCAGCTTTTGACGCCTCCACCCACCTTAAGGCTGCAGGCGTCTCTTGATCTCAGCTGGTCAGCTTATCGGCCAGAGTTGCTGCTTCAGAGACTCTCACCCACGTACATGCGCACACACGTAAAATGTAGATCTGATTATATTACTACGCTTTAAGGCTCGTCTGAAATCTCAAAAACACTTGCATGAGCTCTTCAGTAAACGTGAAACATCCAGTGGATTTTTATTGTGACTTTTTTTTTTTTTCCTGTAATGATGTAATTTTTGACTGCACAAGTTTACTTGAACGCTTGTGTGTCATGCTATGCATGCATACACAAGCATTTCCTATTGAGACTCTGCCTGCAAGCAGTTCATGTTTAAAATGTATTTACATCTTACAGCTGCAGTTACAGTTTTTATAACCGTTTACTTATTTTAAATTGTCTATTAAACAATGTAAAACAATAAAAAAAAAACCAAACTGCTTCATTTAATTTTTGCTGGAAATTCCCTCATTTCAATAAAAACAGTACCGTGGAGAAGTGGAGGAACATGATGCACTTCCCTCCCCATCTCTCTGAAGGAGGTGATGATGCTCTCTGATGGCTATTTTAATGTCGGAATCGATGCGACACGTATTGGATCGTGCCCACGTTATTGATGATCAAGCGGAGAGGAGCGAAAAAAGGTCAGCAGAATAGAGGATGAAGAGCCAGCCGCTATCAACACTCACTCTCGGCCACTCAGTCATCCGCCGGAGGATTTACTGCTACATTCGCACATTCTCTAACCTGCTGATTGTTCCAGACGTCTCAGCAGGGGGGGACTGCTTTGAAAAATCTTCAAAAAGAGTAGAAACCAAATGGTGAAGTTCTTACATACATCATCCCTCTGGAACATCTGTTGAAGATTTAAGGATTGCAAAGCAAAAGAGAAAATGGATCAGCTGCCCCGAAGAATCAAGTCAAGCTTGATTGTGTCAGTTTGGAAATGGAAAGATGTATTAAATTGATGTAAGTCACTGAATGTGTTAGAATCTGTGGTAACACTTTATTTGAAGGGGTGTGCATAAGACTGACATAATACTGTCATAAACATGATATGACACCTGTTATGAACATGAAAGAGTCTTTATGAATGTTTGACTGTTGTCACGAAGTGTCATTTGGTAAATAATGACACTTTTAATGCAAGTTTTAGCGCAGCGTTGCATTAAGTGTCATTATTTACCGAATGACACTTCATGGTAACATTCATAAACATTCACCTTGCTGTTCCTGTCAGGTGTTATGTCATCTTTATTTTATGAGTCTTATGCACACCCTTTTTAAACTAAAGCGCTGCAGAATCTTTCATTATGTTCTGACTAAAATGAATTAAAAAAGAAACCGACGTATTTTTAACATGGAGGGTGAATTGAAATGCATTGCATGCATTGGTGCTTATGCATGTTTAATGCTCTTCACCACTAGCACACTTACTTCACATATGCTAATGTCATTTTCTTCCACCAAACTAGCTGACAATGATGTTTTGGAAAATCGCCTATCGTACTCCTGACTGGCTATTTCAAAAACAGAACCACCTTATGCAGACAACCCCTTCGTAAGAGAGGTCACATTGCTGTACACCATAGGTGTCAAACTCTGGCCCGTGGGCCAAATTTGGCCCGCAGTGTAATTATATTTGGCCCGCGAGGCTATACCAAATGACTACGCGAGCTGGCCCACCGGTATGATACAGCGCATTCATTCATCGCTAATACTACAAATCCCATAATGCCTTGCTGTTGTTTTGGCGCGTCAATCAGGACGGGTCCCAGAAACGCCCGCTCCTCTGTGACAGTAGTTATAGCGATCTCAAGCTACAACTGTCACTGTAGAACCAAAAAGAAAGGCAGACAACAGGAGCTTTCTGGACAAGTGGGAGACAGAATATCTGTTTACATCTGTAAAAGACAAACCTGTTTGTCTTTTACAGATGTAAACAGATGTTCTGATATTAAAAGGCTCATTTGTTCAATGCTGGCCCGCGACTTTGTTCAAGTTTTACATTTTGTCCCACTGTGTATTGGAGTTTGACACCCCTGCTGTACACTGTTGACTTTTTCCCCCTCCTTTTAAGCCATTTCCTATCGTTTTTTTTGATTTCCTACAAGAAATAAAAAGGAATTTTGATGAGATGTGGTTGGAAGTGGAATAAATATGTGTTACAAGTCGTGGAAAGACTTAGTTCCAGACCGTCCTGCACCCGTACTCATGATCTCACACTTTTTCATTTATTTACTTTTTAATAGGGTCATATTACATATTTATGAGCAGTTGGGTCTTAGCTGCTCCATGCTAATGAAATCACTAAGCTAACTCAGGCAGAGAGGAGGGTGGACTTCCTGTGATGTGATTCTGTATTTCTCCATTTGTCTGTCTGAAATTCCTCATTTTACCTGAACTAAAAGTCACTTTCGGAGATAATTTGTCACGATGAAGATGAGCAAATTAAATATTGATATAGCCACGGCATCTGGTTCTCTAAATTTGTTGCACTTTATTTATGTTTTACTTCTTTGCCCCGAGCCTTTTATTCTTCAATTTCTCGCCCATACATAATGGATGCTGTGTGAGTACGTCAGGACAGAGTCAGACTGCGGGCCTTTTGGGCGCTGCAGCGAGCGAGAGAAAGAGAAACGTGGAGAGCCACAGACCGACCGGGAGTCTGAGCCAAGCCTTGGCAACTAAACAAACAACAAAAAAAGAAAAATAAGATTGCCTCTGGGAGAAAAAACTCATAGCTGACAGTGGCAGGACCACTGTTTATGACTCCTGTTTCAGTGAAAATAAAATGTCATAATGTTTTGCTTCATATCACTTTTATGCAAGTAGAACAGCTGAGTAAAATAATAGCCTTAAATCTCTTCCAATAGTGTTTTTATTTCTTATTTTTCACATAGCCATGCTCCAAGAAATTACAAGATTTCCTCTGTCATTTACCAAAGAAGAGATGTACCTGAAGTAGCTTTGAAAACAATATTGCTTTGGACAACCTGACCTACACACTCAGAATAAAAGTCATTTTGATCTCGAATGTTTTGAGCCTGAAGAAAAGACAAAAAAAGGAAAAAAAAATTGCCACTGTCACTTTCAGAACCACATGTGAATTTTACTCTATTATCTCATCGCTCTCAAAACACTGATGGCAATTTTGTTACAGTCTTCTTTACTTTTCATTCACAGCACAGGATGGAGATCTTAAAGCTGTTGTTTTTGTTTTGTTTTTACACTGAGATGTTAACTGTTGATTGACTTTTATAAAATTATAGTAACATGGAGCAAATATGTCTGAATGCCATGCAGAATATTTTTTTCTAAGGACCATAACAACAATGTCTCACAGGTTCTTTGAAAGAGGTTGTAGCGTTGAGTGAAACAGAAAATGAAGGGAATACAAGATGATCCACTTTCATGCATAATAGCAGATCTTGCATGTATAGTATCCTGGATGCACAGCTCCTTGAAATGACCCAAACCGTAAGATCACTAGCGCATCAACTCCACACACGTTTATATGAATATGCATATATGGGCTGCACAAGTTGGTAGCACAGCTGTCTTTCAGCAAGCAGGTTCTGGGTTTGAATCCAGGCATGCTATTTTTATTTTTCTATTTTTCCATAAAGCTTTTTCACATCTGTGCATGCATTTTCTCAGGGTTCTCTGGCTTCCAGTGTGTGTGTGTGGTTGTTTTTCCTGTGTGTCTGTATTGCCCTGGGATGGACCGACAGCAGATCCAGGGCTGCATTGACAGTGAATGAAAAATTAAAGCTTTTCTGACAAAGAAATAATTTCATTAAGATAATTGTTGTGAGTTGAACCATGAATCATCGACTTGTGCAGCTGTTCGAAGAGACATTTGCCCATTAAAATGAACTGTGGAATGACACCTGTTTTCGTTGATAGAGGGCGTTCAGACCCAGAGTGTATTGGCTTAGACTGGAGGGTGATAGACAGTCTTAAGACTTTAGGGATGTCTTTTGCTTAGAACAAGCCTCCTTCCAGGTATTGATTGATGGATAAAGCTAAGGCTGGTAGCTGAGCTGCAAGCAGCTAGGGAGCTAACTCCCAGTGCTCCTCGCTGCTGACACGGCCTGGACCGGCATCATTATTACAGCACTAAGCATTGGCAGTCAGGCTGCACTCTCCCCTCGCTCCCTCCATGATAAACTACTGACGCGACTTAAGGCAGTTAGGTTTTTCAGCATACATCAGCTCCAAAAAGAACATCAATTATTCAACTTCACAGTGGCCCATTGTAATTACTTTGCATTGATGGGCTGCCAGGCATCACGAACATAAGTCAATGAAATAATCAACGAGATGCGGAAACTGTACTCCTGCAACGTTGCAAGGCGCCGCCTGATTAGGTCGTCCTTGCAGCCAGGCAGGACAGTAAGCCACTGAGACAAAGCCTGCTGGAGGAAGAGAGAGACAGAGAGAGAGAGAGAGAGAATTTTTTATTTTAAAAACTCATTTATTCACTCAGTGATATACAAATAAACATTCACCACAACTTCAAATTAACACATTCATAAATGTTAGTTCTGAATGATTTAAAGTAAATAAAAAACCTTCATAATCCCAAATATTTTGAAAAACATTTAGTTCATCCATTTTTAAATAATATTTATACTCTAACATCACTCTTGCTCTAACCATACTCTTAAAAAGTTTAACACAATCAGTATTTTGTTCATTGTTAATTTTAAATTTTCTACTCAAATATATTGCAAGCTTTGCTTGACCAAGAAAAAAATTAAAGAGTCGTCCAATTTTCTTCTTTTTTCTTCCATATGAGAACCCAAAAATAAAGGACTGTTCTGTAAAACTTTCTCCGAATAATTTCCAAATATTTCTTAATACTGTAAATAAATCCATTATCCTAAGACATTGTACAAAACAATGAAAGATAGTTTCTCTTGATGAACAAAAAGGACATTTATCTGACACACCAGGATTAATAATAGAAACAAAAGCATTAACAGCAATAATACCATGCAAAATTCTCCACTGCAAATCACCAACATTTTTAGTCAATGGTGGCTTATAAAGTAATCCCCATACAGGTTTAAACTCAACACCAACTTTAAAAAAATCTCTCCAAGGAGTATCTTTTTTATCTTTCAATTTTACTTTGTTCAAAGTCTTCACACATTTCATATATAATATTTTTCCATTCACAGAATCCAAAGGTGTCCATTCATTTTTTTCTTTCTCTAAAAAAAGTCCAGGACATTCAAGATCCTTCAATTGTGGCTTAACACACAACTTAAAAAAGGGATCAGCTTTATCCGGTGTTAGAATTCCATCAAACCATCCTTTTATGAGTCTTTTATCATCTTCTGATAACATTTGCTTAAATGTCATCAACATAGTACCTACAGTTCTTAAAGAGTGAATCTCCAGTCTTCGAGCCAAGGAAACGGCATCATTCATTTCCGATCCAACAATTTCCAGCAGATGTTTCAACGTAACCACCCCTCTCTTCATCAACAGTTCAGGAATAATAGCCATATTGTCCCAAACTGAACCCAAACGAGATCCCTTAAGGATGGGTTCAAGTAACAACCAATGTAAAGATGTGGATGTCCCATCCCTCTTTGTCTCCATGAGGTTCCAAATTTTTAACACACTCACATAAAATGATGGTAAACACTTCACACTATATTTTGACATGTCCATAATAAACAAAGTTTTACCAAAACCTAAATTTCCCACTTTTGAAAAGAAAAAACCCGTAACATGCCTCCACAAAACATTTTGATCACCATACAAAAAACTCCGTAAAAACTGTAATCTGAAGGCTGCTTTCCGACTTTCTAAATGAATTAAACCTTGCCCTCCTTCTTCCTTTGATAAAAACAAAACACTCTGAGGAACCCAATGTAATCTGTCCCAAAAGAAATTTAAAATGATTGTCTGAAGTTTTACCAAAAGACCTGGTGGGGGTTCTAGAACAGATAAGCGATGCCACAAAATTGAAGTTACCAAATTATTAATAATTAGTGTACGACCTCTATAAGAAACTCTTGGCAAAAGCCATTGCCATTTCTTTAATTTAGCCTCCATCAGTTCAATAAAACCTTCCCAATTTTTCATTACTTTAAATTGATCTCCCAGATAAACACCCAAATATTTAAAACCATTTTTCGACCACTTTAATTCATCAGGTAATTTAGGTTCTTGTTTTGTCCACTTACCAACTAACAAAGCTTTACTCTTGTTCCAATTAACTTTGGATGAAGAAATTTTCCCAAAACATTCAATAATTTTGATTAGACTAAAAACATCTGACTCCTTAGTAATTGCCACAATAATATCATCTGCATATGCAGAAAGCTTAAAAGGTAAAGAAATTTCACTTAATTTCACCCCCTGTATCTTTTTCCTGAGTTGACATAATAAGGGTTCGATGCTCAAAGAATACAACATTCCTGACATCGCACAACCTTGGCAAATACCTCTCTTTACATTAGAAGGTGCACTCAAACCACCATTGACTTTCAATACACTTTCAATGTCACATTAGAGGGTTTTTATCATGGCAATGAAACCAGAGGAGAAACCAAAAGCCTTCAAACTATTCCATAACCACTGGTGCTCCACTCGATCAAAAGCCTTTTCTTGGTCGATAGAAAGCAGACCAAAGTTTAAATCCAATAACTTAGAGAGGTCCAAATAATCTCGAATTAAAGTTATGTTGTCTCTTATTGATCTGCCAGGGATACAATAAGACTGATCAACATGTATAACTTGATCAATCACTTTTTTCAATCTGCACGCCAGAACCTTCGAGAAAATCTTATAGTCAGTACACAAAAGACTGACAGGTCTCCAGGTCTTTATTTCCAGAAGATCACCCTTCTTAGGGAGAAGAGTGAGCACAGCTCTTCGACAGCTAAGGGGTAACATTCCCCTTGCCACGCTGTTATTGAGGACTTCCAACAGATCTTCAGCCAGAACAGGCCAACATGACTTATAAAACTATTCCTGGAGCTTTGCCATTTTCCATGCTCAGCAGCGCCTCCTGCAGTTCGTCCAACGTTAGAGCATGCTCCAAAGCCACATTGTCTTGATCCGACACCTTTGGCAAGTCATAAAGAAATTCTTCTGTTATCACAGAGTCTTCTCTATAATCACTGACATATAAAGTTGGAAAAAAGGTCCACAGCTCTTTTCCGCAGGTCATTAGGATCCGTCAATTCTTTTCCATCTTCAGAACGAATGCAATGGATGAGACGATTTTGTCCATTTTTCTTCTCCAAACTGAAGAAAAATTTTGAAGGGGCATCCATTTCAGAGATATTTTGAAAACGTGAACGTACCAGCGCTCCTTGTGCTCTAACCCCAAGCAGATCGGCTAAAACAGCTTTTTTCCGTTTGAGCGCCTGAATATGGCCTCGATTTCCAGTGGACTCACAAAAAACCTGAAGTTCCACAATTTCAGTCTCTAAGTTTTCAATAGATTTCACCATTTCTCTTGTGACATTGTGAGTGTATTGATTGCAAAACTGCTGAATTTTAATTTTGCCGATATCCCACCACTGCTGTACATATGTAAATTGACCTTTCATAAGTCTCCACTGTCTCCAAAAAAACATAAATCCTTCTTTAAAACAACCATCATTTAATAAAACTGTATTAAAATGCCAATACCCACTCTTAAGTCTTAAGTTATTTATAAACACATTCCCTATGATCATACAATGATCAGAAAAACCCACTGGACACATAGTGCATGATCTAAATATTTGTATCTGATGCCCAAAACAATAAAATCTATCTAACCTTGCCAAAGTAATATAATTTTCTTTATAATGAGCCCAGGAATATTGCCTTGTCCTTCCATTTTTGAAACGCCATACATCCGCTAAATCATAAGTTTCAATAATACGTTTCAATATTCTCCTTGAATGTAAATGGGGCTCCAAATGATTCCTATCTAAATCATCTATTGTACAATTAAAATCACCTCCTAAGATTAAATAGTCTGTTGATCCACAATTTAAAAGTGTATTTGCCAACTCTTCCAAGAAAACACAGCGTTCACTTGGATCCACTGGAGCGTATACATTTAGTAAAATCAACTTTATATTTTCATATGTAACAATCACTTTTAACAATCTTCCAGATACAACATCTTCAAACTCAATAGATACTGGAAGAAAATTCCTTGAAAAAAGAATAGCTACTCCTGCACTTAGTGAGGTTTTATGACTCAGAACAAGATTTCCATCCCATTCTTTTTTCCAATCAACTTCATTATCCACAGTGCTATGAGTCTCTTGAGCAAAAGCTATATCAAAGCTTTTAGACTTTAAAAGTTCAAAATACACAGCCCTTTTTTTCACATCCCTTGCACCATTAAGGTTCAAAGATGATATTTTAAAACTACTCATAATCACATAGAAAAAGATCCAAAGTAACAAGAAAAGACAGCATCTGACTGGCTGCTTTTTAATTTTCATATTACTTGATACGAGCTCTAATTTTCTGCACAAGTTTTCGAAGTCTATATACTTCAGTATCCCTTAACCCATCAGAAGTCCTTTGTCTCATTAACCATTTAACTGAGTCCACAAATAATTTTCTATTTGGAAAAAAATCATCTATGACCACATCCCGTTTTCCTTTTGTCACTTCCAAAAACCTTCTAATCTGTTCTAGACTGTAACCGTTAGAACTCTGGGCATCAGGAATAGAGGAATCAGAAGATTCTCTGTCGCTATCAGAGTCACATAAAGCCTCTGAATCACTTTCTTTTCCATTTTTTTCTTTTAACTGACTCTTCTTAGGTTTCACCCCTTTCAGTCCTTTAGATTTTCTTTTAGTGTTTGGTACTTTGAAAATACTTTCATCATCCCTGATCAAATTTCCTTCACTGTGAACTAAATCATCAAAATCCATTTCTTCTTGTAATCCTTCAGGTGTGGTCATTTGACTCTCTTCAGTCCCTTCAACAGAACTGACGACATCCTCAATGTCACGTTTTGCAACATTTGACACTTGTTGCTCTCCAGGTGAAACTCCTTCCTCATCATTAATTTCTTGAGCTCCTTCCCCGTCGGCAGCTACCGGGTTTCCCTCCCCAACTGCGCCCACTGTAGCTCCATTCACTGTATCCACTGATGTCTCTGGCGCTGGATCTCTGTTAACCTGAACAGTCTCGTTTTGAACTTTTCAGGGCAGTTGCGAACCGAATGTCCCTCCTGGTTACATCCAAAACACCTCATCGTTTCCGTTGTCGCAAAAATAGTGTAATCAAAGCCGTCAACCTTAAATTTCATCACTATGCTCAGTTCCCCAATATCATTTTTAAGAATCATAAACACTTGTCTTCGAAAAGAAACAACACGTTTCAACTTCTCTGATTTGCAACCCGAAGGGAGCATTTTCATTGCTGACACGATCTGACCGTGACGTGACAATTCCTTCAGCAACACTTCATCACTAATGAAAGGCGGCAAATTTGACAAGATTATCTTTTTTGAAGGGTTTATTAAAGGGAAAACAGTAGTTTGCGTATTTCTCAAAACAATTCCCCTCTCAACTACGCTGTTCACCTTTTCAATTGAGTCCAAAAAACAAAACCACTGCATTGTTCATTCTGGACGCTGCTTTCACACTCTCACACCTGACAATTTCCCCAACAGCCAACCCACACTCCTCAACCGAGAACTCCACGCCAACCGGTATCTTAATCCCGTGTCTTCGGGAAAGGCTCCTAAAGCCTGCAGAACCATAACTTTTCCCGGCCATCGCACCAAGCTGAAAAGCTTGGTGCAGCCGAAAAAAACACTATTTAAAAAAACACCAGTGAAAACAGAATGTGCTTAAAGTACGAAGAAGAAAAAAAAAAAAAAAGTGAAACACCACTGTGAAAAGTAAAGTTTAAACCTTTAGAAAACCTCACACTCGTCCTTCCACTCCACACATGCAGCAGACGCTCACGAATGCGTACTAGAGAAAAAGAGAGAGAGAGAGAGAGAGAGAAAGGAAAACACTGACAACTTGTAATGTAAACACTGATACTCTGGATGTTATGGTTTGTCTGACAGATGAAAATTCTGCTTCTTTCTGCACATACATTTTTAATGTAACCAAATCAAATCTGTGACTTGTTGGGCATTTTAATGTGCTGAAGGAAGATAGCATTTAGACACTCAGAAACATTGATAGGAATCGACACACAGGCACTTTAATTTAGAATTAGAAAGACTTATCAGTGTCTCCCTGTTTGCTTTTCACATCAGTTTATTGTTGCCGTCGCTTTTACAAAGCCTCTGCGATCACAACAGAATGGAGATGCATTTTTCTCTCAATCAGTGCAAAGGCAAGAGGAAATAAGATAAGGCAACCAGGGAAAGAAGTGTAAAGAGGACAGAAGGGAGAGCGGAGAAGATCTCTCTCCATGTCAAGTCTTTTGCTTTTTCACTAACTGGCAAACGCTCACTCAGATCTGAAGGAGAAAAGAGGAAAATAAAAAAGGGAGCACTACAGAGAGAGGCTTCTGCAGACAAAAAGGTGCTCTAGTGATTTTTTTTTTTCTTTCTGAGCCTGATTGAGACGTTTTAACCTCTGCTGACACATGTGGACAAAAAGAGACAGGGAATAGAAAAAGAAAAGGAAAGTGGTGACATGTGGCTGGCAGTTTCACTCACTCTGCTGGCGACGCTTTGTGTTGCACGCTCTAAAAGTGAGCGTGTGTGTGTGGGTGTGTGTGTTGGTGCACTCGTATCATCTGGGATTCCTTGGATGGGCTTGTTGCTGATAAATTTAGTCAACTTCCTCTTCTACATTCAGCGCCAATATTTTTTTTCTCCACCAGATGCATGCATTATTATCCGTGAGCATATAAACACAAAGGCGTCCCGATCTTTTCAGCTGGAGTTTGAGCACCATGCAGATAATACCACACTCTGCTGTTTCCCCCTCTCTTGCTAAATACTGATTCATCGGTAAATAATGAAAGCGTGCCTGCTCAGAGCAGCCAGGGAGTTTTGGTGTTTCGAAGAGATAAGAAATTTGTATTTTATTCACACCAGAAGTTGCTGGGGACAATCTGATATTCCTCATTCTCCTGGTCAGTAGTTTTGTAAATGAGCATAGTGCAGAGTTCTATCGGCTTAGTGGGAAGATACATCAACAGATACACAATATGTTTTATTAATGTCGCATTAAGTCCATTTTGAGTCTCACCGAGCTTCCTGGCGTTTTTATCCTTTGGAGAGTGCGGAAACCTTTTTTGCAGCATGCAACAAGAGATCTGTGTGGGCATTGTTGCAGAGAATGTGACGAAGCCATAGAAATCTGGAGTGTAATGATAGCAGGTGTGGAATTAGTCTGTTCCACTGTGTCCTCACTACCACAATGGAAGCTCTTTCGCAACAAGCTTTTCTCATCTCTGCTGGAAAATTTAACGTTGCAGTGTCAGAAACTCTGAAACGACTATGTCATTTGCAACACTTGCTTGGCATTAGATGCCAATATAGTGCGTAATAAGCAAGAAAGGTTGTATTTTACAGTTAAATTTGTCAGTAACCTTTTTTTCTCATAACTCTAAATGCCCTTGCTTTTATTTACAGGTCTTTGCTGAAGTATTACCACAACTTGACACCAGCAGAGACACCAGCAGAGATTGTTTTGCACATCTTCATTGTGAAATGACCTGAGCTCAGTTGGACAGGACGGAGGGCTCCTGTGAATAACAATATTCACGTCTTGCTCAAAAACTGTTCGAACCTCTGGGGCCTTCACACAATGTCTGTAGGAACAAAGATATTAACGAATTACTAATCGGATGAATGCAGAAGTCACACAGCCTGTTGACATGCACCAGAGTGTGTGATTCATCCATGAAATCTCAACAAATATGTGACAAAAAAGTGGGGAATAAAAAGGATGTGAAAGAATATTTTGGAGGCTCACTGCAGCTCCACATGCTACTTCAGCCCATTTCTTACTTTTGCTAATTGTCTCAACATTGCCATGTTATTCCACAGCTAAACCATGGTAGTTTAACAAAAACCTTATAAATCTAGCATCTCCTTTAAATCTATTTCTTTCTTAGCTTCCTTCCAAATTTCTCAGTTTGGGCAGCAGACCTGTAGCTCGGTAGCTGCCCTGTAACTACACTAATACAATCCCCTGAGGGGGCTCATAATTTATCCCTTGTAATACTTATTGAGAGGTTTCATTTGAAAAAGGCATTCGCACAAACACAGAAAACCACACGCGCAGACAAAAACACATAAGCAAGACGAGGCGAACGAGTTCAAAATGCTAATTTGGGACAAACATGCACAGGGCGTAAATCCAGTCCTCATTGTGCATTCAGCACATTGGCTTTATTTTGCAGCGGTGAGCCCCTTATTCAATTGAACTGCCGTCCATCCTGGCTAGCAAGCACGTACAGGGAGCTCCCACAGGAACTTTAGACTCCCTCTCTGTTTCCACACAGGCTGTGTGGAAACACTACGACAGACAGTGTGTTGTGACAAAACCCATTAGAACTGTAATGGCGTGATGTAGGTCTCTGCAGGGTCATTATTATCAGCTGAAATATGCCAAAATAATACTTTGTTTGAAGGAAGGTGCCTCTGTGTGTTTTTGTTGCCATTTGTTTGTGCCTGAATATGCGGCGCTGCCATTTATTCTAATCTATTATCATTTCTGAATGTTTATTTGTGGGAGAACTCTTCCTATGACAATCATCAAAGATGGGGATACAACACAACCTTTTTGGATGCAAATGTAAGAAGCCCACTTAAAGTTTCTTGGGGTTTTTTTCTCACTGCTGTTGCAAGTTTCAAAATTCACTAGACCTAGAATACTAAGTGGAACGCCCATCGTTGCAACATTTTTAATCATCTACCTTCTTCATTCAGTTTGTTTTGAGGATGGAGGTGAAAAAGGAAGCAGAACATTCCCATGGATGCGTGGACCGATCGGAGAGCTCTCCAAAACTGTTGAAAGTACCTGATGTATTCTGTGACCTCTACTTTTGCCCCAATTATATGCTCACAGCAGACACTTTAGACTCTTTAGCCTCTCCTACTTATGAATGCTGTCTTGGCGCTTTTGCTGAAACAAGTGTTTCTTTGATACTCCTGAGTATCTTTGTAAAGGAAGGAATGTTAAGTTGTTGCATTGTAAAGCAAAAACAAAAAATATGTATATATATTTTTATATAAATCTCTTTAAAAAAGGGCAGAACTGTTTAGTTACTTATCCCTTAAAATTGCGAATGATTAAAACACCTTTCACACTTCCAAAACGTCTCCATTTATACTCTGTATTTCTCAAACTGTTTTGGATCCTGGAACATTGAGAGTTTCTTTCACTGGAACTACGGGCCCAATCCAAACTCCTGAAATGCAACCAGAAACCACTAGCCTCCCTCTTATAACATTTATTCATGGCGAAATGAGGTCAGACGAGGTCAAATGGAAATCCCACATTGGACTGCTGTGTGCTTTGCACCACTGCATCCAAAACAGCCGTGGCAATTTATTTTTAGGCAATAAATCGCCTAAAAATATAACCTATAACAAAATCTTGAGTGAGACATCTCTTCAACAAATTTGTATTTACCTTTTAGTTTCTATTTGTCCCTGACCGCTACAGTTTAGATCTATTGTTGGACATTAGTAGCTACATGTACAGCAGCCAAGAGGAAGCTGGCACTGCACAAATCCCCATTAAGCCCGAGATACGGCAGATCCACAGTGTGTACCCTCTCATCTGTCCACTGATGGATGGTGAGAACTACAGCAGTAATGATGGGTGTAGAGACCACACAAGTCTAGAGAGCAAATATGAGGGTGTTTTGCCTCTTAAGGAGAGAGGTGGTAGGATAGAGGTGAGCAGTGAGCCCTGGTCTTGTTTGTTCTCATGCGGAGTTGGAGACCTCCTCCACCCTCACCAATCTGTACACACGACCAAGCCAAGCCACAACATGCAGTCTTTCTGCATCTCTAAATAGAGCTTCCACCCATTCTCTGCTAATCCTGTGTTTTTTTTTTTCCTTCTTGTTTTGTTCTGTTCTTGATTCCCAAAGCCAGCCTCCACTTGTAACAAGCACTCTACCGATAATGAGATCAAGACCTTATTGGCAACTCTACATTATAGATCTGCTGATTGGGAAGTTTTGAAGATTTCCGCCAAAGAAACATCCGGGGACGGTTGCTGCTATAGATGAAAGGTATGGTAAAGAGTGAGAGTCAAACCAAAACCTGCCCTGCTTTACATTTAATTAATGTTCTCACTTTGCACATCATTACAACAACAAGGGCATCATAATATCTCCCAATGCATACAGCCTGCACTAAAAGCAATTACGTTTCACCACGACTGTGCATCTTATCTAGATTTCAGTTCGTTAAATGCATTCATGAGTGAAATAAAGAATCTGTACCAGTAGAACCATTGAAATGGTAGAAAATGGCTAGAAAATCTTAGTATGATTACAATTATTAAAAAGTAAAAAAAAAAAAAACTTGATTTGTAGCAAACAAATCAAGTTTGTTCATACTGAGTATGAGGAGCTCAGTAGGAACCACTTCAAGACAAATGTTTAGGGATTTTCTTTCCTTTTCCCCTCATATTCAGCTGACTGACAACTTGCAACGCCTGATGTCGGAGGGCGAGCAAAAACCAAAACTTTTCAATGTTTTAAAGCAGTATTTCGTTTTTAAATCTTAAAACTCTTGTGGCTTGTTGCCACGAGGGCAGCATATCAGTAGGAAGAAACCTCCACTGCGAACACAGCGGTTTGATGGCTTTTTCCATAAAGTTAGCAAGCAGGAGAACTAAAGTATTTAATTCCAAAATGATTTTTTTTTTGTTTTTGTAGATGGAACAAGTGCAATTGAAAACAATCTTGAAATTGTTGCAAATGTATGAGCCAACACCTGGACTACTCGGTTTGGTACATTGTGACTCTTATTGTAATTTCGGTTTAAATGCAACATGAGTGTTTTGTAGATGTTTAGCAGAGAAATAAATTTAGTTTTGAGGCTAAATGATTGAGTCTCAGGTTGGGTCTCCGAGAGCGCTGCTGCTGTTTACACCATACTACTTGACTTTGTCCTACAAATCTCATAGAGAAAACTTGACAATGATCATTGACCTTTGCCATTTATTGCAATAAGAATCACTGAAGTGATTCCAAACTAATTCACTTTATAGCATTGTCATTAACTGCCAAACCAGTTAAGACAACAAAATGACAACAATGCTTTTTTCCCCCCCGGCTGACGTAAACTCGCCCTTTGAATCTCCCCAAATGATGCTCAAGGACAACAGGACAAATGTCTCCATCTGCGAGTGGAGCCCACAGATCCGCCGCGTGGATCTGTGGTGTATAGTTTAGCAGAAACTGACTGTCTCATGGGAAGCAGAGGGATGCCGCTTTGATGTCAGAGGACGTGAAAGATGCGGCTCTGGTGTTCTCTCACACATTCTTTAATATTCACTGAAGCTCAGCAACAGAACAGTTTGACATATTTCCAAGAAACCCAAAAACAAACCAGGAAGCAAACAAAAAAAAAACATTCAACAAAATAATCATCATCCCTCCCTACATCATATTCTCCAGCTCCATGAGATCATGGACATGAGAGTTTTTATCATTCGGGTCACAAAGCATTGAAAAAAAAAAACGGGGAAAGGGGAGTGGTCTCAAATCTTTTTCCAAACTAGTCATTTATTTGTATATGTTTTGTGATTATGAAAGCAAAGCTTCACTGATTTTGTATGTATTTAAATGAGGGGGTTTCATGCACCAATGACAGACATCATGCAGCAACATGTGGGAGAGGGAAGCATTACTCCATACACCTACCAACTGTTGTCTATGGATTCTCATTGAAATGTTATTAATCTGCAGAAACACTGTCACGCAAAATGTTTGGAACTTTTTAAAAAATAATATGGTGAAATAAGAACCAGCCAAAGTTGAACTCATAGCTGAAATCTATCCTTTGGGACCAAACAGCTGCTTTTTCCTGGAAAAAACTTTACCAGATCGAAGTCTGAAGATAGGGACGCTGACGTGAGGGCAAAAACACGACCGTCTTTGTCAAAACAACATATGGAGCTGGTGACAAATACAGGGAAGAAAACACAGACACTTTATAAATCAAGAAAACAAACTCATAATCGCAAAGGATGAAAAAGAAAATGATGAAATGTGAGTGGCAGAAAAGCACTATTGCTCATGTGACATCCCTTGTGTCGCTGCCTGTTGGAGCTTAACGCTGACATGCAGTGACTGGCAAAAGTCTGACAGGAGGAGCCCTGCTGTCTGTCACCCGCACCTCCTGCTGGGGAGGCCTGTGCTTGCACTCCAGGGAGGAGGGCTGAGGAGCTGGAGGAGACAGATGAAGAGGGAGAGAGAGGGGAAATTAAGTTAGAGCAAATGGGACAGCAGGCCATATCCATCTTCTCCATCTCCTTATGAATATGTAAAACCGACAGGTCAAGTAGGCACCAATGAGTCTCCTCCCTGTGGAATTTCAGGGGAATGCTTTCACTCAGCGGGGGTTGATTTTTTTTTTTTCTTCTCCTGCATGTATAGGTGAGTGTGAAAAGGAGGGATGTGAGTCCTTCTGTCTCAACCTGGGATTTAAGTGCCAATGGAAATCACGGCAATTATTTATTAAGTAGGCCAGTATTGCTCTTTGGAATTTAGCTTTTCAATAACCTGCCTCTTATTTCAAACTCTCTTAGAAATCCAGAGGAGGAAATGGGCGAACTCTTATATTTCTTTGTCCTCTTAAAGGGGAAATGAGCTTTGGGTTTTTCCTGGCAACGATGTGAAGGGCATGCTTGTAAAAAAAAGAAAAAAGAAACATATTTTGATGCTCGTGCCAGAAACCACTTTTTTTTTTTTCTCCTCCTCTTTCTTTATGTTAGCAGTGCCTCCAGCAGCATATGTCTGAGTAAAAACTATTGGCACAGCTTCAATGACTGAACATACCTCACAGTCCTTAAGATGGTTCAAGACAAGAGGCAAGCGTTTGGTTTTGATGTTGTAACAAACACAATGATTCTTATGCTGTGGATCTACATAAAGAGAGCAGATGCTGACCCGCCATGTTTGTTTCTTCTCTTCTGGAAGTTTCTTTGTTACCGTTGTCACGGCAACAATCAGCTTTTTGAATATTATTTTCTGTTTAGCAATTTAATATACAATTGACTTTGTTTAGAGTTAAAAGCTGGGAATAGTCTGTCATTATTTTGTATGAAATTAGAATTTGCAGACAAAAACAAAACAAATTTCATCATAACTTGTCCCGCTGATAAATACAAGTTGAGATGACGGCTCAATTAACCAAAATAGAAAGGTAGGTTTTATGCTCAGGCTTTTGCCTTCATATCATTTATATCTTCTGCTCCTGATAAGAGCATGACTGACAACACTGAGGCCCGCCTCCCGGCTCTGATTGGTTGTTTCTGACCGGTGTATTTCTGCACCTGGCAGTAGGACAACATGGATGAGGCAGAGGAGCTCTACAGTGTCACGACATAGTGACTGGTTTAGTAAATGTTTAAAAACATATTGTTTATAAAAGTTACATTCTGCACACTAATGATACATTTCTCCTGACCTGACCTAAGCACATATATATAAATTTATTTTATGCTCTGATTTGTTGTCATCAGAGCATAATGAAAATCACAAATGACAGTGATGGCCAACTCTTGCTATTATATTCTATTTCACAAATCCAAGACTACCTCGAGGTGCATTTTCTTGTGACAATAAATGTATTGAAATGGATGAGAAGAAATAGCATTTTGTGCTGTGTTGAAAATGGGACAGGTTGAACCCCTTGGCGTTCACACTGCTGTGCTCATGTACACAGTTCTTCCTCTGCGCTCAACAGCGTGGAAAACTTTCCGTCTCTTTTTAAACTTTTTTGAGGGCCCACAGTTTGGGCGTTGCTACATTCCATATTGGTTCTGTTTCTTTTCTTTTTTGTTTATTTCACATCTTGATTGGTCCATTTTGGCACCATAACCACAGCTGGACAGCACATTTTTATTTCCCTGGCAACACAATACTACCTCGTAATGATTATGGATGTTTGTTTCCCTGACAACACCCCCTTCCTGTCTGTTCGGTTTGTTCACCCCATCAGGGCACATTCTTGTTGCCCCCTCCTGGGCTTCATTCCTCCCAGTAGCAGTGGCAGGAATGTCACATATTTAACTGCTGGAAAGGTATTAATAGAAAATTAATGCTACTCTTACTGTTTTCAGTTCATTTTCATAATAAAGTTACTAAAATAACAATTTCTGCATATCGTCAAAGACATCACAGAGGACTGCAAGAACCGACAACACAAAGAAGGGCAACAAGAATAACGAGTGAACAGCTAGTGTATTTGTGGGTTTAGTCGTGATGGATAATCAACTTTTCGCAGCTTTCAAAGTGTGTTCTAAAGTGATTTAATCGTTCTTACACTTTTCCAAGTAGCATCTCAGTAAACACCTGCTCTTACTGATTATTACTATCCTACTATCTTCAGTAGGATTTGTGTTAGTGGATTTTATTTTTGTGTTCGTGTGCGTGTTCTCTCCTGTATAAAAGATCTCTGCTGAAGACGGCGGCCCACCTGATGCAGCCTCCACACCTGGCTGTCATCAAGTCTTTTGTTTCCTGTAACTTGTAAGGTGCAGTGAGCAGCTACTTGGTGCCTGATGATCAACCGCAGACAGACATTTCCTTGAATGTTCATTTCAGAAGAAATCTTTGAGTTTATGTCTTCCTTGTTTCATGGTTTTGTTCTCTGTGTGCTTCACCGGTTGGATTCTTTGTGATCCCCACACCACAATGGTTCCAGCCCTCCTCGCCTCACCTTCCCCCTCCAAACCTTCATTATCCACAGCTGTCCTCTGCAGCTTAGCCACCGTCAGTCTTCGTCAGCCTGCCCGCTCTGTAACACGCTCTGTTCAAGATAATAAGGACCTCACACAATGAACCATCGGCTCAGTCACTTACCTCCTCTGATCCACTTCTCCCTCTACACTGGAACTTCACCGCCAAACCATAAAACTTTCCCTACTCACTTCCAATATAAAACATTCAACTTGCCATCATCTCCACTAATTACTCCTCTCTGCTATAAACCCAGAGCACTCTTCCCCTGCTTCATATTTTTAATCCAAGTGAACCTTTTTCACTTTAAAATCCGTCTTTGCCTATGTTTTTATGAAACCATAATAGTAGAGAAACACCTTGCAGTCTGAAAAAATTTGGTTCAGTAGAAATAAATAAATCAATCAATAAATGTTTTTTATTTTTATTTTTTTTTATTTTTTTTCAGTCATTGGTATGCTTAATAATGTTATGCATAAAAATGACCAGACATCTTTTCTAACCAAACTTGGATTTTGGACATCAAACTCTAAGAGCTTAAAAAAGAAAAGATTATTTGCATTTCTGGTAAATGTTTTAGTGTTATTAGATATTGGAAAAGAGTTTGAAAGTAAAAATACAAAGAAGTACATTGATAGCTCCCATTGCTGTTAGCAGTTAATTAAATCACAGAGAAAAGAAAACCCAACTAGTTTTTATTTTTGGTTTAATCAGAATTAAGAAGATCAAAAAAGATCAACCAATGCAAAGGTTTGAGTTGTGATCACATTGGCCTCCAAACCAATATGGAAACTAAGGTGAATTGAGCTGTGAAGGATCTAATATTACTCTTTGAAATTCTGATTCATTTTCCTGTGTTCACTGCTAATCAGTGTGATGCTCTTTGAATCGACCAAACTGGAAAGCCAGTGTGTGCAGTGCACTGTACCGTGTGTCCTCCAATCAGAGATGTGATTTTTTATTTTATTTGCTTTTTTCCCCTCTGATGTTGACTGGAATGATTACAACTGTTTAAACTTTTACTGCAGATGGAAACATGGTAACTGATAAGATTGGGTCCATTGTAAATAATAAGTTCAGCATCATCCTCCTGTGATCATGGTGGTCATGATCCACCTGAGGACTAATTAAAAAAAGTTTTTTTTATCTTTACCTTCTCAGTTGAATGCGATGAAGGGCCAGGTGTTTTCTTGCTAACTTGACTAGAAGCATGTTTGTTTATTAGTTGCCAGTTTAGACATTTCCTATCGTCGTGTCTGAACGAAGCCAGATGGGATAAAATTTTAGACTTCTATTAGTTGTGCACTTTTGGATCTTTTTCACTGTAGGCTTATGCTTTGAAAGAAAAATCCTCATGACAAAATTAATATTCTTCCTATTTTTTTTTTTAATCCACACACAATATCTACACTCTGTGCGATGAAAAATGTAATTATTACAATGAATCCTTTTAATACCTCTCATTCATTCACATGCCTACATACATATTGGTTTAGTTTTGTGTGTTTAAATATCTTTGTGGTCATATTTCTACAGGTCATAGTTTCATTATAAAACCCACACTTATTAATGTGATATCTCATCAGGCTAATGGAAATGCTCTGGTTAGCAGACTGACATCTGAGCCCACTAATGCTCCTATATAATAAAAGAAGGATCAGTGGCTTCCTTGTAAAACCACATCAGAATCGTGACTGTGACATTTTCCGATCTATTCAACGTCCTTATGAATTTTATTATTCTCCCGTCATCCTTTAATCCTCTTCTGCCCCATCTACCTTGGGCTGATGAGTGTGTGTACACACGCCTGAACGGTCAATGGGAGTCCTCAGGTGGAGAATTACTCGACTGTGGGACGTTTGTTCGTCTCAGGCTTCCTCTGAGGGGTGAAAGTGAGCTGCGGCTGACACCGAACTGAGAACAGAAGACAGATAAGGGGAGATGTGTGAAAAAGAAAGTGGGAGCACACATGACTTTTGGCAACATTGTCATCTTAATCCCTTGTCAGGGACTGAGCCTGGGTTTACAGCAAGATTACAGCTCAGGACCAATTATTACCTGAGAGACTGAAGGAGAAGCGCAATGTCACAGCTCCAGATCGGCAAACCAAACTCATTGTGACAAGCCCACAGTAACTTGACCCATTGCAGGTCAGCATATGGTCAAAATAGTGATGATGTGGCACTGTCAGGCCGTATTAGCTGAGTTTTGCTGCTTTAATAGTCAACTGCTTCGTACAGTGGCTCAGACACCTGCCAATCAGAGGACAGTTGCGTTCCCCCACAAGGAGTGTGTTTATTCATTGCGTGCCTCAGTCACAGACAAGGCTTGTGCATAATAAGCACACCGCAGGTAACCTCTGCGTTCCTGCTGACAATATTATTCCTGTGTTTGCCTCTTACACCCCATGAAACGCAAATTGGATTGTGAGACATTTCATAGAGCCCTGGATGGCAGAAAATACAAGTAGCTGTCAGCAGGAGGGAAACCTATTTTATATTCTGGCGTTCTGGCTGCTTCAACTCAAGGGTAATGTATGCAGAATCATGGCCAGGCTGGACACATGCAGGGAGAGGGGTCATCTCGACGGCAGCGTAGTCCAACAGCTCGTCGGGCCGTTCTGTGTCAGAGAGAAACGGCATTATTCACCGAGCGTACGCGCACGTTGTTTCAAACATCTCGTCGGAATGATCACCTAATGACTGCTAATCTAGCAATCAAGATTTGCATCTACTAATTAGGCAAGCACAGCTCATGAAATTGTTAAAAAATGAAATGTTATTCCCAGAATCATCTTTTTCACTGCTTTTACTTCTCTGGATGAATAAGCACAAGGCGACTCTGATGTCTTCAGATCAGTAAATGCAGTCATCAGAAGTTTACAGGTGCTTTTTATCAGCAGGAATGTAATCTTAATTATGCTTTTTCTTTTTCATCCTTCAGTCCAATTAATGCAAATGCAGAAGTATCACAATCAATCCACCTCCATGCTCGACAGCTGGTACAGAGTTCTGAGGTTTGATGACCTTTGGGTGGGTTACCTGTTGGTCTTTTTGGATCTGTAGCAGTTCTTTCTCTGCAGACATTGGCATTAGAGATGCAGCAGTATAAACCTTACGGGGCTTAGGCTGGTGGGGTTTTGTAATCTAAAGGGTGCAGTGCGAGTCAGATGGTGGTTCCAGACCAATCCAGCAGGACCTTGATCCCAAACACACATCACAACTGGTTTTTTGGAGTGGATAAAGAAGGATGGCATTACAGGTTTGGAAGGACCCTTACCTAAACTTGAAAATATATGGACTGTGGTTTAAAGCCAGGCCTTTTTCTTATGACATCAGCTCTGATCAGAAGAGTGATGTCCAGTCAGAACCGTGATAAAAGCCTGCTGCTTGTTAAAACTTCTGAATAAGTCGGACATTTTCGTGGAGATTTATCCAGTATTGCCATATCGTAGCCTCTACGTATAATTTGAACTCTGTGTTTATCAGAGAAAATAATTTTCTGTCATCTGAAGAATATTTACACCTTTAGCCTCTGGTAGTTTACAGTTGATTTCTGAATCACTGAGGTGATCAGATCCAATGAGGATTTGGAAACCCTGCGACTTCCAACAGCTTTAAGACTAATGACTTTCGTTTGCGACTCTGTCCTAAAGGTTATGTGAAGACAGACTCGGTAATTAGCGCAGCTGTTTTCTGGCCCCGTAGACCCTAAACTATTTAGGCTTCACTAAACACTGCTGCGTGTTGATGGAGTCGGTGTGGTCAGCTCCTGCGAAGATGTAGCTGCAAGGCCTGGAGGCAAGCAGGGACTGCGGTGACTGTGGGATTGCCATGGCAGAGAGTGTGATGGCTGCTGTAATGATGTCACATTATCGTAATTAGCAGGAGGGTTGTTGTTGGAGAAAGATTGAGGGGACGTGAGACCGGGCGAACAGAACAGGAAGGCTGAGGAAGAGAGACAGGCGGCGGCAGCGAGGAGAGAGAGAGAATCAGTAAAACACAGAGTTAGTCAAAGACAAAAGGCAAAGAAAAATAGATGAAGCAAAGGTGGGATGTGGGGAAGCAGGACAAAGGAGATGGGAAGTGTAGGAGGATGTTCATTAACTAAATGAGGAGGGATAGTTGGCATGACTGTGGGCTGTAGAAGCTCCTCAGCGTTAATTTTAAAATGCTTATCTCACACGGAGAAGGAAGACAGACCCCCCTCCAGAGCTGCAAGCTCTAAATCCAGGAGATGAGCATCACCTCATCAACATTTTCCTCTTCCTGGCAACTTCGTTAGTTTTGTTGGCAGAGTCGTGTTACTGTACGTCCCACTCATGCTCAAGTTTAAAATAACGGTATGCTCTAGGAATAACATGCTTCAAAGAATCGTATTTCAAGTGCGTCTCTCGTCTGTATTTTCCTTTGAGTGTTTTGGACTCGCTCTCTGAAAAGAAACCATTGAACGGGTGAATCCACAACGACTGAATCAGGAGTAGGTTGGGTCCACTATGCAAACAAAACACACTCAAGTTCACGCATGTTTGGTGATGGCAAGTCCTTTATGCTCCAATGGTGGAAAAATGCTCAGAAGTCCAACTGCAAAGAAGTTATTTGTGTAAACCTGCATGAAATAACTGAAGGAATCAGAGAAACTCCTACAAAGATGGACTATTTTATTAGCACTCATACAATCATTGGCTGTTTCAGACCAATTTTAAAGTCTCTCTGATTTACAAAATCTACACTGCACATGGAAAAAAAACAAAGCAATTTACCTTTCAGATATTTTCTTGCATTTTACATCATTATCTCACCTCAGATAAAGGTGAGATAATGGGAGCACACTGGTTGGTAGTGAAAATTTTTAAAAACACAAACAAGCTGCGTTTTCTGGTCAAATAACCAAGCGGTACAAAAACTCTTTTTTGCCACTGGTGGTTTTAACTAGTTTCTGCAAAGCAAATTCTTCTCATAGTAGGGATTTAAAAAAATTTTTTTTATTATCAAACATTTCTGTGAACTACAACTCACTGCAGCTCCTGTGGTGCAGACAGAAATAAAAGGATTATCTCCAAAAGTTGAAAGAGAAATGAAACAGTTCCTACCAACCCGGATCTAGCGCACTCAGATGGATCACTGATTTAACAAATACGGGTAAAATGCAAAGTTTACAAACAGACTGAAAAGATCTATATGGAATATACACTGACCTATGACAGGACAGACATTAATAAACAAGCTGGACATTTTAAGGTCTCATCAGTAGATTAAGAAATACTAAACGTTGGCATGGTATGGGTTCCTCGCAGTTCTAAAAACTTAACCAGATATTTTCTGAAGATAAAAATTCAACAAGGTAGTGAAAGTGTGAGAAAATTAGAAATCAGGTTTTAAAATCTCACAAATATATTCTGAGCATATGTAAATCCTAACAAAAAATGGAAAGAAATGGTTAGAACCCGAGCAAACTGGAAAACTGTCAAATTAGTCTGGGGTTTGAGTTCCTGGCCTCAGGATTCACATGTTCTCCAATATCACGCAGAGACTAAGAACCTTCTTCTCATAATCCAAACTTATGTGGGTTTAGTCATTTAGTCATTCGTATCAGTGTTGCCCAGTGATGAGACTGGTAACCAGTCCAGAGGTTTATTGACCCCTGTGCAACCATCAAGGGAAAAGCAGCAATTAAAAACGGACGGATGGTATTTGCTGACAAACTGACAAATGATCAGTTCTTGCCTTTGTGTCTGTTGTTATCATTTTGTTCTTTAACACACAAACACTCGTCGCTGTGTCTTAATTAACACCTTACTGTGCGCTGCAAACTCTGTGATAATTGTAGATAATTCTCCTTACTGTCGTTGCCCCTTCCAGGATTATTTCCCCTGTGAAGCAAGGTGCACCTAGACGTACTCTGAGGAATATTACAAGCACAAAAATTGAAGAATAAATGATCTTTTGTCAGTTGTCAGCAAGAAGAAATTGTGAATTATACATTCTAGCAAATTTAAGTAGTTTAAAGTCAATTTATTAGAAACTATATGTTGTTTGGATTTGTTGGTTTGAAATGTGTCTAGAATACATAAAAAACCTTACTACACTTAAAATGATACAGAAATAAACAAAGTGCTACACTTTGGACATGGGGAGGAACAATTGTTCTTGGTTCAGGCTCAAAGCAGAGACTTCCCATGTACATATTGGAAAGTGTGACTTTCCACGCTCCATGATTATATTAGTGAGCACCCACAGGCTAGAAGACAGTGCACTTCCTTCATAACCTCTAAATAATGAATCTTTGAATAAGTTTATATTTTAAAAGGTGGGTCAGTGTTGTTGCCGCTCTACTTGAACTTCCAGCCTGCATCTCTTCAAACGTTTTAGTCTATGTGAGCAAATTAAATTATAATTATACTGGATAAGGCGAAGAAGACATTTGCTGTGAGTGACCCACCATGAAGCGAAGAAGAAGACATTCCAGTATACTATTTTTGTTTGCTTTGTTTCTTTAGTAAGAAATCACACTTTCATTATAGCTTTTCGTAACACCAGCACTTCTCCTTGTAACACAATTTATGTTTGGTGTAAAACATGAAGGGGTCAAGTCTGAGTGAGGTCACGAGTCATTGGTGCAAAAGTCAAAGTCGAGGCAAAGTTATATTATTTCATGTAAGGTGAATAACTTTGGAACCTATTCAAAGTCACACGAACTTTCTGCTTTCTGCAATAGAGCGAACTGGTTCCATAACAAAATCAAAGTTCTTTTTACTTAAGATTTACAGTTTCCATTATTTGCAAAATAAGGTTTCATCTGTCTCTTTCTTTTTTTTCTTTTTCTTTTATTTATTTTTTGAAGGAGCCACTCTTTAACAGTTTAAAACATTTACCACCATAATTCCCGTTGAGTCCCACAAAGCGTTTGTCACATCTTCGCTCTGTGTTTTGGATTAACCTAATCCCCCCCTTATGAAAATGTTAAATTCAAATCTTCCTGTTTTACTCCGGAAAACAACTTTCTGCCTCTCTGCTGACATGTCCCACTGACCTCCAAAATCTTAGCCTCTAATTTTCTTCTCCTCAGCTGTGAGTGAAGGGATGGTTTATTCAGTTAATGAAAGGGAGCGCGAGATGCTTGCATGAAAGCGAGAGTTGTGACAGCCAGTTAATCCTCCTCTGCCTGCGTAGCTGCCGCTCCAGAGACCTCTATATGTCAGTTAGCATTATGGTGTAAATAGCTAATCACGAGGCCAGGAGCCCAGCAGTTTCAAACTTTGAGAAATTTCGCAGCCGTAATAATGATCTGCATTAGTGTTCTGATCATTTGTTGCTCATCGTTTCCCCAACATGAACGAGGTTGTTATTCATGGATTAAATTTTTAAACTAGCGCTCCGGCAAATCTACAAAGAACAGAAGTGTGGTGTTTGTGCCACTCTTGAAATCTTTTGGAACACCTTACATGTATTGATAAGTCCCATCTGTAGCGCTGGCTGCAGGTATTGAAGAACTCAATTGTTACTGAATGTTCTTTGCCTCCCTTCCGAATGCGCTCTTAGTTGCACTTTGCTCGGTGTAATTTCCAGCATAACTTTGAATTTCAAATGTTGCATCAGTTCTTTCTGAACTGATGCAAGAGTTTAGACAAAAAGTAAAGTGTCAAAATCAAAATTTTGTGATTTTGTTCGTGTAGCTGTTCTAAAGAAAATTTTGGCAACACATTTTTGGCGGTTTGATGGAGAAGCCACAAAGAGTTATTCATGTCGAATTTACACAAAGTATTTTTCATCTTGAAGGTTAATTTTTTTGTTGTTGTTTTTGAGGAATTTTTGCTTAATAGAGGAAAAAAAAATTCAGAATTGCAAAAAATTAAATAAACTTGTGCAGTTTGACCTCAGAAGTCATGTTTTGTTGCAGTACTTTAATTTTCACAATGTCAATCCAGGTCAGCAGCAGTTTCATTGCTAACAGCTCTACCCAAAACTGATAATCTGACATTTTTTGTCTTTTGTGTTAAATTGACTAAAACATTCACAATATTTTTATCCTTGTTTTGCATGTGCTGGAGACCATGTTGGGTATTTCTACAAATCTTTTCCCCCAACTTTTGAAGAAAGAACTTGCTTCCTTCAGTTCTCATTATTGTAGTCGTCTTTAAACTGCTTTGTTTCACTGTTGTTGTTGTTTTTCTTTCTTTTTTTTTTCAAAACAGAATTATACGAGTTCGCTTGCAAATAATAGATCATCAGAAAGGATTTTTTTGTTTTAAAAAACATGCCAGAATAAGTCAATATTATGTCATCAGCACCTTAATAACTCACAGCTGTGGTAATGTTTTTTTATATTTTTATTTGTTTTAACAAGTCCAGATTTTATCCACTGCTGACCTCTCTGTGGAGGAGCTCACCTCTTTCCGTGAGAAATAAACAAATCAACCACAAATTCCAATTCAATCAACACAAATAGTAATGAGAATCCTTTTGCTCTGTAGCTGAACAGAGATTCATTATAACAAAGAAAAGATTATCAGGTTTTATGATAAAGCACTAACTCCATATTTTCGTTCATATAGGATCTGTACAGCTGGATCAAGATCTTGACCATGAATTTGATTTAGGATTCAGATCCTGATTCTGTGACTGCGTCCTGCTACTGCTCACAAATCTGACTACTTTCTGAATAAAATTAGATTATGTCACCAAACTCCCACCTCAGGTAAGGTAGTCAGTGAAGGAAAACACAGACAAGCAGGTTGCTTCTTGGATCACCACTGAATCCTCATTTTCTTCATAGAAAGTTTAATATTTCATATGTGAGAGTAGTAGAGACATATGTTAGAGAATTAGTCAGTTGCAAATAATCCTGTTATTAGGCCAAGTTATAGCAGATGTCCTTTTGCATCTCTGGTGTGAGATTTAGTCCAAAACCATCCTTTGCCTATTAGGGAGCAGCGATAATCCCACATTGGAAAATGCTTGTTCTTCTTTTCTGGCTGTGATTTCTGACAGGACAAAAGTCTGAACACACTTCAAGGTGACCCAAGGTCATCTATTAATATCTGACTGAAAAAGGCGGAGAATCACCAAAGAAGTGATAGTTGTGATGCTTGTATTTAAATTGGATGATTTTGTTTGCCTTTTAATCACTTTAAATGCTTTCTGACTCTCAGAATCTCCCTCGTCTCTCAGATGTCCACGTTTGGTATTTTGCCGTGCTCAGTATTCAAAGCATGAACAGCTTTAGACTACCTCTCTTTCTGGATGTGTGTGTGTGTGTGTGTCTGAGTGTGGATTTGGAACTGGCCTTTTCATCCACTCTTATTGGTAATCAAGCACCATGGAGATCCTTGTGCCCGCTGAAGGGGGAATATGGCTGACATCGCCAGCCCCAGATCCAGCCACCGCTGCTTCACGCAGTGATTTATGTTACTTATTAGCAGGCCCCCACTGGCAGGGCCCATCATCAGAATTATAACCAAGGATTAGGCCTCAGGCTAATGATTGGACTGCAAAGTAGAGCTGACCATGTGTTTAGCTGTGGCGTGTTTTCAGCACAACAGATTACAGGCCACATGTGGAGAGCCGCAAATATGGGAGATGGGCACACACAAAAAAATAAGGTCTTAAAGCATATGTCCAGATTAAACAGACTGACACATTAATACACACCAGTGGAGAGGCAGCCTCTAAGTACTTGGCTTTACAGCTGTGCAGCTTAAATTATCTATAGTCACTCTGCAAACCATTATCTCTCTCACAATGAGTCCAGCTACAGAAACCGTGAACTTTAAGAATCAAGGTTTAAATAGGTTTTCTTTCTATTTGAAGTTAAACAAAAATTACACGCAACATAGATGAAGCACAAAAACCTGATGAATGTTGCACTCTTAAAAAGCTGAAAGAAAATCATATAGATTTTCGCTTTTGTGCTACTTTATTAAACAAAGCCCTCGGTTTGAGCATGTGCAGTTTTTCTCTTTTTTCGTACACAATCACGAGTCATGAACCTCCAATTCCCATCATGCATTGTGTCGCTCTTAAAGGGGTATTACCATGACAGAAATGTATGAAATAAAAAAATTAAGTAGTATCAGCACATATTTAAATCAAATTAAATTATTCTAACTAAATACTACATTAAATAAATCAAATAAATCATTGTACCCCTTACTTGAACATTATCACGTTCTTAACATATTTTCAGGGCTCTACACTAGCAGTAACACAAATTTCATGCTTGGGTCAACGGTTGGGTAGACATTGCTCCAAGCTGATTTTCATACACTCCGTGCTGCTCATTTCCAGTGTGGTGAAGTAATGATGTAGTGTGACATAGCCCCCAGCTGTTACATAACCCAGTATAACTGGGTATAACCCAGCTAACTGACACTCATTGTTTCTTTTAGTAGGAAAGATTGCAGACTAATATTGTCTCACATCTGTGCCCTCAAAGGGTATACTTTTATTCAACTTGCTCACCCTCTGCCACTGTGCGGTTCTGACTGCCTGGACTAAATGTTGCACACTGCAAAGATCCCACATCGCTGCATTTCCACCCTGCAGCTCACAGTCCTGCAATCCAATCACAAGAATCAATACACCCCTGGTCCTTCATGGACAATGCCAACAGATTCTTTTTTTTTTTTTAAGTTAAAGAGTATTATAGAGGTGATTCCATGAACCCATTACGAGTTGAAGGGTAGGTGTAGTACAATCAATAAAGATTCAGCACATGCTGCCTCTGTAGGAAGGGAAGAGGTTCAGGTAACACGACAGTGCTGTGATCGTCACTCTATTTTTCTTTCTTCTCGTCAAACAGCTGAAGCTTCCAGTGAATTACTATTCTCTGATAAATCTGGCTTTAATAGATGAAGGATTTTCTCGATTGCACCATTGAAAGAGGCTGTTTGAATACTAACTTCAGGACTTTTTTTTCTTGTAGCTAATGTGAATCCCTGTTCAACCAAGCAGCTGTGCTGATATGAGAACCTCAAGTCTGCCTCACCTCCTCCTTCTCAGCGCCTGGATTAATTATTATTATTATTGTTGTTATTATTTATTTATTTATTTTTGTTTTGTTTTGCTTGGTAACCAGGTCTACGTACACTGCAGATTTCTTCCCAGGTCCCTCTTGAAAATTGTGCATACTTCCTGTTCCTTTTCAAAATTTTACCTGAAAACCAAGTGTTTAAAAAAACAACAGAAGAGACAATAATTCTGTGCAAATTTACAATTAGTGTATGCAAAATATTTCAGCACGAAAAAATTTTAGGAAAACCTTGGGTAATTAGTGTGAGGGCCTCGCCAACACCAGTCACCTGACGACGTGCAAACTCTGCTTGTTAAGCTACAGTTCACCCACTTATTACTGAAAATCACAGAAAACTGCAGAAGAGCCTCTCGAATGTCTGCAAAGAAAACAATTGAAAATAACTACTACTGGCTGCTGACGGGTGCACAGAATTATTACACACTCATGTTCTCTACTAAATGTCTACATGTGAAGCAGCATAAGAGTAACATAGAAGCTGAACCCTTAATGTGTTCATTTCAAGTCACTGATTTAGGTATAAAATAAAAAAGCCAGTGAGACCATTCGTTTCAGCTGAACAGCTGTTCGCAACCTTTCCTTCCTCTCTGTGTATGATCACCAGTCAAACTGGAGTTTCCTCTGAATTTGAGCATTTGGTCCCAACAAAGTGATGTTGTTGTTCTCAGAAATGACTCTTTGATGAGCTCCTGCTTCTTTAGTTTCTTCTTATTACCAGATCTGTTTGCCCACATAAATAAGTTGTTCATTTATTCATGTTAGATCCCTGAAACCGTAGACGCGTTAGATTTCATCGGGTTGTAGAGTTGCACTGTCGGCCTCCTGATTAACAGTGTGTGTGAGTTTGTATGATGGATGTGTTCAAGAACACCGGAAGCAGAGCTTACAGCTGCAGATGTATATTTAAGATTCATGACTTTGTCACAACAGTCATCAAATCTTGATAAGTTAAATGAATTGCATGTATCACTCTACCCTACATCCTGCTGATGTCATCTTTATTTCACCAATAAAATCTTTCACATTTGTTTTCTTTTCCTCACACTTATTTCTTTCTCATTCCTTCTCCTTAATGTTGGACTATCACACATAAATATTTATGTTGTGATTCTGTTCCAGCAAAAAATCATACAGGTTGCCATGTATTCATGGGCTTGGTAGTAAGATTTTTTTATAATTTTGTGAAACATTTTAAAGAACTTTGTTTAAAAGTCATTTGAAATATTTAAAATCACATCATGAGTGCCAGTATCAGAAAGTTTAAACAGCAAACTTTCATATATTGCTGGTTTTCTGATCATAAGTGGTTGCTGAATAATGAGGTTTTGGCTCTGCTGATTTATTTGAACAAACCCGACTGCAATTGTCCACATTTCATTTCCAAGCAACAATTGTAGGACTCTAAATTGTGTCCATGATTGAGTTTGAAGAACATAAAGGAAGTTACTAGACCATAGAGACTAAATATAACCTTCAAATGTGATTTTTATTTTTTTTTTTAAGGCTTATTCGCTTGCATTTTGGCCCTCTGAAGGGTGTAATGGCCTCCTTGTACAGTCTTGTGTATGCATACAGATCTGGCAGTGTGGCAAAGCTGAGTCTGTGCTGTGAGATTGGTTAAGTCTGATGAATTGTTCAGAAATTGCTCAAACGGCTCCCAGATCAAATCATAGGTCTTGTTTAATGGTCTTTGACGTTATTATTGTGGATGATTTTTAGATCCTGCTGCGCCACTTAAGAGGAATTAGGGAGGAGCAATTTGGCAACAAGCACTGTCGTCATGGCGACGCATCTTAAACACAGACCCTCTGGTCAACAGTAACTACAACATAAAAAAACGATCACATTTTCTTCCCCTCTTGATGGGGTAGCAATTGTTCTGTTCTTTTGTGTGAAAGCAGTGATTAATGTGGAGCTTTGATTTTCCAGAGCATATTCCAATAAAGTGAACCAGCCTTGTGTTTGCTCTATGCTAGCTCGTGCATGTCCCCCTCTGATGCCTTACAGTCGAGTTTGATACAGAATTTCTGGCTTTTATGAATTAGTCTGTCGTGTGATTTATTTCTTTTTATTATGATTATCATTATTATGATGATCATTGCAACAAACACAGTCCATTAACTGGATGTGCTTTTTGTTTAGTTTTTTTTTTTGTTTTTTTTTGCTAAATGTATCGTTGCGCCACAGGATCAGCTTTTACTTTTTTTTTTAAACAGTCTGATCCTTTTTTCCACCAGCTGAGTCAATAAAAGTTTAACAAAGCCACATTCACTTACTTGGATTTGACAATGACGCAAAGTTACAAAGTATGGCCTTTATATTTATTGTACTTTGCCAGAGTTTTCTCATCTGATAATACTTACCCTGAATTCTGATTTACACCGTGCCAACACGACTTGTCCCATCATGCAATGCAGCCTACAGTTTTCAAGGCATTGTTTTACAGAAGGTGTCTATATAGTTTTTTTTACAGAAGGACTCAGATCCTTTGACATTTTCACATTTGTCTTGCTACGACCTAAAATTTAAGTGTTTTTGGAGGGTTTTATGCGACAGAAACTAAAGTAGCGCTTAACTGTGAAGCGCAAGATAAAAACCACTTTTCTGAAGTCCCGGAGAAGAAAAGAAGGACTTAGCTAAGCACATAGAGCAAGAGAGAGAGGCAAGCACTATGAATTCAGGAATGTGGAGTTTTAACCCAATTTCTTCCAGGAAGGAGGAGTTTCACATCACATCATATTACAGCGTACAGCTAGAGAACTGTATAAAGCAGATTCTTTTTCTATTTGCCAACAGTCTGCATTTTGGGGTAAGACACACGCATGAACATCTTGACCTCTCAGTGCAAGTAAAAGGCTGCATCTTTGAAGAAACGTTGGATCCAAACTAAAGTATAATCTTCTGTTTGTGTACTGCGCTGAAAATAAGACTAACCGCCTGAAACTGGCTTATATCCTGCAGTAGGGTCATCTGTAATTATGAGGCAGTTTTCCTTGCGTTGCCCTGAAGAAGACAACACTCACACCCCCAGCTTTGCACACTTAACGTGTAGACTGGTGCTCAGCTGTTAGACTCAGAGTGCCTGCCGTAGTTACTGGGATCACGGTCGGTACTTCTTGTCAGCTTCTTGACGTGTGATGCCACAATGTGGATTCTCTCTTCAGATTGGTTGGACTGAATATTAACTATACTGAATATAAATTAATTGTAAATAAATGTTATTGTCATTAAAAAAAGAATTGACAGGTTAAAGTCAGAATGACAGACAACAAAAAGGTCTAGCGCTACCTCTGGACAGAGCGTTGATTTGCTCAGACAAGTAAAAACTGGTGGAAAATGTGTGAATTATCCTACTTAACAGGCTTTTTTTATGTAGAACCTCATATTGTATTCTGGATTAGTGCAACAAAGCTGTATTAATATTTTAAAGTAGAAATTCTAATACTTCACTCTGCTCTCGTATTAAAAATCCCAGATCCAGTTGTGTGAGTTAATTCTTCATTCCCCTTTGAGCAACAGCAGGAACCAGGTGTCTTTATTCTTTGCCGTCTGCTATTTAAGTTGTTTTGACGTCAGTAGGGTATCTGCAAGAAATTCAATACGTCTTATTTTTGGAACGTTGGCATTTATGACTTGAGCTTCTGCAGGTGCTCCTGAGAGTTTGCTCTTTTTTCCATCCGGGAGGTGAAAGAAAATTGACTCTAACAAATTCCCCTTGAAGCACAATTATTTGTTTTTATCAGATCTGACAGTAGTATTATTCATTGCTAAAGGATGACAACAAATATAAAAATTAGACAAAGTATGTCTGTAGGCATGGAAGATTTAAAAATGTTTCTGATGTTGCTTGTGACAGTAATGGTATAAGATACACAAAATGCATATTGTGCTTTAAAATACATCAGTCTATATTGTAAAAACATGTTGGACACAGACTCCAGCAGCTATACCAACCAAAACAACTATTTCCTTCACATAATTGTGGTTAAAAGAAAGGCTTTTTAGTTCTCAAAACACCAAGCCTGCGGAAAAAAGAAGTCTATTGTGGCATGTTTCCTTCCTATAAAACTTTATATTTTTAGAGTTGTATATTTTTTAGATTTTTTTTTTTTTTGCGCGTGTTATGCTGGTTGACTGAATTTTTGTGCCTGTTGGTCAACCTTTGCTCGTCTTTCTACAGGACACAACCAGATATTCCACTAATTATGGGTTGAATGTTGGAGCAATGTGGATTTAAAAATCCCCTGACTTTGGAGCCTGAAAGCAGTTGCTCCTCTGCTTTATCATCAAACTCTAAAGGAGTTTCAGGAGCTTAAATTGAATTCATGTTACCCAGTTGAATTTAAACTGGGCAAATTATTTCATTTTATTTTTTTATTTCATTTACTCAGTCACAAATATGAATAGTTCATGTAACAACTTATATAAATCATGAAGGAAAAGGAGCAGAAAGAAGCATCAACATAAATCTTATCCCATAAGATAAAATTGGCTCTTCAACTCAGAAGAGGATTATTGGACAGATCGGAGTTGTCAACGATGGTGTTGATTTTCTGCGCCGTTTTAGAATTATAGGCTGCATAAGGTTCTAGTTTGGCAATGGCGCAGGAGGAGGACATTGCGAATCATCCAAACTGGTAGGACCTGCCCATGTTTTCCTGCTGGAAAAAAAAGCAGAGAAACTGGATTAACCCTTCAGGATCATCAGAGAGAAAAGACATTGATTTGAAGCAGAAATTATTCTGTCTTTTGCTGAATTGTTTGTGTTGTATTTTATCGTTTTTTGTTTGTTTTTTTCTATTCGAACCACATTCAATATCCATAGTGTGTGGAATGTAAAATTGTCTGTTGGGTTATAATAGAAACAATAAATGGTTAAAACAGAAAATTAAAAAACCTTAACTTGTTAAAAAGAACACCAAACAACTAAAGTAGATTTTAAAAAATTATAGCCAAACTGTAAATTAAATAGATTACCAGTATCAACTTTAACTCAAATAGAACTATAACCCAGATTTAAATAAATAGTATCCTTTAATACCTAACATTAGGTTTACATTTCAAACAGGGATAAAATAAAATATTCTGAAAGAAACAGGGAAACTATTTTGGATTGAATTTTTGTGTCATTGTATGTCAACTATTTGTAATATTGCTGTTTCTTTTCAACAAATAATAAGCCGTCAGTTTAAACTCATTTTCTGGTCTGTGGTCATTAACACACTTACACATTTCTCTACTCCCATAGCCGAACCTAGCTCTGGTCTTAATGTCTGTTCTGTTAACTGTATACACATAGTGAGTGTTACACAAACACCTGTGGGAGCCTGGTGAGTCTGCTCAGAACGGTTGTAAACAACATAACGGAAAAGCATTGTTCTGATGACGTGCTAAAGGCGGAGTGTCGGAAATGGCAGGAGCTTCTAAAAGAGGCACGGCGCCACCCTCGGCCCCGCCTTGTGGCCCCGCCTTGTGGCCCCGCCTTGTGGCCCCGCCTTGTGGCCCCGCCTTGTGGCACCAATAGTTCCTTATTTCTTTGTCAGATCCTTCAGTTACCTATCATGCCAGTTTGACTGTTCTCCGCCTTTGGCCGTTTGTTTCCTTCGGTTCCTGTGTTGTTGGGGATTTGTTGTGGGTGTCTATGTGAGGGGGCTTTCCCTTTAAGACGTGCAGCCCACTGTCCTGACTGTCAGTCGGGACAGTATTTAATTTGGTATACTAAACATATGTTTATGTTTATAAAAGAATGTAAAGTGATGTATCCTGTTTTGTGTTTTTAGTTTCACACTTCCTTGGAGTCAATAAACCTGTGGACAAAGATCAACGTTCCTCAGAGTCTTGACGCTAAGGAAGAGTTTGCATGCCTAGTCGCATGTATCGTTCCTATCAGACCTGTTGCTTGTTTGTAAATTCCTTTTAGAAAAATATCACCTTCAATAGGAGACTCCAGGTATCTACATGAGCAAATGATCAATACAAGAATGCGCGATATTGCGCACTCTACTAAATAATATGAGACATATAATAATGTCTGTTCTTGAATCTGGCTTCACTAATTCATAGCAATCATGTAATGTAATCACAAATCAACAGACAATTGTGGCAGTGAATTAATATTTTCACAATATTTTACATAATAAGAGGAACAGAAAACAAAACTATTTAACGTTTAGAATAAGTGCAAATATTTCCTCTGAGAAGCTCGCACAGAGGATGTTTTGTGAAAGAACTGATTTAATGTAAGGGTGGTTTTTTTTAGTATATTATATAAAAGTGCTTAAAAAATCTTGCCAACTGATTCAAAGATGGTCATGATAATAACTTTCTTTCCCTTAAGTGAAAGAAAATGAAAGCAAACGTATCTGTGCTTGCAATAGAGTGATTACAACAGAGTCACTTACTGACATGATTGTAGACCAAAATTTAGAATGAGATTTATTTATTTTATTTTATTTTTTTCTGGTGCTTTTCTGCTTGCAGAGTGAAGGACATCTCAGTGTCCCACCCCGGGGTCATGTGGACGGCCAATTCCCCGAGGCTCTTCCCACCATCTGACTGGGCTGGAAGGTCCAGCTTAGAAACAGAAACACAAAATGTCAATTTCTCTGTTGATTTAGTTTGGGGAAAGGAGTTTATGAGATAAATCTGGTGTAATTTATCATTGTTAAGGTAGCGCTCAATATTGAGTTATGTTAATTAGACCTCGGTTGCAAAAACCAATGACTGTGGGAAGCAGTGCTTCCACAAATAGTTCCTACCTATGGATCAATTGATCTGTAGTCAGCTGTTCGTGGGCTTTCTTTGTACAGCACTGTTGGAGGGGATAAATACCCGATAAGGTAACAGCTTACTTATCACGTACAGAAAAAAAAAAGAAAGAAAAGAAAGTCAAGTTTTTAGCTTGTAAAACGGTTACAAGCTATTTATAACCGTTTTATATTTCCAATGTATCCTTACAGTGATTGAGTGCATTTTATTGACTGCTATTTGTTATAGCTTACATATTTAATGGTATTAAATAATTTCACAATATAATGATATAGTGTCTGAACAATATAGTTCAGACGGTAATCAAAAAGCATTTTAATTGTTAATAAGCAAATAATGAATCCAGATAAGTGAAGATGTGTAATACTGCAATGCTGATACTCATAATCTTTATTTATGTTTGATATATCATCAAACTTCTGACATTTGGGTGTTTTTGTGGGTTTTGAATTATTTTGTTCAAATCTGGAACAGAATTTAAAGGAAGTTTATACATATCTATTACTCACATTAATAAAATTACATTTGTGTGCATTGTTCCTTGATAGACAAAAAAAACTTTGACCTCAATTCAAAGCAAAATCTTTCATGAAGTGAGAGCTGAGAATATGCAGTACAACAATAAAATAAATTTTCAAGACAGAACCTGAAACCAAATTGTAGAACTTAGCGCACTGGTACCTGATTCTGATGCAGACTTGGTATCGATATTATTGATATTTTGGATCAATTTGCTCACCTCTGGGTTTTTTTAGACACGTTGAACAGATCTGAGAAGGAAACAGAAATATTAATCCCGTAGTTGAATTCTCCACAAATTTTATCCGTTTAAAAGTTTAAAAAAATTAAGTTGACGATGGAAAAAAAAAAAAAAAAACAGAAAACAGGTCAATGTATGAGAGCATCTCTAGAAGAGGAAAGAATGTGGAAATAAAATAAATAATAAAGACTAGTGACTTCACACCAGTCTTCCAGGCATGGGTAGTAAAGCTGTCCTGGGTTTGAGCACCGAGCCTGGTGGTACCAAGAACCCAATAGAGAAAACGTAATGCCTGGGATGAGTCTGCGTGGAAAAGTCCCCCAATAGCTGTGGAGTCAGCATGGAGAATTGAGTCAGAAGAGACAGGCTGTGGGTGGCCAGGCAACTGTGATGCTGAAAGAAAACCGTGGTGCCATGACGGAAATTATGGGGGCATTCTTGGTGCTGGAGATATTCGTTGAGATAAGCAGAGCAGGGCTGTTTGCGTGGGCTGCAGAGGATTTGTGGATCGAGCCTGTGAGTCTTGGGAGGATGGAAAAAGCAGATAGAAAAACACCTCAGCAGGGCGAGGTACAGGAAAGGAGAAATGATTCAAAACACACAGCTAAGGAGGAGTCATGCATGAGACGCATCACTTAAAGATGTCTAAACGTTGTAGAGCTGCTGGGGAAACACTGTAATCATAAAATCAACAGCAGTCTAAACATGCACATTGTGCCCCGGAAAGTGACAGTGATGAGCAAACAAGTTTTCTACAAACAGAAAAGGGAGGTGAGTTAGTTGTGGTTGTTGTTTGACAGAGTTCTTGAGACAAGTTGATGGGCAGAACAGCCAGACTGAAAAGCAGTCTTCTTCTTCAGGTGTCAGACAGAGTGAGTGGTTAAAACTGAGGCTCAGACGCTGAGACAGAATCCTGCTCAGGACTGAATGTAAGGCAACGAGGTGTCTGATGGGGAGACGGGTTCATATTGTCTCACTCTGGCTTCCAGCGCCGGTGTTTAATGCTACGCCTGAAAAAGAACAGGCTTTATCAATGTAGAACAAGTTTTAATGAAGGTGGGGTGCGCTTCAGCACTTCAGTTGATTGTGATGTGTCTCATCACAATCAACGCACATTGCACAGCTTTTCTCTCTCTTCACATAGTGATAATTTTAATAATATGCAAAAAAAAAAAGAAGACATAAAAGGTGCCATGATGCTCCTTTGTGGAGGGATCACACTGCCTCAAGGCTATTTGCATCACCAGGCCAAAAGTGCATAAAAACTGTCTGTTTCGACAAACTGCATCTGTTTAACAACTTATGCTTATGATTTAAAATATATATAAGCTGCCTTGAAGTATTTGAATCTGCTTCAAGTTATTGTCAGTCCACAGTATTGCTGAGTAACGCAGCATTCGTGTCACTCTGTGGTTGTTTCTTGTTCACCTTTCTTCTAACAAAAGCAAGACACATGGCGGTGGCTTCTTCATTTTTCTGACATGCGAGTGCTTTTGCCATTCATTTGCTTGTGCTTCATCCAGAGGAAAAGTCTCTGCTTATTGGTTTTGGTTTGACCTGCAGCCGCAGCCCTTTTGCTCCGGCACGTTCGCAGCAATTGAGGTAACGTGGGGGTATAGCAAGTGAAAGCTGTTGTCATTTGCACTGGTGACAACAAAACAACAACTTTTCTGGAGTGAGAGGCCTAGAAAAGTCCTTAATCATACCAAGAAGTGAAAACATGTAAAGTTACATCAATTCGTCGGCCGTACACCACTGAAGTAGACTAGAAGTCCCAGCCATGCTGTAAGCTGTAGAATAATTTTTTACACACCTGCATACATAAAGACTCCTGTGTTTTTTTTCCTCTGTCTCTGTTCGGATAAGACACATCCTTCACTCTTCTCATTTCACGACGTGTTGTTTTCTTGCCTGTAGGCTCCTGTTTGGCCCCCTGGGTCCTGTCGTACTTTAATATTTATCAAAACAATTTCAACTGCATCCATTAAAGCTCAGAATGAAAGGGCCTCAGGTAGAGGCTGGAAAACGCATCCAAATGTACTCCAAACAACTTTGAATCAACTGGGAAGCGGTCCTCATGGGAGCTGTCCGAGTGAAAGGACTCTTATTAGTGGAAGTAAGTAAAACTTTTCGCTTTTAAAAACTGATCTGTTTGATGCAAATATTGTAATTAGAGCCTTTTCAAACATTTTCTATAAGAAACCATGAAACGGGTGATTTGCATAAGACGGTTTATGTGAATAATAACTGTGGTAGGCTGCAGTGTCTGCTGAATGCTAAGCAGTAACAGATGCCCGAAGTGCCATTAGTGACAGCATCATTACTTAACATTTCCATGGTTGAGTAATAATCACCCAAGCGGTGGCATATCTACCATTTAAACATTACATGTACATCTATTACCAGAGACACACATGTGCATATACATGCGTGGTAGTTAATGCAGTGAACAGCTGATCGATCCGTCTTGAGTTTATGGGGTTTTTTTTTTTCCTTCCCCCGTAAATGGAGCTCCGTATTTTTCAGACAGGCGCTCTCTCTCACTGCTGCCCCCACGTCTCCCCAGGCTCTGTTTCCATCCACCGCCACAGAAACGCATCAATCATCTCTCATGGCCAGACACCTCAATGGACATGGAATATTGATATTGCTTTCAAGATGTGAAGCATGAACATGATCTCTGACACCTATCATCCTCACTTTTTTAGCTCCTCTACATATAGCCGCTGAAGTATTGGTGTGTCTGGTTGAAGTGCATTTATTTAAAGCCAGCTTATATCTGGGGTTCTGAAAGGTTAGAAGGGTAATTTCAAGTTTGGGGGTGGAGTTGGGTGTATAGAGTGGCATGTAAAAGTATCCATACCTCTTAAAGTTTTTATTTTATTTTATTTTTTTTTATCAGTCTTTAATGTTTTTATATGCAAAATGACTTTATGGTAAAGATTAACACAAAATAGCAGGGGAATACATGTTTTTCAATTGTTACAAACCTAAACTACAACTCCTCTGCTAGAATATCTCCAAGTGAAAATCATTGAATCCAACTGCCTTTAAAGGTCACCGATGAGTGTGTGAAGCTGAGTCTAAATATCTATTTGTTTTGTGAAGGTGTTCAGTATTTGCTATGACCAAACACAGTATTGAAAAGGAAGGGAGCCACCAGACAAAGGTAAAGATGGGGGAAAGTTTAAAACAAACTTGGGTAATTGAACAATGTCCACTGAACTGAGCGCTGGTCAGTTCATTGTCAAAATGGATGCAAAAAGAGATGGCTGTCATCATAAACTGGTTGGATAAGGGAACCAACAATCAGAGCAGAGGCCTTGGAGGCCCTTGGTGACTCTGGAGGAGCTGCTGAGATCCATATCTTAGGCAGGAGAACGTGCAGACATGACAGCTGTTCCGGTCTAACCTTTATAATAAATTGCAATAAAATAAAGGCATCATATGTCTATTTGGAGCACGTCACTTGTTATGTAGGTAACAAAGCAAAGATGTGGAGCAAAGTGCTTTTGTGAAGTAAAACAAAAATGCAACTTTTTTGGCTTAAATGCAAAATGCAACACGTGCCAGAGAACTAACATCGTACCACATCATCTCAGTTGTAAAAATGGTGGCAGCAGCATAATGTTCTTCTAGGGGCACAAAATAAATCTGGGGTAATCCTGGAAGAAACCCTTTCAGAGGCTGCAAAAGTCTTGAGATCAGGCAGAGATTTTATCAACCTTAAAAATCTGGGCAGAGGTGAAGCAGAATAGTTCAGATCAATGGATATCCATGTGATGACCCGGTTAAATTCTTGACCTAAAACCAAATTAAAATTTGTGGCAAAGCTTGAAAATTCATATTTATGTCCCATCTGACTGACATGGAGCTATTGCATCGAAAAATGGGCGGAAAGTTCAGACTCCACATGTGTAAAACTTAGTGGAGACAGGCCCCAAAAGACTTGCAGCCATAACTTAACTGAAAATAATAAAGGCCAGGCATTTCAGATTTTATTTTACTAAATATTTTGAAAATCATATGCCATTTTCCTTCTGCTTTACTATTTTGCACAAGAATGTATCAGTGTGACACATTAAACACAAAGTTTTCACAGAATAATTTTTTTTAACTTTTTTCTCTTTCGGGGTTGGGGCAGTTAGGCGATTTCCAGTCACGTGAAGTGCGAGTGTTGACTTCATCCGCATCTGTGTCGCGATACGGTTAGTGCGCGTGTATTTCTGAACTCACACAAACTGTGTGTCAGTGTTCCGCAATTAACTGGCGAATGGAAACTTCTCCCTGCAGACGTCTCCTCATTACCTGCTCTCTGTACTTGAAGCTCACCCACCGTCTCCTCTGCTGGAAAAAGAAGTGTCGCTGTCACCATAAATAACATTTCCCCCCCCCCCTCCTTGTCTTCCGGTTTCACTCAGCAGTCTTTGGACTTTCTTTAGACCTATGTGCAGAGAGATTTACTGCTTTATATATCATTTGAGGATCAGTTTAAGACTGTTTCCCAAATGTTTGATGGATTTATCTCTGGATATGCAGCAGGACAAAGATCACCATAAATAAAATCTGACTTCCATGCATTCATGACTCCTGTGGATGGCAGCTGGCCTACTGATACTTTTGTACAGATGTGCTGAGAAAGAAAAGTATACTAGGTCAATGTTGCTATGCAGCAGGTTGGTTGAAAAGATTTGTAATGTGCATGTATTTTTGAACAAAACCGACTTTAATCTGTGAACTGAAAAAAACCTTATATGAATGTGTTTGGTTGTTTCATTGTACTGTATGGTATGTAGCATTTGGTGGTTTTTGCCTTGCAGTTATAATGGATCTTTGCCAAAAATGTGGGCTCTTCCACCCCCTGAATATGGGGGAGTTTATAAAGTTCAAACAGCGGCCTTTGGGTCATAGCATAGAAGCTAAAGAGGTGAATTTGATTTTACATATAAAGTTGCGTCATGTTCCTGAGGAGGATGAGAGGAGTTTGTTCCGGACTTCTTTGGCCACCAACATTTACTTGTAGGTGTTTTTCTGTGTGTTTCTATTTACAGCAATGTAGCAGTCAAACGGTTGGATGCCCACTCTTTTATTTTGAATAAGCAGAGTTACCCATAAATTCAATTAATGGATCACTATCTGGTGTGTATTTCTTGTTGTTAACAGTATTCAGTCTTTTTGTTTGTTTTTGTTTCAACATAAACTTCCAACACACAAAGTTTTTGGCTTTAGGGTTTTTGGAGCATATGCTAAGATTTTTAACATGTTAAAAGGAGGAGAAAGAAACAAAGATGGTTAAAATTAAGTTACTTTTCATAAAAATAAAAAAATAAAAAAAACATTGTTTAGTGGAATGATCAGATTATTATTGAGAATTTTACTCAAATACATCACACATAAAAAAATCACAGACTGAGATCTTTCTACCGACACATAATTTCATGCTTGAGGAAAACTTGGCAATGATTGAAGTTATTTTGCCCTGGGTTCACATCTCTGCTGGGCGCTTCATGCCAAACGTTCGCATGTTCTCCTGTGCCTGCGTGGGTTTGTTTCTGGGTACTCGAGTCTTCCTACTGCAGGCCAAAAGCAAACGTGCAAAAACAGGCGACTCCAAATTGCCCTTAGGTGTGAGTGTGGGCGTGAATGGTGGTCTCGGGTTACTTTGTGTTGACCCTGTGATAGAATGGTGGCTCGTCCAGGGAGAAGCTTGAAGCTTGTTGGCTGCTGGGAGAGGCTTCAGCTCTCTCCACACCCTCAAAATGTTTTATGCATTTCATCTGCAATAAAGGTAGCTGGTTTAAACGAGGTACAAAAAGTGAAATGGGTGCAGTTCTAAAAACATTCTGCTACAACATTCTGCATAAGCACAAACAAACAATTGACCTCATTTGTCGCATGCTGAAAGAGACCTGGACCTCAACATCTGCTTGGAATATATCACTTTGAAGTTAATTTTTTGTCAAATAACAGAAAAAAAATGTAACCTGAAAATGCTCAAAGTCTTTGCAAAGAGTAAAGACCAGCACACAGTAAAACACCTCAATGCATCCCGCAAGCACCTTTAGTTATGCACCTTGCTCTACATAAAGGTAACAGGATATTTCATTTGTAGAGGAGCTTTGTGCTTTGAGTTATTCTACAAGTCAACGACTGCAGCAGGTAGAACCAGGTTAGAAATTTCACCCATCCATCCATCAGCTGCCTATTTCTGGTGGTCATTGGGCGATAGGTGGGGTACACTCGTGACAGGTTGCCAGTCAATCATCAGACAGACACACCCACACACTCATAACACTCTAAAAACATAACTCACTACAGGCTGCTTTAGAGTGTTATGTGAAACCCAAGTTATGTCTTTGAAATGAATTGTGTCAAAAGCCACAGAAAGAACCAGAAGGAGAACATGCACACGCCATGCAGAAAGTTATGAGAACAAGATTCAAACCCAGAACTTAATTGCTTCACTGAAACGGTACCGGTGGCTTCAGCTCCAAAAAATTATAAAAAAAACTTTACAGCAGAGCCTGCTAGTTTTCAAACAATTGAAACACAAATTCCAAATCAATTCTGGCTCATTTCAATCTGAGGCGTGAATGTCTGAGGCGTGACGGGTTTGTGAGCCACGTGCTCACAGAAACGCATCACTGTTCATGCAGGGTGACAGAGTGAGACCTTGTCCTTTCATGGTTAGAAAGTGGAGACGTTACTGAGGAAAGCAGAGACGAAGGGATGAATACAGTAAAAATCTGCACAACTGTTGGTGGTCACAGCACACTGCATACATCCCATTAGCTGCCTTCAGGCTTCACCTCTGTAAGAGCTCTGTTTGTCGCTCAGAGGTGTGTAAAAACAAAAACAAACCTCTGGACAAACTTGCACACAAATGCACGCAAAAAGATCTGTCCTGAGGACGCAGACAGCTGCGCGGTCTCAATCTGCGAGTTTTTAACAGAGCTCCTTCACTCACACATGCATACGCCCGGACACATATGAATACACAACACTGCCACCTGGGGAAGCGGATTTGACAGGCCCATCCCGGGGATCACTTGTGGCGCAGGTGCTTCCTGCAGCACAAGCTGTAAAAACCCTCACCTGCTCCCATATAATCTCCCCCTCTCTCTCTGTAACTGCACCCAGATTACTTGTTTATATCTACAGACAGTCCTTTTTGCCAACAATCAAGCACATTCTCATCTCAACGAGTTGTTGCTTTTATGCTGTGGCCAGACCGCTTGAACACTTAAAGTCACCATAAGAGAGGATGCATGAGGGCTTTGCCTGCTTTACAGGAGGAATAAGATACTAAAGCAAAGTGAGTTTGTCAGATTTTAGGATTCAGAGAGGATGAATATGCAAAAAAAAAAAAAAAAAAATCCCATTAGTAAATCCATATTCCAGCAATGGATTTGGATGGAGTTTTTTCCCGAAAGTTCATTCATTTTCGCTTGAACTTCTCAAAGTAAGGCCATGATCTCCAGCTTAAAATATATAACCTGCTTGGCCTTATATTTGTAGAGGGGACTCATAAAAAAAAGTCTAATATCTAACATTATGCTAAAAGTGAAGAATAAATATCCCCCATATATGTGGAAGAGTGATTCTCGCCCTGTAGCACTAAACGTTATTGCTGATGTGTTACCCATTGCAGCAGAAGACGAATCGGCCCCGGCAAGACAGTGTCTCACCGCATGATCAATATCTATCTCTGTCTCCCGGTTAAATGAAAAAAAAGACAATCTTCTGCTAATGTATCTGCTTTATTACTCATATTTATCACCAAGTGAAATGAGAGAGGAAAAGGAAGGCGGGAGGCAGCAGCCTGGTATGTTGAATATGAACGTCGTGAGTCACGCATAACAGCCTGTCATCTACAAACAGGGCAGCCGTGCCTTCTCCTGCCATATGCGGAAGTGTGTTTTTTGTTTTTTTTGTGTGCGTGTGCGTGTGAGAATATGGTTAACCTGGAGCAGATTTTCACCTTTTGGGTGCAGCGTCTGCATGCTTCAGGAGTCTCCTGCTCCCCCGCAGTCTTCTGTGATGGCCGCTTTAATTTTTGATGAATCTGTTAATGGAGAGCATGGAATATATTGAGGAACTGGCCTTTGCAGGACGACAGGCAGGTTGAAGAAGGAGCGCAGCGCTATGTGTTGCAAAGTGGAAATCAAGTTGGCGCTGTCTGCAGCAAAGAGAAATCTGGGAAGCGCTCCGCAGGCTGGAGGGGAAGGAGACGCAGAAGGGAATCACTCCCCTCCTCACGCTCCGTTATCCCCATTAAAAAGGCTTGGCATTGAAGAAACACCTGTGGTTTGAGCAATGAGAAATCCAGAGCCTCCCTCTTTCCTCCCCTCTCAGCATCACTATTTGGCCCAGGGTGTAATCTCTTCCCCATACAAAAAGAAAAAAAAAAAAAAGGGAGATGCTGATCAGACGCTGACATGTAATAAAGAAGCGGCGTGGTCATTCCACGCCCAAAACGACGAGATTATTTTCTGAGGGATGTCAGCTAATGAAGTGTTGACAGGTCTGGTGAGGGGAGCTCAGCTACTGTATGGAAAATGATGGGAAGAAGAGAGGAAAATGAAAGGGTAAAAGGCTGAAGAGCGAGCGGGTGGGGAGCGTGCGCATGAAGCTATCTTAAGCCTGTGTTTTCCAACCTCAGAGCTGCAGCATCTCCAGGGGAACAGATAGCTTTTAGCGAGCTACCCTGAGGTGGAAAAGCCTACTCAGCCTCCTTCTTTCTTGCTCTCTACTTGCTTCTACTTCAAAGCATTTTGGGGTTTTTTGTTGTTGTTTTTTTTTTTTTTTTTTGCTTTGGTACCCAAGTGACACTTTCTTCCTGGTACAGATTTGGATATTTTTTCTTGTGTCATGTCGCTGCTGCGGACAAAAAACCCTTTTCCGTTCAAAGACGTGGGTGCTGTCATAGAAACATATCACCTCTGCTTCCTGCCCTCTCTCACAAGGGCAGTGACATATTTTCAGTACTGCATGAAAAGAGCAGAAGCTGTTTCTTGGTGGCAAGCCTTTTCCTAACCAAAACGGTCAGCTGTGTTTGCTGTCTTTTGTTTCCCCTGTAGATTTAAGCCGAATGGTGAGCATATCATAGGTGATGACACACACCGAGGGGGTAGAATGGCTGGGACAATACGGGTCGCCTTTCATCATACAGTAAAAATGTTCAAATAGAAGATGCTACTGGCACTGCACCTTAAGTTTTTTTCCTCTCTCTTTGCAGAAGAGACAGATACCCATTCAAATTGTATGGAGAGCACATCACAACAGCAGTTTTCTCAATTTGATCTGGGTCCAGTCCGCTCCAACACCAGAATATTTATTGATCTTAACTGGTGGTCTGGTTTAATTTAAAGAGCTGATGCCTGGGGACTTTCAGGTCTGTTTCTGTTTCAACACAACTGAACAAAACAATTAAATCTGGACAATTAAAGTGCAATCTGAGACTCCTGAGCAGAGTTACCGTTCCACTGTAACCCTGACTCTATGGTCGTTGTGCTGATGAAAGGGAAAACAAAGCATCTTATGTTGAACCATTGGTACACCAGGAAGTCCAAAGTTATTCTTAGACCATCGAAAAGATGCTACAGTGCAGATTTTAAAGACATAGAAGAAACAAACGTATCAAACAGTTCATTTGTTCGATTGTCTATCAAATGCTTCTGGAAACCAAAATGTTTTCTGTCCAGATTTAAAGGCGTTTCTTCACATATCAAGTTTTCCGGGTGTTTGTTCATTTGTGGTCTGGGGCTCATTGAGTAAGCAGGTCTTCAGACCTGACAGGTCCAAATGGTTCAAATCAGAAATGTACATTGACCCAAGATTATTCAGTGTTTTCTAAATCAGAGGCAAAACATTAAAATCTCTTTAACAGGGAACCAGAGCAGTGAAACAGTCGAACTGTTGTGGTATGATCCATTTTCCTCCACTCACCTCTTCTGAGGCCTCAAACAGGTTTTATCCTTCAGTTGTTATGCATCTCTTGTAATTTAGCTTTTAACTCGACACCAGCTTCCCTATACCTGCTAAATAAAAGCATTACAGCAGCATGATGCCTATGCTGTATTGTTTCATGATAGGGATGCTGGGTTCATGGTGTCACTTTTCTTCCACACATCGCATTTTGGAAGTAGTCCAATTAGTGTGAGTTGGATTATTACACAAAATCCTAATAAAAATAATAGTGGTGAGAGAAATGAGGAAAACTTCAGGGAATATAAACATGTTTACTAGGCTCTATAAAAGCTAAAAAAGCTTTACCATCAACTCCTTGGATCTCCACATTTGACTCAAAGCAGAACTCTAAGAAAACTTCTTTGCTCAACTTTCAGTCTTTTTAAAAGTCACTTACAGTAAGGACTTTTCTTGCACTGTCTCCATTTTCTCCCTTTGTTCCTGTGAATCGAGCACCCAAGGTCGGCTGTCTCCTCCTCTGTTAGCGAATAAATGTACTGAGAAACAGCCATTTTGTTGAGAAGGCATTGCCTCCTGCAGCGCCAGATTACAGCTCATTAGTAGTAGCGTCAGAGTGGCAGCCCACACCAAGACGCCCCTCTGCTTCTCTCATTGTTTCCTGTTATCCTAGAGCAGCGTGCCACGGTGACAAAAATAACGTAGGTGGCGATGATGAGGGTTATGTGCTTGGATTGAAGACAAAGGCAGGGAGGCACTTCACAGTTTGTCAGCCGTTGATGAATGTGTGAAAAGGCACTTTTAGGAATGGAACAACACCAAAGTGGAGAAAAATTCAATGGGCAGGTGAAAAAATTTGGGGTCATTTATTCAACGAGAGTTCCAGTCAACATTATGTTTTTTATTAACCTTAATTTTGAGATTTTCCCAGAAAACGCCGGTAGTTTTGTCCGGTTTGCGGGGTCGTGTAAAGGGCATCAGACGAACAGTCTTTCCTGCTTTCCAGTTCAGCTCTTGGGCATCTGCTTACGTTGTTCCTTTGTCTTTTGTTTGCAAGAAAAAAAACACATTAAGATCGCTTCTCTCTAACTGTCAGCTGTGCCAGGCACTGCGTGGTAATTGCAATTGAATGGCTTTGTCTTTCTGCATCACTCTCATTATCTGTTTTTTCATTCTCTTCCTTCCTGCTTCGTAAAAGTGGGAGAACTTGAGCTCATTTCTGCAATGTTTCAGTGTTCTTAGAAACATAGGATAAGTTTTGGCAAAGTCACCAAAGAAATCGGATGCCAGTTGGAAATAAAGCAGATCTTGCAATGAAATTCAACAATGCATCACATCAGTGTTGCGAAGAGAGTAATTTGACCTTCTGATGTCTGCAATTTCAGAAAATCTATTGCTGAAAACATAATGTAATATTCACAGCTACCTCATAATTAGTCTTAATTTAGAATGACTTAAAGTCGAAGCTGCTGTCACAATGTTTCCTGGAGCATCTTGCACAGACAGGCGACGTTTGGAAAAACGCATCATGTTGGTTTAAATGTGGAGGAAAGAAATTTTCATTAGAACAAAAAAATAAATCCTGTCATTTATTTTTGATGTGCTCATGTTCTGAATAATTGGTGTATCAATGTAAATCAACGTTTTCTGCAAAGTGGTGACTGGATATGTTGTGTCTCATTTTGTTTCTATAATGGAGAATTTACTGTTCAACTGGGAATTAAATTTAGTTGCGTGAGATTAGGTAACGTTATTATTGGGTTGTTGTTTTGGTATTTAATTCTGTAGCAGCAGCACATGTGATATTCAATTTCGAATTATTCAAAAACTTCGTGCAAAGTGTCTTTTAAAGTGGTCAAATTTATGAATAGGAAAGTGGTGTGTTTATTTTTTTTTTTTCTTTCTCTCCCTATGTCAAGTGGCATTAACTTAAAAACTGATGTGGTGTGCAATACTTTGACAGGACACAATATCTGTTTGCCATTTGCAATTATTTAGATGCTCTGATGATGCAAGCCATCTGTCTTTTTGACTCTGATGCATCAAATGCCTCAAAGATTCATGACTGATGAGACACTGACTCCTTTGAAATTGACTAGAAGCTCACATGCATTTTTATTTCCTCCTTAATTGAAACATGTAGTTGTTTTTAAAGCTTTTAGTCATGTTTTAATAAATTATATGCAACAATATCATAGCAATAAAACTAGAAGAATATATACTATAAGGTCAAATTCTATTTAATTTTTTTATGCTGCTGTATGTAACAATATGTTTTGTCACCATGTCACAGCAGTATGTGACCAATTTGCAATAATATGTGACAAAAAAATTTGACAGATTATTTGATTAGTTATTGGTACCTAAAGGGTTGAAATGAAAAATAGACTATTTATCTCTTACTCTACGTTCTAGCATTCAGAACATACAGAGGATCTTACTGTGTGTTATACGAAGAACGTACAGTAAATGTATGCTCTTTACACACAGCTGAGGGGAAAGTATGCAGCTGGTCATGAATTGGTTTATGCAGTAGAGCTTTAAAAACAGTGAAAGTTAAGAAAGTCTGAAAGTTTGAATTAAATAAAAAGAATATTAAAACTGTATGTTCACGTTGTGCTAGTATAGCATCACAAAAACACCCTGCATAGAATGAAATTACAAGAAGAACAATTTAGTTGATGGATTGTGTTTATACATCAATAGTAATTGAAAACAAGACCAAGAGTCAACTTTTGAAGGGTTCACTGTGGTGCATCTACTCCAGCTCCTTAAGGGAAAGCTTTCCATCCTTGCACAGTTGGATGATTTGCTCTACCCCCTCCATCCCCCCCGACCCTATTACCACCGAGGATCATGCAGACTGAGAAGCCAAGATGATAACAGTCCTGTGGGCAATTGGGAACAATGAAAACAAAGACAGTGCGTCTTCTTGTCCGCCCACAAACACGATCTTGCCTCGAGCTGCTCTCCCTCCACCATCCGTATCCCAACATGGCCTCTGACCTTAATGTGGCGAGCAGAATGGCTGGCAGCTTGTCCACAGCACGGTGGAGCGTGAAGCATGCAATACGTCATTACCGAGATGCTGAGTTTCAGACTGTCAACAGGCATCAAACCCGACAATGCCTTGATTACAATTTTCCATCTTGAGCAGTCGGCAGGATGCTGCGGGCGGCTCTCTTCACGCCGCTGCATTCTGTTTTCTGCATTCCTCATGTGGTCAGTTTATTTTAAATAAACCGAGCAAAGGTCTGATTGTTCTACATGTTAATACAGGAAGAAAAAGCGCAAATAATTTGGTTTCCACTTGAAGACAAGGCCATGAAACGCTCTGCTCCCACCATTTGCCCCTTGAGTCACATTTATTTATAAAAGATTGCATTTCCTTTTGTTTTTGTTTCTCCTCAGGCTGAGCTTACCTCGCTTTCAGCTTATGCCTCAGCTGACCGTCAAACGGGGAGCTTTACCCGCAACCAGCTACGAGGTCAACCCTTTTACAACCTGAGCCCCGCGGCCGCCCTAATGCAGGGAGCAGCAATTCTTTGAGATTTGTTTTTCTTACAGGAGGAGAATTTTACACAAATGCTTCAGGAGCAAGGCAGCAACAAGCAGCATCACTTTCCCAATTTGTATGCCGCATTTGTTCATTTCTCTACTGGTAATCCAACTTGAAGCTACAGGCACCATCATCTCCGAGCTTTTCTCTGGTTTCACCTCAGCAGACTCCCCATCTGTGAGGCCCCAAATCCCACACTGTGCGCCAGAATGCCTGGGACGCTCGCTCGGTCGCATTTCCCATCTAAATAATTCTGTCTTCATTTGTCAAACTCTTCTCTCCTGCCTGCGTCTGGGACCGACGCTTAGGTGTGAAAGGTCCTGTCACGGCTCACGTGTTTCGGCACACATGCATGCGCGCCGCGTGTGGTTGATAGAGACGGATGCCTTGTGCATTTGAGCGTTCTCCAAAGTGAGTGAGCTTGACAGACAGTCAATCAGCCTGTGATGAAAGGCAATCCCCACCACAGACGGATCAATTAGTTACTTTCCTAGAAGACAACCAGAAGAAAAACACCAGTGTTCTCCAGGTAAAATGATTTGCATTTTAATACACTTTTATCCCCCCCCATTCTTCATATATGTTTATCTTTCTGCTTTCTCTTCAGCCCTCTCCTCCCTGTGCTTTGAATTTGTCTGTTTGGTTGTTTATCTCTTTCTCCTCTTCCTTCTCTCACAGGGAGGGAAGTGAAGATCCAACCGATCGAGGCAGATTAATGGCATGAGAGCGCAGGCAGTGAGAAAAGAGAGCTCCTCTTGGCTGGATTATTTATGCCGGACTTTGCAGAGAGAGAAAAAAATAAAACGTGTGTCTCAAAGGCATCGGAGATATTCCAAGGCTGGGTTTGACAAATACAGTCTCAATATCAAAACGCTTTTGGGGCCTTCAGTGTGCAAACGCCAGCCACCCGTTTGCTGTGTTTAATTTTCAGACATGTGTAGAAGATATAACATGCGACGTGACACGGGGAGGGGAGTCGTTTTTAAAATCTCCATTTTGTTGTTGTGCCTGCTTGTTTTCTTGTCTTCCATCCAGTCGGTTGAAACTCACATCATCGGCTTTGACTGGAGGAATTAGGACTGGGATGCATGTAGGTCATGCATTGTTTTTTTTCTTCTGTTTACTTGCCGAAGCCATTCCCTGAGGTTGCAGAAATGTGGTTCACTCTGGACTCTCAGTAGAATCGCATTGTCCTTCATGCCCATTTGGACTCAGATTAAAACATACGCCAATTTTTTTTCCAGTAAAACTCCATTTATAGGACTAACTTCCTGCTAAAACCCACACACTCACACACAGGAGATCAGAGAAGGTCATTTTTAAATTATTATTGGGAGCGCAGTCTAATGACGTAGCTGTTTCTCTATCTACTGTGTGTTCCTGCCGGTGTTGTGTTGAGCTCAAATATCACACAAGTCAACTAAACCATTGAACAAAAGATACAAGCAAGCTAACAGATTTGTGTGTTTTGTTTTTTGCTTCAGATCATTTGAAAAATACAAATGAAATAAATAATTTTAATTATATTTTTAGGAAGCTAAATTTACGTTCCCTGGACTCAGGCCTGTTTGCTGCCTGACATCTAGAATCAACAAATCCTTGCGTATTCAGATTTTTTTTACAGCATCTACAATGTTAATAATAGTAAATAGATAAAGGTCTTTTACCATGCACTCTTACATGTAGATCATAATATACAGCCTACAAAAATAATCTTTTATATTATCTAGTACATTCTGTCTTCTACTCCCTCGTGGTTTTCTCCAGTCGCATCGTGTTGCATGATGATGGTTATCATGTCTGCTTGTAAGTTTGCTCTTCCTTCATTAAAGCCACTTATCATCGTCTGTTTGCTTCTCTATCTTCCTGCTCCTGTGTCATACTTTAACAAACATGACATTAAGTTGTTTTAAAGCCATAAAGCAACAGATGCCAGCCAGAAGCAAAAATCCTTTTGAGATGTTAATAATCTATTTCTTCCAGTAGCTGGATGGACCATTTATTATCTGAGGTCTGTGGTTGTTTTGAGCTCAACACAGAAAGACATTAAGTCCATTTACTTATATTTGTCACAAGTCATATCATTATGAAGACATTTGTCAACATAATTGCACGCTGCATGCTTTCCTAACATCATAGAGCCCGAGGGAATAAACAGCATTACATTCATTAGATGTTTTGGTCCAGTGTAGTTATTCAGAGAGTGTGCGGTCAGTGCCATTATGACACACCATATGATACGTGTGTGGCGTATGATGCGGGTGCCAGAGGTTTCTCACATTTTGGTTTTCATTCATTTATCCAGTTTCTATGCCTGAAGATTTATTGTAGGTTGACTGATGCTTTTCTCCTGCACTTGTTGGGTAAGAGGCAGTGGACCGAAGGTTGTCCATGGATAGGCTGCATGTTTTTGGGTCCTCTACCCATTTCTGATGTTTGCACAGGGAAACCGTGCAAAGTCCATTCACACACCCCACTGTGCAGGCAGGATTTAAACCCAAGATTGTTTTACTCCAAGACAACAGCACCACTTTTCCGAGTTATAAAATCATAAAGTTTCATACACAAAAAATTTGGCTTCATGTTAGATTTAAAAAAAACACGTGTGGTTAGTTTCTCCAGGGCTGCTGCAGCTGAAACACTCGCACTTCACCGAAGCTGCCGATTCTTTCTTCTCAGCTGCTTCCAGTCCTTTTGTTTTTTTCTACTTGTTGATGGGCCCACGTGGTGCTGCTGCTGCTGCTGCTGCTGCTGCTGCTGCTGCTGCTGCTGCCGCCAGTTGCCAGAATTTGGATTAACCTACGTAACAATGGTTGAAGGACTGGATCAGTTCCACCATCGAGCTACAGGCAGCAGCTCTGCCTCTCACCCTTCAGAGACTGTGGCCGTCCTCACTATCCTGCACACATGGATGCATGGCCGCTCTGGGATGACACTCACCCCCAAGAAACACATTCAAACTGTTAATTAATGCGTCCTTGTTTTTATTGCTTTCTAGTGGCCCACGAGGGAGCTTGTTGGGCCTATGCTTGTGTGCCGTAGCACTCGGAAGCTCATACACACCATCTCATTTGCACACTTAACAAGAGCAGAGTGTGCAAACAGATGAGCTTCAGCGAGTGTAAAAAAGAATAAACTGGGTAATAAAAATGTCACAACAGAGTAAAAGTGTGTCATTACAGCTCTGTGCACTGAGTATGTGCAGGCAAATACATGTGTCCGTGTATTTCTGTCCCAATGAAAGTGTAAAATAGACAACGTTTGATTCTTTTTCTTCCCACAGACACTATAACACAGGTCTTTTTAACATTTGTCTTTCATGTGGTTTGAGATTTTCACTAAAAGATAGTTTTATATAAGCTGTAGAAGCTTCTTCCATCATGCTGCTGGAAAATGCCAATTTCCTTGTGATTACAATAGTCAGCATCTGAACTATTCACTCGAACTCAGGAGGAAAAACGACAGGATTGTTGTTCCGTAGTCCAAAGCATTCGCTTTCAGATAGAAGTAAAGGGTGGACTTTATTTTTTGGGATCAATGTTCCCAGAGTCTGGAGGAAGAGCAGAGAGGAAGACGACTAGTTTCCTTGAGGTCTGGTGTGGCTTTTCAAGTGGGTCGTTTTGCTAGTGTTGGTTGACTGAGTTTTAACAAGCCCTCAGTCGGCTGTCCACCAGGAATCTATAAACGACAAGGCAGACATTGTCTCTGGACCAGAACCTCTGAAGGAAACAGCTTAGTTAATCATTTGATTTGGAGAGCGTGTGGTTGACCTCTGTGTTATATTTGGCAAAGGTATAAATCCCTCATTTAACAGGTTTCTAAGATTTCTTTCTTGTACCTATGTAATATTTCAAAAGCCAGAAGTATCCTGTCCAGGCACTGAAAAACTATCAGATTGTGGCTAAAAGCCTTCAGCTGGTTCAAAACACTCCAGCAAGACTTTGGATGATTTTTGTTTTTTTTTTAAAGTTCATATTTATCCTATTTTAACTTCCTGTCTTTGGTTCCCTGTAAAACTCAATTTAAGATTTTCCTTCTCACATATAAAACTATTATTAACAATCAAGCCCCATCATACATCAGAGATCTGACTGGTCCATTTGTTCTTAAGAGAGCACTTTGCTGTCACTCTGCAGGTTTGCTGCTGTTTCCTAAAGCAGAATGAGAGGCAGACCCTTTGGTTTTCAGGCTCCTGTCCCGTGGAAACAGGCAGACACCATGTCTTTTCCCCCTGGGAATCAATAAAGTAGCATAAAATAAACCTTATTCTACTTTTGAGATCAGCCTTAAAACTTTCCTTCTGGATAAAGCTTCCTGTTAGAGTGGCTTAGGTTATTCTGAGCTACTCTGTAGTTATGCTGAAATAGGCTACTGCAAGACAAACTGACCGCTTTCCCTCACTCTGCTTCTTTCTTCTTCTACTTCTTTATAATTTGCGTTACTTGGTGCTATTTCAAGAGTAAACCTTACGCTTTCTTTCAGTGATTTTCTCTACAGAGACGAGAAAGGATGTACGACAGGACCGCCTTTCTGTTTGGTTGTTTTGCCTTTTATGAACGGGGACACGGGCTGCTGCCAACAACTAAACGTTCCCCTTCTCCTCTATTAACAGGATAGAAAGTGACTCTTACATCAGTTCTTCTGTTATTTTTTTTTTTCATCTTATGTTTTTCCCCAGCATAAAAACATATGCATCTCTGAGACTATAAACTTTAAATTGGCCTTAGTAGGAAAACGTGTGTCTGCGTTACGGTGTGATGAATTATGTCTTCTCATCCACTGACAGCGAGACCAGCATGAACCTTCATGGGATTAAGTGGTGACAGGGAATGAATGGATTAACATGAAATTCACCAACATGTTCACACACAATGCAATGAAAATAAAATCCTTAAGACATTTTCTTCTGCTTAGAGCCCAATTTCTACACATTCAACTCTTGCGAGGATTGCAATGACTTTTATGATTACTAAAAAATTGTCTCTTTTACGTTGTGTCAATAATGAGACAGTGGGATTATATTTAATTATTGTTTGTTTTTACAAATATTAACCAAAGATAAGACTGAGAATGAAAACTCTACACCCACCCAGGCCAAGATAAGTTAAGAGAAACAAAAATAATATCTTCGGTTCATGCAGTTGCCTGAATTGTGCTGAAGGTCCTGGCATCATAAAAGCTATGCAAGTTGGAGACAATTAATTGGTTTCCCCCACTATAGAAATAGCAATTAATTACTGATTTATATTCTGTTTCATGTTGTTTTCAAACAAGAAATGAAGAAGGTCTGCAGTTCTAAAGGAAATAGTATGCAGGGTTATCATTTATGAACTCTGCCGAAACCCAACATGACTCATGCTCTTGTAAAGCAGCCATTTCGAATTAAACTTTCACGAAAGAAATTGCTTTTGTTTCAGTGGACTGGATAGAAGTTGGAGCTGTGAGTATTGATATTCACCCCTTCGCCATAAAATTGTGGTATCAAGAGGGAGCAGCTTGAGACCAGATGCCACGGGAAGACACCATTTCCCATTTGTTATTCACTCTTGGAATAGAAACTGCTGGAATTAGAGGTTAATTATGACAGGGAAGGTTTGGGAGGGCGAGAGGGAGAGACAAACGAATGGAGGAGTGTGTCGGGGAAAGTTAATCTTCGCCAATGCTCTCGCTGTGTTGTGCTGCAGCTGGTGATGAATGATAGACAGAAAGCTCTCGGTTGGAGGAAGGCTGCTAATGGAATTGTCCTGCATCAGTCCAAAGATTTGTGAGCTGCAGATGCTCCGACGCCGAGAAACACGTCTTTAAAACCCCTCTCCCCGCCGAAACTCGTTCTGATGATTATTGTTAGGATTCATAGTGAAATTGGAAAAAAAAATTGAAAGATGGGAGAAATGTCTCGACTGCATCTCGACTCTTGTTTCATCTCTATCCGTGCTCCGCGCAGTACTGCTCTGAAAAAGGAAGTGAGCTTCAAATTGGATTACAGAGGTCATCAGCTGCAGATGAGCTTGATATTGTTAACAAATGACAAATACAGGAGCTGCAACGACAGTGGGTGGAAAATGACTTGAAATGTATGCAGAGTTGATTCAGTTTGAGGTGTAATTTGACACTGATGATGTGCAGCAGAGCATGAGAGCATCCGAGATGAGAATACCTTCTTATATTTCCCCCCCCTCGCAGGGAGACGGCGGACGGCTCCCTCTGGGTTTTGCTCAAGTGCACCCTTCAAGTGACCGCAGTGCTTTCTTCCACAGGATTTACAGTTGTATTGATTCCCAGTTGTATTTACTGTATTCACAGCTGGCATTATGCACCGTTAGCCTAAGTAAGAGCACACACGCCAAGTGAATAAAGTCTTCTTATATGATGGCGTCGATTATGCCCATTTGATTTCTCCCTTTCCACTTTGCTCCCTCCCTTTGTCCTACATTCTGCCTCTGCCTCTTCAGTCAAATGAGTTGTGGCCAGTGGCCGAGCCATGATAGGCAAATCATTACTCTGCGCTGTGTACGCCAGGAGAATCGTCCTGAAGGACAAAGGAGGCGGAGAAGGAGACTAAAAGCAGGAAGGAGAATTGGAAGACAAAGACATCAGGTTATCATAAATAACCCAAAATGAATCCAGTCTCTGGGTGAAAGCGAGCTACGTATGGTTGCTGCGCTTCCCATCCCCCCACGCCACACTGTTTTCTTCATTTTCCAGTCTGCAGATAACTTCTTTAGAGGATATTATGTTTCCCTTGCCATCGGGAAAGCACATTACTCCATCGGCAAAGCTTTATCCACAGAGTATAGCTTTAGGTTTCTACTTTCCATCTCTCTGTGTGTGAACGTCTCTATGATAATGTAATCAGTAGCTCTACCGTTGTGTATGGTGATATCTGCACCTGCATAAATTCTCTTTCGCTCGTATGTAAGCTCAAGACCCCGAAACCGGATGAAGGTCGTCATTAAAAGCTGAGCTGTTAAAAGGGAATAATTTCAACTGCTGCCACACAATTTAATTAATCTCTGTGGACATTTCCACAAATAAACAACATACATTAGTTTGACATTAACTCCTCAGTGTCTTTCTGTTCACGACTAAAACAGTGAAAAACAGTGAGGTACAACATGGAGCAGCGAATAAACAAACAAACAAAATCTTAATTGTTGGCACCCGATCTTGGCACGACATCCAAACAAGAGCGTTCAGTAACAATGCCTGCATTTTCCCTTGGTCCACTTTGACTTTCTTTCAGGAAGTCAAATGTTGAATAATTAGATTTTTTTTTTCTTTTTCATTTCTGTTTGTTAAACATGAAAACTCCTGTCCTTGTAGTCTGCAAACATATAAACAAATAGCATTCTTTTAACACACACAAGTCCTCTTTCCCATCACCCCAATCCTTTTCCTCCAACATATTTAAGTCTGAATTCTGGCTGGACCATTCTAAGTAATTAATGTTGACTTTTGTCAGAAGAAACATTTCCCCCAACATCTTTCAAACAAATTAAAAGTCAAGTTTAAATCAAAATCTTCCACGGGTTTGAAGACCTCGCTTCTTCTTATCTTCTGGCCTTTCTTGAGGGGAAAAACCAGAAGAACCATCTGCCTCCATTTATTTCTCTCCTCTGCATCTCCTGGCCTCACACCAACTAACTTAATGTCCACTTTCACTACATCCATAAATCTCATTTTTGGTCTTTCTCTCTTCCTCCACAGACGATCTCTTCTTTCCTCCTGTCCTGTGACTCTAACCTCAGTATCCTTCTGTGGATACAATCATAATCTCTACTTTAGACGTGTCCAAACCAACTCAACCTGGTTTCTGTGACTTTATGTCCCTCTGAATTACTCACTCCTGATGGTATCCGTCCTCGTCACTCCCAAAGGGAACCTCAACATTGTAACTCTGTAACCTTTCCTTCTGCTACCTTTCTTTTCACCACTGACGTTGTTCAACAGTGCATGTTTCACTTCTGTCCTGTACATCTCCTTGCAAGATCTTGTAAGAAGTTGCAAGACCATTCTTACTGATCTCTCATGCCTAAAACATTTCACCACTCATTCATCATCTCTTCACCTTTTCCCCACATTGTCCATCTTCTCCATCTAAATCACTGACTATAGGTCCTTAAAGTCCTCCAGTTTCTTCACTTCTACTCCCTTCACTGCTCTGTAACATCCACTCATGGCCGTGTCATTTGGACACATTCATTCTGACTTCCTCTGACTCATCCCTACTTCTTTTTCTTCAGTACTTACACCCACTTCTCTAGTGTTTCCTCTTCCTGACCCCTGCTCTCCCTACAGATTCCAATGGCATCTGCAAACATCCTAGTTCATGGAGACTCCCGTCCAACCTTATCAGTTAAAATATCCATCACCAAAAGTAAACAAAAAGGGCCTTTGAGTTGATCTTTGTTGGACCCCCGCTGTCTTACAGGTCTCATGAACTTCACCACTCTATCATCCTTCCTTTCTGCCATTCCAGACTTCCTCATCCAATACCACAGCTCCTCTCTCAGCATCCTGCCATTCGCTTCATGTAAACAATAATGTGTGTACGTTAGAACAGCGAAATCTTTCTTGACTCACTTTTTGGGATGTGGATGTTCCTGTAGCTAGGCTGGGCTACAATGATGCATCAAATAGTCATTCTCTGCACCAGAGGTTCACAAGTCCTGTCTTCAAGATCTACTATCCTGCAACTTTTAGGTGCATCTTCTTCCACACACCTGAATCAAATGGTTGGCTCGTAACCAGACCTCTGCAGAGCTAAAAGATGCTGATGAGCCATTTGATTTATTTTGATGGGTGGACTTGGGCGCCCTCCACAATCTGATCGGATTTATATTTTATGTTACACCTGTTGTGTTGCAATGTTTTAAACAAAACAATAAGTTATTCGAAAAGGAGAGCTAAAAACCTGGCTTACAAAACATTTCTTCATTTTTTTTCCTTTTCTTCTCCCTACTTGAAGCCAGATTGCCCTTCACAAGAGGTAATGGAGCCACTCTATCAAACACCTGTACAACCGCCCGCATGCCGCCCACCCCCACTTATTTCCTAATGGGACAATAGCAAATGCGTTTGGTTGAGCTGCATTGCTACAGGAGGGCATTCCATCTTACTGTATCCTTTGTCTAAAACCTGTTGACAAGGTAGCTTACTGTAATCCATAACTAGTAGTGTGAGAACTATACTCACTACCTGTCAATGTGGATTGATGTTCTGCGCTTATTATTCCATTCCCTGCAGTCATGCCGTGTTGTTCTCCACCTGAATGACCTTGAGAGCCCAGGAGGATTTTTGGAGAGTCGCTGTCTCCACCTGACAAGTGACATCAACCGAACGGACAGGGCTGCACGGATCAGCCCTTCACAGCTGAGAGGCTTTATGAGCATAAATGACAGAGAGATATTTTTGGGAATGAGTCTCTATTTACTCCGTGGAGAAGCCAGCTTTTGCTCCAACTGTCTCACTGTCTTTCCAAATGTCGTTTTTTTTTTTCCCTCTCCAAAAAGTGCGCTGAACGGGGTCACGGCATTGGCAGTAGCAGCTTTGGAGAGGAGAGAGGCCAAGGAGAGTGAGCGCCTCCTGTCCAAATCAGATGTCTCCAATCTCCCCAACTATCTTCTTCCTGCTAATTAACCTGCTGACACCTTAATGTGTACATTTCGGATGGGCTGGAGGGAGGGGATGCAGCAGGTGTGGATGGGAGGAGAGGCTCCAAATGATTTGAACTCAGAAACATATGCTGTTTCGTATCTGAAGGTTTGCACACCTTGCCTTTACCATGTGGAAAGAAACATGAGGTATCTGTTCATGTTTGTTAACATTTTCAATCAGTCAGCAGATTTCCGTTTTTTCCAGTGACAGGAAGCAGGTTTTGTTTTTTTTGTTTGTTTTCTTTTTCCACATGCAAACAAAGTCAAACGTTTTATGGAAAATGCTGTGTCTAAATTTATTGTTTGCAAAAATGTTCAACTGTGATGTTTTTAGAAGCATAAAAACACAGAAAAGGACGTAAAATGCAAGTGTGACAATGAAAGCATATTACACTTTTATAGACCCCGATGTCATACATTCACTTTTTGGGTTAGTGCTTTCCTGTTTCAAAATTGTACCTGTAAACATCCATGTTTTGCCAATTTTCCGCAAATGTTTCAGCCCATTTTTCATTGTTAAGCCCAAAATTATTTATACTCTGGCAGATAAAGATTTAAAATCTATATATTTTTTAACCAATCTTGTTGTTTCTGACAGAAAACGAGACAAATATTACCAATGCATTTGTCCTAAATAAAAATATTGTTGAAACAAATACAATTGGACTTTCAGGAATCATGTCATTTTTACAATTGCTGTCTGGCCTTTTGCATGGGCACAGCCACATGTAAGTGATCTATCTCCTCCTATGAGGTCCCTATGAGTCCCTGAGGTTGTGAGGTCTCCTTCCTCTTCCTCTGCCTCCTCTAGCAGATTCAAATCTGGACTCTAGCTGGATTTCAGTAAAATTTAGCGGAGTTATTGTATTCATTTTATAGAAAAGCAGCCGTTTATAATTGCTAACTAATATCTGACCACTTTATACACTTTATATTACACTCAGTTGTCCTTTGCTCATATTCTGATTCTCATTTGGGGCAGTTAAAAAATATGACAGATGATGCCTCCTCTGACCAAACCATAATATCTCTGAGAAGTAGGTGTTATATAATAGTGTCAGGTTACCACATTCCCTGGTTATGAGTAGAGTATTGAAAATTACTGTAAATTGCTGGTTCTCAAAGCACCATTTCATAGCCAAAAAGTGAGTTTTAAAGCAATCAAATCTGCAATGGTATGAAACGCAAAAGGGGCTAAATGAAGCTCTAAAACAATCTGATTGAAATACACCAACAAACATAAACGGAGACATAGAGCATCCACCTGAAGAGACACTTTTAAAACGACTGACAGATTAAAGGTGGGATTGAGGTATCTTTATTTTTCAAATGCAAAAAAAAGTTGCATATAATTGGAAAAAATTTAAGGGAAGCCCAAGAGATTTAAATAATTTCTCTGTCAAACTCCACAGAAAAACTAAATGGATATAATGGTCAGAAAATCCTTTGTTTTCATCTTTCTCTCTTTGGTGAATGTTGACAAAACACCATTGACTCATATAAAGCTATAGTAGACTTTCAAGTCTCTAAATGAACAATAAGGTGTCACATACATATCATATCCTATACAAGGCTTAGCTTCATATGTATAAATGTATACATATGTATATTTTTTGCCCCCTCCACATATGAGAGGGTGGAGCAGCCCAGTGCCCCCTATGGGCCAGCCGCTGCTATTGTCATCATCCTATATTTGCCCTCTGGTCTCTGATGCATTGTATATGTTTCAACTAATGTTGACACAACAACCCCCCAAAAATGGGGGTATTTTCTCTTCCACCTTAACAAAAGGGTGTCAATCCATTGAAACGTCATCATGACAAAAAAAAAAATCTCTCATTGTCTGGAAGTTGTTTCTGCTCCACTGGCTGTCCTTCTTAACGTCAGGACCTAAACCTTCTCCGATCCTGAAGCACCCCTCGACTGGTGCATCCTGAATCTGACTAGTAAACACAACACGGGGCGGGCGTGTTGCAGCTGGTGTGCTTAGTGCCTCCATTGACTCTTGAACAGAACAAAAGTTCAACTGAGTCATGAGCAGCATGAATACAGGTGTGTGGATGCCAATGAGATACCAACCTTGTTAGCCCAAGAGGCCAAAGGATGCCAAAACGTCCAGTCCAGTTTCAGGTTGCCGAACCTGAAACCAGTTGGTTCAATTTGCAAAGCAAGTCCAAGTGCCAGCCTCTTAACCCCCAAACGTACATATCCACTTGCCACGATCCCATTAGTATCAATTCTGACTTTCTCATTTTCTGGAGCAACTGAGCACGTTTGTTTGTTCTGATGAAAATGGGTTCCTGAAGGTAATTGCATCCGCGTTGCGTTCTGCGTGTTGTTCATTAGTCGAAGGAGTTATAAATGGGAGCTCTCACAGCGTATGTTCACGTCAGGCTCTGCTGCTCCCTCTGCCACCATGGACGACATGTGCATCGCTCACTCCCTCGCAGGAACAGATGAATTTATGGCTGCACCCTGCCAACGGGAACAAAATGCAGAAGGCAAGGAGGCAATGGAGAGGGTGAGGGGAGGTGTAAGGAGTGAAGGGAGAGTAGGGAGACCAAGGCTTTGGAGGCCATGGAGAAATGGAAGAAAGCAAAGGACAAAAGACACGTTTAGAAATGATGACTTAAAAAACAAAACAAAGAAAAAATTTTTTTGCTGAAGCTGAAGAGGTAGAAAAAGAATGGGAGGTACAGTGCGGCAGATCAGGCAGACGGACAGAAGAAGTTTCCAGCACTCCACCCATCAGAGAGCTCAGCTGTTCAGATGTTTGGTTGGCGATAAAGGCAGACAGACAGATTGCAGCCAATGATATGTGCTGGGAATCATCTCAGAGATGGGCTAATGACAGGAGGGGAGAAACAGGCAGATGGCTCCCGTCATGAAAATACGCTTGTAGTACTATCCCAACGGTTTACCCAGAGACTGCTCGAACATTTGGGATTGAGGAGAACAAGAAATTATCAGCAGAAAGTAAAGGGAGATTCTGACGGGCATGAAACTGTTGGCTGAGAAATCCGAAAACAAGGACCTTCTTATTCAGCTCTTGCCCTGAGATTGAGATTTGGGAAAATTTTGAAGTGAATTTAAGGACCTAACCAATAAAAAGGCGCCACGTAATAAGCTTAAATACAATACAATTACAGATGCTTATCTTTCTCAAATAGCAGAGTAACAAATGAAACTCACCACAAAATAACATTTTGTATGAAGTTTCAAAAAAAATGTATATATGGCTCCTACAAAGACATTTAAAGCTAATGTACAATAAAAAGCTGAAGCAAACAGCCATATTTATGCTTTCTTTTCCTCTTGTAATATGCCATAGAGGAACATTAACACGTTCAGTCCAACAAATGGAGGACAAGAAAAGCAGAAAATCATTGTAGGTATTTTGTGAACTGTTAGAGTACTTGTGAGTGCAGGTGGGAAGCGAACAACCCCACTGTGGGAGTGAACAAGAATGGTCAAGAATCCAGCAGGAGTGGAATTAAGTAAACAGTCCCACAGAGGGCCCATACTCTGTGGTTCTTCACTCTTTAACACAGCCACTTGTAAGTAAATTGCGTTTTAGTGGAGCCCTCCACATTATGCCTTGTAGCTTCCCTTACAGGGGCATTGCTGCCAAACCCACATGTGAACAGAGCCGTTAATCTTGGCTGAACTTCTGATTTGATTATTCCAATTCATCAGCTCGTGGTTCAAGCATCTTTATGTTCACACAATGTTTGAGTTGAGTCATTTAATTATTACAGTGCATGTTACAACCCTCGCTCCACAGAGACAGAAAAATGACCTGGAGCACATTTATAATGAGTCGTTCAAAGAAACAACAGCCACTTTATATATATATATATATATGCATTTATATATATATAAACCTCCATGATCTCAACACGTTTTGTGGCTCACCACAAAACACATGTAGTGACTGAGAGTAGAGCCAATTAGCCGATGCTTTTTACACACTGAAGAACTTAGAGCTACATCTCGATAAAGTAAAATGTCACCAAGCAGTTTTTTATTTATCTTAATTCAAATTAAATGCATCCTCTGGTGTATAATACACCAGAGGAATATATTTCATACATTTCTTTCAATTAAACCTTAAGCTTTGACATCACAGCTAATAGCAACCAAATATTCATGATTTTTATTTCTTGTTGATCTGTTTTACATCCTCCATCATTTTTTTTTTTATGTCAGACAAAAATTACCTTGCTAAAAAATATAAAATAACAGTTTTTAATATATGCTTTCATTATTTACTAAGGGAAAAATGTAATCCCAAACATCCCGTTCTTATTTTAAAATACAAGTGTCCAATTGCCTCTCATCAGACCTCAGAGACCAAGTTGTCTATTATCATTATTATTATTATTATTATTATTATTATTATTATTATTATTATTATTATTGTTATTATAAATGACTGATTTAAATTTCACACCACAGACCCAAACATGATTTTTCATTAGACGAGTAACATCCAGAAATCATTTTTGGATTTAAACTACATGACGTTCTGTTATTCAGTCGGATTACCTGATTTTATTTAATTTTCATGATCCTAAAACATCTGACACTTCAGCAGTAAAAAATTAATTTCTTCATCATCAGCTCTGAAAACTGCCATTGTTTTTCTGATGTGGGTTTAATTCTTCAGAATTTCTCATCTTTCTAGTTGGAGCTGTGACATTTCTTAAATGTAACATGTCTGATGAAGAGGGAAAAAAAACTAACTTTGATGCAAAGTCATTAACATCCACGTCAGGATTTAGTCATAGTTCTGCAGATTTCCACAGATCTTGAGCTTAAACTTAGCATAAAGCTCGAAAGCGACGCCCTCAGCAGGATCTCAGCTCTTCTTCTACCTTTTCTATAAAGGTAAATTTTCTGAATTCAGGAACTTCTTTATTCTTCCCATACATATCCTCTCAACTCATTACTGTCAAATTTCTTTGAGAAGCATCTAAACAGATGAAATCAGATTTATGTGTTTCCTGCTCCACTTGTTTTGACAGTCTGTTTGTTTGCTTCATGGACTGACTGTCCAGATTGGATGATGTGCCACTCTGCCGAGGAGTTCTGGAAGAGCGGCTGTCAGGACCGCAGCCAAGCTGAATGTCCAGTATCAGGCTGACAGCCTCCTATGAGAATATAATGTACAGTCAATTAAGCATAAACAAAAGCAGTGCTAAAAGTGAAACTACATTAGATTACAGCAGAAAATACCAAGACATTTTTCTGCCCAGTGTGTTGCTGTAGTTGTAATTTACACAAAGGTATAGGATAAAAGATGCCCACTTCTTTCCCTAAATTACAGTTCTCTAATTTCCTCCATCTCCATTTTACGTTTCTTCCGTATCCTGAACAAGAAGCAGGATTTGGCTCACTGGAACGTATTTTGCAGAGCGGGATGCCCAGTTACATGAGAGGGCAGCTAATCCGTGTTCATTACATTCAAAATGATCTTGAGTGAGTCATTTTTAGTGGTTTATCTTACTAAGTCCTTCCAGTCTGCGTGGGTGGACTAGGAGTCAGGCTGACGTTATAATGGTGGCTTACGCATTCAGCTACCAGAATGAGGAGAAGTGCTTTCTAATGTAAGAGGGGAATGGTCATTAGTTTGGCAGCTTCATCATCATTATGGGGCTTAAATAGGTCAGCCATGGACTTTATGGTGGCAAAGGAGCTACAGTTTTATAAGAGGAATAGGGAGAATTTATTACAAGGGTTAAAATTACAAAAATAATAAGTGTGATTTTTATTTTTTCAGTATTTCAACAAAGTGATCAGTTTTGACATTTTTAAAACCAGTGAAATAAATTGACAAGCATAAAAATCCCTTCAGACGTTTGTGAGTTCAGTTTATGCAGGTTTTGTTAATTGTGGCTTGAATTAATGTATCAATGCGCAAAGTCCAAATTTTGAGCTAGAAATGTTGACGTTGTCATGAATTAGTTGGAAAGCCATACTTGGACAAGTTCTTTAAATTCTCAAAGAATCAAAATCTACTATTGCTGTCAAAAAAAGCTCCAAAATAAATTGGACAAATACGGACAGAAACCAGATGATTTTTATTTTGGTCACTTTTATTTGGCCGCTTCTTGTTTGCTGCAGCTCATCTTCCTGCATCACCACAGCTGCTCCTGAAGACGTCGGTGATGTTCTTCTGTTCGTTTGCCGACTCAAACTAACCAACCACAAAATTTTACGCTCCATCTCCTCTGATGGTTCCTATGGTATTGAGGCAAATATAATTTTAAACCATACGGAAAATGGGATGGAAAACTAGTTTTCGCTTTCTGCCACTGATCACGCTGCGGTATTTGTCCCAGAGTTAAACCTTTGAGTGGTTTGTTGCCATTTTTTAAAACATTTTTATGAAAAGTATATAAAAAAAAATTGCAACAGCTACTGCTAAACAAAACTTTCAAAGTGCAGATCTCAAGGCAGTTTTGTACCCATGTTTTTCGAGATTGTTCTTTCTTCCCTGAGACAACAAAAGACTATAACGGAGCCACAATGTGACAAAAAGCCATTTATATGCCACAGCCAGAGCGCACGCCTACAAACTACTCCCCTCTGGTGAAACGCGGCGCAGAATAAAGTATGTTCTCTGAGACAGTAAAGGTTCTGCGGGGGCAAACATAAATTTCATTTCACTCACCAATCATAGCTCTATTGGAGTCTACCTGTTTGATAATACTCACACTGTGGCTTGTATTGTGATTTTCCTGGCTGAATAGGATACTTTATAGCCTAAACAATAATAGAGACAAAATATGGATTAGACATAAATTTATCATTCACTGTGAACAGGAGTGTGGAAATGCACATATAAATATGTATTCTTCTCTGCCAAGGGGATAAACAGGTCTGTATATTTAGAAAAATGTTCTTATTATTATTCAAGTATGAGATTCATCTCAGGGTGTTTCGCTGATAGAAAGTCGACTTCTTTGATGTTGTGACTCAAGATAAAATAACAGTTTGTAGTAGTATAGCCACAGCCGCTGATCTACATATATATAATGTATAAATATATATTTTTTCACAGTCAGTATATTATGCATTGTTGCTTTTTTTGTTGTTTTAAAGGCAAATGTTTAAGGTTTTGTTAGTACATGGTGTAAAGGTATGTTAGAGCAGAGGAAGGGAGCAGCTAGGTAAATGTTTTCTCTCTTCTGTTGCGTCTGAATAATGGTGAGCTCCAAGAAATTGTCTCATTCAGACAGCGCTAAGCTCTCCTCCACATTTTGACTTCGGCAGTTCAGTTCTATCTTTATTTTGTACATGTTTGTTGCTTGGTGTTAGAAGAGAAAAAAAAAGGATTTTTGTTCAAATTCCAGCACACAAACAAACAAAAACAAAAATCTATAGGTAATCACTAACCCCATAAAATAATTGAATTCTGGTCTTTCGATCAATTAATTCCACTCAGATTTAGAAAATTAAGAACCTGTGCATATAAACACTTGAGAATGAATGGGTCACTCTCAGGAGCTAAATGAAATGCAGTGTGGCAGCATGATGCAATGGAGAGTGAGCTACTTTTTCCTCATCCAGCATCAGTGTCTGACCTCATAAATGCACTTTGGGAAGAATGGTAAAAAATCCTAAACCTTGTGGGAAGTCTTCCCAAAAGAGATTAAGCTGTACAGCTTACCGCCATCAGCATGTAAACATGTGAGTGAGTGAAAGACTGAACATTGGGTGAAGTGCTTTACAAGTACATTTATTAATGTGAAGGTGCATGCTCAAATATTTTTGGCAATATAATTTGTGAGGGTACCACTATTTATTTTGGAGGTGCTTGTTCTTATGTAGGCAGAAAGTGAAAGACGTCGTCATCGAATTTGTGCCGTTTATCCTTTATGTTCAAAGTTTCTTTTACTGCTTCAGATGTTCTTGTCTGTGTTACTAAAGGGTTTTCGAACGCTTGTGCCTGCAATGCTAAACTGCACACTTGAGAAACAGAGACTTGCTTCAGCGCAAATTAAATTAACATGGCTATGCGGGGGTCTTATACTACAGGACATGCTTTTTGATATTAGTGCTGCCTTCGGAGCAACGAGAGTCTCCTCCTTTTTGTTTGAGCAATGGGAAGTTTCCTCACGTCGCGATCAGCAGAGCCAAATATTGAATAGCGGCATGATGGCTGTCTCTGAATGAGCGTTAAGCCAGTAAGCATTGATTACATTTTCCTTCTACAAATGATTTATACTGTGATACGGTTACAGTATGGGGTGCAGCATCCACATCAATTTGTCATCTGGAAAAAAAAAAAAAAAAAGACAGTACGGTAAGTGGATGTCGTTTCGCCCTTCTGTCTCCAGAGATGCAAAGAAAGTGCTCCAGGCCAACTCTTTGAAATATCTTTGCAACGGCGCAGGCTTCCACCTTGGCTCATATCTGCCTAAATGATTTCAGCTCAAGGTGTGAAATCCCAGTCTTTGATTTAGCAAGAGGGCACACAGGCACAGATTTCCCTGTGGGCTACCAGTTCACAGATACATATCTCAAGAGGTAGATGTCTTCCTCATTCCCACTTAAGGTTTAATAAGACGGATTGAGGTCAGAGCCAGAGAGCACGGCCGCGGATACCAGCCTTCAGACACACTCGTGGGAATGCCAAAAGGAGAAAGGGGGCATAAAGGGGGCGGCAGGACCATTGGAAGTCCTAGCACGCCACCCTGAGTGAGAGGAATGATTTTCCCTCTGTGGCTGTCCACTCTCGTTCTTGCATGCAGTTAGGGAGCAGCCAGACGCTCGGGGGGCTCGAGACGATGCCAGTCGTCCATAAAAGCCCCGGCGATTGTGTGTGGAGTACTAACCTAGCAACATGAAAGAAAAAGCAAAGTAGCCAGCTCTTTTCTCTGAGCTGGCTACTTTGAGACTGTGTTGCTGGACAATGTTGCCCACTATGACAACTCCCTCTGCACAATGCATCATTTGAGAGGAGCCTGGGCAAAAAGTGCTTTCAAGTCAGCGAAGAGTCAATGATGTGGAGAGCAGGGTGGTGGCAAACTAGTTTAGACCGGCAGTTTGGAGACTGACTGAAGGACGCAAGCTTTTATGTCGGTGGGTCAGATCATAGCTTCTTATTAAGTAATTGTTTCAATAACCTGTATTAGTTAGTAACACATTCTATTTATTTAAAATAAAATGCTGTAGCTGCTATCTAGACAACAGAGATTTCATAAGGAAACGTTGAAACTGGCCTTCAAACTGTAAGACATGAAATAGCAAAACACTTTGGCTTCACATTTAAACTGTTCTTCATCGATTAGTTTGGATTTTCTCAAGTTAGATTCTGCAAAACTGAATTCAAACAAACAATAAATTGTCCAAATGGAAAATAAGTATTTTTTTAAACAGTATTTCATCAAAACACATTTACTTTTTCCTTTTTTCTATTTTGCTCCAATTATAGCCAACTGTTTAACAAGGACAATGAAGCTGCTGGCCTTTGTTAAAAATCAGTGGTAATCGCTAATTTGTAATGAAATTTCCTTCTGTATTTTGTTTTTTTTTTCTGTCTTTTATTTCAAAACACAACTCTTTAATTCTGGCTTGGGACTTTAAAAAGGTTTCCCAAAGTAGAGGCTCTGGCAGAACAACTTAAACTTTATTTCCATTTCTTAATTTCTAAATAATTTATTGCTTATGATTCTCGAATACCTTTTTGTGGTTAGGACTTCGATGCATTTATCTCCCGGTTGATGCACTTGAATGCAGCTGCACTGCACATTCGTAAACATTACCATAAACTGAGTCGCCTATATAGCGAGACAGAACCAGTTGGTGTTCCCCATAAAAATAGATGAGCTTATTTGCTTCTGGTGTTGCTAAAGTTGCAGCCGGTGTTTTTGAGCAGCTCTGAGTTTCCACACAATAAGTGTGTGATTCAATAATAGCTGTACAGAAAGAAATTGACTTCTGCGTGGCTCTTCAGGCATTCACTCGCTGTGCTTTTCACATCCTGCCAGACGGAACGGAAAACAGACCAGAAACAAGGGAAACGGACGAGCCGGATCTTTGTAAAGGTCACCGTTTTGTCCTTACAGATTACTGTTCAGGTTTTTCATTCAGCTGTCTGTGTCCAGTCGGGGGATTCTGTATGTATGAGAGCAGCTGCCCCAGGTCATGAATGTTTTTCTAGGTAAAAGGGCAAATGTTCACAAAAAGCTTGTCGCAACATCCCATCGATGATACAACCCAGACCACTGAAGGAGGCTGTACATGACACCAGCTTAGCTTATGCCGCACCGTGTTCGGAAAGTAATGGCAACCAAGCAATCTGCTCCTGACTGAGGTTCTGCAGATCCAGATCGTGAGTTGAAAGATGAGGAAACCACCTGAGGAGGAGCAGGAAATCACTCACCTGTTTATGTCGAGTAGCTCACAGGTCGGCTTTCCTCCGTCTCCCATAGCCAACGCTTCGATGTAACCTCACCAATCTCTCTGACTGTCAGTGTGTGTGTGCCCATCTCTGAATGCTCGTAAATCTCTATGAGAGCTACTGTCTGGAGGAAAACCATCGTATCCATCAGGGAAGAGAGAGAAATCGAGCCGTATGTTGTTCCTCATCTTAGTCCAGAACATACACGCACACACACCTGAAAAATTACAATAAATATCCCACACCGCGCGGTCAGATGTGAGTAATGACATCAGGAAAGGCTGAGAAACTTTTTTAGTTCTTTAATTAGACGGTCCAAAGGCCCCCATTTAGGTGTCTGCTTTATTTTATTTATTTTAATTTTTTTTTTTTTTTTTTACAATGAGTAGTAAAAGTGCATCATGAATTAGTAAAAATCTTTTTATGTCTCCTCCCCTTCTTATGTTTTCTTGTTAAAAATCCTAATTTGCTTCACAGAAGCACAAGGCAAAAATCATTTAAATTATAGACCACATGGTGATCTGTAAGGGAATATTCAGCTGGGAAAGATGTGTAGAGACTGATATGCTGCAGTTTTCTCAAAGCAGAATCTGGGTATTTTATCGTATCATTATGTGTGGTGGCTCATGCCGGCCTGTCAGAGATGTTGCTTTAGACTTTGTACTCATTGCTTTGAAGTTTAGGTGAGTAAACTGGCATGTTTTCTGTCTATTTTATCTTGAAAAGTAGTTTATAGAAACGAGCCTCTGTCACATCGCGGTTCTCATGCAGGGAAGATGGAAGTGATGCGTCTTTAATGAAGTTTCCTCGACATTGTGATCAAAAATATAAAGTAAATAAATTACAAGCATACGTCACTTAATTTTCATCTTTAAAAAGTGTTTCATTTTCAAAAAGTCTCCCCACTGGATGAATGTATGTTTCTTTGTTTTTGGCAGATCATGCTTATGCAATAAAAGATTTAATTTATTTAAAGGAAGGCGTTTTGGGGTTGTTAAAAGCTCTAACCAATTTATTCAGACATTATCAGCTAGAAATAAGTATTTCTAAAAACTTTCAGTAAAACATAATTTATTTGGAAAATAAATCTCCCATATTTGAAAAAATACTGGATTTTTAAAAATATTTTTAAGTTTGATTTTTGTAATCCTGCCATGATATTATTCAAAAGAAAAAAAAAAAAAAAAAACACTATGTTTTCATATTTCCTTCCCTTTCTGTCAGCCAAAGCAACAATAACCTTTGTCAGCGTTCTGCAACCATAGTTCTTAGATGACAGGTGGCATTGAAACATTTGAAATCTTTTTTTTTTTTTCCAGAACAAAAATAAAAACAAAACAATATGAAAGAAAATTGGAAACAATCACCAAGATTTTAAGGAAAGAGGGCAGAATAAGAAAATGATTAGCAGAGCAGGTGAGACGGAGCAGAGAGCTGGGAAGTGGAGAGCAAAACCAGAAGACGAGTCGAAAGCAAAGGCCTTGAGAGAGAACCGGAGTGGGCTGTATTAGTGGCGAAGATTAGTGCAGCAGCAGAGGAGATAGCTGACAGCGTCTTTCATCACTGAAGAGGGCGTTTGCAGTGCGACGGCTTTGTTGCCACTCAGGTCCTGACCCGTGTTATTACAGAGCAGTTCTCAGCAGATCGTTGAAGTAAATGAAGCCATTGTACTGGCTGGTGCACAACCTGATGTTGTTCTAATGAAGACAAAGCCCAGTGTCAGATGCCATCTTGCAACTGTTACATGATTGTAGCCACACGCGCTCAAGATCAGACAAGGTTACTGTTTTCTCTGTGTTTTCTAGGCAGATGCAGGATATAACCAGGCAAAAATCCTGGTTATATCCTGGTTTATTCTTTTATTTTGACATATATTATCTGTAGCTGTAGGCTATGAAGGTTATGAAGCAAAGACTTGCTTGCAACATTTTAATAGTAAAAAAACTATTAAATTACTAAAATTTAGAAATTCATTTTATTTAATGATTAAAAAAAAAAAGATTTTATCTCAATATTCACTAGAAAGCTATTACATCACTGCGATTTGCGATTATTCAGGAAAACGAGATTGTGCCTGGTGGTGGGAGTTTGTCCTGTAGTTGGTGGGTTGCCGGTTCCAACCCCTTTTGTCGCAGTTGTTGTGTCGTTGAGCAAGACACTTCACTCGCCTCGCCTGCTGGTGGTGCACACAGCCTCGCTTCAGCCAGGCTGCCCCAGGGCAGCTGTAGTTACAATGTAGTCACTGACCACCATGCGTGTGTGAATGACTCATTCATGCACACAAACTTCAAAACTTCCAAGCCCAAATGAAGCGCTTTGAAGTTTTCTGGACTAGAAAAAGTGGCAGACAAGTACAGGCCATTTATGATTCACAATGAAGGATCTTGTGAAAAGGTTTTGCCTACAAACTGGACTAGTAATGGGGCTGCTCACATCTAAGAACCACTTGTTGTTCCCTTTTTGTCTTTTTTATGTAATATTCATGCTTTTTGTATCTAAGAGATAAAGAACAGCACTGACTGGCAAGGGTCAATTGGTCTTTGTTTTCGTTGAGCACAGGAATCCAGCTCAACATTTTGTAGGATCCTGTATTTCAAAGTGTTCAAATTCTGAATGACAATAATATGTTTGGCCTGTTGGACAGCCACACCTGGATGTGCATTTTTTAGTGACAGAGATGCTAAAGCTAACAAAGCTAATAAAGAGGGTTTGAGACATAAGGTGTTGAGGAAAGCAAAGGGTCAGAAAATGTGGGTTAAATAGTATTTGCAATAATCACCCATAAAAGTTACGCCATAAATCTAAGAAGCAGAAAATAAAAAGGAACAATGATGCCGTCTTTCGGCAAAAGAGACATTAAATGTGTGTAATAATAATGTCACAAAAACGTTATTTTTGAGCATTTTCTTCTTTTTTTAAAATTGCACCAAATTTTTCTGCGCTCTTAAAAACCGAATTACCTGCTAATTTTAAACCTATTCTAAACTAAATTTATAAATACTAGATTTGTCCTTGCCGATGTTGCTCTCTGGGTTCTTTTTCTTTTTCTGAACATTTTCAAGTTCAATGGGTTAGATTTACTGACACCTATTGGCCGCACTTCATACTGCAACAAACTCACCCAGCTCTTTGCTGGACGCCTGATGGCAGCTGCCTTATCCTACATTCGCTACAACTCTGAGCCGAGTCAAACAGATAAAGCAAATTGACGGATGGATCTGTGTAAACGGCTTTGGCTAAAATTGACAAATTTGTTTAAGTAGCAAAGTTACACTTTAAAGACCCAAATCACGTCCCAGTCCCAATGCATGACCTCAAACTCCACAAAAACCCTCAACAAGATAAACACAGCAGCGTCTACAGGGTCCTTCTGGGTGCATTGACTCTCCCTTGTGTGCGGTGCAGAAAAAACATTTGCTCTGTGCAGCGTTGGTACCACAACACACCTGCAGCCCTGGATCCCCGCAGCCATTAGAACTGCAATAACTGATTCATTCATTAGATTCCTGCTCGCTGTGGAGAGCATCTGGGCTGAGCCGCATAGGTGCAAAATGGGCTGGCAAGTAGCAGCACAACGGGGCTTGGAAGGATTTCAGAATTACTGCAACGGTCCAGATTTTTGGTGATAATATTCTCTGTTATGTATTCAGCTGTGCAAAAGACGATTCTTTATCCACAAAACATTAAAAATCCATAACATGGCTGGTTTGCTGAATTCTCTTTGTGGGTTCGGACAGGGGTTGAATGAGAGATATTTCGGCAGCCCTAGTTAGAAGAGAACAGCAAGAAGTTCTTGAAAAATTCTGCATCGTAAATGAACACTAAATGTTAACAGCAGATCTTTTCAAAGAATAGAATGACTATCTGGCTAACTATTGAAATTGATTTCAGCAAGATTTTTACTTCAAAGATTGTGGTTCTCTTTGGGAATTGCCTGCTTGGCATCGCCGTGAAAAGTGGTTTATTTTCAGTAAAACAAAGGCATGAATAAACCCACTGTCGAGATGTGATGTTTCACACGCTGTTTTTATCCCAGCAATGCTCAAGTCAAACTGAGGGCATCTCAGCCTGTCACTTCTCAAGTGAGCCAGAGCAACAAAGCTTAAAGAAATGGTATCACGCTGTAGTGTTTCCTTTTCAGAAAAATAAACTCAAAGCAGGAGTTAAGACAGATGCAGTCAGGAGAGGTGACCTCAGCTTGGTTCTGTACTGACAAACTAGACTTATTTTCTTCTGGGAAAATAAAATGACATAAAGGCCTAACATTCACAAAGCCTGGTTTTCATACCACTGTGCATTTTGCTTGTTGTTTGTGGATTTTTTTTATCTTCAGTCTGTCCATAAACGGAATTACACAAACTAACATTGATTTCTAGAAGTCATTCTGGACAAGGTCAGATGAATGTCGGATGGATATTTTTAGGTAGGTTTTAGCGAAAGCTTAGTTAGTCATAAACTGTGACTTTATAACTCAAGAGTTTACTATCTATACTGATGACACACACCATAAAGATGTTTTAACCAGTTTATTACATTTGGTTAATGTATTTTTTTTTTTTTTTTTTGCTGTTTATATTGGGTTTTTTTTTGTTTGTTTGTTTTTTTTTAACCAAAATATCAATTGTCAATAGTCTGCTTAGAGTAATGATGCCAGAACACCGATAAGACCAGAAAAGAGTTTATAAAATTCAGACGTTTTTGACCATCATCCGAGGCCGTGGTGACAAAAATGCAGATCTCGCTACAATTTGCATCTCAAAGAAACGTTATCATGCAGCGGAGTAATAACACTGTCTTTTCAATGATAAATCTCTATGCCAGAACTCCAAGCATGTAATTATATGGGATTCATCTTGCCTTTCTTCTGACGAGTCTGGGAAGACATAGGCTAAAACTCCTCCGACTTACTCTTTGACTCCATACATCCATCACACTTCCTGCATAAATCATTTATTTGATCTCCTTCATGTATTATTTGGCCTACGACAAGATTTGCAACCAACTGTATTAACTTTTCTCCGACTATATTCATCCATAAATCTTGAGAATCTTTCAAAATCTGTGGTTTATGTAAAAAGGTTTGCAATCTTAGCAATGATATATTTTTGTATGATGTTTTTTTTTTCTTTTTTCTACTCCAAAAACGAAAACAGAGCACGCATAGTGGCACTGTATAGACTGATTTATGTCTTGGTATCACAATTCGCCGATGCCCACACACACGCACACACGCGCACACACGCACACACACACACACGTTCCTGACAACCGAAACATTTTTTGATGGTTTCTCTTTCTCTGCTCCATCTCTGCTGAGTTGGATTCATGAATCCCATGACTTAATGGATGATAACTGTGACCATGCAGCTTTTCACAGATAATATAGAAATACTGTCAGAAGCTTGCAAATTCTCATCAAGCCCCCTGAGCTGAGACGACACATTCATCATTAAGTCAATGTTCTTGGACGAGCTGAAATTTCACACCACCCTTATTTTAATGGATTTGCGTATTAAGGCCTGAGATGAAAAAAAAAACAAAAACAAAATGACTGTATCTTATGTTCTGATATTGAAAAGCATCAATATTGAAAGCGCCGATTTTTAAATTTTTTTTTTGAAGACGCAGGTAAACAACTCGTGCTGTTTGTTTATTCTTTCCATTCAAAGCGATGGCATTGCTGTGTCTCGGCATCAATCCTGGAAATGTTTTCTTTGCAGGATCTACATTTCTCTACTCCCTTAGAGACATTGCATTCATGGTTTTCCATCCATCCATCCATTTTCCGTCACCCTTCTCCCTAACGGGGTCGGGAGTTGCTGGTTCCTCTCCAGCTGCGTTCCGGGCGAGAGGCGGGGTTCACCCTGGACAGGTCGCCAGTCTGTCGCAAGGCAACACAGAGAGACAAACAGGACAAACAACCATGCACACACACACTCACACCTAGGGAGAATTTGGGAAGGCCAATCAACCTGACAGTCATGTTTTTGGACTGTGGGAGGAAGCCGGAGAACCCGGAGAGAACCCACGCATGCACAGGGAGAACATGCAAACTCCGTGCAGAAAGACCCCGGGCCGGGAATCGAACCCAGGACCTTCTTGCTGCAAGGCAACAGCGCTACCCACTGTGCCACTGTGCAGCCCCATTCATGGTTTTATTTTATTTTATTTTTTGAGCATTTGGTGGTTCTATCCTCCTGCTGACACACATTTCATTTCTGCTGATCCAGTCAACCCTCTTCCTCCTGATTTGCATTATTGGAAGAGCTAATGCAAATTTTGGAGCTGCCGAGTTAGGGGAAGGTGACAGTCGGTGCCCATTTACAGACTATTTCCCAACATTAGTGTATTTTTGACATGTTTCTTAGTGTATTCAGACTCTCTTCTGGATGGCAGAGCCACTCTTGTTCTTTTGGTTTGGTTACAGTAAAAAGTTAAGGAATTTGGTTTGTAGCCTTTCTGGAAACCGATTTGCTCTAAGAGCCAGAATGACGTTTTAGCAAACCAGAACCTTCGTGAGAGATGGATGACTGAATGGATGGACCACTGATGGGATGATAGGAGGACTTCATGGAAGAAGGATTAGGTAGTTTGGCTGCGACAGATGTTGGAGCAGCAGGTGTCTGGGTGGGTAGAGACCAAGGTTGCCATCGTCAGCTTTCCACAATGATGCTTCTTGACAGCATGGGGAAAGGATTTGTAGGAGGTTCCTTTCTCTCTCAATTAGCACCTTTCTACACAAAGTAGAAAGGTGACAAAAGCCACTGTGTCAATTGAGAAAACTTCATCGTATGAAAAAATGTGAAAAAAAATTTATTCAGTTTTGTGCATTTAGAAATCCTTGGATTTTTAAAGATTTATTTTAACCTTTAAATTGGTCACTTATATGAAACCTGAACAAAAAATTGCACCGAAGCAAATGATTAACGAATGTAGAGAAGAGGTAAAAAAGTAGTCAAATACAATAAGTACCAACAGGTACAATAAGATACTGGAATAAGGACAATCTGACATCCTGACAGGAGTCCCCAACCCTGGTTCTGGAGATCTACAGCCCAGCAAGTTTCTGACGACTTCTTAACTACTACTGAGACCAGATCAGATGAAGACCGTCTTTAAAAGACAAGCAGGTCAGATAAACGATCAGGAGCAGATCAGGTAGATTAAAAGAAAACGCTTCAAAGTTGTGATAGGAATTGATGACAGACGATCTTGCACCCGTAAGGTGGAAGACACGGGCATGAACAGCCAAGAACACAGGTGAAAACACCTGAGCCTTCAGGCGGATAATGGGGTGTGGAAGGGCAAAGCAGTGAGCTGACATGAGATGTGGCAGAAGCCGAATAGATTGTGACACGATGTCTAGATTCCCTCTTGGACCTGTTACCTCTGCGGCCTTGAACGCAGCAGGGAAAAGGATGGATAAATATATTTATTGGTCTTATGTGAAATACATAAAACCACTTTTTTAAATTGATGGTTAAATTATAGTCAAAGAAGCTCTCTTCCTAATTCTCTGCATTACTGTTTTCAACTTCTAGTTCTCTTTCTCACAATCGCCCTTCATTTTTGCACATATACATTTTAGTGTTTGTATTCAAATCTCATTCTACATTCATTAGATATTACTGAACCGAAACATGAGATCCAAGTGAAGGAGCAATTTATTCCAAATTTAGTGATACCAAGCATCATTAATGGAAATTACTATTCTAATTGACAAATGACGATCTGCCTGTAATGAAATTATAGGGTGAAAAGCTAAAGAGTTACTTTAGGAGAGAAGAATAAGGTGGTGTTTCTGGTAATACCCGTTTTTATCATGAGAGATAATAGGCGAACTCTAATTGGAGTGTTGATGAGGACACTACAATAGGGCCTCCCTCGAGAAGGGATTTCTAGGGTCTATCGTTTAAAGATAGGCCCGCCTTTTCACACAGATTTTAATTGAAATCCTGTGGAAAAAAAAGAAGGAAGAAAACTTAATAGCTTTTGCCCGAGCACTCAACCAATCAGAGATAGAGGCACCCATTGACTTGGGTAATTATTTCAGACTTTAATTCTTGCGCCCGGAGAGTGATTGTGTTTGTTCTTGACTGCGAAGCCACTGTCAGAGACGTCATGTTTAGAGGATTTTGAGGCAGGAGGCCGTGCCTGGTGGAATTATTTTTAACGAAAGTTAATTTCTTTTTTTTTTTTTTTGATTTGAGCTGATTTGATTGAAGTAGCAGGGACTATTCAAGGATCTGCTCACCGAGGATGAGGCTTTTCACTGACAAAGACTAGATGAAAGATAGATGACAGTGATTTATGCCTGGATGTGTAATTTAATCACAGTTCCTCTCCAGCAGGGGAAGTACTGTGTAACCATGATGAGGATATCAATGTATGACGATTATTTGCTGAGGTTTAGCAAGTGGTTACCTTGACAGAAAAAATCTACTTCTTGCTTCAATATTGTGATATGATATTGTTTTGCTGCAGTCATTATACCAACAGGTATAAATATAACCTTACAAGGTTCCAGCTCCTTTTGACCGAAGAACTTGAAGTTTAATCATGTTTTTGACACTTGGGCCTCATAGGCATCCTGTAAATACACCAGGAGAGCCATGAAGGAAAATAAGGACAAATTGTTTGATTACAAACTTTTACATGTATTCATTTATTTTGTGCAAATATTTCTGAAGTTAGTTTATATCCGCGTGTGTCTGTTTTGAGTTTAGGATTACTGTCAGCACCACAGTTCTGACTGGGTGGTAGGTGAACAAACTGCAAATCCATAAACACAGACAGGAAACGTATGCAGTCCTCCAACTTTTCCAAGTTACATTCATAATCACAAACTAAACAAAACACTTTTGGGACCATCGAAGGAAATTAGAGTAATAAAAAAACAAACTTTATTTGGGGAACATGCAAGTATCACACAAAAACGATTGTTGGGAACACAAGAACTTTATATTGACCTTATGTAACATTGATTGGCCGATTACATGATGGCAGCATTATCGTCTTAAAAGTCAAATGTTCAAAATATTGGAAATAATGTGCTTTATATTGGTTTGATTTTTTTTTTTCTTCATTTTTGTTTCTTAGGAATGTCCACCACTTTCCAGTAGCATTACCAGTTCACAACCTTCTCATTGCTGGTCTTCGTGCAGCTTTGCTTAACAGGTTGGTGAAAATACAGAATAAAAATACAGTGGATTGTGAGGCACCTTAAAATCTCACAGGTGATCATTTCTAACTCAGCTAAGTCTTCATGGCCGTCAAAGTCTAAGAGATGGAACATCCTATAAGTCCAACTACTTTTAAAATCCATCCATCTGTTGTGTTGCACTTATCTGGCACAGACACATCATCTGAAAAATGATGCAAAGAGAAGTTTGTAAAGTTCCCACACCCACACACATTCCTTTCTATGACTAAACTCTGACTTCCTGTCCACAAACAATACAAATGGCATCAGGGATATCAAGCAGCCTAGGTGGAGTCCAACACCCAGTGGGAGCAAATTTTCTTGGTTTGCAAGGAATAGATTTCCTGTAAGAGCCACCCCTGTCACTTGAAGAACCCCCAACAAAATACCATGGTTGTAAGGATTTTCTGAAACACGTATAAAGCCGGGCAACGAATCTGTCACTCTGATGGTAAAGATGTGGTCCACGGTTCCACAGCCAGAAGGAAACCACACTGGAGCCTCCAGAGTCTCATTTAAATTCAGTACAATTCAGCTCACTTCCTTACCTCAGTGCCAGCTTTTGCACTGCCACCAAGGAGCTTTTTAAGTACCATCGGCCAAAGTGATGAACTTAGTTTCTTCTAGAATCAATCCGGCTGTAAGATTGATATAAGATATCAATCTTGAAAAAAATTACAATTCCTTTAAGTCAAGTAGATTTTTTTCCCTCTTTTTTATGTGCTTTAACAAGCTCTTGCACATTTTGCAAAATTTGTTCCGTTTTGGTGTGTTTACCAATTTCGCTTGGAACAATGTACCAAGTTATGCATTTGAAATGCCTTCGTAGAGGTTTTCCCTCCATGAGCACATTCACACATCTGAGTCAATGTGCCTACTGTACACTCACAATGTGTTACTCCATCTCTGAAGGGGCCAATTAAGCCTTCATGTGTCTCTGCATGTCTATCTTTTGCTTCTCGTTGTGGTGTTTGCATTCAGTAGTTATTGTTCTTTTGTTTTTCCGCTCTCTTCAGTCCCATTCGCATGGAGTTTTGGAAAATAGAAAGTGTCCAGTTGCTTATCTGTTTCCGACTGAAGGTGGGAATTTGTCTTTCTCCGCCACATCCAGCCTGTCAGGAGGTTGTTGTCTAAACCGGGCAGCTTGCCTAAGACAGACACAACACAATGACTCTCTCAGAGGAAGAACCATTCCCTGCCAGAGGCACTGGGACGGTCAGCTTGTCCCATATAGTAAAAAGACTGAAAAAAAAGTGTGGCAGTGACATTTTAGAGTTTTTTTTTTACAGAGGATGACATTTTTAATTGACATTTTTTGCGACATATTTGTGCGGCAGCAGAATCACGGCGCTGATCTTTAGAGAACTACGACTCCATTGCTGACCGCTATTTATGTATATGCATTCCCTGACGACGCCTATACACTACGACAACACACTTCGAGTCAGTCCAACGTCGAAAGCCATTATGTGAATATATTGATCATGCTAATGAAGCGAAAAAGCTACCTAAGTATGCAGACGGGAAGGTCAAGCAGTGGCACAATTGGCAAGTAAGTGTCAAGGACAGGACGGATGGAGATTGATTGAGTGTGTCAGTGTTTTTGTGTGTTTTGTGTGTTGAAAACCAAAGATACGTATAGAGCATGGGTTTTAGATAAGGTTTTTGGTCTTGTTTGCAAAAATAAGGCTACTGTTGTTAATTATACGCAAACATTGTTAATTAACTGCAACTTTTATTGCTTTGAGGAAAAAGTCAGTGGATTAACTATGTTGCTTGATGTGTGATGAATGCTGTCACCTTGTGGCGTCCCTGCTGAGATCGGGGTGCGTGCGAGAATTTATCTCTTCGCAGACAAAATGTAAAGCAGCAGCCAGAAAATGTCAGAACTGGGAATAGTGAACAGACGGCAGAGTGCTTCCATGGCGGTCGGGCGTCTTTTGTACATGCGTTCTGGGAGTGAATGTCAGAGGGGAGACGTGTTCTTCCCCCTTGCCACGGATAAATCACATTGATCAGGCACGCCATAGAATGAGCCATGAGGTACGATGGAGGAGTGCCATACATCTGCTGTTGCTTTCCTTCACAGGGGTACATTATCCTCCTGGAGCTGCACGTCTGTAATTAGGAGTGTAGAAACTTACTCTAAGTTTGTTAGTAAGAACACCTGAATGATATTCCAGAAAAGTGTTCATAGGCAAGTAGCTTTTAAGTGCACGTATTGTTGTTTGTCCTTTTAATTACTCTTAAAAATATGGAGCACAATAGTCAGTTTTAGAATAATTTCCACTCTATTCATTTGGCTTCACCTGAGCTTAGGACATTCTTTACGTCTTTTAAAATTAAACTACTAATGTGCCGGGTCCGGAGCTCGTTTTTATGTGATGCCACTGTGTGAGTAAAAGGGAAAAACTCTGAGCGGAAGAGCAGTGGGCTGGTGGATTCCTGCTGACTTGCAACATGAACAATGGAAGGCTCGGCGCTGAGAACAACTCATCACTTTACGAAACACACACTGGGCTGTGTTCACACCTGCAGCTTGGCTTCACTGGGTCAGACCGAAGTGTGGGGGAAGACAGCTCAGTGTTGATGCTCACTTTTAGTTTACTTGGTGTAACTTATGACAAATAGACTTCTGCAAACAGCAGATGGACAGAGAAGTAACACATTGGACACTAACGTGTGGTATAGTACTTAAAGCCAAACAAAACACAAATTTACCAGTTAATAAAAAACATTCACAAAATGCATCACTGTGAAGACAGTTTTCTCGTACATTTATACCTCCCAGTGTGTTCTATTGTCTGATGGTGGAGCCTTTGAGATTTTCTATGAGAAATTCTGTCATCTGTATCTTCCCTGTCTGCAAAGATCCTGAGTCGGAAAGGTGAAGTGGGAGTATCGATTTCCAGAGACATATTAAAACAATAATCAGATACCCAATAGTGTAACAGGCCATCTATTACACCAAATAGTAAATTATTAGGATGTAGACGGCGGTTGATGCTCGGTGAAATGTCTTAGCCCACCATAGATTATATCCAAGCTGTCCTTTGTGATTCCAACTCTTACACACGCTAAAGTTGCAGAGATTTTGGGACTCGGTATATTGTGCAGAACTACATTTGTGTATTTTCAGTCTTCCTTGCTACTTCAAAACCTACATCTTCAGACATGTCCCAGGTCTGAATAGAACTAATGGATACCAAAAGACAAGGCTCACAGCATTCAGAGTGTTCCCCGTCCCAACTCTACTCCCCAGTTAGACCCTCTGTCATCACTGCACTACATCTGTGAGCCGCAGCATTTTCTAATGTTTCTCTGAGTTAACTGTCACAGGGCTGCTGTCGCCACATTTGGTACAATCTTCAGCTTTCTTTTAACACTAAAAATTAATTCCTGGCCACTATCTTGTTTACACATTTAACGAGAACATCAAACTCTGCTGTGATATTTAGCTACACATAATGAACAGCAGGTTTGGATTTGGCTCAAATCTGATGGAGCCAATTGTAGTGGAATCAAGTCTGTAAGTTTCTGTTTCTCTTACATCTAATAAATAATTGAAATGCCTCTTATGCCGGTTATGTATCACCAACAGAAACATTGCCGTGAGTTTCTGCTAAGTTAAACACGCTGAGTTTGTCTTGCCAATAACTATTCTGTGCACTCAAAGCCGAATTTGAATGGAGGAGATGTAGAAAGAGGAGCCGATAGGATGTGGGGAATCTGAGGGAAAGCCTGACAGTGTGTGGTACCCTGAGGGACTCCCAGCTATCTTTTATTCATACTAATTAACTTTCTAACTAAATTAACTTCCTACCCCATAATTTTCAGAGAAAGACATTTCTAATGTGCACACACCCTGACTCTAAATTCATGCATACACAACCAAAAGAATCTTAATTTATGCATATACATGTGAGAAAATGGGCCAGTACTCTAATTATGTATTACAGCAGCCCATTATTGTTTTTCACTCCCAGTTTGCCTTGATTTACAAATACAATTATGAGCGTATATGAAGTTTTTTGTTGTTATGCACATTAATGTACTACATGACTACTTAATTACCTTTTCTGATCATATGTGAAATACTTTCTGGATGAGATGAAAGGTCATAAGGTATGAAGCAAGGACAGTTCATTTCTTCAATTCCAGTTTGTTATCTAAAAAATGTCAATACATAAAAATAAAGAAACTTTCTCCCACGTACTTGGATTCCTCTGGTATAATTTCTCGTGGGCCAATCAGTGAACAGAAGGAGAAGTTGTGAACGATGAAGTCAAACTTGGGCCGGGCCTGCGTAGGACAGAGGGCAGGTTTTCACCAGGCTACCTCTGCCCAGTCACAGAGCCTTACTTTAGTTCATCTTAAGAAAAAGTGAAGGTCCTTTAATGAACAGAGGAAGCTGTGATGAACTGATCCGAGGGAGACCTTTGCAGTAAGGAGAAACAAGTGAAAGGTCATTGCGGTGGATGGAAAAGGAGGGCAGCCTTTTCAGTTTTGCCAGTTGAATAAACAAAAAGGGGAACGGTGGCGTTGGCTGGTCGGCCAGCGGTGGACGGGGTGTGTGGGCCGGTTCTTTATCTCCCTCATAGGACAGTGCTGCAGCATCAGTGATGGGATCAAAGACTTCTTTAGAGGAATCTGTCATTCAAAGATTCTTTCTGCAGAAAAATAAATAACCACAGCCATTGATTACACAGACGGTCGACTGAAAATGTACTTTGGATCCAGGGTTAATTTGAAGATGCACCACCTGACCAAGTTTTTGAGTCAGAAATCTGACTTCAGGAGACGTTCGAGTTTTTTTTTGTTTGTTTTTTTTTTTTAATTGCATAAGCATTAGGCTAATTTTCTATATTGTCTATATCTACTAATATGGGCACAAAGTGTTTGTTTTTTATGTGACTTTTGGTTAATGTGGCATTCAATGAATAGGAGCAACTCAGTGAAACTACCAACATCTGCTCTTTTCAAGCATATTTGTTATGCCCTGTTTTCCTTATGTGCTCCATTTTAAGTTAAATAAGGATGTTTTAGTGAGTGGTCCTTATTTTCACTTGGGTGTTCATTAAGTAAAATTAACCCCCATAGTGTTCATTTTATGAACACTTGGGTTCATAAATGAAAACGTTGGCATGTTGTTTTCCTATACAGATGGCAAACACAATGATTTATTCCAAACCCTCATCTTTTTTATTTATTCATTTTTCACAGTCACCTTTTTTGGAAACACACCATTTGGTGAAAGTGTGGACGGCTTTTGCAGGCATGTGTTTGCCTGCGCGCTCCATGCAGGTGAATAATTCACAGCTTTGCTGACTCTATAGAAATTTAATGAGGCTCTGTCAGAGTGAGGAGTAGCGGAAAGTTTCAATGGGATCAATAAAACAGATTTCATTCTCAATCTGCTTTATTGATGACTTCTGCTGACCAGGAAGAAGATGTCTCAGATCCGTACCCCAAACCTCTTTTTTTAAAGTAGCCAGTTTTCAGCTTTTAGTTTCATTCTTTTGCAAGTCAAAACTGTCAAAACTAAAGTATGGAAAAATGCTGTTTGAAAAATGCAAGCTTCATATAGACATCTTGGGGAAACTTTTTACCTTATCATGACGCTGCTATATTCTGAGCTGTTTAAACTGGGGACGCTGCTTTATAGGTTTAATGAGCAACAAGGGCAAATTTAGAGGTCAGTGCCTGGACTGAGGACAAACGCAGGTCACGCAGTGAACATGTCCACAAAGTACTAAATCATTAGAAACTTCTCAACTTCTGTACTGAAATTGCAGAAGTCAATTTCACACAACTTTTCCATGATATTCACAAGACTTGAGAGCCTTATCTTTCACCAAAGTTGTGCATCAGTTATACTTTAATATTTTGAAAATACTTTTGAAAATTTAAGGCTAAAATAATGATAGAAATGCTGCAAATTAAAGATGTTTGACTTGGTTATGCAACACAAGGTTTCCTGTTTCTGGTGCTGTTTCATGTGGAAATCCTCTGGGTTCATTCCAGCCTTTTTCGCTCCCGTTGGACTGCAATTAAGCTGGTTGGAGTGATGTGATGCCAGAGGCCTTAGTATGAGCTACTTCACACAGGTCCACAGAGAAATAACAGAACTTACCTCTCTCAAGCTCTCTGTCTTTCTCAACCTGCCATCAGAACCTCTGCTGCTTGATTTCCTTTTTTCTTTCTGTCTCATACTTTCCTCACTTTCTGTCGCTGGTCTTTCGCTCGGCTTTCAGTTGTTTTTCCTTCGTCCCTGTCTCACTCTCGCTGCTTCTTCTATTTTGTTGACGTTGTTTTCCTAGCTGACTAATTTAAATAAACTGCCAGGGTTTAAATGAATTATTGATCATGGTGCAGGCTTTTAGAGGAAGACTACGGTCCTATTAATCGCGTTGTGCATTGGATTACAGTTATCTTTTAATTAGTCAACGAAAAGGCTGGACCGAATCCTTACTACACAACATCCTGCCATAGCTAATTTAGTGAAACGCAAAGTAAACTGAAAATCAAATGAATGTGGTCTTGAACGGGTTTGTACATTTGCAATGTGTCAAAAATAAATAAGCAAAGCTTTTCTTTGGGCTACTATTTAATAGTGTTTTTCACATGATAATGAACTCACACCTTCGTGTGAATAAAACCTCGGGTGGATGTGTTTATTTTATAGTCTGAAGTCTAAGAAGAAAAATAATAATGGGGAAAAAGACATTTGCAACATTGTGCTCTTTCATTTTCTCCCTGGCGTACAAAATGTCAAATACAGGATCATGTTCATGTTTTGGATTTTCCTCTTACTGAATGTCATGGTTTGTTTCAGGACATGATGAAGATGGCAGCCTTAGCGTCTTAACAACAGATAGCACACAGAGCGATTCAGGCTTCAGAGGATTTCAGGATCACTGCCTAATAAAGATCTTTTACATTTTAATCTCCACAGGTTTTCTGATTTTCCAAAAGGATGTTCGGTCGCATAGTTCAGTTTCCTTAATTTATTCAATGACTACAGATTCATTTCCCTTTGCCATTGATTTTTAGCTCTTGCAGTATATGGACTCTATTGATCCATCTCTCTGTCCTTTCTTCATCTTCCACCTTATCTGATGCAAACCTCCTTATGATGGTGGAAGAGGCCATATAAACGAGGAATAGGAGGAGGTATGCATGGCTTGGCAGAACAAAAACAAGCATGTGCAAAGGAAAACAAAAATCCAATTTTGTAATTTTGTTTACAGGCAAAGAAATGGTAAATGAAGTGTTTTTATTTAACCCTCTGGCAGTCGTAGCATGACGCTCAGAAGGAGCGCGGCAAATGTCATGATGGGACAGCGAAGAAGCTGCGGGGTTTTTCCGTTAGACCGACAAAAACAAAAACGCACACAAAAAAAACAAAAACCTGTGGGGTCTAAATGCTCGAGGGTTAAAGTACAATTAGGTCATGTTGCTATGAACATGTAGAAAAGTGAATAAATCCACAGAGCAGCGGCAGACAGCCTCTCACGTCAACTCGGTTTTGATCATTTTTCACAACTGGAAAACACTGCACTCATATTTATTACAAAAACAAAACAAAAAAACACACACAATCATCTGCAAAACTATGAGCTTCAACGCGGGTCCAAGCACAGCAGAAAAAAACAGACCTACATATCTATAAAACGTTGCACGCTAACATGAAAGATGTTTGGGAATTGCAACTCTTATACTTAAAAGTGTCAGTGACAGCCGTTACACAGACATATTTTTAATGAGGTTCAAATGACGGCAGAAGATCCCGTCAAACATGTTTAGCTTCATAAATAATATTTGCGATCCACATTTTCATTTTTTTTTACAACTGTTGCAGGACTTGATTAAATTTCCATTTGGTGGTTTTCTACAACTCAATTTTCAGACTGCATTGAATGTGAAGTTCCAGTTCAAACTGAAATAAGATACAGATGCCTCTGTTTATTGTGACGGAAGCCACAAATACCCTGCGTTCAACAGGGTAAAATTCTCGTCAAGCCAGCCATGCTTTAGCTGATATTGAGATTAGTTTCTGTGCATGTAGGCGGCATTTGTGTGTGTGCGTGGGCGAGTGTGCGTGTGTGTGACAGACTCAGACCCCATACAGTCAAGTAGAAGCTCTCACCTAATGGGAAACTTATCTCTCTTGAACACACGCCGACCGTAGCTGACCTTCACCACCTGCTAATTGGCATAGGCAGGTTTTAGCTTCCACAAGACTGCTGTCGAGTGTGTGCATGCCCAAATGCGCATGTGTGTCTTAGATTTCAAGAGGAGAAGTTGAGGAAACGTCTGCCCTTGAGTCCTTTTCCAATTACCTCATTTAACCCTTTTGGGACTCTTTTCCCCGCCTCCTCCGCCCAAGAGCCCCACTTATGGTGAAGTATCATATTCCTCTTGTTAGCCTGTCACTCCTACCAGTTATAAACACTCCAGTTTCCAGGCTGTTTTCATTCTTGCAGCGGTTTTCTTGTGCGTTTTGAGGGCCCTTGTATGACAGAGTTGGGTTTAAGTTGTGAGAAGGAATCATTGTCGAAATAGAAACTAAAAGGATGGTAACACAAGTAAAGCAATATATTCCAATCAGTTGAGGGCCTGTGGGGTTTTTTATGTGTGTGTTTTTTTTTAAGTTGTCTCCAATTCTCCAAAACATTTTCAGGATTCTAACATATTAGTTCAATTCAATAGTTTACTGTGAATCACAGCTTTTCCAAGAGGGATGAGACGTTAGATATGGAATGAACAGAGTAATAACTGCATAGAAAGAGATGGATGGATGGATGGATGGATGGATGGATGGATGGATGGATGGATGGATGGATGGATGGATGGATGGATGGATGGATGGATGGATGGATGGATGGATGGATGGATGGATGGATGGATGGATGGATGGACGATGACAAATCGGCAATTAGATTAATGGATATGTTTTTAGAAAAGAGCGCAGAGAATAAAATCTGTAAGTTTGAATATATTTTTATACGTTTTAATATTAGATCTTCTTTCTAAGACCAACAGCAAATGTTGATATCTGCTCCTGTTATAGAATAAAGGATGAGTGAAGTAAACATCCTCTTCTTTCCAGTGGCATCAGAAACAAGCTAAAAACAATCAGTTTTTACTCAACTTCGTAAAGAATACCATAATAATAATAATAATAATAATAATAATAATACAATGATAAAAGTTTTCCTGACCTTCAGGATGTTGTCTTTGCATCGTTGCCAGTTAAAGCAAGTTTTTAGTAAAATCCTTGAATAGCCTAATTTATCTCATGCCGCTAATGTCTGTCAAGTGCGGTTCTTTGCATTAGAATAACATTTAAAGTTTCCAGCGGTAAGAACATTAATCATTGTGGTGGAGTGGCCTTAGATCTGATTGCTTTAACTGCTTCCCCTTCAGAAAGGAAAGCAGCAACGATCAAAGTCGGAGCAACCGAGCTTGCCACATTATGTCTCCCCATAATAGGAGAACGACAACATTACACATCGGTTCCTCATTCTCTGAATTATTCAGTCGCACCTCAGGCTATTGTCTATTGATGTTTCAGGATTTATCCAATCTACGACTGACAATCCTGACACTAGCTGCGTCTAACACACCCGCCCATACCAGCACTCCTAATCATCACTATTTTATCGTGCGGACGTGTCGGTTTTAATATTCATAGTGAGGAAAGCGCTGCAAAGTTGGCTGTGCGGCGATTGCATTCGATATTCTTCCCCAGATGTTGTAAAACATCACTGAGCAATTAGCATACTCCAGTTGGAAGTAATGTAATAATAATTTCATCAGGCCACACCCGCTAATGCAGGAGCATTTAGGGTATTCTGGGGCATTAGGCGAAACACTGTGGCTACTGAATATATGTTCCATTTACATTTGCAAGCAGCAGCTGATTGAAAGTCTTAAAAGCCTTAGTGATTTAAATTATCCACACAATTCTGATTAAACCCCCCCCAAAAAAACTCCACTTCTCCAGCTTTAGGCACTATTTTATTTTCGGTGTAACACTTAATGGAATGAAAGCAGTTTGACTAAGTCGTTAATCGTGTTTCCAGACCACTTGGTTTCCAATCTCAAATTTGTTGCTTAATGTTCACCAAAAGCCCGACGCTCGCTATTTAGTACAAACAGAATAATAGTTTCATTTTTGTCCTTGCTAACAGCTTACTGAACTCAGCCCACTGAGCTGCTCAAACACTGGAAACGGACGACTGCGCACATGAAGGCAGAGACTGAACCGAAACATTTAAACGTGGGAGCTCGTCCTTCTGCCGTCATGTTTTCTACCTAGCCGGACTTTGCTTCAGCGAGTAAGAGCAGCTGTCTCTCAGCGGGTGCGAAGCCCACACACACACTACGGACAGGAAATAACAGCTTCACCTGGGCCAGCACTCACCTGTGCTGCATCCTGACTCTGTGTCCGCTTTCCCTGTGGGAGGGAGAAAGTCTCCAAACCTCAAACCACACACAACCTCTTTTTTTTTTCTTTTTCTCCTGCCTCCTCTCACCGATGTTTTGCTCTTTACCTTAGTTTTTGATGAACTAGTTTTATTTCTTTTTTTCTACATTTATTCAACAGGTTTCCTTTCTGCAGGGTCAGCAGACGGTGTGAAACACGGCACAACGGTTCAGGCTCACATCGGTGCGGCTCTGAGTCTGTGCCTCTCTGTTCGAGCTCAAGGAAATGCCAGCTGGATGCTGCCTGGATTTTGGATAAACAATCGGTCGCTTGTCCTGTTGACCTAAAAGTACAGACAGAAGACAACGCTGGCAAGAAGAAATATTGTATCGTTGCAGAGAAACTAAATGTAGATGCATAATATTCAAAGTTTTATGAATATGTTACTTAATTTGCATCCCACATCTCGATGTTCCTGAGTCTTTTTGTTTGTTTTTTCTTAGCTTTTTTTTTTTTGTGAACAAGCACATAAGCTGTTGTCTCTAATAAAGTGGCTACTGAGTGTATATATCATACTTACAAAACCAGGCTGAGGCTTTCAGTCTAAAAAAGGATTTTAACAAATCCCCCAATGTTCCAGATGAGTGTGAATGAAAACCAAAATATATAGATTTAGGAGCTTGTCTAGTTCATGTCACTCACTTGGTGTCGTTGAATATTTTTGGTGCATCACTACAACTGCAAAGGTTTATTTGCATACTCACTGAGGAATTGGAAAGCTGTCACATCTACTATTTGTTCTGGTAATTAGTTGCACCTAAAGCAACAATGCCCTAGGTCTGCATGATGTCTTCAAAGAGGAGAGTGTAAACATTAAAAACAGACATTTGTTTTCCTTAAATGATAAAAATTGTTTGTTTTTTTTTCTAGGTGCAACCAATAATCTTACTGTCACCTAAAGAGATACAAAATGTATATATTTATAGAGATTAAACTACAGTTGTGCAGCCTATAAAACAATGTTATATATATATATATATATATATGTATATATATATATATAATGCACATGTATATATATATATATAATGCACAATCTCCACTGTTTGTTTAACAGACTGAGCTACAGTTCGACCCTTAAGGCTGCAGATGATGAGCTCTAACAGTCTGTCAGCGACCTTTCTCAGCTTTCTTCCTGATCAAAGTCTTCACTCATCATCACCCGCAGGTCCCAACCCTCAGTCCTTCACACTCGATGCGCTGAAGAACAAAGGCTAGCCGGAGAAGGACGTAGAGAGGAGACAGGAGAAAGTGAGACTGAAAAAAAGAAGAGAACAGGGATAGATGGGCCTGGGAGGTCACTTTTGATGAGAACTCTGGATCTCCTGCAGATGCACAATGAGAAAGGTCGGCTCGGCTCATCCGATACAGAAACGTGAAGGAGGCGGGTAGAGGACAAAAGACCGGGTGGAAACGATCTGAAGACTCATGAAGAGGAGGAGGAGGAGGAGCAAGGGGAGGAGGAGGGAGTTTGAGACTGAAGGGGAACCTCATCGGACAGGCGAAGCAGCTTCAATTAAGATTGGTCAACAGATAAAAAGCTTCACATGTTTGTGTGGGAGACTGTGACGACCTCAATCATTGTGGATGTTTAAAGTGAACAGCGAATGTGTCCTCTGTGTTATTGTGAGTCCATACATATGCATCAGCTGTTGTGCAACTGTTTCTGTGTCCGTATTTTAGAGCCCAGAGGAGCATCAGTGGTACAATTACTGTGCATAACCTGAGAGCATCCACACCGAAGCAAGGAAAGTGCATGAAGAGTTTGAGCTTTTTATTTTGTTAGCCATTTTTGCTTCCAGTCACTGTTAAGTTAACTTAATATTAAAGAATAAAAAAAGTGTCTGTATGTTGTAGCACAGAAATGAGTCCAACATTTTTTCATCCTCGTGGAAGGTTTAGATTTTTGTCATAAGAAATATATCAGCCAAAATATAAGAGCATTCACAAGCAAGAGCTTATTTGAAAACGCAAATTAAATTTCCTGCTTTTGTTGATGCTTTAACACAGAATTGTTTGTTAAAATTATTTATGCCCTTCTTAAAAATAAAGAAAAAAGGTTTGGAGTTACAGCAATCAAACGCACTCGTTCTCAAGCGAACATTGCTTACACAATCTCCACAACCACAGTATTGGCAACTAATCACTGGCAGGAAATGCAAGCGACTATGTTAGTGAAGATGGACAGAAATTATACATTTGATAGAGTTTTTATTTTATTTTTCGAGCATACGCGTGCTGCAAATGAATTTTGACTCTTACTTGCGTTCAGATCAACTTGGACCCAAAATTATTCACATGTCCAGCAGATTTACATTTGAAATAATCTTTTTTGGTTGTTAGAAAAACCTTGAATCTTTGCCAAGGACAGGGTAGTAGAATGTCATCACCCTCACTGTGGCTCAGCTTTTGTGACTCTCTGACGTCCGTCTATTGTTGTCTCTGTCCTTGTCTGTCTTTGTCTGATGTTCTTTTGTCTTGTATGGCGCTAAGTATAACCACAGTTTCAAGATCAGAAAGGTAAACAATCAGAGTCAGGTACATTATGAAAACAGACTTATTGACTTTGAGGCGGGGCGTCGCGTGTTTCTGACATTGCCATGAAGACAATCGGGATGAAACGATTCTGCATCTCATGTAATCCCAGTGAGAAGACTTGCATTTGTAATAAGCGAACGCTGACTTCCAGATGGTGATTTAGGGCTTTACATAAGCTATTTATTTAAGCTTTAATAATAGTTTGCTTTTTACATAATTAAAGGAGAATCTTTAAGCAGTTTGTGTCCATCTGTTGGGATGTAATTTCAAACTACCAGTCCCCCGGTACCTATGGTGCCTGAAATATGCCGAGCACGACGAGCCCTACAGCGAATTCTCGAGACCAGCCGGCTTGGAAAGTTGGCAGGAGTATCAGGCAATGAACAAAATCCTCCCTGTGACATCCACCTGCTAAGCTATTCTGTTCGATTTTGACCCCACGGTTTGTGAGCTCTTCTTTAATTGAAGGTACTCTGTGTTGATCTTTCTTTGTCTTGACAGTTCCAGATGTTGCTTTACCTTCTAAGAAGACTCCAGGGAGCATTTGGAGTTCCAGACAGACAGGTATGTGATGACCTTAAGCCTCATGAAGAGGAAAGTATATGAGAGCCAATAAAACTAAGCCTGCTGTCAAAAAATGTTGCACAAGCTTGATAGGCCTGGGGTTCATTTACATGAAAAAGTGACAACTTTTCTCTTTATTTTATCGCATGCATCTCTACAAAACGAAAACATATTTAAACCAAAATAATTCACTAATCGGCCTTCAAACACATATGACTTTGAGTTTTCATTGGGTCTAAAATGATGTTAGCTTTGCAGCTTATCATTTCAAGCTGCAACACCATCTCTTTTTGGGTTTTTTCACAGGGTTTATGAGATTTTCATATATAAAAATGAGAATATGCCAATGAATTGATTTTTGCCCTGGCAATAAATAATGAGTCAAAATGTGAACATTTGTAATAATTTGTAAGACTCTATGGTAGACTGTATTAACAGCATTTTGGCACTGGGATGGAGGCATTCATATACTGTAAATTAACTCCATAACTTAGCAATTACACAAGTAGTTTCTCAGTTGACTTTGCATTAAATTAAAATCATTTTTATTAGGAAACTCAGGCACTATGCCCAACACCTGACAACCCCACTCCATAATCCCCTCTGCATTAAACTTTAGATCTGTAATGCACTCAGGTAAGTACGATCCTCCTGATACCTGCAAACTCAGACGCCGTCATTGCATTGCTAGACATTGTGGGATGATTTGAAACTCTAGAGAATATGTTTCCACTCTAGTAGAATCCAGTGGTGATGCATTGAGGCTTAGATGCATCGGAAATCCATTTGATAAAGCTGTGTGCACTATTGACCAGCTAATCTGAATTCTTGAACATATGAAGCTTGAAGGTCTTAAATTAGACTCTCTGGATAGTCGGTGACCTCTATGCACCTCAACACCCTTTGACTTCACTAACGGGAAAATTTCCAACCGGACTTCATGCACAGGTGGTATCCTGTCACGGTACACGCTGGAAATGCCTGCGCTCCCGAGAGCGACCCATTCTCCCGCAACGGTTCATAGAAGCGGTCTGCTTATCGGTGCTGGATTTCATAAACCTGTAGCCGTGAAAGTGAATTAAATGAGCTGGATGGGTAAGCAAATATCTTTGGTATTATAGTGTATTATCCTTCGTTCTTTTACTGCTGTCGTCTCGGAAAAAGTCGTATTTGGGTAATAACCGAGTGTTACATTTTCTCTCTTTGTGACAGCTCTCAGATCATTTCAAATTTCTCCCTCTGTAACTTTAATTTCCCCTTTCCTCTGCTTCATTCCACACTATCCTCTGTCCTCTATGTCTCAGCAGCTCTCAGAGGTTATATTCTCCATTCTTCAAGGCTCACTGCTCACAGCGAGGGATCTGTTCTCACCGCCCACCAGTCTGAGACCTTGAAGACCTGTAACGATGGCCTGCTAGCATGGCTTCATCCTCTTAGACTGAGCGAAAGCTTCATAGGATGCGAGACATAAAATCTGCCTTAAGAATTTCATTAGAGATTTTTCAGTGTTTTTCCTTGTGTGTATAAATAAAGATATAATTCCTTTCTGACCTTTGCTGGGCCACAACTAAACAGCTTATGTGTTTTACTCTTTCCATTAAAGTCTCTGCTGTGCGGTTTTTACTATTAAATAATTATCAGTGTTAAATATAAATAAATCACATTTAAAACAAGTTAACCATTATGCGGCGGAAGCAGCACAGCAAGCAAATGCAACAGTTTCAGCTGCTTTTAAATTCAGATGCTGGGCGAAAAAGCCGCAGAGCAGGTACACAGTCCGGGTTAACAGAATTAGCATTGCATCCTCCACAGAGTCGTGGTGCAGCAGCAGCCAAGTGCAACTGTTGCAGAGCAGAGCAGCAGCAAATGTAAACGCTGTTACCCTGCAGAGTCCCAGAGCACCGTGTTCCTCGCAGGCTTTAGGGGAGGACGGCGCCGTCTGAAACAAGACTTAACCGTTAGTTCTGTTGGTGTCCCATTGCTATTCTCGCTCTTTACAAGGATCTTTCTAGCAGGAACACCTTTTGGTCATTTCTTGCATTCTTTCCTTGGGGGAATCTCTGTCTGTGAAGACCGAGTAGCTTTTGTTAGAAAAACACTTAGAAAACCTCATGTGTGTCAGTAACCTTTTGGCATTTTCATTACTAAGTGATTAAACAAAACAGATTCCTCTGAGCGAAGAGTCTTTTAGCTGCTGTGGCTCTCTGTCATGATCCTGGTTCGGTTATGTTTCCCTGTGCTGCTGTCAGTGTTTGATTCTCCTCAAATGCAGATGAAACATGTTTACTGATAAACACTATACAGTACCGTGTGCCACTAATTTAATCAGAAATGACCTGATTAAAGAGCCATACCTTAGTCCCCAGAAGAGTCAGGAGTTCTAGTAAATAGTTTATACTTAACACTTTAATTTTGTGTTAAGTGTTACAATAATGTTGGATATTGAAATCAGGACTGCTCAGAGGGTTTCTAGTTGAATTTCAGCTTGTGGTCACATTCTTCTTTTAGTTCTGACAGGAAACTCACAAGATCCTCATAAATAAAACATGTATTATTATTTATGTCCTTACGACAGACAAAATAAAATATTTCTATAATTTTGTTTGGAAATGTAATCCAGCACTCCTTAAGCTTGGAATATATACACCTGTGTAACAACTGATATTGAAATGATGATCCAGCATCTTTTATATATGTTTATTGTTGAGGGAAACCATCATTTGCAACACCAATCATATATCTATTGAACACAACATCAACATGAGCAAATCAGCAGAAACATGTGAGTAAAACCAAAAGCCACTATTTTCGATCATTTACAGTACCAGGACAATAAAGTCCACCTCTGCAATTCTGTCATTTACCCATAAATGACTCATAAGTCTTTGTGAATTTATCCACCTTTTCGGCTTCACAGCACTTAAACTGAGATCTATCTCTTGGTCTCAAACAGAATGGCATTTGCAAATGTGTGTGCAAGGCTTTCTCAGCTGGAAAAGCAAATGACTCCTATTTTTATTTCATTCCCAGACAAAATAGCTGACAAAGAAATGGAAAAAGCAGTAAAAAAAAAAAAGGAAAAGCAAAACATTGATGGAAGATGTTTAAGGGCTTCTTTGAAACAATCATGAAACCAACCGCAGTATGTGTTTACACAGGATTCAGCATGTATCTTACAGGGGTATTTGATTATAAGGTGGCAAGCTGTAAATTAAGTCTTAAAGTAGGTATTATAAATGGGGATTTTCTGAGATTCAATATCTGACCATTTATAACATTTTATAAACATTATCTGAAACAGTTTCCTGACTTTTGTCCCCCATCCTGCGACCTTCCCGTTGCAGCTGTGTTTGAAGTCTGTGTACAAATTAAAATCGTGTGATTGGTTAGAGTTGGAAGTGATTGTGTTTCCTCACTGATTGTGTTTCAGTTCCTTGTATTTTTTCAGAATCGCCGCTTGTCCATTCACGCAGCTGTGTTACAGTTTTAAATTCACGTGGGGGCATTTTCGAGTTCTCAGAAGGCCAGGAAACTCAAGCTTTGAACGGATAAAGGAATCAAAATATTAAGAAAAATCCAAATCAAATAAAACCTTTAATGGATGAGGTTTCGGTCGCAGCTCTGCTCGGCCTCAATGCCCGATCAACCTTCGATCCACAGGGCTCTTTCATCTCGCAGAGCAGCCCTGTCTCACCTCAGGGTCGGCTCTCACCTCCATCACTCAGCCTTGTTAGCCATTCGCACTTGGCCTGTGAAATCACACTCTCTTCACAGGGGCTCTTCAACACGCCACACTCTTCCTCTCTCTTTCCTGGCCTCCCCCAGTCCCTCTGAGTTCGGACTGACTAAACAATGTATCAATCTCTCCATCGCCCGTGGCAAACAGATGGGGCACTGCCACTCTCTGCCCGTCGTCATTGTCGCTCTCCATCTAACCTTGTCGCTTCTTCAATGGTATGAATCTCTCACTGTAACCTCTCTCACTCACAGCATCTAAATGATGTTACTGCACTGGTTCGGTCCCAGATTTACTGTCAACAGCAGCTTCTTTGATTTGCCTGTAAAGCATTTTAGTGCATCCCAGCAGAGATGTATACCAGAGCCAACTTTATTCCTTTTTTTTGTTTGTTTTTCAAAATATTAATATATTGCATTGTCTGTTAATTCAGTGTGGCAATGAAACTGCAAACAACTCTTAGGTTGTTTATCTGCAAAGCTGAATGAGGCAACAGAGAAAACTGTTTATTCAAAATAAATTTGCATATACTCCTGTCAAAACATGACCAAAAAATTTGCTTCATGACAGAATTTTCTATATGTAGCCCTGTCTAAAATATTCATTACAAACTAAGAAGGCTAAAATTGCTGGAGTTAGTAATTGTTGTGTTGATAAATGCATTAAAAAAAAATAAAAACGATGCAGCTTGGATTAAATATGCAGCACATTTATGAGCTAAAAGTTTATAAATAGTCTTAAAAAGGTTGTGTTTTGCCAGTGAACTTAATTTAGCCGCAGGATCTTTTACACACAATTTGAAAACTAATATTGTTTCATTTTATCTATAATATAGCCACGATTAACTCAACCATAATGGTCCTGCAATAAGAGGTCATGACTTGTCTTGTTTCATCAGAGTCGATTTAAATGGAGATCAGAACCACAACGGAAGCAGGATAAAACATAAGATACTCAGAATATACAATAAACGTAGATTAATAGAGATGTGACCATCTTGTAATTATTTCAGTAATCCAATAATTAACTGCCAAGATAAAAACATAATGATGGTTTAGTACATGGGTACAAACTGATTTGTTTGCAGGTATAATTTTGGAGTGGGTTGGGATGAAATGGGAAGATGTGGACAGGAACTGGAAAAGAGGAGGAGAAGATCTGAAGCTTATTTTGAAACTACATCTGTTTATGTACAAAGAACCGTTCGCAACATGTCAGCTTCTGAGAATGGGCAAATGATTCAGTCCAGAATAACTCAGTTAAAAATTTGCACGTTGCTTTTAGAAATCTGGTGAACCGTAGCAAAAACTGCATTCTGTGCCAACTTTTTAGGCACGTCTGCTTTCCAAAACGAGGCATAAATAATCTTGCTAAATGGCTGGCTGGCTCACAACAGTTGGATGGGATAGCTCACATTTGTGAATCTGTTTAAGTGTGACTAATTACTGTGATGCTGATGATTTGGTTTTAAACCGTTCCAAAGCTCAACCAAACCAGCAGTCGTGGCATTTAGGAACATCGAACAGGCAATATGGAGATAGACTGCTCGCTTATTCATTTTTAGCCAACAAGTTATTGCCTGGAGAAATTTTGGTGCCAAGATCTGAAGAGAGATTTTATTTATTTATTTCTTTTTTGGTTGGGGAGTAAGGGGAGAGATGGGGGAGGCAGAATCTAATCAGCCTCCTACACACTTCACACTGCAGTCAAGCCAACGCAGCTCCGAGACTGATGGTGTAGCCGTGCAGTACAGTGCAGTGCTGGGCCGTGTTGTGTTGTGCTGCGCGATGCTGTGAGGGATAATGATCCGTGGCTGTGTAAGCCATTAGTGAGTAAGTAGTTATGTTGGAAACCCTGTATCCCTGGCGCCTGCTGTCACTTTGATAAATACGCAACACCTAGGTGCCCTCGCAGAAAACAGCTCTAAACTTCTATTTAGTTTAAGTTCCTCAAAATGTACGAATTCTCCGAAATATTTTTGCTTGTTTGGTGCTTAAAATGAATCTTTGCCGGTATCTCTTGCAAATAACGTTTCTGCAGGTTCGTGTCAATCAGCTCGAAACATTGCATCGTGCAGGAGTTTCAGTTGCACGGTCCTGCAACTACAAACCACGCGAGCCGACATCAGCAGCTCAGGCACACATTTCTGCAAACAGAAAGACAAGCCTGCATGCGCATGTTTCCCAGTGAGTCCTCTTCAAAAGCTGATTTGTTTGGGTCACCTCATCAAACCCACCACGGACATTTGAAGAAGACTTCCTGCTAAGCCGTCTCTTTCAAGTCTGCTTATTTTCACCTCATTTCACACCAGTATGAGATGAACTCTGGAAAAAAAAGCCCAACTCACGGTCGAGTGGGCAACAGATATTTTTTTTTTTTTAAAGAATACATTAGTAGATTCAAATCTTGAATTCCCTCTAATGTGATACAAGTAGCGAGGCCTTACTACCATATGACCTGCCCTCATTCACTGTGTTTGTGGGTGTTTGCTGCAGAGCATATGCATACGTTTATTCATGGTGAGTGTTTGTTTTTTCGGCAGGGAAGCTCTGTCCCACATTCAGATTAACGGCTCTGATTCAGACATGGAAAAGAGACGTGGCAGCTTTTTGTCCACATGAAAGCGTCCAGGGAAAGAGGCTTTTTCATGGTCTGAGTCCACTTTGAATCGAACCACAGATTCTGCCTCACTCTTTTGCAAGCGGATCTGATCCAAGTGCCATTGTACCGTGAGGTTCCTTAGAACAAACTCCTTTTCTCATTACTTTTTTCGGATTATCTAAATCTTTGTTGTTTAATTTCTTTCCCCCTATGGCAGAAAAATTTTAATAATTCTACAGGATTGTCAAATTAATGACAAGTAAACTTGCCTTCCTTTGATTTTCTCATTCAAGGCAAATTTATGGGTCAGTTAATGTGAAGAAATCGTCCTTCCTGAAGTCAATGCATATGGAGTGAAATGTATTGTCCAAATTTAGCTGTGGGAATTGTGTTGGGCTTGCTTTATTTTGGATGTCCAAAGAAGTGAACCATACACAAACCAGAAGACAGTTTCACAATAAAGTCCCTGAAAGAAAAGATCTGGAACCTTTTCCAATTGTGCTAGTAGGTTAATCCGCCCCCCAGTCCTAGACTGGTTTCTATGCAAAGCTCACACTGGAAACGCTGGTCTGGCAATGAGCTTTACTGGCTTGCTGAGCCTCTCTCAGTTAAGACTGTCACTACTGTGGCCAAGTAACTGTTCTGACAGAGTGGAGATACCAGCTCCGCTTTCAGGATTGAGCCAAGACCACAGTTTTGTCTCCATGTGACAGTGAGCGGGAAAGACAGACCTCTTATTAATACTAATCTCCGGATTAGGAAAAGCAGCTTTAGGCCTTGAAGTCATTCTCTCCAATCAGCATCATTGTCTACAACAAATATGATCTGCAACTTCTCGTTCAATCTGCATTGGCGCAGACAGATAGGGAGTTGTTGCAATATCAGAGCAACGATTGGGCCGGGAAAGTTGGCTTGGGGCTGGATTTTCTTCAACAGCAACACATGAACAAAAAGAGGCCACAAGGGAGGGGAGCACCATGTTTTTTTTTTTCCTCCTCCTTCAACTAAGTTTGTATGATCACAGATCTTTTGTGTTCGGTTAATCTCATAATCTATCAAATGACCTTCACTGATCAAGTGCTAAAGTGGACTTTCAAGGAATGGCATTGGCATTTCAGTATGCTTGCCAAATCACTAAAAGCTTTGTAATGAACTTCAACGTCCCCTTTGGAAGGCCAACTTTTCATGCTAGATCCCAGTCATTTATATTTTATGTTTTATACATTTCTCCCCCGTTGATCACTGGAGTCATAAAAGATGTGAATAATACAAGATCTCAGAAATTTTCTGGCCAATATAACTGATTGCCTGCAGTGATGGCACATTCCTTAATATTCCAGAACACAGATTGTGTGTGTGTGTGTGTGTGTGTGTGTGTGTGTGTGTGGGGGGTGTGTTGGGTGTGTGTGTGTGTGTGTGTGTGTGTGTGTGTGTGCTGCAGCGTGTGTGTGTGTGTGTGTGCGTGTGTGTGTGTGTGTGTGTGTGTGGGAAAGGGCTTGAGAGATGGTGGTTTTTCCTGGAGGCTTAGTGCTTTCTGGATTCCTAGAAATAGAATTTTGATCTTCTGAATGTGATTAAACTTCACTTTGTTCGCATATGATGGAGGAGAAATTTTAGCAATCCAAAGAAGAAAGGGTGCAGAAATTGTGTGGTAGGAGGCGTTTACGTGCTTCTATGTATGCGTTGGCCCCCCTATGTCTTTCTTTGTATGTATGTGTGAGTGCAGTATGTGTGTTCACCGCAGCCAGATTCCCTGGGGTTTACAGATGGTAACCCAACATGCCAGCTATACACAAACAGACAGACACACAATAACACCAACACACACACACACCTCCAGAGCCAACCTGGAGTCAGGGCCTTGTATCCTGGAGGTGATCCATGCCAGATTACGGCTCTTTTGCACAGCATGACTCTTCAAGATGTCCCACTCTCTCTCTGATCTCGAAATCTGGATAATGTCTTCCCATGCAGCTTTAGAGAGAACGCACAACTAGACTGCGTGCACTTCTGATGAGGATACAATTTTGGAAAATTACGCTCCACATCAATTAATATTCAGCTTTCATTTGTGAAATCTTGAACATCATAGTCCCTATAAAAATGCAGTTTTTCCATAAAATGCATCAATAGCTGCTATCAGCACTGTCCTGTCAAAGTCAATGCCCTCTAGTGGTCAAGCAGTGTCAGTGAGAGACCAAGGAGGAGCAGACAGTGACTTTATACAGCAACTAAGTGCATGATACAACTAGAGGAGGTCACACTAAATCTACTGAATGTTTGGCCACACCTGCTTTATTTAAGGTCTCACGTTTTTACTCAAAATCGGTCCCAACCTCTGTCTGTCCTCTCTGCAAACATTTCTTTCTTTCATCCATCATTCCTTCTTTGTTCCCCAAACCATCTTTCATTTCTGTTCTCCGTTCCTTACATGTTTCTTCTTTTTTATTCCCTCTTCACTAATTTATTTCCCTGGCTGTGTCTTTTTTTCCTTTTTTTATATTTATTTTTTTATTTCCTGCTTTACTTGTGTGCTACATCTGTTGCTTATGTGACTGATCCCCTGTCTTCCCTTTCCTTGTCTTTCCTTTCTCTTCCTTCCTTGTGGCCTTCATTCCTTATTATGGCCCAAAATGTTGTCCATATCTTGGGAGATCAAACCTTTACCAGCCTTCAATAACCTTACAGTATATTGTATTGTTTTATTGTGGCATAAAGTGCAACCAACATGCTATCTCTTCTTCTACACTTTTATAAAGATCTTTTCACATTCAAATTGTTTTAAACATTGGTGGAAGATTGTTTCCAAGACAGGCTTCACTTTTTTTCTTAACGTCAGTCAGTTTTTATTTATATTAGATTCTGTAATAACAAGCACTGCACCACAGTGTCGTACAGTCGACCCCGACCTATTCACAGTGCGGTATTCATGGATTCACCCGTTCGCAGATTTTTCTGTGGAATGCAACTCCATCTATAGAAAATTTGCCCATTCACCCCCGGGTACATGGTGCTCCACAACAATTCACCAAAGTAGACCCTCTGGGCAAGACATGATGAATGAAACGGCTCGACAGCGGTGGAAGGATTATGTCCAATGTAAGCCAGGATTTGTCATAAATGTAATCTATTTAAAGACTAAGAAATTGTTTCCTTGAAATCCTCAAATATGTGCAATAAAATCTAAATACAATTAGATCAGTTTATCAAAAGCAATACTGCATACACACAGGCCACTGTAAGCTTTTAGCAAAAATAAACCGAGGGTCAAAATTAAATATTTATTCTCTGCAGTGGGGTAGAGGAGAGTACAGCCCAGGGAATCGTGTCCTGTGAAGGAGAGAGAGCTTGAGTCCTTAGTCCTTACAGTGTGTGTGACAGGACTGACCCTCATATCACCGCAGACTTTTACACTCACCATCATCTGGCATGAGAAAGGTGGCACTCGCCGCGGCGCAATAACCGAACAGCCTTACCTCTGACCCAGTCTGCAGCAGAATGCGTAACAGTGACACCAATGACAAGTGGAGGCAGTAACTAAACAAGGAACGAAATGTGATGTTGAGCTAAAAAAAAAAAAAATACACCTCGGTAAACATTTTTACGCTCATGGATCCCAGCTGCTGCCGTCAATCACTGCTGTCAGTCACTGTGCATGTAACTTACATTGAAAAGAAATCTCAAGTGCTGAATGCGCTCCTGTACCATTATGTATTTAAGGCAGACCTCGCTTTATATTTCACAGAAGACGAACAAAACGAGGGGAAAAGAAACGGGCCCTGAAAACATCAATAGTTAACCATGCAATCAGAGGCCACTGTGGAATTTCCTGGCATGAAGGTTTTCCATTTTGATCCTAGTTTCTCTCACATTTGCCATTCTTGCTTCCGTCCCACGACACTTCCTCTGTCCAGCTTTCTGCAAAAACAGAAAGGGCTGAACTAGAAAAGAAGTGGGGCATGGAGCTAACCCGACTGCCTAGCCAGGCATTCCTTATTTCTGTGGCTTTTGATGCTGACTGGTATGAAAAATGTATGGCTTGGCACAGAATGCAGCTACTTAAGGTGGACTATTTGATGTGCCTATAGTGTGTGTCTTTTTTTCAAGAGACTGTATTTCTGTTTAATACATACATAGATAATGATGTAGAGGTAGAAGTGAAAACATTCTTCCTGCTCCCCTCACGGATGATTGCCTCTCCATTTACAGTACATATACCAAATATCATAGTTGAACAGGTTTATGTCCCATAGGTTGAAGATCTTGTAAAATGAGGTCATCCAGGATGCGTTGAACATGCAATAACACAGCAGTCCATTTGTTTGTGGTGGAAAAATATGAAAAAGCAGCACATTAGCGGATGTTCTCATCAGAACAAAGTGCAATCCAAAAGACCACAGTGCATTTTTACCAGCTGGTAAAGTAGATCATAAAACAACATAAAGTGAATCAACACACTTCCTGCAGCATAAAGTGCTTCTGTGAGTGAACTGACTTCACTTTTATCTCAACAGAAGCTTTCTTCCATTTTGGTCAGCCTCACGCTTATTTATCAACAATTTCTCAAGGTGACTTGAAATGCTCAGTGGTTTCACTTCTAAATATTACGAGCTTGGATTCGGCCAGCGTCAACGTCCGAGTCCATTGTGTCTCAATATTTCAGAGCAAGTTGTGACTCATCTTTTTAAATTAAACTCCCCCTCACAATCGCATCTACTAGGAGACACATGCTTGTAATTCAGTAACAGAATCAGGTTTCCGAAATGTAAATTTGAGTTAATACGTGTCCTTTCTGTTAATTATATACTAGGCGGGGCAATTCGGTGTGATGAGCAAAGTTTACTCAATCAGGTCATTGATGCAAAGATTAAAGTGTCTTGTAGTTGGATCAAAGATGAAAGCAAAGTCTTAGACAAGGGTTGGAATTAAGAGACTTTAATAACAAACACATACTTGTATATTTGTATGAAGGGATACAGAACTAGGAACTAGTAGGCAGTCAAAAGGCTGAGGGCCATGAAGCAACAGGAAGTAATGTAATAATCTGAGTCTCAGAGAATGAGGAGCTTTAATACTGGTTGATTAAGTGGCAGGTGGTTTATTGGGAACAGGATGCAGCTGTGAGAGACAGACAGCCACCCTGAGCGAAGGACTGACGGCCACGTACCAATCTTTTAGTTTCCGCAACACGTCTGTGTTTTGTACGACTTAAACAATCAACTCTGTTATTCTTTTAAGGGAGAGCAAAGTACAACGCATCATCTGGTCTTTCTTCCGAAATCTTATTAAAATATATTAATCTGAGAACTGTATGATCTTTTTTCATCCTTATGTAATTATGATGACAGCAGCAGCTCTATTTTTAATGTCTGTAGTCTGAATAATCTTTAGCAGGTCGCAGGAATCTCCGTCAAGCTCAACTGCCTTTCATTTACAATGAGAAATTCACTTCCTGTAGTGCTGATTAAATAACTATCAGAGGGACCATTGGTTTACATTTTGCCACTCAGGGAGCAGAGATATGCTATGCAGAGGAGAGGCTTCACGTAGAGCCTCTGTTGCAAATATATAAATCTTTGTTTCAACAAATGGCAGCTATTTGAAGAGTCTCGGGGCAAAATCCGAAATGTTTTTCTGCCATTTCCAAATTATGCATGTGCTTAATCTGAGGCTTTAAATAGAAAAGCCTGGACATAATGTCATGTGTTTCTTTTGGCAACACAGGGCTGCTCCTATTGAATCCTGACCTTTTAAAGTGAGCAAAGTAAAAAATTAAGGACAGAAACGACCAAAAGGGTAAAGTTGAGTTTTAGAGCCTGATGCATGGTTGTTCGACGTTTGCAGTCCCTCTTCATGAAGTTTGCCTATCAGGCTTCATAGCAGCTGGGTAATGCCGTCATCACTGTCACTTTAAATAATCAAACCATCAGAGTCAAAATCGGCTCACTGCACTAAGGAAAATGAGAAAATTCATCATTGTGAGCCCCAAAGGACGCACATAACCTTGTTTACATTTACTGCTAATATTATACAGATGAGCATGAAAAAACTCAGAATCAGCGTTTTGATTCTTGCCTCGATACTAACGGCTTTCTGTACCTGACTCTGGTCACTGTAAACTGCTACTGCAATGTTTCCACCTCACTAGATATACTGTAAATATCTAGTAAATATCTATCCTCAGACACTTTATGTGGTCTAAATATGAGTAAATGAATCCAAACGAAGAACTCGATACTCTTATTATGTTGTGAATGAATCAGAAAGTTGGTAAATCTGCCAGTTTCCCTTTCATCCACCGCATAGTTGACTCACGGCGGCCTTGATTCTTTTGAGGTGTTGCACGTTTGACAATTGGGACTCATCTGTCAACCTTTTTGACACATTTAAAAATTCCTGCTTAGGTTCAGTTTGATGGGAGAAGGAAAAATGTTGCCTAAAACGTGAACAGAACATTCACTGAATGTGCACAAACAGCATCAAAATGTCTGACACAGTTACACACTAGCAGCTGTGTCTTCCGGCAGGTTAATCAAGCCAGTGGCAATGATTGAGTCACACCTCCTTTAGCTGGAAGCCAGTGATATGGCTGTGTTTGCAAGTTATCTGGGCTAATATAAGCTCCCAACCCCCATTTCTGATAAAACAGCCGCAGAATAATACCTTTACTAAGCACCATACCCCCATACTGCCTCAGGCTATCACTGTGGTAATTATAGCATGCTTCTACAATTTTCAAATCTTTGCTGTCTAATTTCTTAGTTCACATAGCCAATACATAATTTTGGCTGTGAGATGTAATTGTTTAGAAAAAGGTAAAAAAAAAGAAAAAAAAAAACCGAGCAAGTGATTTCTCTCAGTCTGTAATATGTTTTCACTGTATGACAAAAAAGGCAATTGAGGGATGTATTGGAGTCTTGTTTGCCCTGCAGTGATACCAAAGACACTTCCATCCATCCATCCATTTTCCGTCACCCTTCTCCCTAACGGGGTCGGGAGTTGCTGGTGCCTATCTCCAGCTGCGTTCCGGGCGAGAGGCGGGGTTCACCCTGGACAGGTCACCAGTCTGTCGCAGGGCCCAAAGACACTTACACATGGCATTCGTCTTTTTCCAATACCTCCCTGCCTTGTGCTTCTGCAGCAGAGGTCGCCGACCCATCCTCAGTCTTGCCTTTTTACTGCTCTTCACTCTCTTCACCTCCTCTCTTTTGCTGTGAAATGGAGTTGAGGAAATAAAGAGCAAACACAAGTGTGTTAGTGTCACTCAAGCTTCCTGGAACGGCAAGTTCAAACTTCTCCGCTGAAAAATGAAAGAAAAATACAGCACAGCAAAAATTCAATCTATTGGAAAACTCTCTGGAGATAATATCGCTGCTCCGGCCAGCTCCTGATCTTTTTGAGATAAACTGGTGTTGCCCAGTTGAAAGGCTGGTGGTAGGAAATGCTAAGGCAGTGATTCATTAGAAAACATGCGCTTCTACCAGCAGTGCTTGGCATCAGCGGACAATTACTAGCAGGCAAAGGCTGGCGGTTCAGGACGCAAGCCATCATTTACATCACTGAGAGAAAATGTGTGTATTAACTAGCAATAATACTGATAGTGATAAAGTACTGAAAGTGGACTGATATGCCAGTTCACATCTTTACAAATACATTTTGCTAGTGCTTGGAAGAATAGGGAATTACCAATAAACCCTACTTTTATTCATGTGTAGATGAAGCGTCCAAGTTCTTTTTATTATCTTAAATTTGAAAATATTTTTCTGCTGACAATTATTGTAATTTAAGTTGCTATACAGTGCATTATTCCAGATTATATTTTTTCATCACTTTCCTCAAAATTGATGTACGAGTATAGACTTTTGAGGAAAGAGATTAATTCATTAAGGCTGCAACATTAAGAAATGTGGGAAAAGTGAAGTGTTGTTTACTTTCTGGATGCACTGTACATATAATAAGACGGGGTGTATGGGTCTAAATATATTTAATACTAAGGGTGCTACACCATAAGAAAAAACTTCAACCTCGTTCAGCTCTGCTGCGACAGTGTTAAATGTTTGGAGTAAGAATATAATAACAGATGCATGGAAGTAAATGTATATATATATTTTTTTACTGAAGACAAAAAAAAAGAAAAAAGATACAGGAAGATTATTACTTCATCCACCCCCACAAAACTGATCCTCTTCAGTGACGAGAAGAAAAATCCACAAAATAATTGTGAATATGATTGACACTTGCAATAATTCAACCAGGGAAATTTATCAGTGCTTTACATTGCCTTTGTGTGTATGTGTGTGCAGATGAGAGACAGGTGCCAGCAACATAAAGCTCAAATTAAAACGTAGCACATTGATTCTGACAGAACCGTCAAACTGGGACTGAAACAGAAGTGGCAAGCTGTCAGTATCGTGCTTATGATTGAAAATAACAGCTATTCAGCTCAGACTGTGGACCCAAAGAGTCTCTGTTTTCTGTTTGTGTCTTTGTACGCATTTTTCTCTTATATATACATATGTATATACATCTATTATTTAAATCCCTGCTCTATCTACAGACAAGGCAGAGATTTACCTGTTTTGCCTTTTAACTAAAAACCAGATAATAAAATGTAATGAAAACTTTTCAGGGAGCTTGTTGTGTCAGTTTGTTTTAAACTCTCTGTGATACAAGTAAAGCACAATCTTCATTGATTGGTGGACCACAATTTTTTTTCTAAAAGTAAAAAAAAAAATCAGACAATAACCTTTTGTCTTTTCCTGCTAGACAGCTCAGACTGCGGTTTTTAGCTCCTGCTCTCTAAAAAAGGGCGTCTCAAATGAACAGAAGGACTCCTGCTGAGCGAACAACTTGAGCAAAGTTAGAAAGAAAGCAAGGTCAAAAAAGTCTGAGTGGCCAACTTAGTGTCAATACTCCTCTTTATGTACTAGGAAAGAGGAACAAGATAGTAGAAACATTTTGTTTATTATTAATTATCTAACAGTGACATAACCAAAAGTCACATAAAACTGATTTATATAATGTTACAGGAACAGATTTACTTTCAAAGTACATAGAGACTGATGCTGTTCTTCCTTGTGGTTCAAAGAATTGCTTCTATGAGATATTTATTTGTAGAAACCAGCTACAATAAAGTGCTGTAGAAAGCATTAAGCATTTGTTCTCTAAAAAATATTTACCTTTCAAATCGGCGTGGACACATTGATAAATTAGTGAATTTGCATGGTTGAGATCAGTATGTTTTAGTTTTTTACACAGCTAATGATTGGAGATGGTAGGATTTAATGATAATTCAATTAAAAGGCTGCGTGGTAATTTGCAAAAGTGGTGCTTTTTTTTTAATGTGCATTTGATTTTGTGGACGTCCATCTGCCTCAACAAGACGACTGAATGGACCAGCTTTGGTTATATGTAAAATAGTCTCGATAGCCAAAAGGTTTGAAGTGGAGCCTCATTGCATGTTTTCTGAAATGCAGACATGGCAGTCAGATTGGAGAAAATGTAAAGTAAGAAAAAAAAAAAATCAATTCCTTCCTTTCATAAAAACTTCAACATTTCTTCACAGCCCTCTGCGCTTCCAGTTTTATGTCCCCAGATTCACATCTTTTGTTCCAAAAATCACAGAATGAGATAAAAGTGGTCTATGAGAAACCATGAAATAGTAAGAAGGTGGTAAACATAAGAGGATAATTATAGAGCCCAGATGGCAGCTCCTAACTAATAGTCCAAATTATCAGTAATGGGGACCGTTTGGAATCAGAGCGGAAAGAGGTGAAATCTCACCATGACACCCAGCTTGTTGCTGCAGAGGAGACTAACAGCCTCTGATTGGGGGGAATTGGTTGTAATTCACCAGCACACTGCCAGCTTTAACCAATCATGTGTCAGAGGTTAATAAACCACATGTCACTGGATTCAAGACAAATACATGGAAACGCAGTCATTTGGAGTAATTATACTTTCTTATCGTCGTTGTAGGCAAACACAACACAAATTCAAACACAACTGAATGTTCGAATGTGTTTTAGATACAAACTAATGCGTGTGGGCAGTTCTATTGTTCAGTACTACAGGATATTGCATTATGCAAGTTAATACATTTTGGCTCGATGTCACATTTTTAACAGCAGAATTCAAAATAGTACGTTTGTGTAAAAGAGCAGTTTTGTGCATAAGATAACTATTTGTTCAAATTCTGATGAATAAAGTAATTCACATGTATTTCTCAGTTCCCTTTTAATAGTTGAACTACCTGTGATCTGTGACAGCTGGTGGACGAGTCTTTAAATCAAATTATATTTAATTATTTGTGATGTGGAAACAAGAGTCCATAATCGAGAGCAGTCTTTCAAGAAGGAGGAAGTAGGGTATCCCAAAAAGAAGGATGTTACGTGTTTGTCCTAAAACTCAACTAAGTGATCAATTAATAGTTGAAGTAATAGTTACTGAGATAGTCGCTCTTGACAAAGGTAATTTTGAAGCTGTGAATGAGGCAATGAGTAGATTTATTTGGTAGTTATTTTTCATTTTTGACGCCGCACCTTTTATTTTTTTAACGTTATCTCTTCTTTTGGTTCTGACTTCACTTTGTTGCTCCTGGCTGGTCAATAGGAATTGATTTGAGTTGTATAATCCACACATTACTGAAACGGTGATATCCACAGGGGGACATGAAACGTTCCTAGGATTTCATTGTGTGGGCTGCTATGCATGGCAGCGTGCCAGAGCTTAGAGACCACAGACAGATCCCACACAAACACAGGTCAACACAGACATTTGACTCCTCTATCCTCTGGATTGTCCTCTGAAGCTTACTTCATCAAATAACAGTCAACCTGCTGCTCAGGTTGTACTGTATTTACAACCAAGATGCTCACATTCCTGATCTGTCCTGATGTACTAAAAAAAAAAAAAGACAGAATTTAGTTTTTGTTCAAATGACCATGAAGGTGAAAGTTACAATTAATATGCGACAGAAAAAGTAGGATGTATAATCCAGCCACGGATTAATGTAAAGTTCTTGTAATCTTCTTACATACTCCAGTATCATGCACATTACTTATGAATAAATTATGCTAATATATTGCAGATTGGGGAGGGCGGCAAGGGGCTACATTTTCAACAGATGTTCCTTGAAGCAAAACCAGTACGAGTTTATGATATTTTGAAATGCGATGTATTCAATTCTCAAAAGACACCGCTGTTTCAAAAATGCCTTCTAATTAGCAAACTCATCTCCTCTGTGGTTTTGCTGTTTGTGTGAAAAACAGGCTTCAGATGCTCAAGGGACAGAAAAAATTGAGTCATATCAAAGCAGATCTTTAACACTGATGCTGCAGTTCCCTATGATTATGAAATTATGTAGTCCCATGTGTCCCATTTAATGTCCTTTTGAATCCTTTCTAATGCTTGGGATGAATAATAGAGGAAATCAGAGTTGAAACATGTTTATTATGCAGGAGAACGTCTGTACACTTCTTCACTAACTTTATTTCTAAAGTTAGTGAAGAAAGACAAAAAACAGCATGTGTCACTGAGGGCCAATGATGAGTTGATCATCAGGTACAAATTTGACTTGTAATCAAATTTGATGCTGAAACAGAAGGTTGTTAATTATAAGTTAATTTAAGCATGGATAACTAAAATAAAAATTAATGGAAAAAATATCAGAGATCGGATGTATGATTTGCTTTGAGTTACTTAAACCCTCTGTGATTATCTTTTGAAAGTTTAACCTGATGGAGATGTGTGTGACTTTCAATGAAGTCGTCAAAAGCCACACAAATGCCTGGATCAGCTCTGGCCTCGCTTCGATCAGAAGCATCAAACTCAATCACAGAACTGGCCAAACGTGTAAATATGGACCAGAACATTGTGCTTCTTCGTACCGATACTGACTTTGTAAGAACCAAAGAGTAAATAAACATCAACGACTTAGAAGTATCATCATAATTCGCCTTTATTTATGTTGTACTTGGAAAAAATTAGGTGTATGAGGAATTTTTCAAAATTTTAGCCTATAAATTTCATAACTTACTTCATTGCAGCTCTGTTTCAATCAACAATGTAAATTTGAATATTTGGAGCAAATATAAGTCTTAAAAGTATATCACATTTTGGTTTAGCATGTCAACATAATGACATGCTAAACCAAAATAGAACTAGGTTTTACTTTCTCTGCTATTATTCCATAACACCTAATGAGGATGCTTGGCATCATTTCTTGGCATCAAGTTCATTAATGCTTGATGTTTGATTCTGAGCTGTGGAAACTCCAACACTTCACAGGTCCACATCCCTCAGTGCCTCTGTGTGGCGTCTTGTTTGTTTTCATCAGTGAGAACAGTTGGTTGCACAGATCTTACATTTACACATTCAAGCGGCATGGAGGTGGAGTCGAGGCGTCATCGCAGGAATGAATCCTCACTACTCAGCATGTTCAGGTTATTGACAAAATGTGCATTTAGAACGCAGCAGGAGCGACTTGGTTTTTCATTAATTGATTGCGAAGAAAGTGCCACATGTTTGCTGCGTCTGACTCTCCCACACGTACAGCTTGTGCGCCCTCATTTCCTCTGAAAGAAAATCTGTTGTCTTCTATAAATCCCAAGTTTGTCATTTGAAATAACATATGATCAGCACTGAAGGAATCAAGCTGTTTGTGGGATTTTGCCAGACATTATTGGACACAATTATGAATGCCTGAGAAAGTCTTACTCAGCATTAATGATCATAACTATATCTAAACATTATAGACAGTCCATTTATTGTGGAAACTGCATTTTCTAAAGACGACATTGTGAAACAATGGAGGTTACAGTAGATAAAAATAGTTTTCAAATGTGTTGACATGGGCAAATTAATATTTTCTTGACTTCCTGAGTAAAGATACTAAAAATGAGGCTTTCTTATCCCATCAACTCTATCTGACTTTAGTTGTAAATGGTCTTTCTATGTTCAGCTTTGCAGCTTTCACTTCTCAAATTGATATAATATTTGTATGTTATATCAATCATTTTTCTTAGGTGTGGGTCTTCACTAGTAATAGTATTAGTTTGGCGAGCGTTTTGATAATATCTCAACCCGTTGAAGGTTAAAATCATCCTTCTTTGTGGTGAGTATTTGCCTTACTGTTTCAGGTTTCACATTTCTGCTGAAAGTTAGACTCAAAGCATCTTAATAATACCACATTATACTACATCTGGTCTCTATGATGCATATTCATCCCTTTTTTCTCCTGTTTTTGTCTGACAACATGCAAATGTATGAAGGGAAATATCATATTTCCCTTGTGGGTAATGCACAATTAGTCTAACCATATGTCTCTTCATGGAAGTCTCACTGGCACAAAGGGCATGAACTGCATTCAATTTTGCATTTCACTGTTGGAGAAATGCGATGAACAGCTGCTCCTTAGAACTTTGGTGCAGATTTTATGATTATTTTATTGAATTGTTCTTGTGAAAAGTTGACTGGAAAGGAGAAAAGCTCCCAGATCAGACCATGTGTGACAAAGTCGCCAGACTGTAACTATTTCTAACTATACTTTTTAGTTAGAAATTATACTTAATGATGTAAGATTCTTTACTGCCTAGATTAAACAGCCTTACTTTATGAAACCTTTACAAAATAGGCAAAGCTGGATCTTAACACTTATTTACTTTTTCCCTTTCAGTGTTGCTCCCATCATAATAAGGGAAATCTGGAATAAGCATTTGTTTAATTTGTGCTCACACACACACACGCACACACACACACACACACACTCCACATTCACACGCACACACACACACACACACACTCCACATTAGGCCGTTTGCCATTCAGACTAATTGTGTGGCATCCGTCAGGGTCTCAAACTGTTGAGTTTTAATAAGGATAAAATTACATTTTCCCAGCAAGTCCAGGTTGGACTTTTTACCCCCACAGGTCAGTTCATTGTACTGAGTTAGCAGCTTTGCACAGGTGGTTACCGGGGAGATGAATGACGTCTGTTTGCTACAAAAAGTTGTTTAAATTTGACGTTTAGTGTCACTGGGGCTCATCAGGTGGTTGGCCCTTAAGTTGATAATGACAGAACCTTAACTAGGCCTAATTTGAGCCCCCAAATAAAGTTTTGTTTGCCAAACCAGCCTTGACTCATCAAAATATGGACTCCACTAAACCTGTGAAATCTTGTTGTGACATCTGGCAACAAGTTTCTGGCGGCAGATCCCGTAGGTGAGGCCTCCATGGACTGCAGTCTGACTGGTCTTCAGCTGTGCAGCCGCATGTGCAGCAATTTGTGTTCCACACCTTTCTATCAGAACCAGCATTAACTAATTGAACTAATGACCTGCCATGACCCTGAACTCAGTTCGTCGCACTTCATTCCTTGGATTACTTTTGACAGATCCTGACTACTGCGAGAAAAGAAGTAGTATTTCAATATTTTTGGAGATCATCTGACCCTCTCAGATAGCCAAAACAATTAAGCCCTTACTAGTCAATTTTTAAGCTTTACCTGCTTTCAGTGCATCACAGAGAAAGTGTTTACCCTCTTCCTGATATAGACAACCTGCTAAGTTGCAGCGATCCAAAGGATCCCATGTTTGTGGAGCTTCAGAATAGATCTTACATGTGTGGATGATGTTCAGTGAACTTCTACAGGCTAGTCTCTAACTCCGCTCAATGCATACCGTATCGTCATTGAGCGATTCAAACAGAGACTTCTAGTAGATGCTCTTAGACCCTCTTCACATGTTCTTGCTGCATCATATCTAAATTTTGTTGACTGACATGAGGTCAAAGTATCTAAAATTGTATCAGGCATTTTCAGTACCAGTTGAAGCAAATTGAAAAGAAAAAAACTAATTTGCTACAAACTCATTGTTTATCATATCCTATTTTCTTTGTGTGACAGACTGATGAACTTACAACCTTAAAAACGCATTACCTTAAAACATCAGTGATGCTGAGCTTTCTGGCTGGTTCAGGGTAGGTCTGCCCCTCTCCAGAGTAATTGTTTCCCCGGTCTGTTCTTAAGTTGATTTCCTCAGCCCGGCAGTTTTTCCAGTTTCAGGGTTTCAAACGTCCTTTGATAGAGCGCCTTCAACGTGATTAATTTTTCTCAGGTGGCGTCAAGTCATATTACCAAAACCAGAGTGATTCAAAACTTAATTAAGCAAGATTTTCATCAGTATCTTAACATTGTTAGGAGCCTGCATGGAAAAAAAAAAAAAAAACCTTTTGATCTCCACCTGATGTAAGCCACACAATTTATATTGGCAGCTATTGTTAGGATGAGGCATTGATTCCCCTGAGTCTGACGAACAAGGTCTGAGGTTTTCTTTCTTTTAGTTTTTTTTTTTTTTCATTCTTCTCAATGATTGATCTTTGTGATTGTGAAGGCTGTTTTCTATTGTGAATGGAAATGCAGTGAACCCAGTAGAAAGGTGACATTCCTGCCGCACAGAGCGAAGACTGGTGGCCTTTCTCGGACTCAACTGTCTGCACTTAAAAATCTGAAATCCAGGTAAATGTCAGGTGTTTTTAAAGAACGTCATAGGCTACATTTCACTCCTCTTTATTTCACTTTCACCCCCCCTCCGTCCTCATCTTTCATTGCCTTCCCTCTCCATGATGTCTGTCTCTAATGTCAGTGCCTTCGGGGTGAGTAGCTCAGTGTGATCTTTTTCCATTCATCTGTGGGTACACTCCCTTCTTCTTCTTTCGTTCTCTCCTCACCCTTCCCTCTTCACCTTGTTTCTGTGATTTGCCCACCCTCCCTTCCCGTTTCATAAGTCCAGATATTACCCTCTCTGTCACTCTTTGTCTGAATAAATAGAGGTATAAAAATCTCTGAAGCTCTGAATTATGTGGCTGGGATAAAGGTCAGAGTCCTAATCATCCTGGATGAGTCCGACTGGAACCAGCGGCAGTCATTAGCGGCAATCTGTCTGGAACTAAACCAAAAATGGATCCCAAGAACAGATTTTTACCTCCAAATCAAAGGAAGATCTATTTGGGGGGAACAATCTTTTGATTGAAAAAAAAGTTTTAAAAATTCACATATAATGAGACATCAGAGTGTAGTAAAAACGTTTTCTAAAATTACAGTGAAACGGGACGACGGCATTTATTGTAGAAAAGACTGGTTTATTATTTTCAACACAATGAAAATAATAAACCAATAGATCAATTACCTGCAGTTGTCAGACAAAATTACAAGATCCTCTAAAGGAATAACACACAATAACAAGACAAAGTGGAAATGACATCAAGACAATAAAAAAAATGTACTGAAAGTTAAAGGTATAAATTATGACTAAGAAAAGCTTGATGCAAAATATTCTACCAACAAGAGTGACGCACTTTAAACTGAGCTGAATAGAAAAGGATTTACATGCAGTATGTCCAGCTTCAATTCAACTTGCAGGCAAATTTATGCACACATATACAAAAGCTCAAACTGAGAGCATATGATAATTATTTAATTTCTCTTCATGGCAAGGTCATCAAATACCAACATTTAGTCAAAGCCAGTGGCATCTCGGAGGCAGGATTCACTAACTTGACACACCAGATGGTTTGTTGCACAAAACCATCTGGTTGCTTCTTTGTGAAAATAAAATGCTGAATGGAAGGATTTTTCAAAAGTTGACGACAGAGTAGACCATGTAAACGGCATCTCCGGTATTCCAGCCAAACACAAATCTCAATAAATTACATCGATGAATTACTGCGAATGAGGAGATTTGGTCAAAATATCCATCCATCCATCCATCTTCTGCCGCTTATCCGGGGTCGGGTCGCGGGGGTAGCAGCTTAAGAAGGGAGGCCCAGACTTCCCTCTCCCCAGCCACTTCCTCCAACTCCTCCGGGGGAATCCCGAGGCGTTCCCAAGCCAGCCGAGAGACGTAGTCCCTCCAGCGTGTCCTGGGTCTTCCCCGGGGCCTCCTCCCGGTGGGACGTGCCCGAAACACCTCACCAGGGAGGCGTCCAGGAGGCATCCTGACCAGATGCCCGAGCCACCTCAACTGGCTCCTCTCGATGTGGAGGAGCAGCGGCTCTACTCTGAGTCCCTCCCGGATGACCGAGCTTCTCACCCTATCTCTAAGGGAGAGCCCAGCCACCCTACGGAGAAAACTCATTTCGGCCGCTTGTATTCGCGATCTCGTTGGTCAAAATAATGCAGAAAAAAAATGATGTCCTTTTCTTTGACATTCTAAAGTGTTGCCATATCGAATGATTAAAAAATAATTCGTTATTGACCTCACTACAATTTTCACTCCACCAAAATTCTATCCAAGATTGATTTTCTCTTGTGAAATTTTGATAAGTTTAAAATGTGCAAAGCAACCTCAAGCAGACAATCTTTAAGCTAAAAAACAGAAAACTGACTTCATAGTGAAAAGACACTGCTTCACTCTTTGCTTCACTCTTTGCACTCATTGACTGGATGATGTGATGCAATTCCCAAACACCCACAATACACTTTTTATTGGTTGATCTGTCCAGCTTAGTGTGATTTGGGTGGATCTGCAGTTCCTGTTGTAAGACTGTTCTTCAAAACATTGGTAACAGAAACGTTTCTAAAGAAGTCATATAGACGATCCTGCTCCGTCCTAAACATAGTTCACCCATTCACTCAGCATGTGAATTCAAACATTCACACACTGTAGTAGTGTAGTCCAGTGGTCTCCAACGTCTCTGCAGAAGCCAAAGCAAGAATGCCTAATAAAGAGAATTTATTTTTTCTCCCCTCTATCTTTTCTCTCAAAATTACAATAGTTTGTAAAACTCTAAATTAGCTCATCAAAATAATATTTCTTTTATATATGGGAATTAAACAGATACTTGATCTCGTTTAGCTTTTAATAATTCTTTTTTTTTTTCTTAATAGTTAATTCTCCTTGGTTCCTTTTGCTTTCCTTGTTAGTTGTGACAGCAATGTGGTGCATTAATATCGACACATTTCTCAAATTCTTATTCTTTCAACAAATACTATAAAACACCCTGAGCAATTCAGCTTTTGATGCTGATATCATTTAATAGTGCAGATCAAAGACGGAAGCTCGGTACTTTGCAAACACCTTAAACCAGTTTACCAATCCAGCAAAGTGTGTGATCAAAACGAGAGCTGCTGTCAGCAGGAGGGGCTTTCACGCCTTTACCAGTGTGTCAGTCAGTCAGCTTTCTAGCAGTCCTCCCAGCATCTCTCTGATCGCTCTCTATCAACTCCCCCATGCTATCTATTACTACAGCTTGGTATCACTCCATCACCCCTGCAGCGTATCTTCTCCATCTCTCAGAAGCTCCCCGACCTTCCTCCGTTTCCACCTTGCGGCTTTCATGATCTCCTTCACTTTTACTGTTGTGTGTGGATCGATGGCTTAGTGATGTGCTGGATGTCAGGCCACCTGACAGAGGACGCGGCAGGCTCCAGAGGGACGCCGGGGGACACGGCGTGACTTCGCGTCCGCTCAGCGTCAGAAGGATGGCCGTGGCAGGGAAGGTGCAGGAGAACCTGTCCATTGATTCTCCGCAGCCACTTTAAGTCCACGGCAAGTAAAAGTCAGAGGAGAGCAACCCCAAATCTGCTGCATGAGTCAGCAGAGATTTAATGTTAAGTCAAAGCAACAAAGAGCATTCATGGCAGAGGTTGGGCTAATAATGTCACAACATAACAATTTCATAAGCAGAAACTGAATCACCTGGGAGACTCATGTGGTGCCAGTGTGTGCTCTTCATATGTAGGATTTATTGGTGGCTAAAGCAAAGTTTTAAAGCAGACCGACATCTCTCTGTGGTAAAACTAATTTCCCATTTGTCGCTTTCTTTTGTTCGTTCCTTCTCTTTTTCTTTCTTTCCTTCTTTTTCCCTCTCTTTTTTTTTTAAGGCTGTCCACTTTTCTTCCTCGACCCCAAAAATAATGAGTCCTGTCCCGCTCTTTTAACCGCCCCAGACACATGTTCAGACTGCTTGATTACCTGTGTGCCATTTGTGGACAAGGCACTGGCCTCAACTGTACTTCCCTCTGATGGAAGAAAAATGTCACTCTGACATTTTCTGTATGCGATCCAAGCTAAAAACTCCATTAACCGTTCCAGGAAGAGACTCGCTCTCATCAGATCTGACTGTTTTTATGGAGCACACTAATGCAGAGTTATGCACTTTATATAACTATATATAAGTTTGTATCTCTAAGGACAAGTGATAAAATAAAATACAGATATTAATAAAGGGAATGTTTTTATCTAATCTATATTTTTGAATATATTCCAATTGTTGACGTAAAAGCAGTTTGCTGTGAGGCAAAGCAGCAGGGAATTATGGGGGTTCATATGTCCTTCATTTCTCAAAGATCCCATCATTTGGTTTATTTTTTAACTATATTCACAAATTAATAATCACTCTAAGGCTGAAACAAATTTTCACATGTTTTTGCCATGTCGTCTCTTTCCAACCACAAACAACTCTTTGTATTCAAAATGTTGTCTACCTCAAAATAAACAAAAAAAAAATCTAAACAAAAATCACACTGTTGTTTTATAGATATATCTAAGCTACCACATATAAAAACCAAATATACAAAGATAAACATTAGTTTAGTCAAAGCACTTTCACTTGTAAAATTGGCTCAATCAAAGTTCAGAACTAAATCCAACAGAAAAACTTTAAAAAGTGACAGACACTCAGAAATCCAGTTTTCAATGTGTAAAGACGACTCCAAAGTTTTGCAGCTCTAATTGCAGACATGCTTTAATGACTCAGGGAGGCCAGACAGAAATTTGTTTTCTCAGATCTTTTTTTTTTATTATTATTATTTTCAAATATCAAAATCCATCTTTCAAATTCACAATTATCCATTTCTGTCTGTCACACAAAATCCCCTTAGAGTTTACAAAAAGTCAAAGATTACAAAGCTGTGCAGGTTTACCCCTCCACTCGTTGACGCTTGCCTCGTTTAGAGTTTGTTGTGCTTCCTCTCCAGCTTGATATTCAACCAGAAAATAAATGTGAGGACTTCCAGTCGATTCCTAGTGTTTTTCCTCACACGTCAAAACAACAGCTTGCATCGCACCTGGTGAAACAAACCCCCCCCCCAAAAAAGAGAAAAATGGCGGAGTGTAACAGGGAATAAATCATACTGGATCCGAGGCAACGTTTATCTCGAGTTGTGACATTCCCGCATCCCTTTTTCACTTATTGCTCCTTTCCGCCTTCTTTCTTCCTCTGCTTCACTGTCAGCTACCTCACAATGACCTGGCAAACACACACACACTCACACAAACACCACTACTCCTACTACTAAGTCACCAAAGGTCAGTCTCTTTAATCTCCACTGACACAGTCGTTATTGGATTCTCCTCCACACCTCTAATGAATATGGATACTCATACACACATAATCTTGCTCACGGACATGTGCATTCACACACTCGTTTTGTAGATGCATCTTGTTGCTATTATAGCACCCCTGTGACTAGCAGGGCATCAAACAGGAAAATGTGTCCTCGCTGATACATTTGCAGACCGAAATGTTTTATCAAGAGAAATAGCATCCTCAGCCAGATGGAAGGTCGTGATAGCTTTAATTTCACACATGTGTAGACACGACCAATGTGAGCATTGTGTTATGCACCCCTTGAAATATGAAATGTGTCTCTTTTCCCACATTTTGAGCAGGGCAACATATTAAGAGCTACGGATCCATTTAATTCTTCAGTAGGTGATCATTTTCAGATAACCATCTTCAGGCAAATCTTAAAAGTTAATTCCTCCTTATAATAAATTAATTTTTTTCATTTGGAGATAAACAGCATAAATCCTAATGCAAAAAAAACTCAGCAATGTTCTCAGAATGTCTCTGGAGGTTAATAAGACTTTTCCAAATGGCCAAGTGGAACGGATCAGAAAAAGTTTCTTAAGATGGCACTAACATTCCCAAATGTCCGTCAAAGTCACAACATGCACTTGCATATAATTGTTTGGAAAGATAAACATGAAGCTTTCAGGCATATTTTCAGTCAGCCATCAGTGTGACATGGAAAGCTTTCATCTCAATAAACTCAAACGATCCTGAAATTTACTTGTGTTTTACTTTTCAGGTTAGTATTTATGTAGTTTTTGGTCTGATTTGGAGCACAAGTACATCCTGTCCCACGGTTTTCTTTCCAGCGTCTGCTGATCTTGAATTATTTAAATTAAATCGCTTAACAAAAAGTTAGCAGTAATAAAATATTTCATGCTTCCTTCAAGATTTAATGCCCAATATGACTTTCAGGAGACAGAGCGTGATTACACGTTAGAATTTTATTCAGTTAATTTCGATATTTTTATTTAAGAAAAAGTTGTTCTGTCTCTGATTTATTTTGATTGCTCTCTAGACACAAATGTGTATTTTTATAGGCTTAAATAATGATTTGTGTTCTGTTATTTCATTCTTCAATCTTCCTTTGCTTACCTGAGATAATGACGGCCTCTCGCTGAATCCTGATTTACTGACTGAGAGTCAGTATCACATCGTTGCTGCTTTGGAGGCCTTGCCTTGTTTCCATCATTGTCTCTCACTGAACTATGAAATATATAAAGGTTAATGGAACAGTTAGCTAAGTCATGTAGTGTAGTATTAACTTAATGACAGTACTTACATCTGATTCCAGGAGTCTGGTGCTCTCACTGCATAAAAGCCTGAAGGCGTCGCTTGATAACCATCTAACCATGATGGCTTCTCTGAGTGGCACTTTCTCAAGGAAAGCTGCCATATTACATTTTGATGAACTCTCCAAGACACTCAAGTTTTTCTATGCAACATCAAACACCTGTAAAAGATAGAATAGCATTCATTTATGTTTTATTGAGTGACATTTTGTGTCTTTTTAAGGTCTGGCCATTTTAATATTCCTCATTATAACAACGGGTTGAGCTAAAATCTAACCTCATTAGCCTGACTTTCAACACATTCACTTTGATAAATTGTTTTGTTAATATGGAACCTGTTATCAGTGTTATGGAAATGTTTGCCTTTAGGGTAACATGAAGGTTCTGATTTAACACCCAATTAAGAGAGAGAAAGAGTGAGAGGCAGCTTTGTTATTAGAGCTTTCAGTATAAACATGTTTGCTTGCATGCAAGCGCAATGCAGAGAGATCTCCTCTGTTGATGTGCTCAGACTGTCATAAGCTGTGTTTTTTAAGCAAGGCGTGCAGACAAAAGGATTTCCAGTCAGAAGACCACTGGGAGAGAAATTTTATAAAAACTTTCACTTGATATCCAGTAGATATCACTATATAGTAAATGACAATAAAACTCCCAATGGCAAAAAATTAAAATCCCATCAAGGATAAAGGGGAAGATAAAAACTGTCCAACAAAAAAGAGATCGAGATACAAAACAAGTCCACCTCGATTAATTAATTTTAGATTCATTTTAAAGAGTATTAGCATTGAAAAGAAAACGTCTGTTTCAAGGTGTTCAGACGCAGCTGTGCTCTGATTTTTTATTCTGATTGAATCAGAAACTTGCAAAGTAGGTCTATTATTTAAATTCCAATATTAAAAGTGAGAGAGAAAAAAAATAAGTAACTAATCACCGATCTTTTGAGGACGGCCAACTTTTCAAACCGTTTTGCTCAAACTTCTGATTGCATCAGATTTGATCCTTGGATTCAGACAGCAGAAAGGGGAAGACATGTCAAGGGGTTGATAGGAATATTTTAAATAAACTAACCAAAGTGGTTATGTTTCTGTATACAAGCTCTTCACATGGGCTTGCTAAGCTGTGTTCAGCTCCTTTTTTTAAATGAAAGCTACACAGTTTAAGTGCCAGTCTCTTCAGAACAAAGTGACCCGCAGACAAGACTGTTGTCGTCTTCAGTGTCATGGTGACAGTGACTTCATGGCAAAGGCACAATTTAAATGCAGCTTCTGAAAGCTTTTTGTCCTTTAAGGCCTGTGCGTTTAGTAGAGTCAAACAGTTTCTGAGTATCTAGATGATTACGTTCTGGATCAACGGCCTAACAGTAACACCTTCAGCTGTAATGAAAGACAAAAACTATTTTTGGGAAAAAAAAAAATAATTTAGGCTTTGGGCCATTTGAAATGGGGCTGTTGGAACTTGTTTGGTCATTTCTTTAATATGTTTAAGTCAACACTAGGTGTAGTTAATAGCCATATAATCCATTTTTGCGAGTTTGTAGTATATGATACTTTCTTTCTCACTTTGTAAATGAATGTATTGGTACGTACATCATCTGTGGTGGACAAAACGTAATTCTTCTCTCTGTGAAATGGAAATATATTTGTGTCCAAAATATGAGCAAACGGCAGAAATCTTTGAATCTGAACGCTATAGGCCACATGTGGTGCGTGGGCGGGATATGAAGGGAAAGACTTGAAATTTACATAATTGATTCGATTACTTTGCCAGAGTTTAAATATATGTGGAAATAAAGAAAACTTGAGGCAAATTATTCATGGATTGTCGCTGGTTTTGAAACAGACGCATGCACCTTTGTTATCCTTTACGTCTAGGGAAAGTAACCCTGAGAAGTCAGTTTTCCTCTTACGGCTGCATTGCTTTCAGCAATCGCACCCACATGTGTTTTCAGAAACTGCAGGTCATCTTGAAAGCTATAGGAATCATATTAAATAAATATAAAATAGCTACATGGTGTGAGTTATATATAGATAGCTAGATAGATACAAAGTCAAGAGCAATTAAAATGCAGAAACCAGTATAAATAAATGCTACAAAGGAAACTGGGATTCATTTACAGATTTTAAGCCAATAATACAGAGCCAATTTAAATGCTGCACACTATGTACTGAATTCATCTGTCTGACCTCAAGCAATGGGCTTGATACGCTGAGCCCAAATTCAGTCCCCTTCATTAGGTAAAGAGCCACTTGCAGATGTATACAGTTTTAATCTTGTCCTTTTTACATTAAGCTTTGCTTCCACACCCGGCGCGTGTTGCTTTAAATTCTGCTCTGTCAAAGCGGTCAGGATCCACAGTTCTCCTGTTCTTAACCTGGAGTTAATATTTCATACGTGGGGAAATTCTGAGTCGGGGCCCGGTGTTCCCAGCGCTTCCCATTTTCACTCATATGGACTCATGAGAGAGAATTATTTAAGCATGAAAAGAAAGAAATGTCAGCACAGGAGGAGGGGGTAGGGACCATTAGCTTTTCTCTTCTGCGTGGCTCTGTTGCTGAGCTGTGGTCAGATGTTGCATCAGGCGCTTCAGGGAGGGTGTAATAATTTTACATAATATTTCCCCTTGTCTCACGGGAGGATCATCACACTTCTGACCTGTCTGGTACAAGATTTTCACATGCTGTAGTGTAACGTTACCACTCCGCAACGAGTGATCACATTGGTGATTTTATTTTTGTTATTAGAGAGACAGCTTTATTTGGTGGACGGTGGCAAGTTTGCAGCCCAGTTCATTATAAAATGATGAGGCTTACAAAACAAAGCGATGAACTCTCTCCCAGCTCTCTGAACACCCTCATACATCTCCTTATTACACACAATAAGTGCAGCAGCGTCCTTGTAAACAGACAAAACCTACATTGAAAAACTAACGAGCTCCTTTAGCGTTGTTTCCCCATAACTAGGCAATTTTTACCATTTTTGTTTTTTTTTCTGTTTTGATTCAGTGGTGCTCGACATCGCTGATATTTTTATGGCGAGTCATTCCTACGTTCTGAGCGCTGTTAGGGTGGCAGGATGGCATGAATATCAAATCCCGGATGTCACCTTGCGAGGCTTGTGAGCTGTCCAGCATACGGAAATGAAAATTTGTCTGTGAAATTGAGTCGCATCTGTTTTTTCAGTTTACTGTGATGCATTTGAAGATGATTCAGAGTCATTTGCATTTTAGATGCTTCCCTGTGTTGATGGGAAATAGATAATATTCCTTTCTCTTTGTTGGAAACCTTTTCTGTGCTGTCACAGCATTATAGACATGTACATATTTACAATTTTGTTTTTGTTACCCAAGTACATTGCATGCGACAATAAAATCCCTACCTGTGAAGCTGTTTTATGTGCATAAGACAGTAAACTTTTATGACTGCAACTAAAGCTGTCAAGACTTGATGTAATGTGTGTGAGCTACAAATATACCTTTGTCAGGTTTGTATTTTTATTTCTGTATCATTTACTTCCAAATAAAATCCAGATTTTCATATTCTTCCTTAAAGATAAGCTGTGCAAATAACTTCATATTAAAATCCACTTTGATGGCTTTTGTCTTCTGAGTGAAAGTTATTATGTAAGCCAGACTAAAACCTCATTGTAAAATTGGCACACTGTGCAATGCAAATTAATCATAACTGAGAAACTGAATAATATCATGACCTCTTTCAACCTGAGCAATTTGTTATCTTGTGTTGTTGCTGCATTAATTGAAGACGAACCGATTAGCTGTTTAATAAGCGCAATTGTGTCCAGTTCCAGCTGATCCATGTTGACCCATGTTGACTGAAACATTCTTAATAAGCTATGTGGATGTGCAAAAATATTCATACCTATTGAACTTTTGAGGCCTCAAAAGAATCTTAAATTATCAATCCTTTTTGACTTTCAGAGAAACGGCTGTCTACATGGCCCTGATCTGGTCGTCCAAGCACATTCATCCCAAGAGCAAATGCAAAAAGGATCTTGCTGTTGTTGGAGTGAAAGTACTGATCAGAGAAATTAGAACACGGCGAAAATTTACCTTTCATTTGAAAAGAGCGAATTACTTGGATACCAAAACAGAGATCAATGTTTGACACTAAAGAAATGCTGTTATGATCTTTGGTTGATCAAAGCTTTGAGAATGTGACACCAAATATTTTCAATCCTTTATTTTTGTGGAACAAAGAAGATTCTAAGAATTCACAAAAATTTGACTTTTTTTCTTCTTTTTAATGTGTTGCATATCATATTGCCTGTCATTTCTGAGGTAAAGAAAACTGATTTACAAATTTCCATATTAGCATTTTGGTGTCTCTTTCTGGAAAAAAGACCAGTGCCAACTTTTACTTGTTGCCATAATGTCGAGGAGGAAAGTGTTTTGTACAGGAACTAGTTTTATCTTCACCTGATTGTCTCCATTGGTTGTGGTAGAACTTCAGGACCATTTATTTTACCTTTTCTTCTGCTTTCCAGTGGTTTACACCTTCTATTTGTGTTTCAGAAAATTTGAAGGCAAACTTACACATACCTGGATGTGTTTCTTTTCTGTTTTTTTTTTCCTATCAACAACTATCTTCACCTCTTCTTTACAGCCTCCAACCCAACTCCCACTTGGCAACAAACAAACCTGGAGAGACTCATCCTCCAGGATTATCCTTCCAGGATTAATCACCTCCTCTCTTGCTAGTAAACAAAGCAAAATAATTAAGACCAGTGTTGTATAGTAACGAAGTAAAAATACTTCACTACTTTACTTAAGTATATTTTGGAGTACTTCATACTTTCCTCGAGTAAGAAAATTTTTTGATAACTTTCACTTTTACTTCACTACATTTCCGAACTTAATTGCATACTTTTACTCCGATACATTTTCAATGTGTGGTTTAGTTACTCGTTACTGTGACGGAGGAGCGTCACGAGTTACGACCTAATTAAAGAGCCGCGTTAACACAAACACACGCAAACACACACAAACATACGCAAACATACACAATCGCTAACTTACGTTTTGTTGCAGTTTAAACTGGCGCGGTTCATCGTGGGTCACACGCGGTGTTCCCGCTTCAGTTCACATTAATCCTTATCTGTCATTTTCAAACATTTTCCCGGCTTTATTTTCAATTAGCTTTATTGTTTCCGGATCGTGACGCACCGAGAGAGAGTTGCGCTATGTGGTGACGTCATCAGAACGTACTGAGTGTTGGCTGTTTCATGGATTATTGTATTTTTTGGATTACAAGTTTATTTATTTTTTCTCTTATTAATTATTTAAACCTTGTGGTTTAGGTAAAGCTCCTAATTTTCTTAACTAAATGATGCTGCAGGTTTATCTATTAGCAGGTTTCATTTTGCCTGCACTTGGTTGTGTACATTATTTTAAGTGTATTTTACAAGTTTACCAAAATATAAAAAATGTCATTCAAACTGCGTTTGCCTTGTTTTACTTTTTACTTGTACTTTTCATTACATTACTTGAGTACATTCATTTTTACAGTACTTTCCATACTTAAGTACAAAACATTTCAGATACTTTAATACTTTAACTCAAGTAACATTTCAGTCAGTGACTTTTACTTTTACCAAAGTCATATTTTGGAGCGGTAACTATACTTTTACTTGACTCCGAGATTTCAGTACTTTATACAACACTGATTAAGACGTTATTCCAACCTCACATTGTGTTCCTCCGGTCCTCAGACCTCCAATAACTCCGCTCTCTCCCACGATGGAAAAATCTTTGGATCGACAACTTCCCAGCTTCCCACAACCAGTAAGAAGAAACTGTCATTAATCTGCTTATTAAACTTCAGTCAGCCTTTTACAACGGCTTCTCATTGACAGTCGGTACAAATTGATGGTCTACACAAAACTTGAAATTATAGCAAATTAACTGTTGTACATGTTTTGGTGGGAGTGTGTGGGCAGGAGATTGGAAGAAATTATTAAAACTTCTAACGGGTACACTTTTTTTTCTCAAATACTACTAGTCAGGATACAAACTGGCTGTTTGAATTAATTTGGGATTCAGTGGTTCTTTGGTGCTTCGAGTCTCCTGCTGCTAAATGCTCCTCCCACAAATGGTCATAAAACGTGTTGTAACTGTTTCAGTGAACGGCTCAGATCTGTGGAAGTGCTGGTCTACAGTGGTTATGGGTGGATAACGAAGTGATATTGTCTTCAGTCAGAAACGAGTTGGTTTCAAAGTGTCACCAAAAACCAAACATTTGGCTGTTGAACTGCAATCTCTACATCTTAGTGTGTAGGTGTGCACAAAGTTTTAAAAGCTTCCCATTTTTGCCATGTTTGGTTTATTTTGCTTATAAATTATTCATTTGAGGATGGAGACATCAAAACGTTTTGAAACATAGGGAGTCAGACGGTCTGTAACACCCCTTCCAGTTACACATTGGCTCAAACAAACCAGTTTATACCCAAGCACTTAAACATTACTTGGTGTCTGATGGCTGCTTTGTTTACATTTTTAACTCTCATGCAATTTATGAAGTTTCACAGTTTTTGTTGGCATTTCTGTTAAGTGAATTCTAGTCCTTGGTCGGGCCTGGATCAGATTCATGACCTGATCCAGCCAAAATAATGCTCAACTTTCTTCTACAAACAGGAACAGTTAACAGATAAACAATTTCATTTAGGTGGAGTAAATGCAAGAATAACATATCTGGGGAAAAATGTGCATACAAAAAACCAAATCTGTGAAAGTGTGGTGTCATCTGCTGATTTTGGTCTTCTGTGTCAATGCAGCTATCTACCAGAAAATTTCCTTCTGTTGACGAGTTTTATGGAAATGTTGATTTCACTTCATTGGATTCAGGTATGTAGAAGCAGGGATGCATCTAAACGTTGCAGGATGGTAAATCTTTAGGTCTGGACATGGTTACCACTGATTAAGTGGCTCAGGAAACCAATGTGAGTGTTTTGAGTTCACCAGATGATTAGGGTGTTAAACTGTGAACTTCCAATATTGAACATTTTTGTTTTTCTTTATCTTTAAGTCATAACTATCAAAATCACAAGATACAACAACTTGAAATATGAGTCTGCAAGTTTCACTCTATGAAATGAGTGATCAAAAACTATTTTATGTACACAGTGTTTCAGCCATACCTCCTTTCTTCCATTCTTTCCCAAGTAACTGTGTTAAAAATACCTCCTCATTTTGTGAGGGTTATTCCACCAGGCGCGGTTTAAATCCGTAGGCACCCGATGGTTGAATCCAATATTTTCACTCAACAAAAGACAGAGAAATCTTCTGGAAAAACTTAGCTTTTTTTTTTTTTTTTTTTTTTTCAATAAAACTTTTATGATGAAAGATGAGTCCAATATGAAGCAATAACACAAGCACGTCCTCATTAAAAAGTACTTTGTTATACTTTAACTCCAAAGGGAACCTAGGACGAGGAGATTATTATTAACCCATTACCATGGCAATTATTCCTGAAAAAGGAACAACCCTGCCAGGTCACGCTCAAAGTGTGTTTAAAATGTCTTCAAACATGCTGCAATAACCCATTTATTATTAATATAAATTTTAGAAACACTGCATGTACCGCTAACAAAAACTGGTATTGTGAATGCAATGAGAAGACAGTGCTAACAAATTCTTGCTTTTCTTTTGAAAAACAAAAAAATCAAGTTCCAATATCCAGAGAAGATGGGTTTTTAAAAGGTCAAAGGGGTTGTTTTTTTTTGTCTTTGTTCAGTCATATTTAACTCATTTTTCATCAAATGGCTGTTTTCTGCACTAAAGGAAACGCATGCTAAAAATTCATCGCTGATGGCTCCATTTTGAATGACCTGCATTCTTGTTAAATAGCTACAGGCTGTTTCTTTCCATTGTGTATTAGAAAGAGTTTAAAAGACTCTTGTTTGAGAGGTGATTATAAGACACAAAGAGCCAATTCCAGTGCTGAGGGAATAAGCTGGTGCTAACACAATTGTCCAGGTGATGAGGTTAGGGTTTAAGATAAGAGCAAGGACATGGCTTTTGGCCATGTACAAGAACACACCGGAGATAGATCAGACCTCTGTGCATGTGTTTCTTTGTGTGCTCCTGTTAGCCAAAGACAGAAAGACAAAGAGGGGGAGTTTAATGGAGTGTCCCAGGGCGAGGCTCCGTTGTTCCCCCTCATCAAGCACGCTGGCAGTGCTTTAGCCCATAATGGCTACCGCGTGCCCTGAGCTACTACATGCTCCACAGTCTCCCTTCACTCATTGCTCATTCTTATAGACCAGGTGCATCCACAACCGCACCGTTGGAGCAAGGGGTGGGTGGGTTGAAACGATGCTCCACGTTAGGAGACAAGAGGCAAATGGGTGTTGTGACAGGGGAAACAAAGGCGAGACGGATGAAACAACAAGGAAGGAGGGAACGGGGACTGACAGGGCGAAGGCTTGGTTTATAAGGTGATTATGAAAATAAAATCACAAAACAGCAAATTGTAATCACAGAAGCACACAGCTGCCAGTCGCTTCTGGTGGCATGCCTATCAGTATCCGGTCACACATTACCAAACACTCAGTCACTTTGACACAAGCGAATACAGAGAGGAGGAGAGTAACACTTGGCTGGGCGTAGAGAAGTTTGGATCAACTGGAACATTTTCTCAGACTATTTATCGCTGCCAGACACAAATAAAGTCATAACAATGCGAGTCTGTCATCAGAGACATGAAGGACACAAAAAGCAAAGCTTGAATGGGGACCCTGTCCTTCCTCACGCAAGACGTCTGAGTCTATAAGTTTCCATTTGTCCCTTCTCTGGGTGATTTGCGCAGCTGCTTGTATGAGTTAATCTACAAAATAATTATGACAAAAGAAATCTCTACTTAAGCTGAAAACAATACTTTTAGCTGTTTAAAGCTGTTTGTTTTTTTTTTGGTCTGGTCTCTGCTGCCCCCTAAAGGCAACACAAACACTCACCTTGAAGTAAAAAGGAACAAAGCTACCATTTATCAAACAAACTGATTTTTTTTTTTATGCAGAAACATGCAAATAAAATGCATGCAAGTCATTTAATTCAAAATAAGTACAAAATAATTAGTTCTTCTCCACAATCACATTTCAGACAGAAACCATCAGTTAATAAAACTGCAGTGCTGACATTGCACAAAGATCTGAAAGAAAATTTCAAATCCAGCCTTAAAACTTCATGGTAGCATATCTGAGCCTGCTAAATCACATGCTGTGCAGCTCTGTGCATGCTGAGTGACCTCTTTTTAAATCTCCTGCTGTCAGGGGAAATTATCAGACCGAGATTGGTGTTTTTAACTTATCGGTCCAATCCACCAATCAGTAAGTGTCAAGCAGAATGAAGAAGGTGATAATAAGGAGTGTCTGACACAGTGCTGCTGCTTAATCTAAGGGTGAGTCTGACTATTAACCTTTGTCCTGCATGTCATCATAGGCTTTTATTTATTTTTTTATTTATTTATTTATTTATTTTTTCAAATAAGAAACCTCTTATCAGTTTTATTAATTTAATTTTTTGCTACAAAAGAATTGAGTTATCAAGTTGCAGAAAATAAACCCATAAACCACCTATATCACATCTAAACTATGATTTGGCGTTCCAACAGGGACAGGCTGGATTTATTTTTTTATTTTTTTTTTTTATTTATGCATTTGAAAATAAAAATCTTAATTGGAAAGTGATATCTGGAGTTAAACCCCTGCTGCATGTGGGACTCATTGTTCCTTCTCCCTCATGGCGGTGCTTAACAAAGCTTGTGTGAGCAGGTACCCTATAAGGTCGGCTGCACTCCCTCCTCTCATCACAGACCACTTATCATTGTGCTTTTTGTCTCCTGCTTTCATTGTCTCTGAAGCAGATAAGAAGTCAATTATGAGGTTCTTGTAAATTTTTACAAGGGCCAAGCAAAATGACCACCACCGTCAAATCCAAGGTCCTTTGAAACAGTGTAGGTTTACACACACTCCTTTTGTCTGGGTACATGCGTGTCACCCTGGAAGTCATCTTTTAGCTGCTTTCCCTCTTTAGAAACATCTTATCAGACCTGATAGTTCAGATTAATGATCAGCCGGAGCACAAAGACACACACAGACAGGATCATTTACAACAGACCTCTTTTAAATCATGGCCGTGATGAAAAGCACCATCTATTATTACCGTCTTTTCCCCATAGCATCTAATATTTGTTATGAAAAGTGTTTTTTTGTTTTTTTTGTTGAAGCCTGATTAAAGATTAAAAACTCAGAAGCACCGTTTGATTCTGTTTTTGAGGTTTTGGTTTGATATGTTGACACTGGAGTTTATTGTTTGAAAAGAAAGTGGAACATGTTTGCTCTCGCACAGGAATCTTCAGTCGGCTTTAAATGATATTTAAAATCATCATCATAACAACCATCAACATCACCAACACCAGCATTATCACCATGATATAAGCTGCTTTACAATGAAATGACAAGAAATTTATTTTCTGAAAATAACGAGACCCGATGATGCTTTACAGAAAAAAAAACAGAATAAAATACATTTCTCCAAAAAGTTATTTGTTTATGCGGAGCAGCAGGATAATGAGTGATGCTTTGGTTTTTTGTGGATAACAACAGGCAGCTCATTGCTCTGGGCCAGGGCTGGGCCGCTGAAATGCCATTGACTGTTCCCATTCAGATCATATCAGAAAACCACCTGAGGTTCCAGGGCGAGATGTAATAAACTAGCCTGAGGAGAAGAGCTGCACTGTAATATGTGCTGCAGGTGAGAAGCAGACTGATGTAACAGGCCGAGGCTTCACTATAGAGCAACACCTTAACAGTGTTGTGTTGTTTGGAGAGATACACTTTAGTTCAGCATCTGTTGTCGTAGTGACAGAGATTTATGTCAATGGAAATGTAAGTGCCAACAGAAAGACACAACATCTTCATGTTTTAGCAGATTCGTTATGATGTGTGCACAAGTGTAACTATATGGGTTAGGTATTTTATTTTATAGGGTTTTACCCATTTATATATATATAAAAAAAGTTCCTGGACTGTAGATGATTGGTTGCATAAGACTAGACAGGTCATACACTCACATTTTTTTATTTTTGGGCCTTTTTTGTGTGCTGGTCCTTATTTCCTCAAGACATATATCTCTGTTGGTGGTCTCTCTCTCCCCACCACCACTTTTCTTTTCCCGTTCTCCTTGGCTGCTCACCTGATACCTTTTTGAGTTTTTCCCAGGAGAAACCTTTACAAGCCAGCTTTACAAAAGTGGTCCGTCATGTCTCGATGTCCTCCCATATCAACAGTTCTTTTATTTTCTTTTTCGGCGATTTGTGTATGCGAGGTGAATCTGTAAATCAAAGCAAACATGAGACAATTTAACAGGTGCTTACAGAAAACATGCTTGAGAGAACATGTCCGCTGGTAATTTCTGTATAGATTGTTGAATCAACAGAAGCAGAAATAAAAGGAGGAGAGCAGCTTGTCTGAGCTGTCCAGCAGCAGCAGCAGCAGCAGTGGAGCCATGTGGGATAATAATTTCCTCCTGCCCCATAGGCTCCTAATTTCCTGTGGTTCACCCATCTGCCTATGCCAGACACCCGAGAACATGTATGTATGTTCCATGTGCGCTTGCCAGGAAAATACTCACCAGTGGACGCCCAAACCTCACATGTTCACTAAATTAATCAACGCACAACCACTGTGGGAGAAGACATTAAGTGTGAACTTAGCTGTGAATATGCAGGCATTGCATTGTCAATATGCAGAAATACACAAATATTCTTGCTTCTACTTCTAAGCTTTTACTACGATTTTTAAGAAAAAAAAAAGAAAAAGAAGAAAAATGAGAGAGAGAGAGAGAGAGAGAGAGAGAGAGAGAGAGAGAGAGAGAGAAAGAAAGAGAAATGCCAGGTATGATTTGCTTCTTTTTGTGTTTTAATTGTTCAGGAAAAGCTGTTGCATTTCCGATTTTCTAACCGTGCAACATCTTCATGTTCCCGGAAGACAGAGGAGGCTTTGGCAACAGTGCCATCTTGAGGTGGATACTCATTAATGCACGCTGAACTGGTTTCATGGCTTTTATTTAAGAAACCAATGTTTTCTTTTTTAACCTATAAACAACAGAATGTGACTGTTTGTATTGTATTGGTTACAAATTTTAGTAAATAATCAAAATGCCACATCCACTAAAAGCAAAGTTATTCACTGTCCACAGCAGGACATTCTGATCAGATCTGGAAGCAGACATTTTATTCTATGTATAAAGTGACACATAACCCTTTTTAATCATTGTCTGACAAAATATTTTCACAATTTATGCCAGTTGAAGTTACTTCAATTATTCCTAAATGCCTGGATAATGACAACCAATGTATTTATTTTTATTTTTTCTACTTTTTTCAGAGTTAAACTTTACAGTTCATTGTCTCTAACTTTTAAAACTCGCATCTAACCTATTGCTTCTAATAATAGTTCCCTGGAATCCATGTCTGGTTTGTGGGCCGACTTCCTTGTACATAAATTTTAGGGCAATTTTTTTAATGGGACAGAGATCAACCTCCAAAAACTTAACCTCTTTCTTGCTAATTTGGCTGCATGATTAGAGTCACTGATCATTTAAAAGAGTATTTTAGGGCTAAGGTTGTGAAATTTAGAAATGTTCAGTATTTCAACATAATGTTCTTTCCTTGCTAACACCCACACCGCATGATGGTTCTGAAACTTCCCACTAGTCTACGATCATGATTATTGCTAAACCTGTCAATAGCAAAAATAATTTTATTCTAAATGTTTTCCTTGATATATTTATTTTTCATACAGTAAATTGTTAACTTGTCAGATTTTTTCACAGAATGAAATTAATGTGTAACAGTAATAGATTTAAGTTCATCCACAGCTTTGTTCTTCAAAACATTGTTTTTAATAATTGATTGAAAAGCAGATGATCCTAAACATAACGCAGTGGATACATCAGCTTACAGTATATAGTACATCAGATGTTTTTTATGTCACACAGCCTTGGCTAAAAATGTCTAAGCCCTGATGTGAATGATCCTTAAGAAAAACAATATATTACAGAAATAAGTTTTAGTTTGAAATTTTAAAATATTAGATTCTCACATCACAAACATATTAAATATTTCTGTTGAACATGATTGTGTGGCCAGAAGGTTGACTCAAATCACCATCACTACCTAATGGTATAAATGAAGTTGATTTGATTTTGTATTTTTCAGTATATGTGTTTTGCTCTTTTTATTTGTAAATTCTCTAAAATCTATAGTATCTAATAATTGGAGACGTCATTTGTGACCTGCAGGATTTGCATCCTGCCCTCTTTTTGACAACATAATCTAAGCATGCTAAAATACAACAAGATGGGGGAAAAAAGTTTACATTTTTGACTTATTTGAAGGGTTTGAGCGTTTTACCTTTTACTTGGTGACAGTAAGTAACCCAGAGCATAGGATTTGTTGAGATCCAACCAGATTACTGGATTTCATATCCAACTGTAGCATGTATTTACATGACACATTTCTCTTAAGCTCAACAAATTCCTCCAAAACTATGTAAATTGCTTAAAGCATTCATTACGACCAGATAAAAGAAGGTGGAACGCAAAACATGAGGCTGGACAAAGGTTAATTGTCACATTTTAGCCTTGATACTGGAGGTACAGGGCATGCACTTTAGACAGCATGTGACCCACTTTCACTGACTCAAAGAGAAACCTTTGCGGCTGAAGATGAGACAAGTCACACTCTTTGAGGAAGGGCTATTTAAAGTTAAACCCAAGGTGTTTGAAATCTATGGCAAATTACGATTCAAAGTTATTTTCATGCAACAAAGAAGTTTTACATTACTATATGAAACAGGCCTTTCTTACTAAAAATAAAAAACAGAGGAGTATAAATACTGAAAGTCTATTTGATTGTTTTGTATTTTAAGAAAACTGTCTAAATGTATCTATATACACATTAAAAATCAATAGAAAGTTCTTTCTTACCATTAGAGTGATCAGACTCCACTGGTTCTCCAGTTTCTTTGATCAATTTTTCATACATGTCAGCGGTCATAATGTTATGCCTAATCTATGCATACATGGGAATATTTGAATTTCTCACAATCGTTCTCTCTCACCTTAGAGCGTTTATAATATTCATTGAAATGAGTGAAAAAATGTAGTAAGTGATTGCACACCTTTTTGTGGAAGAATTAAAAACCTGTTTTAGACTACATTATACTAAAGTGCTGACAGATTTCATTAGCTTTTGCTTCTTTTTTTTTCTTTCTTTTTTTTTCTACATAATCAAACATTTCACATCGACGATAACCTGAGAAACACAAAAGACTATTTTCAAATGCTGACTTTAAAGACAAAACTATTCAAGAAAATCTGGCCCACTGTGAAAAAATAAACACAACATTTTTGAGGATTTTATAGGATTTTATAAGCAACTAGTACGTAACCACATCAAATAATGACTTACAGTATATAAGTAAAATCGCTTTGCATATACTACATATTTTTTCTTCTTAATGAATGACTGAAATATAGGTGGAATAACAAACAATATCATAAAAGATGGATAATATTAACAGATAGCAGACAACAGATTAAAAAAAAAAAAAAAAAAACAGTTGTTTTTTGGGGGGGGTCTTAGTGTGACCACACACATAGGAACATGCAGCAGCCACAAAGGCTTCATCCACTGACTGACTCAGTCAAGCTGACAAGTGTCCAGCCTTTTCACCAGAGAACTGCTCCAGCCTTTAACCCCACTGAACAGACTGAATATCACTGACTGACTGTCAACTGATGCTTTCTGCTGCTGCAGAGCAATCATTAGGGTGTTACTCATTTAAAATCCACACAATCTTGTGGGACTTTTACCCTGGATTGCAGACTAAGGGTTGTGCAACATTTACATGTGTTTAAGTACCATTGGATCCCAATGTTAAGCTTTCTTGCAGCATGTCCTCTGTTTTCTCTGAAATGCCGCTTTGTTAACAAATAATAATCAGTGTCTAAGTAACTTGGAGAGTTTTATGTGAGATAATGAGCCTGGTATTATTAGTGGAAGTGTGTCTGTATAAATGTGTGCGTGCCAAGCCCTTGATCTTCTCCTCACACTTTAGAGTGACCTTGCAAATCTGTTTATGCCTACCATCTGGCCATTTGTTAAATACTGTGCTTTGTATTTAACAGCTCACCGTGTGTCCATACATGTCATACGTTTGCATAGACACCCAGAAACCATGCTCATGCGCACAATGTAACATGGAAACCGGCTAAAATTAGATCTACACTGTCTGAAAGATGCCATCTTAAAGTTCAATGATGTTGGGATAAAACAGGTAATCCTTTTAAAGCACAGTGGGTGGTGGGGAATACAATAACGCACACATAGAGAGAACTGCAAGAATTGCATTTCTGACCAAACTATCTGACCTAAATAGAAATCTAAATCCCCAAAGAGTGAAAGAACTAATTCACACAAACACACACACACACACGGCGCCAGAAAGGGCCGTGAATCATTCCTGAAACAACTGCACTTGTGAGAGATCCATCAGCTGGTCCAAGGCTGGCAAGACAGGAAGGCAGCAGAGACAGATGGACTAGTTTAACCACAGTAAGAGAGGCTGACCTTCTTCAGAGAGGAGAGAGGCGAGGAGAGCAAGTGTGAAGAGGGAGAGGGAAATGAAGGGACGATGTCAGAGACAGAGACCGTCCTCTGAAATAGCTGCCATTAATCTTCTCTATCTCTGCAGGCACAGAAATCTCTGGCAAATCAAGCTTCCTCAGCACAAGCAAATGACGTGGAGAGCAGCATTAATTAGATCGTGGGATGAGGAGACGCGACTGCACTGGAGACTCAAAGCAGAACTACTGTTCCTACAAAATGAAATATATTTGAATTACAAGATGCACGTTGCTGCTACTTTACTCCAAGACAAAAAATAAAAGATGAGCATAAAACCAAATAGAACAAATCTTTAATGAAGTTTTTTCTACATTAATGTTCAAATTATTTTTAAAATTATTTTGTAGAAAAATCGAGCCCATAACTGAACGAGCCCTCAATGGAGCTGAACCCTATCTGCAATCAACTGGTAGTAATCTTCCAGCAACAATCCCAGTTAATAACTGGTTACTGTAATCCACAGTAATGATGACTAATGGTGGATTTAAAAACTGTACACACACTTGTTATAATGCCAGGTTTATGTATTGCCAAGAAATGAGACCAAAACAAACCAATTCAAGCTGTTTTTCATCTTTACTTTGAGGCATTGTTTCAATTCAAAAACAAATAAAGCTGTCAGAGGGAAAATATCTAATTGAAGGAAGTCTGCATACAAACAAAGCTGAGGATAAAGCATCACGATGACTTCCAATACATGTCAAAACAAACTAAATAGGAGTTTTACCACAAGAACAAACTAAAAATGAGTGTGTGCGTGCATGAATCGGGTCCTTTCACCACCATGCTTTAAAAAGGGCCTGTCTTTTAATCTGCCTTCAAGACATTATCGGATCATCTCAGACAAATGGAGGCCTGAACGCAGCAGCTGACACGTCTATATTTCATTCAGTGTTCAGACATCATTGTAAACAATGTATAAAAGATCAAAAGTAAAACTTAGAAAAGACCTTGAAAAACTTTGTATAAGAAGTCTCAATACAATTAATGCAGGTAGATATGTACTTTTCGTTATCAAATCTTTACTTTTACTTAATTTGATGTATTATGTGTCACATTGTTTTCTAAAACCCAACCAAAGAGATAACTATGCATAGAAATATCCAGAAAAGACAACAACTTCTAAAGCACAGCTTGCACCGTGCATTACAAAAATAACCGTACTGTCACAGTTTAATTTAATCACACCATTTTCCAGCAAGGGTAAAAAGTTTCACTTGTATTTTCTTTTATGTAAACAATAACCATTGTACTATCTTAACCATTATGCAGTAGTTAGTAAAAAAAGCTGTGAATACCGCAATGTGGCACCAAGATTTTTATTTTTCTAAGCCCATAACGCTTGCAGACCCACGTTTTAAACAGTACTTGAATTCTCATTATACATTTATCTCATCGTTAATGATTTTGTAAAAATTATTCACATATTCTTTTTGTCTGAGCATCCATCATGCGATTGCTTTAGGCTCCATTTGTGCAGCTGAACACATTTGGCTCTGTGAAACGGTCAAGAGGAGCATGAAGATGCTGCAAATGACTAATCGCTTCCGGATCTGAGGCTGGGAGTCTGTTCAGCACATCTGTGCAGAGGGAGGAAAACCAGTGTCCTGCTTATAGCTTGCTTGTATGTCTCTCACTCTGCTCAGTTTGAGATCCATGCGGGCGTTGGTAAAAACAGCCAAAGCGAGTTGTATAATGAGTTGTGTTATTTAATATTGCATATCTGCCATTAACAAAGGAGATTTCATTCTCTCTCTGAGAAGATTGTTCACTGTTTCGTTTAAAGATTTTGTCCTGAGGTTACTCTGGCTTTCTACCGCAGTCCAAAAAATATGACGGGGATCTTAAGTGGTGCCTTGTAAATTGTCCATAGTTGTGAATGAATCAATTTTACAAGTTTTATTGAGCTGAATAAGAGTGTGTCAGATTACTTATTTAGTGCTTTTATCATCCCAACGAATGAAGTGTAATGTTTATTGCAAAGGAAATGCACATGTTTGCATTGTCATAAGTTACAGCCATTTTGCTTTGATTATTTTTAGCATCCTATGCAAACGTTCATACAGAAACAAAAGAAACAATCAGATTTGTATCTGATATGTTAAGAGTTGACATCATAACAAATCTTTTTAATTGCCCATTATTCTCAATTTATTTCACTTTTGTAAAAACATTTTTTTAAATTTCAGAGATACATTGTGTTTATTTTTTTCTGATCTGTAGTTTGAAACCAAAGCCAGAGGAGAAAATTCCAGTACAACTGAGATCTTGTCATACTGAGGTTCCTTTTGCTCCTCGGGTACCTTTACTGCTAATGCCGGATTAGAGCCTGGTACTCTTAGTAGACCTAAATTGACCGGACAGGTTAAGGAGTATCGGCCAGAGCAAAGTGTGCACTGTGATCCTTCAGGCTGAATTTTGTGAACTCAGCTTACACACTGCTAAGATAAAGAAGAAAACACACAAAACCACAAAAAAATGGGGGTCTCCGCATGAGGAGACCCCTTCAACTGTATCACATTTCCTTTAGGTACTTTCTCAGTTGTAGAATTTGTGTGGAGAAGTATTGAAGTAGATGGGGTTGATCAACCAATCAGAATCAGACTTTAAAGAACATGTACGCACATTTCTGGCAAACCAATGGGAATTGTATTTTATTTTTTTCCGATCACATTTCTCAGACTCATGGGAGAGAAAATATCTCCTGGCTGAAGCTCTTTCAAGTTCAAAGTATCAATAAAACATTTTTATTATTTTAAAGACTTACTTGTTTTATCATTTTTTAAGCCTTTAAAATGTTGAAAGTTAGAATGACACCATATGTGACATATATCAGAATATGTTGACACATAGAGACACTTCATACACGCATTCATATCATTATTGCTCAGGCTGCCATTCACAAGGGATAGGAGGACATTAAATCTAAAACATTCTTTACAACATTTTAAAGGAACCGAAAGAAAAAGAAAAAAGTTCTGATCTGGTGTTTTCGCGCTAATTCGATCTCAGAAATAATGTCTTAGAATTTTTTTGTTTGTGAGGAGTGTAATCTAATTCACAAACAGGTGTATCCTGCATTGTACACATCATTTTCTTTTTTCTGTTTTTTTTTTTTTTTTGTATCTGCAGTTTGCAAACATTACATTTCACCAATATTACTGACACATCTGTTTGGGAGCATGTAGAAGGTCCATTACATTTTCGCCACAAGGAGCTGAATGTTTTTGCACCTCGGGGCCCAGACTGGAACTCCCTTCAGCAAGCAGCCATCCATGAAATGGGAAAATCTATAACGCGTTTAATTCTGTTCTCTGTAGATCACGGCCTTCTCTCCAAGTGACACAAGAAGGCCTGCAAGCCGCAGTAACCTGCATACAACCTTCCCCCGTCCTTTCTGCAGTATTGAAACAAACAATAACTCCTATATTGTCCAAGCCGCTCACACTGTTTTCTTCTGACTAAGCACTTTAGTATTTGAGTTTCACAATATTACTTCATTTATATTTAGACATATATTTTCAGTTCAGCAATCTTGGCCACATAATTAGTACTTCATAAGCAATAATTAATAGTTTTTTACAATCTACACCGGCTTTCTCATAATCCTTGCATGAATAAGCAATCTGAGGAGCTGTCCATCTGTTTTTCCTCTTGTTTGATTAACATAGTTTGAGCCACAAACTGTCAAGAAATAGATGCATGAGGACTATCACCTTTTCAGTTAAAAGGAAAACATTTCAAAACCTCAGCCTCAAGGGATGCAGTCACAATCTTAGTCACTCTGGCTCACAGCAGCCTGCTCTTTAGAACTGTTCAAAGACTAAAAAGATGAATGAGGCAGATATCTGGCAGGAATTCACTGTATTTCAATTTACTGGATGGGTCCGTAGGTTACATAATGCCAAACATGGATTTTTCCCCTCCCAACCCGCACCTTGCTGATTAATATTGCTTTCAAGGGCCTGTAGCATCCTGGAAGCAATTTTAACCAAGTGTTTTTAGTTCATTGACCGCTAAAAATATGATAAAGAAAGAAAAAAAAAAAGAACTAAGCCAATATGACTGATCTGTGCTTCTACTTTTTCTTAAAAAAGTTCAAATTAAAATTAAACCCAAGTTATGTGAGACTTTTGGTGGGATTAAATGGGAAATGTAGAGGTGCCAAAACACTTTATGACCCTTTTATCCAGGACATTGTTGTCGACAGGTTTATGCATATGTCACGTTCTTTCTGAACTTCTGCTCTTCAGCTTCCTGCTCTTGTTGTCCTACGTGTCACTGTGGCCTGAAGGCAACTCCTGCCTGATGATATCAGTCTGGTGCGAATAAGTAGGCCACCAATGTGACTGTCAGCTGTGTATCAGTCGTATAGATCCGTCCCCCTATTTATCTGGAGGCAATAAAGCAGATTGCCACTGTGAATCTGTGAATGGAAGTGTAAAAGTAAGCGTAGATATGCAGCAAAAACTCCCTGTATGCTGCTCTTAATCACATCAGTGAGACAGATGGGAGCAGATAAGGAGATGAGAGACCGTCACCGTGAAGTTTAATTAGGTCTGGCTCACTCACCTTATACTCTCTACAAAATATGACAGTAGATATCACTGTCGTTTTTTTTTGTGTCAGTGGCTTTTAAAAACAGGACAATTGCAAAGAACTGAAAATGTTCTACAGTTTGTTTGTTTTTTCTCCTAAATTTTGACAAAGGTTCACTCTTTTGACAAAGTGAAAATCATATGTTCTATGGCTTCATTACACGAGGAGGGAAATATGGCAACCCTTTTTTTCTTGAAATGTTGATGACTATAGCTTACAGGAAAAAAAACCAAAGATTCAGTGTCAGAAAACTGGAAGATTACAGGATCAATAAAAAAAAAACACTATATATTTTAAAGAAAATTATCATGTCCCTGGGCCTTCATTTGCATTAATTTGCTGTTAGCAACTTATATATATATCATATCAGCCTCATCAGTTTTATTAAAGACACAAATGGGTCCACATAAGGATAATTTCAGAAAAAAAAAAAAAAAAGAAACAATCACATAAAAAGATAAGAATCACACCATCGCATATACAAGTCACTGATTTACAGAAAGGCTCGACTGCCAGTGATTCCACATTGTGGACTTAAACCGGACTGAGCTTTGTGAAATATCTGTTAGTATCTGGATGATGTTGTTTGTGGAAACCTTACTAGACAAATAGAACCAGACTATTGTGGTATTTACAACTAAATACCACGTTTAGCAGTATTTTCAGGATTCTAAAATTGCTGGCCATTTGCTCACCACCAAATAGTGTCTTGATCCAAATGCCACAGAAGTTCCCTTTAGTAAATATGACAAATGATGAGCTGGAGCTACAACTGAGCATGCAAAACAGAAAAACTGGCTTTCTTAAGTGATGAAGCCATCTGAGATCAAGCTTTATTTTACAAGGATCATGTTAGGTCATGAACACATGAGAAAACATCCCTGCTGTGGCATTCCAGTCACAATTTCCTTTTGTTAGAGTATGTTTTCATTATTACATGTGCATTTGTTTGCCATTTTGTCTGTGATTCCATATAAACTCTTACTACTGCTACTTTTTTGCCTCATATGATCAATATCCTCAGATCCACAAACTGTTTAGAGCAACAATTATAGAAGAGATATAAAGGGTAACAGGACGAGTTTAACACTATATTGAAACTTATTTATTTAAGTTATTGTTATTCCTCTCTCACAGACACAATAACAGAATATTATTGAGGGATTCAGACACGTAATTTGCCTGCGTTACTCAGAAATTCACATTTCCCTATCTAGACCGCACAGATCTATGGCCATACAGTCGTGCCTTGACAACGTCGGGAACGCGCATGTCAGGCTCGTTGCAGAGATCCTGCTGCCTCGGCTCTCACGATCAATCGTGAGGATGGTGTTGTCTGCGAGGCTCCACGGACGCCCCGTTTTTTGATTTTAAAGCAGATGTCGAGAGCCGATGAAGTCACATGAGAACGGGCGAGGCTGTAATCCCCCCTGAAGCCGACTGTCTGTGGAGAAGCAGGCGCCGCTGTCAGACCAAGGACAACGCTAACATTACTGATGGAATCCCCAGTCGTTGCTAGATGGAGAAACCGAAAGGGTGGACTCGGTGTAAATAATTAAAGAACATATCTGCTGCTAAAATAGAAGGAAAATGCATCTGCACCAGGTGCTGACGGGAGCGGTGAACCCTGGAGATTGTTGCTACTCGGTGGGAAGCGTTAATGACATTCCCTTCACGGTGAGGCTTTGAATTTTATTGCTGTTTGCACAAAACGACAGCGGTTCTTCGGGCTAACCACTGGCTAGCTAGCTGGGACAGCTCGCCAGCTGACGCTTTACGTCCACCGCAGACGGGGCTGGCGCGCGAGCTAAAGCGCCAGCTAGCCGGGTTACCTTAGCAGAAGTGCCGCACCGACATATTCCCAGAGTCCAGGCTACAAGTAGCATCCTAATCACATCCTCCTCCTGATTTACTCCCACGCCCGGTCAGTCATTGATAGCTGAATATGCTGCGAATGACATGTTATCGCAGGGAGCAACGAGATAGGCACTTAGGTGACCTTTAGCTGCATCTTAAAACGTTAGAACCACCGCAAGGGAATCCCTGTTTTTGCGCAGCCATACGGTTATTAAGGAAAGGGATTTACTACTGGACAACCTTGGACTAAATGATGAAGCTGGGCGGTGCGGTTTTACCGAGAAAGTGTGTTTGACGTGAGTCTACGCCAGGATAGCGTTGGAGCATTGTATATTGTTGTATCTGGTCGCTGCACAGGCTAAGCTCGCTACCATTTGGCGTTAAATCCTCACGGATCATTAGCTCGCAGCATCAGCTGCGCCTGCCATGACGTAGAGAGCCATATATGGATACATGCGCTAAAAGAGCCTGAATGGCACTATTTGTTGCTCAGATTCTGAACAATATCCATTTTATTGCCAGCAAATATGAATTATTTATATTTTAGGTAGTGGTGTAGGAAAGCAGGCATCTGGCAACATGTCTGTAAACATGCTGATTAAACAATGAACACACACACACCAAAAAACATAAGTAAATAAATAAAATAAATAAATCAATGTTTGTGATTTGTTGACCCCTTTGAGTTGTAAAAATCAATGGGTCAGTCTGTGGTTTGGCAGCTTCCCCAAATTACTGTGTGCCTCAAGTAGATAGCACAGAGAAGCCAAATCAATATTCCATTTTGTGCAGTGGGAGATGGCAAAAATCTACAGTCTCTGGTATGCAACGTGCTCCTACTCCCAACACCCATTGTTGGCGATTTTGCATTAAATGGATCGGTGCAGGCAAAACATTGAGATAAGGAATTTAAATAACAAAATGGAGGAATTCTTGAGTCAGCTGTATTACGGGTATCTGTATGAAGCTTATCGAATATCTTGTAAGAAAAAAAAAAACCCCATCAAAACCTTGATTAGAATAACACAATATTCTGAAGTACTGTTTTGCTAAATGGTCCATGTGAAGTATTGAAGGTAGCCTGTGTTGTACCTGTTTGCATAACTTGAATCTGCTGAATGTGTTTTAGAAATTCTTTAGCAGCTTTCAAGCACGACGGCAAACACAAACGAAACTGTGTGGACCTGTTCCTGAAGCACATTACTTATATATAACATGTTATTTATAACACCTTTTAACATCAAAACATGCAGATCTCTTTTTCCCCAATCTGCTGAGCTGTAAGAGATAAATATTGTTAAACTATGGCAGGGTCTTATCCATCCTTGCCCCAGAACCCGGTTTCCAGATGAGGGCAGTTCAAATGTAAACAGGCGGAGGTTGAACCCGCGGTCATGTCTGCTCAACAGCAAAGGACAGGGATGGTTGTAAAGCTAAAGCCTTGGTAGTCGCTACAGGGCCCTGATTTCTATGTCTGGTGTTTTTCTTTCTGCGTTTGAGAGGGTTATTTGAAGAGCACTAGACATCATGTCCAATGCGTTTACGCTCACATTGACCCCTAAGGCTCCTAGGCTTGACCCTGACAAAACACACACACACAAATTACTTAGCTTACATCGTCCATGAATGGACAAGCTTTAGCAAGGCATTGATGACGTTTCATGGCCAGATTTATTCTTTTAGATACGATAAGAGATTTCCTTAAAGTAACACTGACAATGAACCTTTTCTGACCTGTTAGATGGTGTTTATTTATTTATCTTTTAGAGTTTGCCTCCAGACTAGCTAAAGGCCTTTTATATTAGTAACTGAGGAAAAAATAGATATCAGAAAATAGAACACTGACTAATTTTTAACCAGCATTTTAACGCAATCTTCTCCCTACAAAGATGTAAAAACTAAAATAAAGATAGAAAGTGACGCTGTTTTTATCAATTTGCTGGGTTTTTTTTTTTTTTTTTTACAGATGTGCTTGGTTTTGGTGCAGACTAATGGCACATTCACACCACAGTTGTTTGGATTATAAAATTTGTTTGAGCAAGATGTACTGCTGTTGGAGCTCTGATGTGGACCTAATAAGCCAATCTATCTATATGATTGACGGAAATCTGTGTGACCTAGAAATTGCAGGAGTTTTTAGTTCTGACTCATGGAATGAATTGAAACAAAAATCATATTTTCAACGTTTATCCATCACTGAACAGAACTAAACGTGACGCATGAGAAATTGTCTGATTCTGTTCTCTGTTGAATTAATTGGACTCTTTGTTGAAGAACTGTAAATAACTAGAAAGCCTCTTTTTATCATTATTAAACAAAATTTAATTGCGTGTTGAGTCATTCCGGGGCTTTTGTAAATATAGGATATTTTACAATGACTTGCCTGTTGCCTAAATAAAAATCACCAAAACTAATAAACAAATTCACTTCATCTAGCAGTAATTATGATTCTTGTTTTTCGCCTCAATGTCGCACTTTGTAGAGTGTCTATGCGTGTGTGGAGTCTTATAGATGGCTGAACAAAGAGGCCACTGTTAAATGTGCTGTTTGTAGGATTATTGTGATGATAGAAAAATGTTAAATAGTGTCTGGGATCAGGTGGAGAGCACTTTATGTTTAATGGTGAAAGCCAAGTCAGCTGTGTGGACTCTGTGTACACTTACCCTGTAAAACTGTGGCCTGAATAATGGCTGAATTTTATTTTTTTTATGTCTACTTTTTCTTACTTGATTTACAGAAATAACCCACCAAAAGCAAAACATTTTGGGCAAGGTGTGCAAGTTTTTATTTCTCAAAGGAATATTTTCTCATGTGAATTTAAACTATAACCAGAATTCAAAGGTGAAAGCCTGATGGAGAGGCACCACGCGTGATCCAGTTTTCTCGTTGTAAACATCTATTTTGTTTGCTGTCATGTGACACAATAGCAAAGGCCCAAAAAGTATAACTGCACACAGAGGGTCAAAGTACAGGTTAAAGGGATAAACTGTGCCTACAAACTGACATAATCACCACCAGTTATTACAGGATGATCTAGTATAGTCAAAAATGTACCCTCTAAACCTGTTTGGTTTGGAACGTTTTTGATTTATGAAGGCAGAAGTGTTTTATCATTCTCCTTCCTCTTATCTGTTTCCATCAAAGCACATGACTGCGTTTGCTCCTTTTGTTGAAAATACACACAGTTAAAAGCAGCTTCATGTTTGTTCTGTTTGTTCTGTACCTTTGCTATCTTTCAAAAGTCCGCAGTCTGCTGACTTAGCTTACAAAAGTGATACGGGGAAGAATCTAAATCTAAACTTTGTTGTTCATTTTCTTAGAGCACTCATTTTTGCTTTTTCAAACGGGGCAGCTGAAAGTACAAAATTAGAATAATCTCAAAAACCTCAGATTTATTTTAGAAAATAGTTTATTTTAACTTGATTTTCTAAAGTGCAATTTCCTCTTTAGAGGCTGTGCTTATTGTTACACCATGTCCAGTTGTATTCTTGCTAGCTAATGCTTTTATGTCAAACAACTTTGGGGATTTTGCTACATTTGCATTGTACTAAATAAACCACTGAATGTTTATGCTGCCTGAATTCAGTGGAATCATCAAAAGCAGCGAATGACCTTTGATCTAATTTGATTTAATTAGATCAAATCAGATTATTTGATCTATTTTTTTCTTGGATCAAATACTTAACTTTTCTAGCTTTATAGTGCTTTGATTGGACAAGGTTTTCAAAAGATGTCAGAATTTCAGCTTAGTTCATTTGGAAAATAAAACCATCTGTCGATCAGTTCCATAATCTCTAAATATCTCTAAACACACATCTCTATTGTCTGCATTAAATCATTTGTTGTTGTGGATATTTCACCATCAACTTTTTATGTATGAAAATGAATCTTTCTGTAAATATGTTAGTATTATCTGTTGCGTTGATTAATCTGTAATTTTTTTTCTAAAGTGTGGCCCAAACGGAACTGTTCAAAATCCAGAAAAATATCTGGATAATTAAATTTTGTTTTATTTTATTGGAGCATTGCTATGGAAATGTATCTTCACAATTCTTCAGAGCACTTAAGAACCAAGAAACAATGAGCAGAAATGCAAAGATACATTAGTAGGAAATGGTCTGGTCGTTGGTTTTGGGATGATGATTGTGATTCAATACTTGGAGTTCTGATTAAAAAAAAGAAATAATAATAATACATGCTAATATAGGACCTTAGTTTCTCATTGAACTGCTGTCAGATACATTATTGTTTTTACTGAAGTCCTGCATGTGGCCATAGCCGACACAAGGATAACGGTTTATCCTCATCTAAGACCCAACTGTTAACTACTGCTAGTTTACTGACAAATATAAACAGCTTTTATTAAAAAAAAACCTGCAAATTGTCAATTTGTATTTTCTCAAGAAAAAAAAAAGATTATAACATAATGTTCTAAAGATTTCTCATTTTAATTTGAACTCTTAAGTCTTCCCCTTATTGCTCTCACTTTAAAACATGTACTTCTTTTTCATAGAAAAAGAAGTACATGTTTTAGCACATGATGTGCTAAAATGCTTTTTTGTTTCAAATCAAGGCGCACAACGACCCGCGTGCCGCAGAACACATTTCACAGTGAATATAAAACTCTGTGGTTGGAGTTGGAGAGTTTCAGGTATTTGGGCCACATTGTCTTTTAAAGTACAATCCTGAATTTCTATATCATCGTGTAACAATAAGATTAACTTTTAAATGGGACCAAATTTTAAATTGCCTTGTGACCCCAAAGCTGTGTTTAAACTTTGAATATTTTTAACACGTTGTCTTTTGTGGGAAGAAAGAAATGATGCAAACACACCGGAGCTCAACACATCCAAGGTGTGAGGTGTGCCGCCGACAAACTGGGTAGAGTGAGCTCTCATATTATGCTGGCATGTGTGTGTGTGTGTGTGTGTGTGTGCGTGTGTGTGTGTGTGTGTGCGCGCGTGTGTGCGTGTGTGTGTGTGTGTGAATAAGAGAGAGGTGCAAAGCAGTCCTAGACAGTGCGTGACGGTGACTGCTTTTAATTTCTGCTGTAATGTGCAGGTGGAAATGCTGCAGTAATAGTAAGGCAGCAGCTGCCTTTGTGGTTTCTACATCCTATAACCTAAAGCTTAGTGAGGACCAAACATGAGCCAGCATCGGTCTCCAGTATTAACTTCATCCACTGGCTGTGGCGTTGTGCTGCTCCGTGACCCAGCAGTTCTCAGCTTCTCCTCCTGTTCTCCTGAATAATGAAAGAGACGAGTCGTCATCTCGGCTGCGCTGTTGCTTGTGAGGCCAAGCTTGCCTGTCTACCAGGTGCTGTTTATCATCTCTGCCATTCTACTATTGCACGCTAGCTGACAGCTCTAACTATTCTCAGATCAATTTACCTCTCAGTTCATGCTCCAAATCCAAATACAGGTCCTCCCATGGAGCCTGAGATCGAAGCCGGTGCTGTATTTATTTTAGCAGATGGTTACTTTTGAATTCTGCAATGTGTGTGGGTTATCGGTGATGTTATATAACTGCAGCAATGTGTTTAATATTAATTAGGTCTGTTGGATTTTTGGGTTTCTTTTAACAATAAATAAAAATGCTGCAGTAATTATTCTTCTGTTGTTCCTTTGCGAATGTTTCTCTCTCTTTTTCACCTTGCCTTACAAAATCAGCATGCTGTTTTGCAGGACTGTGACGTAGACCAAAAGTAACCTGTAATCAATCCTTCAATCAACATTAGTATACAGTAATTCACAATGTTTTCAATGTCAAAGTAGAGCCATGTTTGTGATTTTCTTTTCAAAGACGGTAAAATCAAGAGAGAATCTTTCAAGGATGCTTAGAAGAAGCACAAATAGGGAAAAACTCTGTTTCCCTGTAAGAAAGTTAAAACTATGGATACGTTGGTGTTTTACCTAGACAACAGATACTCTGAAGCTATCCGCTATAAGGATCAGTTGTCCCTCAACATATGTGGCAAGATGTTTGAGCATGCTGAAGCATGCTGCTTTGCATGTCTCTTTGGGAACTAACAATACAATTACAGACTTTGGAAGAAATGCCTGTACAAGGTTTTCAATGTTTTCAATGCTTACATTTTAAAATACCCTGGGAATGTTTCTGTTGATTACAATCAGTCTGGTAATTTTCGAAATACATAAACATTTCAGAGCACCCAAGATTTTGCCTATTAACTAAATTGGGAAAGTGGCAAATATAGGAAATACTGAAAGAAAATATACCCGTTTTCATTTGCATGGTTGGCTCCAAATCATCAATAAGTATCAATTGAAGATTTGCCATAATTGTGAAAAGTCTAGCGCTGCTATTTAAATTAAGTTTTATTACAGCACTATTGCCATTGTGGCGCTCTGATTATACACAGTGAGATATGTTGCCAGAATGTTTGTGATTAATTTTTTTAAACCTCTTGTCAGCCACTGTTATGGTTACTATAATGGAGACCAGAAAAATGTTGTGCTAAAATCCTCATCCATAGTTATTCAACTGCTGTGCTTTTGTGCAGCACCTCCTGCAGTTTCTTTTTGCTTAGTTGGATGCAAATGATTCTTCTAAAGTACAACTTTGCAAATATCCACTTCAGTTTTTATCCAGCACTATTTTTATATTTTTCAGTTAAGGTTTTCTTCTCTACTGCCAAAAAAGAAAAACATTCTGTTTTAGTATTGTGATTTAAATTAACGTAAGAGAGTTGATCTGTTGCCTTTATGCCTCATTTTGACCTCCAGATATTCACACAGGATCCTAATATTCAGCTATAGTGAAGCTTTATTGCATATTTATAACAGCTCATGTTTCTGTTAATGGAAAACTGGTAGTTTGTTGCAGCCAGAGATGCTTTTATTTTCCATTTACCAACTGCACCGCACAGCTGGATATATGAGTCATGATGACAGGTGCACAAAAGCCTCCCACACTGTGTGCCTGTGTATGTTTTTGTATATTATAGAAGGGCATGATAATTTACTTCTATATACACATGCATTGCGTATCCCGAATTTTAATTATCTTGTGTCGAAATTGAAAGCTTCAAAAATGTGGACACAGTTGTGAAGAACTAGAGTACAAGATGTCATCTTGGGCGTGAAATTTAAAACCTTTCAACCTTCTTTCCTGTGTGTCCGTCTCATCTTCAGGCCTATGGATCAGGATGCGATGTAGTCATCTTGGCTAGTGACTTCGACTGCGTTCAGATTATCCCGGGAGCTCAGAATGGAAACATACAGGTGGGCTGTGTGGAGTGCTCCCACCAGCTTGGCAGGGTAAGTGTTGATTACACCCTTCAGATTCATTCGCACGTAGTTTTTGTCTTGAAAACCGAGGATATTATCAATTATGTTGAGGAGAATGAGGAACATTCAGCCCTGTTTTCACCAGTCTTGTACTGCCCAAGCTCTGTCTGCTATCCTGCACTCTTCTTTCACTCCCCTCTCTGCCCTTCTGTCTTCTGGGAATGACTGTGCATAAGCGCTGATGGGGTGAGTAATGCTGCGATGATGAACATGGCTCTTTATTTTTAGATTGCCGCTTCTTACGGAAACACAGTCTGCATCTTTGAGCCGCTTTCTATCAATCCCAATAAACGCCACAAGGTGAGTACGGACACCAGCATATTTTACAGATTTTTTTGTGACTTCAGGCAGCCTTCAGTGGATTTTCATTAAACTTGTGTGCAAATAACATTGCATGGTGTGTCTCGCTCTCTTACCGACTAATAGCAACTTAACTATCAGTGGCAAAAGACAGGACAGTTCTTTCTTGATGCCATCACCTACAACCTGGCCTGGGACCCGCAAGGTATACATACGCTTTCTGTGTTTTAACCTTTTCGCAAAATAAAATGATCCACATTTTTACACAGCTTCCACCCTTAGCCCCTTCAATTTGTCTGTAATGACATCTGTGGTATGAAAACATGACCCTATCCATGCTGCGTTGTGTGCTGTGGGAGTCATCGTGGGACGTAGGGTGTGTTAATGAAGTGCTTTTGTAACCTCAGGGAACCGTATCCTGGCAGCAGCTGAACGACTCCAGCTGTGGGCTCCTCCACTGGCAGACGCTCTCATAGAAGAGGAGGATGGGCAGATGATTGAGGACAAACCCCACCCTGTCCTCAGTGACTGGAACTGTGTCTGGCAGTGCAAGTAAGCATTTGCCTTTTTCTATCCATATAAGCGTAAATCATCAAACGAGTCTGTTGTCTACAGTCAGCAATGGCAGTTAAACAGGTACCAAAAGGTCTTTTTGACAACATATCTGTTGATCCAGAGCATATATCATAATTTTACAACTTTTCATTTGCAATCGCCTCCAAGCATGGTAGCTATGTTTACTGCCATGTCCAAAATCAGAAAGTACCTACTCAGACCAATTGATTCACCAGGAGAGTTCACACTATACGTACAAACCATTTACTGGTTGTGCAAATATCTCCCAAAGAGTCTGTCATTTTTATTTACACTACTGGTGACAGTATTTCAAAAACATGTCAAAAACACTCAAACTCTTAGACTGTATTCTGTTATTTTTCTCCCATATTTTCATCTCATAAATGGTTTGAAAGGGAAGTTAAAACTAAGATGACATCTGCACTCGTATATTCTCGACTTCATTTGATTTCATTTGGAAAAAATCAATGATGCTAAAGGTAATTAGTTTGAAACTGTGCTGGTTTTTCTTACATCACATTTAGATTGTTCCTCAACTTAAATCTAAGGTTTCAGTTGTATCATTAGCTTGGGGTTTAAATGGTTTTTCATCAGAGAGAGTGTCTTTGATGGGTGAGGAGAGAGCCGCGCTCTCTACTGTCTTCACTTCCACAAAGCTTTTCCATGTATCCTGCCAAGATGATCTTAGAGTTCTCACTCCTTCCCTTTTTCTGTTTTGCCAAAGGGTAGCTACTCATGAATTTGAGTAATTCTGTTTAAAGGTCTCAGTTCCTTCTGTGATTTCCGTGGAAGTTTCCAGATTATGCAACTGAAGACACTATGTCATTGTCTGTGTGTCGCATTGACTTTCTGAGACTTTTTACTGTTTCGGAAAAGTCCATTTTATAATTTCTTGATCACTTTGAAAAACAGATACTGAGATAATTTTTTATGTTTTATATACTTTCCAAGATTTTCACAAAAAAATTATGACAGTGTATCCTTTAGTTTTCAAATGTCACATGATATAAACTATGCTGTTTCCTCTCTAAAAACCACTGTCCATTTTTGCTGTCCTTTACAGATTAAAATCGAAACCAAAATGATTTTTTTTCGTTACCTGCCTGTATTCCATATAATTATTAACCTCCGTTTTATACCCTGAACCTTGTGGAAAATGTTATTGGCAGCTATGTTTTCTCCAATCTCATCCACACTTAAAGGACTTTATGCCCAGCTGTAAACCACTCCACAGTCACCAGATCTAGCTTAAAGCTGTGTAAACACACAAACACGCCATGTTACTAATTGGTATGTGATGACACATGAAAAGCCAGTAAAACAAGGAAGTGCAAGCTTCCTCTGGGCTTCCAGAGTGCTGTGTCATTGTTATGTTTTGGTTTTGTCCAGTCTACCCCATTGAAAAATGAACATAGCCAAACCTGTTTGTGGTTATTGTTTTTTTTTTTTTTTTGCAGGACTGCTGCGTCTATTCACACCGCCAAGTGGTCCCCTGATGGAGAGTACTTTGCAACGATTGGGAAGGTATGACTCACTTAAAAAAAAAAATGGAGCAAAAAATGATTGTCTGTGTGATGTTTGTCTCATGCCATATGTTTATGTTTGTGTTTGCATAGGATGACTGTCTACTTAAGGTGTGGTATCCCACCACTGCCTGGCGCTCAGCAGTGGTGGTCCAGGACCCATCTGATAAAAAGTCTCCACCTGTTCACTTTTCCTTTGTTTACTTGGCCCATCCTCGCTCGGTCACTGGTATGTCTTGGAGGAAGACCAGCAAATACATGCCCAAGTAAGACAAGACAGGATTCTAGTGAAAATGATGTCTTTTTTTATTTCTTTTATTGTGACCAATGCATGCAATAAGTGCAATCTTTTTAGCTGTTTTATCCATGCTATCATATTTTAAACAGACTGTCATAAAAAATGTTAACGTTAATGGTTTTGCCGACAATCTTTACCAAACTTTTTTTATTTCTAATGTTCTGAAAACTGTCAGTGCATCTTTTTTATGCATGATTCTTTTTCCAGAACACATGCTGGGCCTAACCCTAAAATTAACAATCACAACTAAATATTTAGCTCTGCCTCATAGCTTAAAGATGATTTACTAAAGTGCCTTGTTTTACAAAAGTCACATAGTAGCAATTGCATGAAACCAGTGGAAAATCTTCCTCAGCTAGCAGGAAAAAAAAAAAAAACATTCTTACACGGTGACCTCACAGGGATTGCTAATAACCAGCACTGTAGTGCTTCTTCCTTGGCCTACTAAAATCCAAAATGAAAACATAGTCAAACTGTCTCTCAGGGAGTTGTGTTTCAGACAGCATCCGAATCCCAGGATAATTCAGAGCTGGCTTTAAATAGCTCCTGCAGAAGCAAAGGCATTCTGAAGAGCTCGACCAGACTGTGTTGTTGCAGACGAGATGTTTCCCGCATTGATTTGTTTGAAAATTGAAAATATGCATATATATTTTCAAATATTAATGAAGTTTTTATCTAATCTAAGGTTTAATTGAATCCAGTCTCTTTAATCTTTGATCACGATTAATCTGCTCCCCCCCAAAAAATCATATTTTTAGTGCAATTTCTGACAGAAATCCTTGCAGAAATTCCATAAAAAACACATAAAGCGGTTCAGAAAGTTTTAGTGAACGAATCACAAACATTTGATTGTTTCTGATTTTTAGGGGAACGGTCTGCAATGTCTTGCTCACGTCCTGCGAGGATGGTGTGTGCAGGTTATGGTCAGAGACCCTACTCCCCGAAGACAGTCTGCTCGGTGGGCAGATCACTGAGAACACACACACTTTCAGCTCCAGCCTCCCGGGTCTGGGAGGAAACAAGGACAAAATCCAGCATGCTTTAGAGGTATGTTCTGCCTTAAGGCGTTAATTTTAAAACTGCGACAGATATTTGCATTTCTCATCGTTTTTGTTTCTGAACTTTGCTTGCTTAGTCAATCCACCACCTGAAACAGTTGCGCCGCGGCCGGCGGCGGTCCTCTGCTCTGGTGGCCCACAGTGACCTGCTGCCCTCTCAGCTGGGCACACAAGACGCTCACACTCACCGCCACATTGCTCACCATGCCAACGCCCTGTGTCACTTTCACATTTCTGCCAGTATTAACCCAAATACAGGTAGGTTTCCTTTTGTTTAGATGTTTTCACCCTCATGCAGAGTTTTCATCTTTACCACAGTTTCTTTCTTGCTCCCTCTGCTCCTTTTTAGACATCCCCTCAACGCTGGCTGACTCCTCAGTATTCAACCCTGAAGACAGCACTGGTGGAGGAGGTTTTGTGGTTCACTGGCTTAACAACAAGGACCTCAGTTTCACTTCATCAATGGATCTTTTTATGACGCAGCTCCGCAAGTTCTCTGAGCAGCACCTGGACCAGACTACTGACGAGCCTCTCGATGCTGAGGGATCCCCTATGAAGTTTGATTTTGGTGTGGTTCACTTTCAGTTCCTCCAATGAATTTCTAAGCAATCCTAAAAGCCCCATCAAGTGGTGAATAAAATATGTTTTCTTTGTCTTCTTAGACCTAGATGAGATGTCTGACAAAGCGTCATCAGAACACGGAGAAGAGGGGGATTCAGGGGAACAAGGAAGTACTAAGGCGTCCTCCCCTGGATCCAGCTCCAGCATGCCGTTACCATCCATGCTGCTGGAAAGGAAGATGGAGACTTTGTCCATAGAGTGGAACAAGAGTCCAGACATGTTGTTCACGATACACCCCACTGATGGTTCTTTCTTGGTTTGGCATGTGAAGTACTTGGATGAATTCAACCAGGGGATTTTCAGACAAGTTCAGGTAAGCAAGAAAACTAGCTATGAATATTTAAGTAGGCGTTAATAGCTGAAGAGCAACAATTTTAAGAAACTAGCCCTGCAATAAGATAGTTGTTTGTAAAATATACTATCCAGTGATGTGTTTTGTCAAAGCTAACAAATGTAGAGCGACATTAAAAAAAAAGTGGAAAATGGATTTCTAAACGCACAAAAAACTCAGTTTTGAAAAACACATTGAAGAAAAATACAACTAATTCTGTTCCGAGTGTTTGTAGTCAATGAATTTAAGAGGCAGAAGAGCTTTTATCCAGCTGTACAGAATACAACAGAGCGTTTTGGAAGTATCAATTTGATTACAGTCATAAAAAGAAAAAAAAATCTCTATTAACTATTTCCTTTTCCTCCTCCAAACCTTTGCCAGGTCTCCTTCTCCTCCCGCATTCCAGTAGCATTTCCTACAGGTGATGCTAACTCCCTAAGTAAAAACATCCTGATGTATGCCTGCACTTTGACTGAGGGCGAGAGCGCCGGGACCGGCGAACAAGGAAGAATGATCCAGCGGATGTCCCGCTCTGCATCCATATCCACCGGCCTGGGTTCCACCTCTGTCTCCCCCTCACCAAAACTTCGCCCTGGCATTAGCCCTGCGGTCATGATGGTCTCGAAGCACGTCGACGGATCTCTCAACCAGGTACAAGCGTGCTATTTCTCACATGACATCTTTTATACTTTACATAATGTCCTCCTAAGCTGTAACATCCTACTGAGCAGATTTGCGAATACTTTATATTTTTTCTCACAAGCTGTCTTTGTTCTCTTTAACTACAGTGGGCAGTGACATTTGCTGAGCGGTCCGGCTTTTCCAACGTCCTGACTGTTTCTCACAAGATTCGGTACTGCGGCCACCGTTTCCACCTAAACGACCAGGCCTGTCACACCGTGCTGCCGCTTCTGCTCACCTCCTCCCACCACAACGCGCTGCTCACCCCTCCCTCCGCCCCCAGCAGTTTGGAAGGGGAGCAGCTCCAGTCCTTTCCTCCACCAAAAGGACTTCCCAGGTACAGAACAGACAAATAATGCAGACAACAAATCCTTTATCTGTCAGGCTGAGAGAGAAAATAGACTAAGTATTTTGATATCAATCTGAAAATGAAGCATTTTCTTTTGTAATTCATGGTCTTCTTTCATAATGAGAGCGACGCCCACAATCATTGCTGTGTCCTCCAGATCAGAAGTGCAGTGTTTTGTTTACTGCTGCTTTTGCTTCCAGCACGTAGACTAATCAATACTGCCACTCAAGTTGCCTAAAAATGGCAAAAGAAAATCCATCCTGCACTCAGTGAAGCATTCTACATGATAAGAAATGGATTGCTTTTTTTTGTGTCAGATGAAGGCTGTGGCCGGCCAGAGCCTGATGGGTAATTTACTTTGTTTGGAAAATTCACACATCTCTTAGTGTTTGTATGTGTTTACAAATGCAGCTTTTTTTCAAGAATAATGTAATAAAAAATTGAATTGGAAGCTTATTGTAAAAATGTCAGAACTTGCTCACTGCAACACATCCTGAATGACGATTATAATGATTAAACTTCCGGTCAACTTGAAATAAGATTTCACCTTCTCCATTTGCACCGACAGGAAGCAGCTTCGTAATGCAGCTACAAGGACTTTCCACGACCCAAACGCCATTTACAGTGAGCTGATTTTGTGGCGAGTGGACCACATCGGACCCCTGTCCTGCACTGGAGGGGTCTCTGAATTGGCCCGCATCAACTCTCTGCACACGTCTGCCTTCAGCAACGTGGCTTGGCTGCCTACACTGGTACCCAGCACAGTACTTGGTAAGTGCTTCATATAAGGCTGAATGATGATAAATTGTGAATATATCATCATCATTGTAATTGGGATTGCACTAATCAATTATCTGTTTTTTTACTTAAACAGACCAATTGGTCTGTTCTAGTGTATGAGTTTATTTCTAACACGAAAAACAACAGTTAAAGAAGCAAGAAATATATAATGGTAAACGGTAAATAAAATGGCTTCGATAATTTTACATTATTTACTGTGTAACAGCTGAGTGTTATGTTTATAGGGAGAAGTATAAACTTATTCAATCCAGTAGCTTAATGTGAAATTTTATTTTGGTGGATGTCAGTAGCCATTACACTTTACTTAAACATTCATCTGTCATTAAACTTATGTCAAAATAGGATTGTTACAAAGTTAAACGTTGCATGATTAGATCTGTGTTCCAGATCCCAGACATTTCCAGCCTAATGCCTACATTTCCATAAATAGGCGTAACACTTAAACATCAGTGTTTGATCCTTTCCGCTGAAAGTTTCACTGACTTTTCTCCTGAAGTCTGAATTAATCTCAGAATGTCTTTCTATGCGCAACATAGTTTCTCTTTCAAACAGATCATTGCATTTTTGTTTCCCATGGTTAATTTTCAAATGCTTTAGTGTTATTTTTTTCAGTAACAGCATGACTTGTATTTAGCATAGTACATTCACTGGCTGAAAAAAGATCACACTGTTGCATTTGCAACTGGAACTATTTTCTTCTTGTTATATTAAAACCCAAGTTTTTTTTTACCTAAAATATTAGAATTGTGTTTGAAAAAAGAGTTTAATTATATTAAGATGACATGCTTGAACAAAATAATGTCACATATACACAGAATATCATGACATTCTAGCTACGTATCATTGTTTCTGCCAGGAACCTACTGTAACAGCGCCAGCGCCTGCTTCGTGGCATCAGATGGTAAAAACCTGCGTCTCTATCAAGCTGTTGTGGATGCCAGAAAACTACTGGATGAGCTGTCAGATCCAGAAACTTCTGTGAGTGAACACATTCATTGTTGCTCATTGTAAATATGTTATTTCTCTCTTCAACATATAAAACCTTTTCTTTACTGCAAAGCTAAGGGATCTGGATTTTTGTTTTTCTCATCTTTCTCATATTTTTATTATTTTTATTTTATTTTTTATTTTTTTGCAAAGACTAAAACATGCTTTACGTCTTTAAAACCCTCTACGCCTAATTCATGCTATGCATAATAATTAGTGGAGTTCACGGGTAATTACCAAATGCTCATGCATATTTCTGTTCAGAAACTGGTGGGCGAAGTGTTCAACATTGTCAGTCAGCAGTCCACAGCCAGACCTGGCTGTATCATTGAGTTGGATGTCATTACAAACCAGGTTAGCAGCTCTGCTTTCACACGCAGCTCACATCAGCGTTGTGCAGGAGTTCCGTGAAGTCCTTGTTAACCTTTCTGATCCCACGTCTCTGTGCATCTAGTGCGGCTCCAACACCCAGCTGCTTCATGTCTTCCAAGAGGATTTCATTTTAGGCTACAAACCTCAGAATGAATCAGAGGCTTTCACACCAGCCTTCTCGACTGGAGAAGGTAGAGGGCAACTGCAAATTTAACTGGGATGTTTTTTTCTGTCAACTCGGTCATTAAATACGCTTTTTTTTTCTGTGCATGCAGATTACCAACCTGCCCCATTTTCTGAGAAGTTCTTCTTGGTGGTAATAGAGAAGGATCTTAATGGGAACTCTGTGCTGCAGATGTGGCACCTGCACCTCCAATCTGTGCAGGCCTGTGTTGGTAAGTCCAGCTTTGCAGCAAAAGATAGAAATCAGATTTATTTTGGATACTATTAACATTAAAGAACATTATATTGAATTCCTTCTATGGAGTTATAGGCCAGAAATCTATGTAAATCTTTCCAGATGAGCCCAGCCAACCATTTAGCTTCCAGAGCCAGCTAATGGTTCCCAGTCAGGTCGCGAATCTCGACTCATCCCCGGAGACCTCTCCAATCAGACCCCTGCCTCGATCTGCTTCTTCAGCCAACTTGCAATCAGCAAGCAAACTTATCCTCAGCTCCAGGCTGGTGTGCAGCAAGCGACTAGACTTACCGCATGGGGTGGAAGTTACCAGGGCAACGCCATCTGCAGGTTGGCCAAAATTCTTTTTTTTCTGCCTTATATGACAGTATTATCTTTCCCTTGCTGGCACAAACTTTTTCACCTTTTTTTAGCTATACTCAATTAGATTTGAACTTTTCTTATGTCATGGATAATTTGGTGAACCATGCTTCCAGACATCTGATGAATTTTGGTCGTCAGATTAAACATTTCATAAATTTCTTCTCCCTGCTCCTTCTTCCAGGTCACCTGAGCTCCTCCTCCATCTACCCTGTGTGTCTGGCTCCGTACCTGATCGTTACCACCTGCTCTGATTCTCACGTGCGCTTCTGGCGCTGCGCTGTGGAGGGCGACGATGGAGACGGCACTGACAACCGGGTGTACCGCTGGGAACCCTGGGTGCTCATGAACGAGGAGGAGGACAACAATAGCGCAGTGTCTGTGTCGGGACGGCCTGTCGCCGTTTCCTGCTCCTACATCGGCCGGCTAGCCGTGGCCTTTAAGCAGCCACGGCAAGGACTGGTAGGATATGAGAACTCTGTCTTTTATTACCATCTTAATAGTAATAATTATTTAAATAGTTGGTTAATCACGATTGTCTGCAGGACTTTTACTTTTTCTCAAGCAGGAGTCTCACAGAGTGTCCTTTTTGTCTTCAGCTGCACAATTCTGTGGAAGATTTCTCCATGCACGTTTCCATCTATGAGTGTGAATCCACTGGAGGCTCTGAATGGGTCTTAGAGCAAACTGTTCACCTTGATGACTTTGTCAGACCTTCTTCAACACTGGATCCGAGAGTCAGTGTAGACTCCAACCTTTTTGTCTACAGCAGGTCAGAATGGAACCATTTACTTTTTATTGTTTGATACTTTCCGTATCTTACGGACATGGTTTGTTATTTTTTTACCCTTCAGGTCTGATTTGTACATGACCAGAGACCATAGCTCGCCCAACATCAAGCACTTCGTCCACCTGGATTGGCTATCGAAGGAGGACGGCTCCCACATTCTCACAATCGGGGTGGGCTCTAACATCCTCATGTACGGCCGCATCTCTGGCATGGTCAATGAGCAGACCAGCAGCAAAGAGGGGGTGGCAGTAATCACCCTTCCTCTAGGGGGCAGTATCAAACAGGGCATCCGTTCACGCTGGATCCTGCTTCGCGCCATTGACCTCCTGTCGTCCGTGGACGGAACACCTTCGCTGCCGGTCTCCCTGTCCTGGGTGAGGGACGGCATCCTGGTGGTGGGTATGGATTGTGAAATGCACGTGTACGCCCAGTGGCACCAGGACAAGAAGCCCGGTGAAGGAGAAGAGGGCAACCTATCATCTGCAGACATCGCCGGAGGGCAGAGCATGGTTTCCTCCTCCGTCTTTGAAGGGAGAGCCAGGTCCAAGAGTGTGTTTGAAGGGAGCACTGGAGTGGATGAGGCGCTCCGCGCCCCCGCAGGACTACAAGAAGGTGGACTATTTGAGGCAGCTCATTCTCTCTCCCCCACTCTGCCACAGTACCACCCAACACAGCTGCTGGAACTCATGGACTTGGGAAAGGTCCGACGGGCCAAGGTGGGTCCCTTTCCGCTCGAAAATGAATGTTCAGAAATAGCTACCGTACTTCAAATCTAAAGCGTATGTCTTCATTTGGTCAGGCCATACTTGCCCATCTGGTGAAGTGCATAGCCGGAGAAGTCGCTGTGGTCAGGGATGTGGAGGCAGGTGAAGGTGGATCCAGGAGGCATCTCTCTCGAACAATCAGCGTGACCGGAAGCACGGCAAAGGACACCATTGTGGCCGGCCGAGACGGAGGGAGGGATTACACGGAGATCAACTCCATCCCTCCTTTGCCCCTCTACGCCTTGATGTTGGCCGACCTCGACACCTCGTTCAAGGGACCGGAAGAAAGCGCCAAAACGGCAAAGGTTGACGGTGATGCAACTCAAAAATCCTCAGAAGACCAGTATGCTGATCTCTTCCAGGTGAGCTATCAGAATTACTGTCTCTTTACTGAATGTGCATTTTGATCTGTAAGTAACTACAACTGTTTCCTGAATGTTGAAACAGGTGCCAACAGTTACTACTGATGACTTTGTGAACTTTGCTACCGATAAACCAGAGAGGAAGTCTCGAGTCATCAACCTCTCTCAGTATGGACCTTCTTATTTTGGACCGGAGCATGCTCAGGTAATCGCTCACTTTATTGCCCTTGCAATTTCTGTACAGAGTTTTTTTTTATTATTGTGGATAAACATAGAGAAAATTATACAGTAATAAAGAGAATTAAGCACAAATTGACATGTTAATACTTCATTTTGAGATCTCATAATTTTATTGCTGTGTGGGTGAAACTTAACTTGTTCAACATTTTCCTTCTCTGCACAAAAAGGAAAAAATATATTTTTCAATTCTCTGTTTCAGTTGTTTTCTTTTTCTTTTTTTGTTTGTTTCCAGGTGTTATCCAGCCACCTCATGCACTCGAGCCTCCCAGGACTGACCAGGCTGGAGCAGATGTTTTTGGTGGCCTTGGCCGATACGATCGCTACCACAAGTGCTGAAGTCACGAGCTCCACTGATCAGCAGTACACAGGTTACTGTAGGCTTTGTGTTTACCTGTATCCACTGCTGTCTCTAGTTTTGTACCTTAACGGATCAACATGAGTGAGCATTCTGTTTATTCTACATTTAAAGTAGAATAAAAACTTGTTTATTCTACTCCAGTGTCATAGGAAAAGTGAAAAATCAGATGGAAATTCTAATGTTATCTACCCAACAGCAACAGATGTTCTGCTCCTGCATTGATTCTTCTCATTGAGTGTTTATATTAATATCACAGGCGATGTCACACTGTGTGAGAACGAGCTGTAAAACAAGCTTCTTCTTAAAAACGATGTAATCTGACTTTAAAAACGTATATTTTCTCTTATCATTACTAAACACTAAAAACAATCCCAGTGTTTCATCCTCAAAGAATGAAAACTCTTATTTTGACTCAACTGTTTTTTTAAAAAACCCTAGAAACATTTACTTTTCCAGCATGGGCAGCAACAGACAAAGACTGAAAAGAATAAAAGAAAACCTCTTAGCTCTTGTGTTTTGTTCGGTAATTTCTCTTTGTTGAAGCAACTTGATTGACATGCTTCTGTCAAATAGTTTCAGTTCTAAAAAATTAAAACAACTTAACCTGAAAATCTCCAGAGTAAGCAAGTTTTTAGCTTTTCAGTAACGATTGACTTTGAGATTATAAGAAATGTATTTCTTAAAATTGTTCTTGGATCACAATAATTAAACTTTTAACAGTGTTCAGTTTCAACACTTTTTAAAACCTAACAATACATTGTGCCTTTCCTCCATTATAGCCCATATTTTCATATTTAGAAATATGCAGCTTGCATTTAAGATCATGGATGCCTCTGAAACGACAAATCAATCAATATGTGGTGTGTTGCCCTGCCTTTTTGTCTACTGTCACTGTACTTAACCTTTGTAAGAGACAATACTCTTTAAAAGTTGTCTAAAGGTTATAAGCGTGTAAGACAAACATGCTGTTTTGATTGTGTGATCCAGCGTGTCTTTAATCTCCAACCATCAAATCTTCAATGACCAAATCAGCAAAAAGTGCCTGAACTGTTCCTCCATGCTTTTTCATTATCATCGTCTTTTTTTCTTCTTCTTCAATTTTCCCTCTTGTTTATTTAGTCTTTTGAGAGCAAGACATAAGCAGGTTGTTCCAGGGCAGAGTAATCACAGAAGAAGGTTCAGGGTCAGGAAAGATATTTTCTTTGACAGGATTGCATGAACATATTACATATATATTACAGGAGGTGCTTTTTTGCATTTATTCTGTAGCTGTTATTTGGAAGCACTAATTTGCTTCTGTTTGTTTAGGTGGCGAGGCTCTTGATGAGTGTGGACTGAGGTACCTGCTCGCCATGCGTCTTCATACCTGCCTGCTCACGTCTTTGCCTCCTCTGTATCGTATGCAGTTGCTTCACCAGGGTAAAAAAAAACAAAACATATTTTGTAAAATCACCAGTTAAGGCTGTCAAAATCTAATAGGTGTCATTGTATTGATCCGTCTTGATCTGGAGCACAAAATAGTATTAAGAGTGATTTATGCATCTGTGTGTGTTAACTGTGTGTGTGGATGAAGTTAATGAAGTTTTACTCATTTAAATGAAGAGAGGTGCTGCTAGTTACAGTCAAGTGCACACATGTTTTATGTCTCCAATCTGCTGCAGCTTCTACATGGTACAATCTGTATAACCTATTTGGAAAGTCTTTAATCCCAACATTTATGTATATTAGGAGGAGATTGTTCAGTGAAATGTTATATATTTCAAAAGCAGTTATCCTTTATTAATTATCCACTTTGTAGAGGGTGTTACTGACCTTCTGCTGTCAATCTTGTAAACTGTCTCATGATTTTGTCAGACGTAAGTTTTATTTCTGTACCAATACCCCTATTATTGCCCCTGTGCAACATTCAAATCTTAGTTTTTGGGTTTTAATTAGCTGATAGTTGTATGCATTCTGTATGATAAACACAAGTTTAACTTTATCTATTAGATTCCTGAAATAAATTGAACCTCTTTGATGATATGTTTTAGCCTCATGTCATTTCCAGGCATTTTACAAGACTGTCTCAGGTTCATGTTTCACTTTTATTAAATCTGTTTCTGTCCAAATTCAATTCAAGCCAATCGTGCTTCTCTCTCCTCTCCATCCCTCCATCCATCTCCATGCCAGGCCTTTCCACGTGCCACTTTGCATGGGCCTTCCACTCTGAGGCGGAGGAGGAGCTGCTGAACATGATTCCTGCCATGCAGAGAGGCGACCCACAGTGGTCTGAGCTGAGAGCTGTGGGAGTGGGATGGTGGATACGCAACATCAACACGCTGCGGAAGATGGTGGAGAAGGTACAGAAAAAAATGAAAAATGAGTCTGAATACATTCTAAAATCTAGAATGAAAGTGTAAAAGAACCAGTGATTTTTATTGAGAAAAATTTCTAATTCATTTTTTGCTTCATCTACATATTTATGGTAGCAATTTGCTTGACGATTAACTACTATCAACATTTTGCTCAGCATGTCTGTATATTTGCTCTTGTAACATTGTATCAGTTCAGAGTAAACCAAGTAACTGAACTGTTCTGTGTGACATCAGCTGGGCAAAGCTGCGTTCCAGAGGAACAGCGACCCTTTGGATGCTGCGTTGTTCTACTTGGCCATGAAGAAAAAAGCTGTTCTGTGGGGTCTGTTCCGGTAAGATTATGTCACAGGATACAATGCTACTCTGTGCACTGTATGTTTGTTTCCAGTGTATTTTTAAACCTCATTGAGATATTCAACAGTCTCATTTCCATCTCTCAGATCTCAGCATGATGAGAAAATGACTCAATTCTTCAAAAACAACTTCACTGAGGACCGCTGGCGAAAAGCAGCTCTAAAGAACGCTTTCTCCCTGCTGGGAAAGCAGCGCTTTGAACAGTCTGCTGCTTTTTTCCTATTAGCTGGCTCCCTTAAAGACGCAATAGAGGTGAGGAGAAATACACACACGCTTCCTGATTTTACACACACAGATACCCAGGCACAGCTTATTACTTCTGAGTCTTCTCCTGGTCTCTCTTTTCATTTCCCTCACAGTGGCAGTAAAATGAAAGAAATAAAAGTCTATGAAATTTAAATTTCTACATGAAGCAGAATAACAATATATGTTGCTGAGAGCAGCCTTTGAGTAAACACTTAACGCTGATAAAATTAATAACAATCTTGCACATTTTTCTTTGGCCTGAGGTTTACAGCCACACAGTCAAAACATACAGATAGAAAATAACAAGAAAGCAACTTTGACCATTATGTGTTTCTAACTCAAGGTAAAGTGAGACAAGAATGACCAAGTTAAGGAAATCTAGAAGGACTACAACATAAATTACAGGATCTAATCTAGAATATGTTGGGAACAATTGTAAGAACCTTCAAACGTTTAGCTCTATTAGCTGTTGCTCTATTATCAATCAGAATACCTGAATATTATGAGTTCAGCCATTTGAAATGTGTCATTTTGTCTTGTTATTTTACCCTTCATATAAAGTTTAGTTGTACTGTAGACTGAACGCTCCTTCATGATGTGTAGGTGTTGATGGAGAAGATGGAGGATCTCCAGTTAGCCATGATAGTAGCGAGGTTGTACGAAGCCGACTTTGAGAATTCGTCCACCTGCCAAGGCCTGTTGTACGAGAAGGTTCTGGGCTGCAACCGGGACGGGAGCGCTTATCACTGCTCCAGGCTGCATCCAGACCCGTTCCTTCGCAGCATAGCCTACTGGATCATGAAAGATTACACCCGAGCCCTCGACACACTATTGGAGAGAAACCCAAAAGAAGAGGAGAATCCAGGTGAGCAGAAAACCTGGGGATAAAATGAGCCTTACTTGCTTTCATCATGATTTTTTGTTGTATGCAATCCTTATTCTTCATCTCTTTCTCTTCCCTCTTGTGCGTCAGATGTGATGGTGAAGTCTTGCAACCCTGTTGTGTTTAGTTTCTATAACTACTTAAGGACACATCCTTTGATCATCCGTCGGCATTTTGCGAATCCAGAAGGCACGGTGACAAATGTGGGCCTTACTGCTGAGAAAAGCAGTGCAGATGAGATCAACCTTATAGAGCGCAAACTGTTCTTCACTACTGCCAATGCACACTTTAAAGTAAGCTCAGTTCTGAAATGGTTACTAATGCAGTAGATGTCTTTTATCTTTGATTTGTCGTAATTATGTGAGGTTAATCTGTTTACCGTGTTTATTTTCTTCTGTAGGTGGGTTGCCCGGTTTTGGCTCTGGAAGTGCTCTCCAAGATCCCCAAAGTAAGCCGGAAATCTGGCTCCTCGTCTCCCAGCAAAGCTCCGTCGAAGGCAAATGTGCATGTGAGCCAGCCGCTAGAAAATGGCACCCAAGGCGGTTTGGACTGGGGCTCCTCTGCAGCGCCGGCTCCTGCCTGGGGAGCCAACGACAGCGTCGGTGGGCTGGACTGGAGCCAGCCTGTTATCAAGGTGGAGGAAGACGAGCTGCAGCTCGACTGGGGCAATGACAAGGAAGATGATGAAGATGAGGATGAAGATGGCTTAACCATGAAGAAACCAGAGATCGAAGACAAAGGCTCAAAGAACGACGGTCCCAAACTGCAAAGAGAAGACTCGCAGGTATATATACCTATTAAAAACAGCTCAAATCACAGATGAGATCTGTCTTTTTGTATTTTTGTTTTCACTTTGCTTTAATGTTCATATTTTTCTTTTCATAATCAGTTTGAACAAAATGCTACATATGCAACAATCATACACATAATGCAAATGTCTTCAGTGTTCTGCCTCTAATTTTCCACAACCTCACCAACAGGGTTCACTTTTGAAATCTTTCTTAATTTTATTTATAAGTGTATCTAAAAAAAAAAGCCAACTGAGGACATATGTGGTTTGGCCAATGCTTTTAAAGAGATCTATGATAAGTCTCACACAGGTTAAAAAATTGGAAGAAGATGAAAAGGACTGTAAGACTTTTACCCATTTCACAATATAAGTAAATGCTGTGAAATTTTAAATGAAAGAAAGCATCTTAATACAAACAAAATAATATTAATTAATGGTTCAGAGTTCAGCTTAAATTTCCTCTAAAATTCTGAGGATCCTCTAGAAATGTCTCTAAAAGCTTTTTTTATGTCAAAAACCTCCTTAGCACTGAAAAAAAAAGCCACTGTCTCTTTTAATCTGGTGAACAGTCATGTGCTGTATCAGAGTTTAAATGTTTGTATTTAACTTGCAAACAGTTAATAGTAAGATTTGTTCTTCATGACTCTAAAAGCAGCTCAAGTACCACCAGTGGAGCTTATAGAACATCCTGAAAACCATGGCTTAGAGAAGATGAAGGAATATTTCATACTTTATAGGACTGCTTTTTTATATATGTTGTTTTTAAACCCTATAAACACTCAGTTTTTCTGTTTTTTAGGGTGAGTCCGAAGTGGATGTGATTGCAGAGCAGCTGAAGTTTCGTGCGTGTTTGAAGATCCTGATGACCGAGCTGCGAACGCTGGCCACGGGTTTCGAGGTAGATGGAGGGAAGCTCCGCTTTCAGCTCTACAGCTGGTTGGAGAAGGAGATTGCAGCAATGCACAAGATCTGCAACTACAAGGTAAACTCCAAGAAAATGAACTCATCTGGGGAGATCAGAAAGCTTTGGCCGTCCTTTCTGATTTAATTGTTCTCTGTACTTATTGGTTAAAATACACAGGTGGAGGGAAAAGAGGAAGGCCCAGAAATCGAGAGGGATCGTACGGCGTCTGTGGACATTTCAGACGATGCGCTGGAGAACATGGAGGCCGGGGCTTACGAGCGTCACCAGATGGAGCGACGTCGTCTTCAAGCCAAGCAGCAGCACTCTGAGAGGCGTAAAGCCTGGCTGAGGAAGAACCAGGCCCTGCTGAGGGTCTTCCTGTCGTACTGCAGCCTTCACGGAGCCAAAGGAGGAGGGGTCACCTCCGTCCGTATGGAGCTTCTCTTCCTTCTGCAGGAGAGCCAGCAGGTGCACTCCGTGCTGCCATTCACCCATCCTTTATTTGCTGTTTGAATGTTTGGCACAGTTCTGAACGCTTCCTCTGTGTTTGTGTAGGAGACCACAGTGAAGCAACTGCAGTCCCCTCTGCCTCTGCCTACAACTCTGCCTCTGCTGTCAGCGTGCATCGCCCCCACCAAGACGGTCATAGCCAATCCCGTTCTCCACCTCAGCAACCACATACACGACATCCTCTACACCATCACGATGTTGGAGGCTCCGCCACATCCGGACATCATCGACGATCGGGTCAGGACTCAAAAACGAGAATTTTTACATTTGAGACTTGCGGGGATTAAAATCATGATCTGACGTAAATTTGTTATAAAAGTATTACTGATTGAAATTTAAAAATTATGTAGCTTTATTTTATTAAAGCTAAAGTTTAATCAGTAATACTTTATTGGTTAATGTCAGGTTGTCATAATAAAGACATTTTGAATAATGTGAATTTTGTATTAAAAATGTCATAATATACCGAATTACACTTTATGGCAAGTCATAAATATTCATGAAGACTTACTCATGTTCAGATGTTATGTCATGTTTACGACAGTGTTATGACAGCCTTATTCACAACCCGTCAAATAAAGTGTTACCAAATATGCTAACTTACACAAACTCTGTGTCGTAACTAAGGTGATTTTTTTTTAAATCTGCTCCTTAAAGCACTGAAATCTGGAGCAGTGGCTTTTTTCTCTTCATCTCTATTCATATTTTATGGCAGAAGTTTGAGAGCAGCTTGGAAAACATTTGGCACCACCAGTACCAAATGTCACTGATGCTTAAAACCGAGAACAAGTTGCAAGCTTCTTGTCAATTCCTGTGTGCCTGAGTTTGAACGCAACCCAATGTTCTGCCAAAAATGTTCTTTTTAAGGACAATGCTGCTGGAGTTGAAGTGTGCAGCTTTTCCTTGTATTTGTTGTTCATTTTCATATGATGACTTTCATCCTCAGGTAAACGCTCTTCACACGCTAGCAGCGTCTCTTTCTGCCTGTGTCTACCAAGCCCTATGTGACAGTCACAGTTACAGGTAACCAATGGTCCATTATTCAGTGAGAGACTTGATTTAACTTCCTGCATGGTGAAAATAAACACTTTTCTCTGTTTTTCTCCTCTCAGCAGTCAAACAGAAGCCAACCAGTTCACAGGGATGGTGTACCAGGGGCTGCTGCTAAGTGAAAGGAAGCGGCTTCGCACAGAAAGCATTGAAGAACATGTTACTCCGAACTCTGCTCCTGCGCAGTGGCCTGGTAACCAGACACTCTTCTTAGGGTTTTCAACATTTAGGAGAGCTACCCTGCCTTTAGGGAGCAAATCAAAACCTGCATCCCACAACTATTACTGCGATTATTTCTGTAAACATTTTGCTGTTCCTGTGCTTAATGTGCCATCCACGCATATTTCACTGATGTTGTGGGGTCTGCCTGCTTTAGATTTGTTGATTTAAGTTGCAAAATGTACTGAATAAATAAATGAATAAATGGACATCGTATGTTTAGACAAAGATACACCAATGACAGAAACCATTCCACCGAAACATCAACATTTTCAAAGATGCCAAAAACACCACAAACATAAATGAACGAGTCATGGGCAGTTTAGCTGAATTGAGACATTAACTCAAAATAACCAGATGTCCTATTTCAGGATCTTAAATAGTTATCACAAACTTATCAAAAAATAAGCAATAATTTCACTTATAGTAAAATTAGCAACCTTCAACAAAGCTGCTAAATTTAGAAATTTCAAATCAGGTTTTATTGAGTTTTGGGATGTAAAAGCCAAACAGGTTCACTTCAGCCAAGCACAGCCAGCACTTTCACAACGGCGCCACGGGTGGCTGGGTGAATGAACAGACTTATGGGATTGGTGGAAATTGGTTAAATACCTGCAGTTACTTTGCTCATTCCCCCTGTAGAGCTCTGGCGCCCCACACTTCGAAAAGCCCTGCTCTACATGGAGCGAAAAAGATGACGGAGACTATAATAATTTTCCAGAATCCTTCCTCATCCTGTGAGCTGGATGAGGAAGTAGCATATATGAAAGCATCAAAGGGATGACTTGGATAAAATGTGAACAGCAGAGGGAGGTGTGTGTGTGTGTGTGTGCAGGGGGCGGGGGAAGCAAAGCAGACAATCTGTGTTTATGCAGAGCGGCAGATGGTGTTCTATAATAGGAGCTCAATGGCCTCCAGGAAAGAAATAGAAAGACAGAGACTTATCATGCAAATGTTTCATAAAAATGTTTCATTGTGTCTGTTTTTTTGGGGGGTTTTTTATATATGACTTTGCAAATAATTTTTTGGGAAAGAAAAAAGCACCGTGTCCCCTCTCGCTGCAGGTGTGTCGTCCCTGATCTCCCTGTTGACGTCTGCGAGGGAGGAGGACCAGCCAAGGCTCAGCGTTCTGCTGTGCGAGGCGGTCGTGGCTGTTTATCTTTCGCTGCTTATCCACGGCCTGGGCACTCACAACAGCAACGAACTCTTCCGCCTGGCCGCGCATCCCCTCAACAATCGCATGTGGGCGGCTGTCTTCGGGGGAGGAGCAAAAGTCATTATTAAGCCAAAGAGGCCTGAACTTCCACCAGGTAAAAAAAAATAAATAAATAAGAAGTGCAGTTTTGCATTCACACTCTCCTCACATCGTTTGCCCTCTGAGTATTCACATCCCAACTAACTCCGATCACATCTTGCGTCCGAGGCGACCGCTCCATCCTTCTGGAGTCTGTCTCCATCATTTTTCTTCACCTACCCCTGACCTGATGATGTTCCAAAGATACTGCTGCTGCCACTGGTGTGTCGTGTCTTGTGTGAGTGTGCCCTCTGCCCTGTGTCCCAGTGCCAGCTGAGTTTGAGGCAGCCAGTCCAGAGGAATCTCAGGAGACAGGAAGACCTGAGCAGAGCAACCTCCCCCCAAACCCCTCTCCCATCCCCACTGAAACCCAGCACCCCAATCGACCCCCTCCTCCTGTTTCAAGGGGAGAGGGGCTGGGCACTGTGGCCCCAGCAACTAAGGCCAGCTGTGAGTAACGAGGCTGGTAGATTGCAGTGCTGGTTTGCAGGATTGCGGTGCATGGTAACTGTACAGGTTTGCGTTGTTGCCGATGCTTGACTGACTCTCCTGCCTCTCTCTCTCTCACGAAGCTCCTGCTGAATGCCCTTCGAGAACATTAGAGCTGATTAGTGCTATGAAGACATTTGTGCTCATTGTTATGATAAGCAGCAACCATGTGAGGGTGTGAGTGGATTTGTGTGCTTACGCGGCATCGCATGTTCATGTCGTAATGTCTTCTGTGCTCATTTTTGTTGTGTCACTAAACAGCTGCCCTTAGCCAGGAGTGTTCAGTGGCCAAGGCTGAGCAGTCCTCTCAGACTAGATCTGAATCTGAGACTAAACCAGGTACTCTTGAAGAGGGCTAAAGAACTATGTGTTATCTAGAATACTAGAATGGCATCTACTATTTTTAGAGCTGTATTTCAGTCTGAATGTGCTGTGGCTTGTAACTTTTTCCACATCTTGACACATTTCCACTAAACACCTGGTTGGGTTGAGAGATTTTATGTTGTAGACCAAAACAAAAGAGTGCATGTGAAATGAAGGGGAAAAATAATGAAAGGAATAAAAAAGCATTGACAAAAACTCAAAAGTCACTTATGTATCTTCCAGGCCAGTTTAGAGCACAATCAAGTAGCTGCATTACAGTTGTTTCAAATTGTTGTAAATATCAAACAGTTTCACTCTTTGAAATCGGCCTCTTTCTCTTAAGAAGCTCCCACTCTTCCCAGTACTCAGCCTTCAGTTCGTAATCGTAAAAGGGCTTCTCATTAAGGCGCTTAGAACCGTTTTTAGGAGTGTTGGACTAAGAAATAGTGTGTATGATTAGCTCAGCAGATGAGCATGTCCACCAGGTGTTTGCTAATTGCTGCTGGCTAGTCTGAAGGAGCTGAATTGGGGAGGTGGAGGGCAGGACTGTTCTGGAAGGCAGAAGCTTTGGCAAAAAATGATCAAATGTAACCAAATCCACAGGATTAGTTATTGATGATGAGAGAAATAAGCACAGTTAAAGACTTGTTGGTAAATTAATTTGTTCCCATGTTACAGAGGGGAAACAGATTATTTCAAGTGGCTAAAATAGTGAAACTATATAATTCCCCCCTCCTAACTTTGGCAAATAATGAGCAAATGTTTTCAAACATCAAGAGAGTAATAAACACAGGTAAAGATCTGCTGGTAAAATAATTTGTTCCCATGTTATAGAGGGGGAACGGATTATTTCAGGAAGCTAAAATATATGGTTCCCCCTTCATAACTCTGGAAAATAATGTGTAAATAGTACCAAAATCAAAGGATTTCTTGTTCATTAAGAGAGGAATTACGCAACCTAATCCACACTGGCACTACTTATGCTGTTAGAAATCCAGGTTTGTGGACAGAATTTAACATCGTTCATTAATAGTATTGAACTCTCCAGCTGTTTTTGTGTGGAGGGAAGATTGGAGCTGGCATTTGGACGGCGCATCTCTGTCATGTCTGATGTAGCTCTCAGCGCGGCCCGGAGGCTTTCAAAGAGCTTGTTTGGAGCTCAGACGATCGTAAATGTCAGACTGTTGAAAGAGATCTCTTGTTGAAACTCTGCCCTTTTGAGGTTTGCTGCAGTCTCACCTTCATGCTGCAGAAACTCAGCCATGCAGAAACGACATTTATTTTTGGCTCCTAATTGACATCCTTAGCACTTTTTAATAAAATAAACAATTATAAATGTCTCGCTGTGGATTGAAGACAATCCTTTGTTTATGACTACTCAGCAAATGTGTCATCTGTGTTTGATGTCGTTTGTGTGTTTTAAGTATCACTTCCTGTAAGTTATTTATTTTTCTTTTTTTTTTTTTTAGTTATGTAATAGACTGTGTGGTATCTGTGTGTCTAACTGCACTGTCTACTCTGGTTTGTGTGTTGTCTTGTTTTGTCTGGTGCAATGCCAGAGATTGTCACCCAGGATGATGGCGCAGGTTTGTGCATACCCTACAGTGGCTTGCCCTGTGTCTCCATCCTAAATGTCTGTGTGTTTGTCTTCATGTCACCCTCTCCCAAATGGCTGAGTTTTCATTTGGGTGGTAAAGAGACAAAACCAGTCCTGGTATTTCTGATATGATTAAGGTCGTTGTTTGCAGTTTTCACTCCCAAGTCCATGTGGCTTAGGCCCCTGATAGAGTGTGGATGCAGTGTTCCTCCTTCTGATCTGCTTTTAACTGCTTCTGGAATGGAAATGAGGCTGAGTCTAAGCTCATCCTCATTCTTCTCGCAGCCTCCCGGTAGCTTTCCCTTTCTGAGGTTAATCGTAAATATCTTAAGCTCCTTGTTGCTCCTTCACATGCCAGCGGCCCCCCCTCAGCCGCCTGCGGAGGACGTGGACCGATACAGGCGCAGATTCAACATGAGGATGCTGGTTCCTGGACGCCCTGTGAAGGAGACCCCCGCCACCCCGCCTCCTGTGCCTGCAGAGAGACCCACCTACAGAGAGAAGTTCATTCCCCCCGAGCTGAGCATGTGGGACTACTTTGTAGCAAAAGTAAGACATTAAACTGACAAGCGGTTCGTGTGACGCACAGCCTCCGTGTTATATAAAACAAGCATTTTTTTTTTCTTCCCTTACCTTTATTCCTCTCAGCCTTTCCTCCCGCTCTCGGAGAGCAACGCTTTGTATGATTCAGACGAAAGTGGCGCTGAGGATGACGACGATGACGATGATGCCTTCCTCTCAGACACACAGATGACGGAGCATTCGGACTCCAACTCCTACAGGTTGACTCCATCTTCTCCTGCTTAGATATAACTTTCTTTTTTGAGCTGGTGTTTCAGAGTGAAGTCTTACCGTTTTTGGGGTTTTTTTTGGACTCAGCTGGGCTTTGATCCGTCTGGTTATGGTCAAACTGGCTCATCACAACGTCAAGAACTTTATCCCTCTCACTGGACTTGACTTCACAGGTACTCTGCTTTGTACTTCTAAGCAGCTACTTAAATTGAATGTGGACCCCGACATGCAACATATCAGCCAGTTCTAAATATATTTAAGCCTTCTCTTTGCTTGCTATGATCTCAGATCTGCCAGTCACTTCACCTCTTAGCAACGCAGTGTTGAAGACTTTGGAGAACTGGGAACAACTTTTACTGGAGCGAATGAACAAGTTTGAAGGTCCGCCTCCCAATTACATCAACACCTACCCCACTGACCTGAGCACAGGATCTGGGCCCGCCATACTGCGACACAAAGCCATGCTGGAGCCGGACAACACGCCCTTCAAGTTAGTGTATTCATCAGTGTGGGTCGATGAATTATTTGAAAAAAAATTTTGTTTTTATTGCAAGTCTCTGATTTCACAAGCATTTGTATTCTGACCCTTTTATTCTGGTGCAATTACATAACATTTGGGGACATTTTATATTTGTATTCTTATGATTGGACGCTGTGAGTGTTTGAAAATCAAAGTCAGATTGTTTGTTTGCACATAATTATGGGGAAAAAAACTACTATTCTGATAGTATCACCAGTGTAGGGCAAGTGTTTTACAAATTGCTGTAAAAATCTAATTTTAATAGAAAAAAATTAAAAATTAAATTGATTTTAATAGAAAAATCTTTTTTCTTCTTACTCTATTATTGTTTCCAGGAATAAAAGCCATCAGTCCTTCCCAGTACGACGTCTTTGGCATTTCCTTGTCAAACAGGAAGTTCTCCAGGAGGCTTTGATTCGTTACATCTTTACCAAGAAAAGGAAGCAGAGTGAGGTCAGTAGAAGATTCATAAAGAGAATCCTGATTCAGGTTTCCCTGATTAGCTGACTAAAAACAACATATCTACTGATTAAACAGTTCTTTATTTGATCTGGCCCATTATATATATATATATATATATATATATATTTCGTCCGTAATTAAGAACATCCTCCCACATGATTATTTTGTTGGTTTGAAGAGATCCTTCCGATTTTATCAGTGATGGTTTTATTTATATGTTGTGAAGAGTCTTATCTGCGATCAATAACTTTCTGAATGTTCTCACTTTAATTTAACCCATAAGTTTTCCATGTGGTTGAAAATCAGAGCAGGACTAAAGCAAAATCAGATCCCAGCTTGTTTTTCTTAATTGTTTATCATTATTATTATTATTATTATTATTATTTGCATGCAGACACATGCTAAGTGTAAATAATTACTGTAATATTTGCAGCCTTAGCAAATTTGCAATACACATCTCCTACATATAGATAGACCTATAACAACACAAAACACTATTAATAAAGGAACATAGCAAGATAAAATATCCTACAATTAACTTAAAGTAGACCACAATGAACAAGAAGACATGGAGGCATCATGGGCTTGCTGGTAGCCATGACGACAAAGCTGGTCTTCTTTAAGACAGTCTTAAAATGTTCCAGTCTGGAGTCAGTGTCAAGTCCACATATTAAACCTTTACAAAACATATCCATTTTAATAAATGTCATAGAGGCCAAAACTATTGAATAAAACTTTAAAATGGTTTTACTTTTGGATTAAAAATGTTGTGGCGATCTAATGAAAGTTATCTACTGCAGATAAGACATTAACTACACACAAGTACATGATAAAACCCCAATTTAAAATTTTTGAACTATTCCTTTAAGGAAAGGGCAAAATATCCATGTTTGACGACATTGCTTTTTTAACCTTCTCACTTTATCTTGCAAATCAGTCAGTTTTTTCTAGATGAACAGACCAAGAATCACAATGTTGGATTACAATAACAATTATTTGCTCAGTGTGAGGATTAACTAGGCTTTTTTAAATGAAGCAGGTATTTTGTTTGGTCAAAGGAAGAAAGCTATCAAATCTTTATTATGATTTTACCACGTGTTTGTACAGTTTTCCTCCAGTATGAACAAACAACCTACAAAGAGCTCATGCAATTTTGCATTGAAAGCTTCCTGCTTTGATGTCTTTGAGACCTTTTAGTGTGATTATGTGGACCAGTGAGGAATCATTCATCAAACAGAGTGCAGACCTGACCGTCCACCATAATGCTGTCAGACAGAGGAAGTTGCCCACTGAGCTTTTTCTCTCTCTAGTTATGTTTTTTCTTAGTTTCATTATCTGTCTTTAATCAAGCACAAGACAGAGCACTGCCTTCTGTGATGTCTGGATTTGTTTGGATGAAAGTAATCACTCATAACCCAAAAGAAAAAGAAAAGCTTTTATATCTATGAGACACGTTCCAGAGGATTCATGTGCTTGGTCTCGTGTTATTACAAATGATTTGACGAGTGAGATTTCAGGCAGCAGCTGCAAATTATAACATTCAGATTCACTGTTCATCCATTCTAATGACGAGGACTTTATTTCAAGAGACAAATTTATTTATTTCTATTTTTAACAAGATTACAATGAGATTCTGAGTCCTCTTCATTTTCATTTCATGTTTTTTTTTTTTTTTTCTGTTTGTGCATGTGTTTTGTGTTGTGCCATGTTGGTTTGTTCCGTGTCTATATTGCCTCTGTGTGTTGTGTAGTCTTTAGAGAACCATGTGGACCGTATAAACCCAAACTGCATAGCTGGAGCTAGCAGTCCCTATAAGGTAGTATCATTTACCGTCCCAGCCCGGGCCCTTTTGTCTCTGAGCATCACTGCAAAGCCAAGCTTGAAGGAGGAAATGCATGAGAATGTTTTAAAAAATTTTAAAAAGTACAAATTAAAAAGTCTGCTGCATAAGGTTTTGGCTTGCGGGTTGTGGCGTCACCAAACTGGGTGAAGGACTGGTTTTCTCCTCTCCAGCTTGGCCTAATAGTGACCGCTCCAGTCTTTTGATTTATTAATTTATTTTCCATAAAGTCTCTTCCTGGCTCTGATGCTAAGGTCTGACTTTTGATTCTTTCCTCTCACTGGGACATCCGTTCACATTTCTCCTCACAACCAAATCCTAAAAATAACACATCTCCCTTTCACTCCCTTTTTCCTGCCTAACTGGACTGATTCTGCTGGACTTAAAGCAAGCAAGCGATGGCACATTCAGTAGATCGACTAACTTGCATGCTCACTGTCAGGGCTGCAGGAGGCTTTTGTAGCTGTGCAGTGTTTTTTTTTTTTTACAAAAATGTTATACTTACATTGAAGTCATGCGTCTGCCATGCAGTGGTGCATCTCCATAAACTAAAGTGATATCAGAAAGTGACATTTTTGTTGATAATCAGTTGAAAAAGTGGAACAATTTTACAGATCCACTCCTCTTTTTATGTCAAAATTGTTTCTACCAATTTTATCATAAAAAGAAGTGTAAAATTCAGTTTCTGAGAACAAAATAATTGTAATGCAAGAAAGTGTTAGCCTACAGAAACAAATGGGCGGTTTCAGCGCCAAAATTAAAACTATTTCACATCCAGTGGTTGAAACTTCCTTGTCGCAGGAGGTTACATCCTTTACATAGCCGGCTACAATCTGATTACTGACAGGCCGACACTGGTACTGAGCAGACAGCACTCACAAATAAGGAAGAGGCTACTCAGTTGCGTTAGCTTGGGAGAGGCTAACCCCTCTCTACGTGCTAGGATAGGCTGCTAGCATGCAGAGGCTACATGCTAGCAGCCTCGGCATCATCTTCTTCCTCTGCTGGCCATTCCAAAATGAAATACAAAATCCATCCTCCAGTCTTTTTTTCCCTCAGTTTAGCCAAGTTGTTTTGACATGATGTCTGGTTCAGGATTGGGTTAGCACAACCAGAATAACAGCTGTTGCTAATGGTAACGTAGGTCATGACATTTCTTTGTAAAAATAAATTTTTATTAGTTTTATGCAATAGAATATTCAAAGAATAATACATTTTTGATTGCATGAGTTAACAATCATAGAAATGAACAGAAATAGATGGCTGAAATATGTCACTATGTGTAACGAATCCATATGCGTTTCATTTCTTAAAATTTAATTACTGAATAAATAAACCTTCCGATATAATTCTAATTTGCTGAGATGCATCTGTAATCGTCTTATTACTGCCTTTCTCTTTTATTTGAATGAAACTTCATGGTGCGGGAATCTTTTCTGAAGCAACTCAAAAAATCGAGCCAAGATTTGAAATTTACAGTCCTTTCCTGCTTCACTAATTTTACCGGAAAATTAATTTAATCTTTCCTTTCAAAGAGCAAATTTCTCTGTCTTTTACTGACTAGCTTCAGATCCCTGAGCTGCAGCTCTGATGTCTCCTCAGCTTTGGTTTTTCTTTTGCTCTTCAGGTAGAGGCAGATCTGGGCTATCCTGGAGGAAAGGCTAAAATTATTCACAAGGAGTCTGACATAATTATGGCGTTTGCCATTAACTGGGTAAGTACTTTCAAATTTTATGTCAGAATTTTTCTTGAAAATATTTTTTTTTTTTTCAGTGTGCAAGAAGTGAATTGACATTTGTCTGAAAATGTCCTGGAATTTAACATATTTGTGTCATTTTCAATAAAGTGAGAAGCATTTAATCATTGCCCCTCCTCCTCCACTTCCTCCCTGCTGCCTTCTTGTCTCAGGCTAATTCCAATGAGATCGTGTTGGCATCCACCCACGACGTCCAGGAGGTGGACGTCTCCACTCTGGTGGCCGTCCAGCCCTACACCTGGATAGGAGACGACTTTGATAAGGAATCCCGAAGGTCGGAGTTGCATCAAGTCAAGGAATAATTTTTGTTTGCTGTTGTTGTTTTCTTCCAGCACAACCCCCCCCCCACCCCAACTAAATCAGCACAATGTTTGTTTTTCTGTTTTGTTTTGCAGCTCAGACGACTTAGACCCCCGCTCCTCTCACACAAACATCGCCCAGGCGAGCTCCGTGTCTTTTGCACCGCCGCCGATGGCAGTCTCTGCATCCATGCCGTGGCTCGGTAGCGGTCAGACCAGCATGGGGGCCAGCGTGGTATGAGCTACTTTGTTGCTAAATCTCCAAACTTTGCACCAGGCAGTGTCGAGTTTGCAGTTCTTAGCCTCTAACAGTAGAGGGAAACCAGGTTCTTTTCCCAATTCTGCTGTTGGGTAAAACTCTGTGAAGTGACCTAGTTATTTTGTTTTGTTTTGTTTTATTTTGGTTTACATGCGTTAAAAATGACTCGTATTTACAAACAGCAGAAGGAACGTAAAGCGTCAGATTCAATCTCCAGCTCAAAGTCTCCGCTCATCCGCAGACAAAGTTTATGTTTTTAAACCTTATCGACACTGAGCCAAACAAAGCTGCGTCGACTAAACTCCTGACCTGCTGCTGAGTCTATGAGCGCTGATACAGAGGAGAGGGCAGCTCCGCGCGGCAGAGATGGCTTGCTTATAAACTCAGATAGCTCTCGCAGCCGTCTGCCCAAGGTGCAGATTTGCGTCACAGTACCTTACAGCCAGAGACCTCGGCGTCCCAGCCAGGCTGATAAATGTTCGGCGCGATACAGTGAAGAGGATGCGGCAGGCGGTGATCCTCTGCTCTGCTTCTGTCGTTTTTACAGATCTGAATCCTCGTGCTCCGCTGTGGTGAATTGTGGATTTTTTTTTTTTTCTGTAATAAGACCAGGGGATCATTTTCTAATGTTCCTGGTGTTTGCTTTTGAATCTTTAGCAGGTGAAAAATTAGTTTAAAAGCAGAATTTTTCCAGAAATTTGTGATTGTTTTTCTAAATTATGGTTTATGGTTTAGGATAAATGTACTGGCATGTGTAGAATAATTGATCAATCAGAGAGCATTTTTTTGGAAAATAGATTTGAGGAAATGTGTGGTTCAATGGTGGGACAACATTAAGCTCATATGTGATGTATTCAGCTGAATTTGAAGGTGGATTAATCTGAGCTGAACAGAGAGAAAAAAAGGAAACAGAAACTTTTACTCCACTCTTAGGGAGTATATAAAATTTTGCTGCTGTTTTTTTTTGTGTGTGTGTGTGTGTATGTTATTTTGAACTCCTATGTTTTTTTTATACAAATGACAAGAAAAATGCTTCACAGCAGCAATGAAAGACATAAAGCACATTAGGTGTTTGGATGACATTTTAATTTTCTTGCTAAAAATCTTAAAAAGTTGCTAGATGAACAGCAGCTGTCTGAGGATCACTGAGCCTCCTCAGTGCTTCATTGTAGACACAGATTCCTTTATTGCATGTATTATTTTTCCTCATCCATAGCTTCAAAGCACTCTCTGTTTGATTCCTCGCTCCACAGAACAGAGCGGGGATGTTTAGTGCGTCCCTCACTGTGGAAACTGAAACCTCAGTGGCCGCACCCACCAGGTGTTGTCACAGTTTTCTGCCTCCTCAGGAATCTGGTTTCAGCCGTTACTTCCTCTTCGGGCCACGCAAACATCAATATAGTGCTAATTTTTTTGTTTCTTTTTTTGCCAGTAAATCTAATTTGCAGAGGGTGTTGAATATTTTCAGATTAATCTCTAATTAATCTCTAAATTGTACATTTTTAAAGCTGATATAAATGAACTGTTTATAAATGTACATAAACTCTATTAATGCTCTAAATCACTTCCTGTAATTCTTATCTTACCAATCTGGATTGTTGGATGTTTTAGAAGACTTTATCGACATTAACTTTATTTATTATTTTACTTTCTTTTCACAGATTATGAAAAGAAATCTAAATAATGTGAAGAGGATGACATCGCACCCTGTTTATCAGTATTGTAAGTGACTCCGCTTCGCTGGTTTCAGCCGTTAGTTGTGATGAATTTTCCTCTGACATGTCGGCGTCTGCCGCAGACATGACGGGGGCTCAGGACGGCAGTGTGAGGATGTTCGAATGGAACAGGCCGCAGCAGCTCATTTGCTTCAGACAAGCAGGCAACGCTCGCATCACCCGGCTCTACTTTAACTCCCAAGGCAATAAGGTATGCACACGCACATTGAGAAAGAGAGGGAATATTGGCTGTGTTTTGTTTGCTTGTTGCCTTGTTCTGACTTTTCTAAATTCCCGTTGCAGTGCGGAGTAGCTGACGGAGAGGGATTCCTCAGTCTCTGGCAGGTCAACCAGACGTCCTCCAACCCCAAACCTTACCTGGTGAGGTCGACTCCCCGCCCTCATGTTGGACTGTCAGCGACAAAACAAACGCTTTCAAGTGAATCCTGAAATCACTGTTCTTCATTTTTGTTCTTTTGTTGCTGGCAGAGTTGGCAGTGTCACTCCAAGACCTGCGGTGATTTTGCATTCATCACGTCCTCCAGCCTGATCGCGACAGCCGGACAGTCCAATGACAACAGGCAAGCGTCCGCATCGAGAAACTAAATCGAAGACGGTTTGTTTTTGAAAGTCAGGTTGATTATTATGTTAATATTTGCAGAAATGTTTGCTTGTGGGACACTCTGATTTCACCTGGCAATACTATAGTCCACGGTAAGAAACCTGATGTTTAAAAAGAAAAAAAAGGTGATATTCCACCATAATAAGCTGCTCTGAAACGCATCCTTCATGTTTCTTCCCTCCCGCGCCCCCTCAGCGTTCCCCTGCCATGAGAACGGGGCCACTGTCCTCGAGTACGCGCAGAAGCAGCAGCTGCTCATCACTGGGGGCAGGAAAGGCTTTGTGTGTGTGTTTGACATCCGCCAGAGACAGCTGCTGCACACTTTCCAGGCCCATGACTCGGCCATCAAGGCGCTCGCTCTGGATCCCTTTGAGGACTTCTTCGTCACCGGCTCTGCAGAGGGAAACATAAAGGTAACCAATTTTTATTGGATTTTTTTTTTTTTTTTGAAAGTTTATATGTTTTATTTTTGGTCTGATTTGTATATTTCTTATGGTAATGCAAATAAATACAGAGTAGTAGATATGACTTATGTAAAAGAAAAACAAAAAGAAGAAATAAAATGTATCACATTCCACAGCCTGTAAGTCTTTGGACACGCCTTCTTTGGTCTCTATTCGGTTTTTGTTTGTAGTAACAAAAATGAAGCACATAAAAACAAATAAAAGTCAGAGAAGTGAACTGTTCTAGGTATAGCACTATGTGGTGTTGAAATGCCCATTACCAAATTAGGACACATAACATAAAAATGGGACTCTAAACCAAATAGACAGCCCATATGGGGAAGGTGTCTTTTACCTGGCTTCCTCAAAGCTACACAGATATGTTGAGCGTCTCATCCGGTTCCCATAGTGGGCGTGCTCCAGCTATTTGTTATCACTTTCCTTGCAGGCGGCTGGCCTTGGTCCTCCCTTTTACTGACACAAAGAAGAACTGTTCTTATGAGACTATGAGTTACCAGGTGCAGCTGGCAAGGAGAGAGGAGTAGAAAAACAACTTATACTTCATACATGTCTAGGTGTAATCTTAAATATTGTAGGTAATTAATTTTGTTCCACAGTGGAACTATAGATCAAAATCCCAATAGATTGGGTCAATGAGCCTTGGTACTAAAGTACAAACTAGAATCAAGTAAATTGTAAATGTTATAAATTATTATACCCGGCATTTTTTTCAGTGTTTGTAAAAGTTAGCAGGTTTCTAAATGCTCACACCCTATCAGGCCAACTATTGTTGTTTCTTTGAACAGTATAAACAACAATAGTGAAACATCCTCCACGAAAAGGTTCGTAAATATTGACTGGAAAAAAAAAAAAAGCGATCTCAGATCTGTGTTTTTCTCTCTAGGTCTGGAAGCTGGCGGGTCACGGCCTCATGCACTCCTTCAGCAACGAACACGCCAAGCAGTCCATCTTCCGCAACATCGGCAACGGCGTCACAAAGGTGGAGACGCGTCCGGGGAACCGCATCTTCACCTGCGGCGCGGACGGCACCCTGAAGATGAGGGTTCTCCCTGACCGCTACAACATCGCCAGCAGCATTGTTGACATCCTGTGATGCCTGCTTCCACATCTAAGGGTCCAAAGATGAAAAAGACGAGGAGAAAAAAGACAAAACGATGCGAAGGCTCGTCAAACAGCCTTTAAGTGAGGATATTTCGTCAACAGCTTGCCGCGCTTTTTGGCACCTCGGGGTGTGCAGAGGTCATGGGTTTACTGCGCAAGTAGATGTTGTCCAGAACGACAAAACCAGAGCTGCAAACATTTCTTTTCGCCAAAAAGGCTGAAAACAAAAAGTTACAAGCAAACGGTATCATACTTGATTTTAAAAGCTAGATTTGTTGTAATTTTATTGATGAATCTCTTCTCATAGAGTGTGTCCATAGGGAAGCTATGCATGTCCTGTTCTCGTTCCGCGGTGCAATCACAGGTCTATTGATAGTGCTCTGTAAAAGTGCTCAAGCAAAAATTTTTAAAAAGTGTGTAACTGTCGTCATTTTGTGCCCACTGCTGAAATCTTTTAGCCTCTACTGTAACCAGCACTGTGGTTCGTTATTAAGTCAGTGGTTTCCGGTGTGATTCGAGTCGTTGGAATCTGCTTTTCGTTTCAATAGTTTTGGCCCCTCCGGCTTCTCACCGACGAGTCGACGGCGCGTCGCTCTTAACGGCGACGCGTCTCTTCTCCTGTCCCCCTCCCCCACATCCACTGATCACTGGCTGCCCATCGCTCACTGTGGCCTCTCCTGGTTTGAGTTCGACCTGATCCAAGTGTGTGTTCTCTCTGCCGTGTCCGCCCACCCGCCCGCCTGTTAGTGCGTCAGCCTCCCCGCTAGACCATCGAACGCCCCTCTGACCGTAACTTTTAATGTTTCATCTGTGTTGTCTAACGCTAAACACCCGACCGCCCAGAGCAGAAACACAAAGGTTCACTACTGGTTTTTGCACAAAACGATATCAATTCTGTTTGTATGTTTGTGGGTTGTTTTCTTTTTTTTTTTTTTTTTTTGTTGTTGTTGTTGTTTTAATCGAGTTGATTTCAATATTTAAAGTATTTATATGTTTGTGTTTGGTTTACTGCTCCTTTGAAGAACTGTTTTAACTTATTGCCTTTTGTTTTAGGAATGTAAGAGCTTTCACTGTTTCCGATTGGACAACGTGCAACAGTCTACTGTTTGTGTGTTTACCTCGCCAGCTGTTTTTATTTCATCCATGAGAAAATAGATATTTGCACTCAAATTCTGAAGACACTAAAAGTTTATTTCAAATATATAGGTTATCAAAGAAACTGTTGTATAAAAATGAATGTCTGGCTTTATTTGCCCTGGTAGTAAACTGTTTAAGATAGTTTTACTATATAAATTATATAAATATATATATATAAATATATACAGTATGAACTACAACAACAGCTTGTACAAACATGAAGACATTTCTTTATTTTTTGGTTTGTATCATACCAGTTGGATTAGTTGTGACTTTTGTTAAGTGTGGTATTTATTAAAGAGATTAGTGTTCCTCCCTCCTTCTGCCCACTACATGTGCTGTATGTGTTTTAGGAGTTTTACCAATGCTGTTCGTTGTGTGTGTGTGTGTGCGTGTGTGTGTGTGTGCATGCAAAGAAAGCCAATATCATCGTTAGATGTTTGCCAGGGCCATCAAGCCTGGGGGTGTTTGTGAGAGACGGGTCAAGGTAACAGTTTTACCTCTGTAAAGTGAATAAATGATTTTTATTTCATTGGGTTTGCTTTCTTTTTCCTTTTGAAAAGTTTTTTTTTTTTTTTTAACTGAGCAGTGTAATCAGTCGGCACCGATGTTGTTTCGCCACAAACGGTAGAAAACATGCAAACGTGCGGCTAAGGCCAAAATTGTTCATATGCTTGGCAGATTTGCTTTACAATCGTTTTCATTTAACCAAAATGTTTGTTTCTGAAAGGAAGTGAGACAAACCTTTCTCAAAATCTGTTTTTTCTTTTTTTAAACTGCTTGTTTACATATTTCCACATATTATCTATAGCCACAACAAACTAGTATTACTTCTAAGCAGAAGTAATATGTTGGTAAAATTAAGTTTAAATGTAAATCTGCCATGGATATGGATAATTGGGGAGTATAACCTTTCTACAAAACACGGATTGATCGCCATGCATTTGTCATCAAAAACAGATACAGAAGGTAAATCATTGGTTCAGTTCGCATCAACAGGTATTCATCACAGCTTCTTTTTTTACTTGTAATGGGGAAAGCAAGTCATTTTTTGGTGTTTAAAAAGATTTTGATGCATTCACTGCCTTACTTTGACTAACTGTTAAAAGTTGCAACATTAAAAGATATTGTAATGTTAAAATGTGTGCAGTGAAAAAAATACAAAATTGTACAAAAAAAAAAAAAAAAACAAGCGATTAGGGTTTAGTCTGTTAGTAGCACTGAAATCCGACTTTCAACACATGCAACAACAAACACACAATATAAATTCAGTTTCCTGTAGAAAAAAAAAACTATTTAAAATCTGTTCAGACTCATTTGGACTAAATGTTCCACATGGCAATGAAGACTAATGTATATATTTGTTGTAAACGTTGAAACTTTTTTTTTCTCCTCTAAATCTAGCAGTGTGTAACTTTGTCAACACGGGGTTTTGCTTCGGAGCATGATGGAATGGTTGTGTCTGCGTGATTATCACTCATCGGAGATATAATGGACCACGAAGAGCCTGACGTGGCTCTGGTCCCAAACGTACAGGTGTCTGTCCTTCGGGCTGTAGGAGAGCATAGCCAAAACTCCCCCAGGAGACCTCAGGTCAAATGTCATGTTCACTGCCTTCCCCTTCAGCAGGTCGAAAGCAAAGGTGACTCTTGCGTCCTTGGTGTCGGTGACGTACAAGACGCCACAAGCGATGAAAGCGTTGCCGGCCTTGGTGCGGGGGTACGTGGTGTTTATGTAGGACGTGATGGAGAAGGTCTTCTGGTCCAGCTGGGCTACCATGATGCTCTCATCCGCTCCAGAGGCAAATATCAGCCACAGGCCGTTTTCGTCTGCCGCCATCTTGAAATAGGTCTTGGAGTTTGTCAGCAGATATGACAGGTTGTTGAACAAGGCGTTGTCTATGTAGAGAGTGTGAAGGCTCCTGGTTCTGAAGTCAAATCTGGAAAGGGATCAAGAGTTCACCGAAAAGAAGTGAATGTAATGAAACTGGAACGGAACCGCTCTAAGACAAATAACACTTACCTGGCGATTGTAGAAGTACCAGCGATGTGATAGTAGAGCAAGCCGTTGTGGACGGTGTGGCCGCAGCCTTGGTAAAACTTCCTGACATCCACCGTCTCACTGCTGCCGTTCTGGAACGCAGCCATGTTTTGGTACTCCTTCACCATGCGACCTGAGGAGGTTTCAGGCACAACCTTCACCCAACCGCCGTCTCCATATGAGGCCTCCTTGGTAGAAACGAGGAGAGTCAAAGCGGCTCACCTGAGAAGTGCTCTGCCACCCATATCCTCTCATCGTTCAGGTGAGCCGTGTCTTTCATCCACGTGCCGAATGTGCTCTCCATCTTCGCCACAACTCTGGGATTTATCAGGGACTTTATGAGGCACTCTGAAAGAAAACAAAACACAATTAGATGTTGACCTCTGTAGGTCGTTGTTTATTAGAGCTGTGAAGACGACAGGCTCACCGTTCTTAACCGACTTTTCGTGAAGTTTCACAGCTTGTTTCACGGTCAAAGTTTCGTCGTTTGGCACGGCGTGCAACAGTCCTGTCAGGCGCAGTGTGATTGGCTTAATGTTAACGTCTAACGGTAAACGTCAAATTCAGAAATATGGGATGATTGTTTCATCAGCCTTAAGGTTATGGAGTTCAAGTTTACCCAGAGTGTGAGCGGTTTGCAGGTGAGCTCTGTGGTGCCTCGTCCTTGGAGGCCCTTGAGGCCCAGGAGGTCCCATGGGTCCAGGGGGCCCTGGAGGGCCAGGAGGACCAGGAGGCCCTGAGCAACAAAAGATAGCAACATGAAGATGTCTGAACCTTTGCAATTTAAGAAAAGGCTCCTTCTAAACTGCATTTGGGTTTTACTTAGTCTCCTTACCCTCAACAATGACTTCATTGGATGGTTCATATGTCTCTCGGGGTGGACCGGGCTCTCCTTGCTCTCCTTGTTCTCCTGGTTCTCCTTTCTCTCCCGGAGGTCCTGTACATGATGTTAAACAGCACAAACTCATCCAATATACATGTTTTTTTTTGTGTTTGTTTTTTGTTTTTTTTGTGAAATACTAATACACAGGCTTTGCTGCATCCATAAAGCGATCCATTGTGAAGTGGAAGTGGGAGAATTGGGAGATTTTCCTAAGTCATTCAGCTGAAGGCCAAAACCACAGTAATGAGTAATATTTGCTGGAAATGTGGGGGGAAAAAGCTGTTTCCACCTCCTCCCCTCTGCCATTCAGGGCTATGACAATGCAGCATTGAAATATCTGACTAAGAGATGAACTAGCAAAAAAAAAATTAACCATCATCTACATTTAGTCAGCCTGATCACACAGCATAACAATCAACACATTCCCTTTTTATTGTTGCAGATTTACTGTGTTTACATAAAGAGCCAAAAACATGATATTTATTTGCATGTTAAGGATTCAAACACAAAATGAGCAAAGCTTTAGTTTCAGATTCCCTCTTAAATTTTTATTTTATGTTTGTACTAAAGTCTAGTCAAAGTTTGAGCCTCAACACCACCTCAAAAAGTGTTTTGTTTGGATTTGCTCTCAAATGATCACGTTTGCATTTTTATTTAGGAAAACTGTTAAAACAATCATGTCAGGATCTCAATGAAGTTTTTCGCAGATGAACTTTGTCTAAATGCTGTCCAAAGTTTGAACAAAAATAATTAAAAGAAAAAAACACAGAAGCATCTAAAGGTCAGAAGTTTGACAACATGTCAAACATAATGAAAAAGTATTTATATCAATATCGATATTGATATTGATATTGATATTGATATCAATATCGGTGTCGACGATATGGGCTCTGTATTTTCTTGGTATTGGATTGATACCAAAATATGCAGCAACACACGCCTCCTGTTTAATGAAGCACAAACCATCTGAGATGCTTAGTTTATTACTGCAGCTACCTTCAGGTTGTGGACGTGCAGCAGCCATTAGACTTTGAGAATAATGAGCCTTTCACCTTTTCGAAACTGAAATTTAGATTTTAAGCAGCGTTCCAGCTGATTTGTCTTACTTGTCTTATCTGGATCAAAGAGAGCAGACACTATGTGCCATAAACCTAATTAATATTTATTTATTTATTTACTTATTAAATCATTCAATAATTTAATGGTTGTATTTAATAACCTGCACTATGAAGGTCATGCCTACGCTCAAGTGAAAAGATGCAGCAGAACAATTCAAAAGTGTAATAATATGTAATACCAGCGTATTACAAGATTACAACAAATTTTCAGCCTCAACAAATTGCTAAGCCTGTGAACTGGGCTGATGTTTATTTGTCCCGTGTGTTTGTGAATTCTCAAGCGCGTTTGTTCGCAGTGGACGTTTTAACCTCCGGTTATCCTAAGCCCTCTGATTGTCCCATTATGCCAGTAATTCCTCTCTGTTACGTCCATAACTGCCTGGAGCTTTAATGAAAATGGGCAGAGTAGATCCTCCCTCTCTCCATACCCTTCTTCCCTCTTTTCCCATCCGCTCCAGGCAGGCCATTCAGTCCTGGAGTGCCATCGGTCCCATTGTGGCCTGGCAAGCCGTCTGCACCAGGCAGACCTACACAACAAATGGATAGAATGGAAAAAATAATAATAATAATAATAATTAACAGACAAGCAGCTCCTCCTCTAATGGGAAAGATAAATGGGCGGCATTTCAGATTTGGGTCTGAGCTGTAAGGCTTCCCTCACCTGGTGGCCCCGGCGGTCCTGCAAAGCAAAGTGTGAGGTTGTTGATGAGTAAGGTGTGAGTTATGTCTTTACATATAAATTTGTAGCTAATTCATGAAGGCATACCTGCGAGGCAGACTCCCTGAGTGCTGTTGCAGATGTCAATCAACAATTTGATCTGAAGAGGAAGAAGAAGGAACATCTGAATTAATGATGATGGTAAAATACACTGGATCAAAATAAGAGCAGATTTAAAAAAAAAAAAATACATTTTAGGTGCAGATGAACATTATTTTGACTAATGCCCACGCTGATCTGGACGAATAACAATGTAGGAATCTTATTGGTTGAAAAATGCTCCTGTCGTTACAGTAGTGTCGTCATCTGCAGATTGCATTGAGCAGCTCGTCGTCTCGGATGCGTCATAATAAACTGGGATCAAATGAAATCTGCGGCCTGTGATCATAGAATGAGCCGATTTAGCTCAATCACACTTAAATGCGGGATTTAAAACACTTTAATGAAATGATTAAAGTGATTAAACCATCTCACCGGCACCATGGAGTAAGTCATCATCATCATCATGTCGTCCTGTGTGCTGTGATGCTGGCCATGTCGGTGCTTGTGCTTCAGCTCCAGCTTCAGCTCGTCCTTCTCCTCCCCGACCTCCTGGCTGGCCTCCTTCAGCCGTGACCCCTTCCCTCCGTCGTCATGGTGACGCTCCCGCTGCAGGTCCTTCTCCAGCTCCTCGCTCCTCTTGCTCCTGGAGTACTGCTGGTGTTGCGCGCGGTCCCCTGGCCCCGCTCGCAGCCCCGCGGCCCCCCGCGGCACCTCCCGGAAGAACTCCACCACCGAGCTCTGCTCCACCTCGGCCAGCCTCGCTTCGGCCCGCTCCAGCCGCGCGCGCTGCTGGCTCTGCTGGGCCACGAGGACGAGGAGGCCCACGGAGTTGACGAGCGCCACCGCGCAAGTCCCGTACAGCACCATCCGCTGCGGGACGGTCATGCTGGGGGTCGGGATCCACATTGTCAGAACCTCGCTTCCTCGCTTCTGAGGGTCCACGACGTGCTTCAACATTCACGGGGGAATGACGCTCCAGCTCAGGGTCGGAAGTCCAAAAAAGAAACCAAATCACTGTGGTCGATTGGATTCAAGAGAAAGCCATTGGAGCGCTCCAAATAACCCTCAGCGTGTGCCCTCTACCATGGTGGTCTGATCTGAAGTCTGACTGGTAAACACAGTTGTGGATGTGCTGCTCACCCAGTTGCAGCGGGGGTTGGTGTGTGTGTGTGTGTGTGTGTGTGTGTGTGTGTGTGTGTGTGTGTGTGTGTGTGTGTGTGCGCGCGGCCTGTGTAGGAGTGCGCATCACACTCAATCTTCTGAGCTGGTCCGGGAAGAAACCCCAGCCTGTTCAGTCACCTGATTTATATTCATCACAAGCCATTTTACTGCACCGCCGTGGGCAGACTGACATCACCGCACATCGACACACGCACGCACATTTTGTGTTTTTCTGTGTGATGCACACGCAACGGCACTCGCGTTGCATAACACATGCAAACATTCGACGCACGCCGGACAAAGTTCCCGTGACGTCGCGTCGTCGTTTGGATTCAGAGAAAGCAGACAAAATCAGAGAACATCAGCGTCACCGCGGCGCCTCGAAAGTTGGTTCGCCTCCCTCGGTTTCCTTGCGCCTTTGTCCTCCCCGGACGGGCCCCTGCGGCTCCTCAGCCCTGTCAACATCTATGCGGCTTTCATTCACCGACGGCACCACTGACCCATTTCTATTCCTTCAATTTGGCCCACGACGGGGACGTTTCACCTGACGGAGTGACAGTTCAGCAGGGAATTACATAAATAACAACCTTCGGATCGCTGAAAGGTCTCAGAGCTGGTGGCGGTACCGCTTTTGGGGTTCTGCAAAACCGAATAGCTTGATTTGTCTCTCTGGAGATATTCACTGAAACAGACTTGGCTGTGCTTCCCAGCTACTTTCTGTAACTTTTGCAGACAAAGGCGCACAGATTTCACCGCTGCTTTTAGAGTTAGTGTGGGGGGCCTCATGCCTGAGGCTGTGGGTCATGGACAAGCAGCTTGAATTGCTCCGCCAGATGTGTAGACATGAACACAGATAACGTCTTAAAACATGGAGGCTGTTCCTTTGTTGCACTTCATTCACTAACCCCAAGCTTAGCTGACAGAAAACAGAGAGAAGCCGCCATTTGGCAGACGAACGCCAAAGGAAAACGTCGACTCCTTACAAAATGGCTTCGCTTGAAGTAAACATTTGCGTTTCGATCATCTCCAGTTTCAATGATTTTCCTGCCGAAGCGTCTTGATGTCTTCTTTCCAGGCAGCTCGACTCCAGAGTTCATGAAGGGCACGGAGATAACCTGGCGCATTTTCAAGGGAAGTTCACCCTGCTGCTCAGTGTTTCCAAGGTTGAGTTTCATCAAAGCCTGGGGAGGCCAGCTGAACAAAAAGATTAAAACACTGCTTTAGGAGGAAAATCTTAATCAAAGAAAGCAGCTGCAGCTGTTTAAACATCATAAAAGGTCAGAGTTCTAGAGAACTTTATCAGAACAAAAACATTTTCACTTCATATTGAATCCTGTGAGGATCCTGTGAGGATTCAATATGGCTGTAAGATTTAAAGGTTACTGCTGCTGTATACAATAATTGAAGTTAATTGCAAAATTCAGGGAGAGGACCATAAAACTGCACTCTCTCTGGCTGCTATCGCCACGTTTTTATGAGGCTGAGGCAATCTTCTCTCCATTATCATATCTTCTTTCCAAGCCTGCAAAGCCCTTCTAAACTTGATCCGATACATTTGTCAAGGTTTCTTAAGTAAGTCTCACAGCACCGAGTTGGTAATTCAAACTGAAGTATAGTCACATTTTCTCTGTGTGGTAATCCAATGCACATCTTTTGTAGCCGGCAAGTGGTTCTAAACTTGTAGGTTTTGATTGCAAGACAAAGGCAAACATGTCGTCGTCCAACATTTGACTGTCCAATCGTCACCTTCAGATGCAGTAAAGACAAAGTTGTGGTTGACCACATCCCTGAACCCAGAGACAAGTTTACCGAGGGGCTGTCGTTGCCTAATCATCCAGAACAATCTAAGCCATCACACAGGCCTCGGTTATTGTGGCAGGCCCCGAGCGCACAGTCGTGCGTTTGAACCGTGCGCATTCTTGAACTCGAATGTGGGCGGTGAGTGAACTGACAGAGCCTTTCATGCAGAGCGATTAAACGCAGCGAAGGGAGAGATGAAGCCAAACACTGTGGACTTTGTCTTGAATTACAACCCTCAGCTCCCAAAACAAGATGTTAAAGGAGGGCATTATGTATATTCTAGGCACAGGGTGCCATTTTATGGCACAATCAGGAAACCATTCAGTCACCTTCAGTTGTTATAAAATGCTGTAACCCTAACCCTAACCCTAGGGTTAGGGTTAGAGGTTAGGGTAGGGTTAGGGTTGTTGTTATAAAAGTCAAATTTGCAAAATTTGACTTTGCAAATTTCTTTGCAAAGTCAAAGAAATTTGACTTTGCAATTTGATGCTTTGAAATTTTCCTTCTCTTTTTGACGCGTCGCCGTCAGGAGGTCGTCACAACAACGCGCCTCGTTATGTCCACCAGGCGTTGGCTAATTGGCCTCTAATTTGAAGGAGTTGAGTGGTGGTGTCACTGGGGATGGGTGGTGGTGTCACTGGGGATGGGTGGTGGTGTCACTGGGGATGGGTGGTGGTGTCACTGGGGATGGATGCTCTGTGAGGTGGAAGCTCAGCTGGGGACTGAAACTCCATGGATGCTGCTTTGCTAGATCCAAGGAAAATGAAAGTCGTGCAGAATGAAACAGAGTTTGGGCAATAATTAGTTCCTCCACTTTCTCCTATTTCAACCATTCAACTTTTCCCATATTCTGCTCATTCAGGGCACTGGAGATATTTTTCTTTATATATATATACACATATATATATTGGCATGATTTATGAAATATTCAGCTTTTTTGAGATCATTGTGGCTTCCATTGAAATGAATGGAACTTCCGATAATTTCTGAAAGATTTTGCTAAAAACTTTGCGCTCTTCAATAACTAAGTACATCAGTGTTCTTAAGATGAAGTCAAATCCCTCCACTACTTCGGTGTATTTGAGGTTTTTCATACTGTCGGGGAAAAAAAAACTATTCCCAAGCACCGTTCAGGTAAAATCACTCAATCAGATTTATTCATATATTGTGCACAAGCAAGTCTGGATGCAAACGCTCCCCCTGAAACTTTATACAAAGATAAAGGAACCAAAACATGGGAAACATTTCAGGTTCCCAGGCAGCTGTGCGAAACGACTTCCAACCTCGTACATGTAACCCAAATAGATTTAACTTCAGTGGGAATACACAGGACTTAGAATAAACATATAGAAATACAACTAACTGATGAGACCTTAATATAATTTTACCGCTATACACACCTTTTACAGATTTCATAGAATCACTCTTGAAATTTTTAGTTTCAAACTAAAACACTAATTCCAGCCTGAATGCTCCTTCTGTTCCCTGATTTAACTATGTCAAACCCTCGTTCCAGTTCCAACCCTAATCTCAACCCTGACCCTGTGTCCAACCCTAATTTGAACTCTAATCCAACCTTACTTTACGGTCCAATCCTCCCTCCAACATTAGCGATAGCCCTCTTGCTCATGTTAGCATTTTATTAAGTAAAGATTTGGTTTTCATACCTTTGACATGTTGCACAAATTAATTAACTTAGTCAACATTCAAGTGAGGCCTAATTTTTTATGATAACCTACTAAATTTAGTAAATGTTAAACAATATGCTGGTGAAGGTCAGAATCTATTGACAGCATTTTATCACGTTTTTGAGAACATCTTATACGTTAGTGTTTTCACACTAAATTGAACAACTTGATGTTAGGAAACATGGTAGTGACCCACAATCATCAGGATAATATTTAATATACTTTAGTTAATTTCAGCTTAAAGGCTTCTCTGCACTACAATAGCTAAAAGTGACTTTTTCTTACTGTTTATGTTCTTCAGCATTTGATAAGCAGAAAGTTTTGCTTCTAAAGAAGATTGGACACCGCTTTATTTCTTTAACGTTTTTCAATCAACTGAATGATAATCACAAAAGAGATGATTTCTATAAATAATAAAGATCAAAGTTTGATTCTAATTATTGAATTACATTATGAGAGCAAATTAGCTTCCTAAAGACAGGAAAGCTGTTGGTGATGATCATTAGACAAAGAAATCTGATGATTTCTGATGACATACAAGCTTCTGCCAGATGCGGTGGTGGTATTATGGTGTGGGGCGGTTTGACATTAAACTAAGGATTTAGAGGATCTGTGTGAAAGGGGAAACACGTAGGACTGACCGAGACAAAGAGATGTTCCACCCTGAAAAAATAAAAAAGGATCAAATGTGGTGAAACTGTGAAGCTTAGGAAACAACTGCTTAGTATGTGAATGAATTTAGAAGTGAGGAAATCAGATGTTTTAGGTAATGTCTGAGCCAAATACACAAAAAAAAAAAAAAATATTTACAAACAATTAGTGAAAGTAATTTTTTTATCCCATCTATACCTTAACAACAGATCTCGAAATCCTCTTTTAATCTGCGTAACAGTTTATTTGAGTGATTCATGAGTAAAGAGGCAGATCCTGTGAAGCTCATGTGCTGCTGAAATGTTATCCAAACAAATTCAGAAAAAGCAAGTCGTGATTTTCAGGAATTCATTAAAAAGCTATTAGTAATCCTAATCTGACCAAACTGAAAGTGACAAATCATATTGAATAAAAAGTGAGATTGTGGCGTGTCGTCCCAGCTTTATCAGCCCTGCCTGGCCTGCAAAGATGAAAACTGCCAACGAACTGGGCTGCAGAGATAAACTTCCCATAATGGCAGCGATAACACCGGGTTTCCCATGCACTCTGAAGCCAGCTGTTGTGTGTAGGATTGCATTCCTCTGATGTTCAAAGGACGACTCGATGCTTCTCATCAACAAAATGACAAACAAATGGTTCTGCCAGCATGCACTCGCTCAACTGAGACCTGTACGCTCAAGGGCACAGGCGCAAATCCAGCTCCTCAAGGCCTACCCAGTATTGTTTACCATTTTCCAAAGATGTTGTGGCTTTTGTTTTACCCTGACCTGGCTCCTCACCAGCTCAAAGAGCCTATAAAGAGAAGGCTCAAACAGCTTTCATCATTTTACACCGGTTGGGCTTGAGGAGCTACGTCGGCATCGTTTTGTACCCTCCGTCTTATGGATTCGATCTCTTCCTGTGGTGGGACCATGTCTACTGTGGGTCTGGATGGTGCGGTGACAGACCTGGTGTCCATTTCCTTAAATGCCACAGCGCACCTGTCACCTGGCATCCCGATAGCAACAAGAACCCTCATTCTTCTCGTTTGTCTGCTGGTGGTGGCTTGGAGTCACACGGAGAAAAACACGGTTCCAGGTAGGTCCGGCTTTAGTTTCCTTAGCCTCAAGACAACGAGCTCAGCGTGAGCTCCAAGAAATTCACTGTCATCTACCACAACAGGCCCTTGGTTCTGCCTGGGTTTTGGCCCACATTTATCATATTTGAGATTTATCTGGACTGGGATTGGCACAGCCAGCAACTACTATAACAAGAAGTACGGAGACATTGTCAGAGTTTGGATCAACGGAGAGGAGACCCTCATACTCAGCAGGTTGGTTTTCTCCTTGAACGTTAAATGCTCTGTGCAAATCCTCTCAACTTTTATGACAACCCCTTTTTGTTTTTCCCTTCCTCAGGGCCTCAGCAGTTTATCACGTTCTGAAGAATGGGAAGTACACCTCCCGTTTTGGGAGTAAGCCAGGACTCAGCTGCCTCGGCATGAATGAAAGAGGCATCATCTTCAACAACAACGTGGCCCTGTGGAAAAAGATACGCACCTATTTTGCCAAAGGTATCACCTGAGAGCCTCAAACCGGCGCTGCAGAGCGCAGATAGTTCACACGACTCTAAATCGCAAACGAAACAAACCCCCCCCCCCACCCTGTTTTAGCCCTGACAGGTCCCAATCTGCAGCAGGCGGTGGAGGTCTGCGTGTCCTCCACGCAGACCCACCTGGACGACCTGGACAGCTTGGCTCACGTGGACGTCCTCAGTTTGCTGCGCTGCACCGTGGTCGACATCTCCAACAGGCTCTTCCTGGATGTCCCGCTCAACGGTGGATAGAGCCAGGCATCTCATGACATAAAAAAAAAAAAAAAGAAAAGTGTTGATTCGGAGCTTATCATTCTGTGTTGTCTGCAGAGAAAGAGCTGCTGCTGAAGATTCACAGGTATTTCGAAACGTGGCAGACGGTGCTGATCAAACCTGACATCTACTTCAAGCTTGGCTGGATTCACCAAAGACACAAGACAGCAGCGTGAGTCAGTGTGCTGCCATGTGAAACGTGTTGACCAGTAGGGGGGTTATTTTCAACTGCAAGGGAACATTCATTTATCTTCTCACAGCCAGGAGCTTCAGGATGCCATAGAAAGCCTCGTGGAACAAAAGAGGAGAGAAATGGAGAAGGCAGATAAGCTGGACGTCAACTTCACGGCAGACCTCATATTTGCACAAGTTAGTGAAATAATTGCACGCCTCCAAACAAAAGCCCTGAGTGTTTTTGTTTGTATTATTTTCCTCCCTGACTCTTTGCGCGTGCGCTCCCAGAACCACGGAGAGCTGACGGCTGAGAACGTGAGGCAATGCGTGCTGGAGATGGTGATCGCTGCTCCGGACACGCTGTCCATCAGCCTCTTCTTCATGCTGCTGCTCCTCAAACAGGCCCCCCATGTGGAGCTGCAGCTGCTGCAGGAGATAGACACCGTCATAGGTAAACACAGGTTGCAGCTTGTTCTGTGGCGTTGCACTCGTTTCTTCTCACCAAATGAGTTGGATTCGACATTAAACTAAAAGGGTTTCACTCAGTTGTTTTTCCCGACATTTATTGCAGACATGTTTCACAGTTGGTCTGAATCAGACGGCTGTGAAATATCCGCAGCTTCTGGTAGCAAAACAGGATCTTTGTCTTTCTCTGAAGGTGACAGGCAGATGCAGAACGGGGACCTCCAGAAGCTGCAGGTGCTGGAGAGCTTCATCAACGAGTGCCTGCGCTTCCACCCGGTGGTGGACTTCACCATGCGGCGAGCCTTGTCGGACGACGTCATCGACGGTTACCTGGTGCCAAAGGGCACAAATATCATCCTGAACACGGGCCGCATGCACCGGACGGAGTTCTTCCACAAGCCGGACGAATTTAGTCTGGAGAACTTCCAGAAAGATGTGAGTGGTGAGAAGGTTCTCAGGCCAAAAATGAACTTTTAGAGACTGTGGTAGTTCTAATTGAATTGTTTTGAAATGTGAACGTAAGAGAACAGAATTCATTTCAAACTCTTTGATTGTCTTTTCCTCTTCACCATCCGCACTGATGTGGATTAAAATTTGATTAAACCACTTGGCAGAAGTTTCAGCGAGGCTTTTGGGGATTTTGCTGCAACGTTTGAATCTTCAGTCTGCAAAATGAATCGCAGCAGAAGAAAATCCTTACGCATGTGAAATTCTAACTAACTGCTGGAAACACTGATGATTTCGCCGGTTAATCATTGCAAATATTAGCTGTGGACAAACTGAAACATGGCATTCATCATCTGCCTCAATAATCACAGTGTTTGAAACTGTAGTGTTTAGTTTGTTTGTTTTTTTTTTTTGGTTTTTTTTGCTTTTCAAACTCGACCATTTCAACCGGCTCTCTGCTCGGTCCTCCCCCTCATCATGCCGCCTGTCCCTCTTCCAGACTCCTCGCCGTTACTTCCAGCCGTTCGGCTCGGGCCCTCGCGCCTGCGTCGGCAAGCACATCGCCATGGTGATGATGAAATCCATCCTGGCGACTCTGCTCTCGCAGTACTCCGTCTGCCCCCACGAGGGCCTGACCCTGGACTGCCTCCCACAGACCAACAACCTTTCCCAGCAGCCCGTGGAGCGTCAGCAGGAGGCCGAGCAGCTCAGCATGAGATTCTTACCCCGACAGAGAGGAAGCTGGCAAACGCCTTAGAGACGCACCAGCATTGTTCTCATAATGTGGTGTGGACACGCCCTCCATCCCTACATCTCTTCATTGCCTTCTGATTGTACAAAAGCACTGCTGTTTCATTTTACGACTCGTATATTTTGTGTTTATACTTATTTTGTTATGAACTATGTACAATGTAAGTGTCTATATGCGAACTTTGAAGCCAATGTAAATGTTTATGTGAAGAATGTGTGTTTTCGTCTTTCTTTTGGTGGTTTTAACGCTTTGTGAAATACAGCGAGGGCAAGGAGAGCTGCTTAATGGAGCTGAAAATATTTAACATACAACAGCTACTGTAATACATGATATATATCTATCAGAACAACTCAAATTAAACAGAAAGTGTTGCATTGACAACATTAGAAACATTCATGGAAGTTAAATTAAGAGTGAAAATGCAACATTAAGTAGAAGCAAGTAAAATAAAAGTACACGGTCAAAACATCTGTAATGTACCATAAGTATCTACTTATAAGTTCAGATGAATTTTGAAAAGCCCAAAAATAAATCAGAAGTTATATTTTTGTATATGACGGTGTTTTTCAGCAGAGGGCGCTATTGTACCTCTAAAAGGCCCTGCGGTTCATGGTTTAGCAGCCACGTCTAAATAAAGTAACCAATCTGTTCATTATGCTCAATTGGACTTCCTCTGGACAAATTTCACAAGCTGATGCTTTGCTTCCTTATTTCTTTCTTTTCTTTTTTTTTTTTTTTTTTTTTTTAATTATACTTTTTTTTCTTTGCTTTCTCATTGTCAACACCTCTTCAGGGGTTTAGCAAAAAAACAAAACAAAACAAAAAAAAACCCTCAAGAGCACATCTCAGAAGTTTGCTTGCCTCAAGATGCCCTTAAAACAATAACAGAGATAAATGGTGGGAGAAGGTTTCCTCTGTGCAGCATGGTCCCTCTGCAGATGTCAGTCGTCAGCCTGTCTGTCAGGGATGCAAGTCGGCGAAACATCAAAAATGAGTGAGTGGGCCGCGTCCCATACTGACACGAAACCACCTGAGACCTGCTCTTGCTGATTAAAGGTAGACGAGAAAAGAAGAGACACGCACACCTTTTGGAGCAAATCAGCATCTGCAATAAAGCGTTTCAGCACGTCAGCGACAAATTTATTGATTGTGTTCGGTTTGGGTTCACTCCTGCTGTAGGATAAAAACAGATATATGTTTAAAAAAAAAAACAAAAAAAACAAGTCACGTCAGTAAGGGAGATTAAGTTGTTAAACTTTTGCAACAAAACAGTTTTAAGTTAAAACACAAAAGAGAAATTGCTACAGACGTAGATAGAGACACAGCTTTGTTTGTGTTAAAATGATGATTTATATAAATATAAAAAAAACTCTGATTAAAGAAAACGTGTAAAGTATAGAAGCAGTGTGAAAGAGCAAGATGTGATTTGATTTCCAACCTGTTCACACCCACTATTTTAAAACAGTTACTGCAGAAACACAATGCATGAGCATCCAGCAGAGACGTCACTGAGTTCCTGTTTAATTTGACAGTTCCTCTTCTGTGTTTTCCTCTGTCTCCCAGTATTTTATTTATTTAACTTATTTTATTTTTTATTTTTTTGCTTTGCTAAGCTAACCTGTCACATACTGGGAAGTCTGACCACAGCCTGAGCCTCTGATGAGGACAAGCTGGATCCAGTGAGAGGCTGATTTAAGTTGGAAAAAAAAAAAATGGATAGAAGAGAATCTGTGTTCAGCTGAAGTGTTTCCGCCAAACGCGATCTGACAAATGTGTTAACACTTACTGAAGGGTACAGAAGTGGCTTCAGGCAAAAAAAAAAAAAAAAACTGCCAAAATTATGGTCCAACTACTGTCATGTCCGTTTTGAAACATGGTGGTGGTGAAACACGGCCATGATACAGTCTACCTGAGCTCGGCCAATTCTGTCAAGAGGAACGGATGGATAGATGTTAGTGAAGAAGATTGTGCAAAACCAATAAAGGAGTTGCAGGCTTGATTTGCAGCAAAAGTTGGTTCTGTTCCCAACCTTTGACCGAGACAGGCTGAACGCACAGCAAACGCACGGCTGAAGCAAAAGCCTCAAATTGTTTCCTTCATGTAAATAAAATAAGACAGAAGAATTTCTAAAGTGACTTCACTGAGAATAATGGGATCCAAGATGGAAAATAATAAAAGAGATGTGGCTCCAAACTGGGGGATGCCAGACATCTGCTGAATAGATCTGTGGCAACATTTAATTCACATGCACTGCAGTCGTTGGATTGATGTGTGTGTGTGTGTGTGTAGGTGTGTGTGTGTAGGTGTGTGTGTGTGTGAGAGAGAGAACTACAGTTTATGCAATACTTTTAAAAAGGAAGTGAAAAATGCTTGTGTTTTCATTTTATTCATCTGCGCTTGTTTTGTGACACAAATATTTTACTGCATGCAGCGTCATGTTGTTGTTAGGATGACTATGATGAGACGTCTGTATTACGGCCCGCTGAGCTGCATTTCGATTGGAGTCGATTGTCAATGCCAACTAAACTTTATGTATTTGCTCATGAGAGTCTATTACGTTTATTTTGTGGTTATTGGAAGCCTAATGGTCTATATATGCATCTAACTCTTCTAACCCAATTACAAATTCATGCAGTGAGGATGACAGATGGCCTTTAAAAAAATAAAAATAAAAAATCCAGTCTCATTGCAAAACTTTTCACAGTCTTGCCTCGTACTCTGACTGACAATCTGATTGATTACATACTGCTAAGGACCCACACAAACACAGCCACCGACAAACACACACCCACACATCATTTTCAGCTTAGAATTTCAAATGCCAGCGGCCATACTGTCTTTCTGTTTAAGTCCCCTGCTGGATTAGTGCTTCATTAAAAAAAAAAAAAAAAAAGAAAGAAAAAGAGCACTGGTGGTCATGGAAACATCCAGCAGAAAGGAAAAACTGGCAGTGTACTCATCTCCCTTCATCGTCGGAGCGCTGTCACTGTGAATAGTACCTCCTACAGTCAGCAGTGACACTGTTTTCCATGATGCTCCCAGACATTTGCCGTTTTGCATGCCTCTCTGCCTCCCTGGTAATGAGTGCACCAATTTTCAGAACGTTTCATAAGAAAGTGGGACAAAATATCTCACCGAGCTCCAGTTCCTCCTCATCAAGCTCCTTTGTGACAGGAAACCCAGACGGGCAGGACACAGTCTGGTAGGGAACTTATACTTGCCAAACTCGACTCATTTGTTTCCGGTTGAATAGCAGAGAAGGCTGGTGACACTCTTCATCCCAGCACAGTTTTCTGCTTCATGTTCCTTTTTTATGGGTTTTTATTACAAACAAGCCGTGGGGGGTGAAGTTTGAAGGTTTTCAAAATTAAACATTTCCCCTCAGTAATCTAAGTTTGGCTCTTAGCATCCAACATGAACAGCTCTAAGAGTAGAAATCTGTGACGTCCTTGGTCAAAACTAGTTGCAGAGATGGAGTTTATTATATGTACTATAAACTAAATGAGCAAAACAAGGCTTTTGAAGGACGCATGATTCCCAAAATAGAAGGCAAAAATAACTGAGATGCACCTTCAGACTGTTTCTACAAACATTTCAGCTGCTCTTGTATTTAAAGTTCATCTTTAAATTTTCTTGACACTAAATATTCCAAGGTCAGTTATTGGTGGTATTATAAAAATCTGGAAGAAAGTTGGAGCGATGTCTTGAAACCAAGGTTTGGGATCCACACAGGTCAAAGGCCACAGATTAAATGTCATGCTCTGTTCAGATTAGATCCAAAACAGCACAGAGAGCTTTATGGATCGGTTCAGATAGTGTTAGATGCAGAGGTAAAGCTCTCCAGAATGGTGCAAGGAGACAATGCCCAGGCTAGAGTCTGACCTCATAAACGCATTTCTGGTAGAATGGCCATACATTTCCCAAGCGCACTTTTCAACCTTTTAGATAGAGTTTAATTCCAAAACCAGGTTGAGGCGGCGAACTTAAACATGACATAAAACTTGTGTAAGGAGGTCGTGGTGGTTGAATCCTGCAGTGGCAGCGCTGAGGATCTGGGTGTGGCGTGGAGAAGCGTGGTGGTAATGGTGGGAGTGTGGACATTACATGGCCGGGTCATCAGGAGGTCTGTGTCAGGATGTGACGCGATCGCGTAAATGACAGAACGGTCGTGGGAATGTGCAGCTGACGTGTAGATTATGATGCACGCAGTTAAACCGAGCAACATGAGGAATCCCTTCAAACTGGAGGAGGATTTCTGAATTTGCCACCATCCAGCCATCCTGTGAGAGATTCTCTACTTCTTGGTGGTGGGTTTTCATCCTGCTTGTATATTGATTCAAACATTTTAATCACCACACAATACATCTGTTGATTGCTAATGCAGCATAGTCCCTTTTACAACTAATTTGATTGGATTGCATGTTCTGTTTATTTCATTTGTCAATTTGATTTTAGCATTCACAAATCTACAAACATATCTACCGCTAGCATTGTCTTAAGAACCCATTCAGTGCTGATGATGGGCGGCACCAGAAGGCTAAAATTAGAGCTCAGCTGGTATGACCTACAGAGAAACGTGCTCACTGATTAGATCTGTTTTGGTTAGATATTTTTATTTCTCCAAACACACAAAGGTACAGTAGACAACCATGATGCTGTTCTGTCTCAGGCCAGGAGCTTCTATTCATGCCCACGCAGGCCTCACATCCACTCTCCATTTCACATCAGGTCAAGAAAAAAAAAAAAAAACAGAGAGCAGCTTTATTGCCAGGATCAAAGAAGCGCAGCTTGTTGTTATTACTGCCACATCCTTTTTTTTTTTTTTTTTTTTTTTCCTTTATTATTATCATTACTATCCGCAGAATTGCAGAGGCGAGTCGACCCGACACGCAAACAGGCAGCAAACGCTCGCCTAGTCAAAGACAAGCGAGCCTCGGGCAGTGGGGATGGAGGCCGATGCCATCTGGTCCCCAGCGTTCCCCGCTGAGCAGCTTTCAGGTCCACACCTGGGACGGCGGTAATGCCTGTGAGTTCTGTCGGATCACTGACTGACCGCCCACCTGCCCCCTCTCCCCCCCGACACGCCGCCCGGCCACATCTAGCAGAAATTAATTCACGTTGATTTAAAAAAAAAAAAAAAAAAAAAAAACTACTTATGATCTGTTCACACATGCACGGTGCCGGTGTGTTGCGGGTTTTCCGTAGGGGTCCTGACGGGTTTGTAATCACAGGATCTATAAAGGCATTTCAACAGCAAGAGCTAAAATGATCACTGACTCTTGGAGACGTTTCAGCTGCGAAATTATATCACTCTTTGCAAGCCGTTGCGGAAACATTCAAAAAAAATAAAAATAGATGCTGAGAAAAGACAGTGCTGAGCCCAAAGGGGTAATGGACCCTGTTCCTGCGGATACTGGGACGCAGCATCAGTCCATTGTTACATATGCAGCTCTAAATCCAGAGTGTGTAATTAAAACAGGACCTTCAACAGCACAGCAACACCCATGGATAGAAGACAAAAGCTCAGACCTCAGCTGGTGGACGTAAGCTCTAATTCTCCATCGGAAGCAAGAGAAATAAAGTAGCAACAAAATCAAGAAACCTTTGGATGTTTGACATTAGCACAGCAAATTCAGGTTTGTGTTCAGTAAAAGCTCACTTTACATGCTCAGTGTTGTGACACGCTGTAACATGACCAGTAATTTGGGAATGTCGAGAGATCAATATCATCTAACAGCACCAAGACTGTCCATTTCATATTAGTGGGGATGTTCAGGTTCCTAACCCGTTACAGTGATAAACTTTTCATTCTTTCAAAGAATATAATTTGGTTTTTTTAATGCAGCATGATTCTTCTTCACCTTTTCCTGTGATCGGCTGGGAAAGATGGACAAAATGTCGACTCTTTTACTGAATGCAGCTCTTTCAAAGTTGTTCTCTGCCCTGAAAAATCTGAAAGACACCTTTGTGTATTTTTCTGATTCTGAGTCCTTGAACGTTAATTAAGTTCTGATGCCATTTCAGCTGAATGAAAACATTCTTCAGTGGCGCATCCAAGGACTTGTTCTCAAGGTAAAAGGTAACATTTTTCTGTGAAAGAGAAGAAATAGTTCTTCCTTTTGTGTTTGAAAGTTGGTATTTCTTATGCAACCAAATTGATGGTGTTAAAGCCTCTATCACACCTTTGATCACCTCCCAACAATCCTTGCAGCAGACGCTCCCATACTGCACACTTTGCCCGGTGGTCTTGACTAAATCCTCTCTATTCCAATGATCTTTACTTCCTCTCTACTCATCAGCTTTCCACAGTTAATTCTGATTCTGTGATGTGAAAATTTTCCGGTCAAATCTTAAAAGGGTTATTGCAGTTTGATCTTCTGCATTCTGGTGTGCTTCTACCAGAAGCCTAAGCTAAGCTGTATTTCATTCAGATTTTATGAGATGGACAGACATAAAGTAATGCCAAATTGCAAAAGAGATGAAAAATGATACGGTGGACTGACTCCTGATATTCATGGAGGAGAACAGCTGAAACCTGTGAATATTTGAAAGCTCTCTGAAATGCTTACAGCTGCATATTTTAACAGGCAAAAACACCAAAAAACGCATTAATAAACATTAATAGGCACATTGGAAAGTACAGCCAATCAGCACCAAGCAACATTAAACGAGCTCGGCTGCTTTTGAAATGTGAGCCAATAGCAGGTTGACTAGCATAGTAACATAGTACTGGCTTCCCAAGCTGCACTTTCTTTCAAATATTTAAATATGCTTTATGGAAAAAAAAAAAAAAAAAAATCTGTCTGGTGTGGTGCATTATGAAGCTGATTGCTCTGCATTTGTTTTCACAAAATAAGTACAACCATCATGTGCATGGCATTTTGAAGTTACATTTTTTGTATTTGTTTGCCACGCATCATTTGGCATGACAGTCAAAGAGCTCAGCCCTCGTCTCACTCAACAAGAACACCTCCGTCCAGATGTTTTCTTCCCTACGTATTCTTGTGGAAAGCTGCACGCACATTTTGTTATGGCTCCTTTCCAGCAACGGCATCCGGCTTCAACGCAAGGCCAGAATCATGGAGCTGATCAATTCTGTCAGCAGATTATCCCACTGGAGCTGTGGCTCTTTGCTGCTCCTCCAAAGTCACCACGGCCCTCTTGTCTGCTTCTCTGCTGAGCTCTCTCCTGGCCTTAATAGTTTGGTTTTAGTCGCACCGTTTGTCTTCAGACGACAGACTGAATATGTAAAAGCTCGGCATATTGTTTTATATCTGACTCTGTGATTAAACTCCCACACAGAACAGCTGTACTTACACCGAGAATAACTTACCCATAATTAGACTCATTTAGGCATAACCTTCATTATGGGTCTTCTTTTCAAACCGCTAATTGTCAAACCCCCCTACATGAGTCTCGGGCTGCTGATCTGCACCAGCTGACATACATTTCAGCTTCGTGCACCTGGCGACTGAATCACCGGCCACATATTTGAGGTGATCTATGAACGCTGGTGACCGGCATTCAGCAAATTGATTGAATGATTCCACGTAGTTTATCTTAACAACGTCTCGGTTTCTATGCCAATTAGGGATGGATGCAGTGTTTCAGTCATGAATCATCAACCAAATAGCAGGCTGAGGAATCCAAACGCATCCGAGCCACAAACAAATACCACATTCCTGCTTTTAAAAAACATCCAGCTCTGAAAAAGGTCATGGGATTTTTTTTTTTTTTTTTTTTTTTTTTTGGTGCTGCAGTTGCATTTCAAGTCTCTGTGAATGAGACCTTCCCATTGCTGTGCTGAAACACAGGCAGCACTCTTAACCAGCGACAGAAAGGGAGGGAGAGAGGAAGAGCGAAAGAGGAAGAGACAGCGCTCGCAGCATACAGAGAGAGGTAAAGGGGGGGGAAAAATGAAAAAACCCAGTTTGAGTAGAGGGAGAAGAGTGGAGGAGGAGGAGGAGGAGGAGGAGGAGGAGGAGGAGGAGGAGGAGGAGGGACAGAGGGCAGAAAAAAGGCAGGGAGAAACGCAGAGGGGGACGGACTGAGAGTAAGCGAAGGGGAGGGAGCATCAGAGACGGGAAAGTAGATGAGAAGGAGAAGTAAAGAGGGAAAGTGAGGGAGCTCAGTAAACCAGCAGCATTCCTCTCACAACTACAAAGATCCAGGCGGAGGGAGAAAGCTGAGCTCGATAAGAGGGAGAGAATAAAACACCACAAGTTGCTTCTTCTTTTTTTTTTTTTCTTCTTCTTTTTTTTTTTTTCTCTCTTTCCCATGTCTCCTTTTTCCCCACTCGGTTAAGAGTCGCACTCTTCTCTGAGAAGGAAAGAGACGAAGGAGGGGAGAGGACGAAAGAGAGTTTCTGCAGCCTCCGCCTGTCCTAAAGGGGAAGATGGATTCAGACTCTGGAGAGCAAAGTGACGGAGACATCTCAGCAGGTAAGCTGTCACGCAGGCAAGACTCAAGTTACACACACTCATCTTTGCAGGCATTTGACAAAGACTCAAAAAAAAAAAAAAAAAGGAATAAAAGTTCATCATCAGCTTTAAATGCGTCATCAGACTCCCAAACTTCATCTGAACAAACAGCAATTTTGTCCCCAAAGCAACCAAACCATTTGACATTTTCCTGAGAGGAGACGAGCTTTGATGCTGGTGGCAGGCACAGCATCGCCGAGCGTCTGCATGAAAGCTGCCTCAGTCACCACCAGGAACAGGCAAGCTCTGACACGTGCAGCCGGTTTGGTCATCAACACATGCACCCAGAGAGAGAGAGAGAGAGAGAGAGGGAGAGAGAGAGAGAGAGAGACAGAGAGAGAGAGAGAAAGAGAGAGAGAGAGAGAGGCTCCCCGAACGCCCCGATCCTCCTGATGCATCCTGAGGATGAAAGCCTTCTCCAGTGGATCCGCAAAGGTTGTTCCATAAAAAGGAGAGAAGTTTACGGTGCGAGCGCAAAAGTTTACAGCAATAATGAGGAGAGTTACACATTAAACTCTCATGCAGGGTTTTACTGTGGGCGGTTATCTGGATTGTGGATCTTTATAAGATTTGAAGCAAGATGAAGCCAATTGGGGATGAATTTTGAGTTAAACTGCAGGACTTGACATCGTCAACAAGGGAGGCGTCTCTCTCCTGTTTGTTCATACAGACAGACGAGGCTGTTGCTCATCTCTGCGAGGACAGAAGCATTAGCTGTCCAATGATTTCCTTCTTCCATTTATTCCTTAATCATGCCAATGTGGCCTTTTCCGTGGACAACATGGAGCTTTCTGTATTAATTATGCCCGGATGAACCATCTGTCCGTCCATCTGGACCTTTGTCTGTCTTTCCATTTGGTCCATTTGAAAGGAGAAGGGAACCTGAATATAAGAGGCTTTATTACAGCCTTATTCAGATCATAAGAAGGGAGTAATAATACAAGCTGAGCACAGACAATCACAACGTTCATGGATGAGTATGTGGGTTGCGCCCTAAAGAAATGTGTTCAATTCAATCTACCAATAAACAGCAACATGTATGATGAGGATGGATGAAGAAGACTTGTTGTCATTGGAGGCAACGGAGGAAATAAATTCTGCAACCAAAGGCAATCCCACATCACTACTACTAGTGTTTGCTAACCCTACACAGAGGCATAGGTTTAGAGTACTTCAGTCGTATTGAAGTGGAGGAGCAGCAAGAAACTCCATGTTTGTGACTGAATGATCCACGAAGGGGAAAATCAACAGGCTTTCCTGTGGAATATAATTTTTCAGCCTCAGAGCTAAAACGATTAATTGGATTAATTGTGATTAATCGGGATTGAAGGAACGAATTTAGTGCTAGATTAATCATTAGCCGGAGCGTACTGTTTATAAACAAACCCAAAAAATGTCCATTTGCTGAAAGAACAACACACTCAAAGCAGGAATCAGCTCAAAACTGTGCAAAAAAATATCCACATGTTGTATTTGAAATAACAAACTTTGTTTGTGAATATGTTTTGTCCAAAACTCCTCAACTGTGTTTTAGCTTCACCTTGTTCAAATTCTGTAAAAATAAATAAATAAATAAATAAATAAATAAATAAATAAATAAATAAATAAACATTTCTTTTTAAGTGCCTTTTGCTGTCCAATTAGTAATTGGTTCATCAAAAAACAAAACAACAAAAAATAAATAAATAAAATGCAACGTACCAGCCCTGTATTGATGCCAAGTCAACCACAGAGGGCTGAACTTTTCACATGTTGATGTTGGAATTAAGTTTTAGCTGCCAGTACTTTGTTTGCTGCAAACGATCAAGTTTATACTCCAGGAATGCGATGTTGTTGCATTTCAGGCAATAAAAAGACTTAAAAATGAGTTGAATTACTTGTTTTTCTTTTTATCTTAATGTATTTCTAATATTGCATAGCAAAGGCTTCAATGAGAAATGTTCAAAAAGTGTCACTTTTTTCATCTGATTAATCGGTAAATTAATCGATAACTAAAGTAATTGCTAGCTTTAGCCCTACTACAAGTATAGTTTAGTATGAATGTATGAAACGACAGTTCCAATTGATTTAATATGCATCATTTTTCTGTTTTAAAAACCTTCTGGAGCCAACCCTGCATCTGAGAGGAACAACATTTGTTAGTTACCGTTGTTTCTCGTGCTGAAAGGAACTGTGAAGGCCAGATATTTTTGCAGATCGAGACTCAGTGAGAGCCTGACTCATTCTCAGAATGCATCATGTTTTGCTGCTGTGCTGCAGTTCCTGCTCCTGTGTTGCTACCAGTGGTGTGGCTCACTTTATCCCACAATACATGGAAACAGGTTTATTTGGAATCTCTCTCACCCACTGCCATTATTTTTTCTCCCCCAGTGACGATGTGTGATTGATCTCAGCTCGATGTGTGCATTCCCTGCTCCACAGCGTCAGTCGCATAAACACAGAGGGATTTTGTTTCAGGTGACGAGTCAGCCTTCAGCTCTGGCCTCAAGTCGCTGATAATTGCTGTGTGAGGAACCTTTTTTTTTGTTGAGGTTTATTTCACCCTCACTTTTCTGCTCAGGAGCCATAGATCACCATAGATAGGTTCCTTCCTCTGAATTTCAGTCATCCAGCACTCAGAGTGCATGCCTGCACTTGGATATTGAGCCACTTATTAAGCGTCTTTTACCTTAATCTCACACAGTTGTTTTGAACACAGAACCTCAGCAGAGGCTTATGATGTTTGTGGAGAACATTGGGAAGGTAAAGTCACGACAGCTTTTAATGGTTTGCATCCATTTGGACCAGAGGTGCTCAAAATGTTACAAAAATATATTTTGTATACATGGTGCATTGTGTCTTGAGGCGATTAAATTAAGATAAATGATATGGATTTGATTGCATTTAAAAATGTCAATTTTATTGATGGTGTGGCGTGACCTTATTAGCACTAAAAACAATTAGCGTTAGCATTGGGAATGATCATTTACTAGACGTTTGACTTAATAACTAATTAGTAAATAGTTGTTAAGTTGTTCCTCATATTCAAACATGAAGAACGTGTTTGAACATTACTAGCTTTTTTTTAACATGTAAGGAGCATCAATTAGCATTAGCATTTAGCATTTAGCTCATTTGATGCTCGATGTTCACATTAAGATCATTGTTTGACTATTATCTCTTTCCCAACCTTTAGCTGAAATGTCTAATAGTAGCTGTTATAGCAGCTAAAATGTATTTTTGGATTTTATTTAAATGTTTGTACAAGTCTTAGAATATGATCGCATTCGAGTTGGTTGGTTGAATTTTACGTTTTTAAAAGAATTTCAAAACTTAAAAATCCTAAATGAGTAACAATCCACACCGAGAAAAGGGTTTCAAAATGTGCCAATAAGGCAACATGTTGCCTCGGAAGAGCACAGGCACTGAATTTCACTACAAAACATCTTACTGTATTTTTTTCCTTCTCAATCCCAGCTGGTTTCTTTCCCTTAGTTATAAAAACTCATCAAGCCTCTGTCTGTATCTGCACCCATTCATAAGTCTTTCCTTTCATTATACGGTCACAGTCTGATCTCCTGTCGGTCCGAAGCCCACACAGACTAGATGCTGCATTTCACTGCTCTATCAGATATCTCTAATGTCCGGTTTGAATGCCTCTGAAGTCGTTATATCATGTTGGTGGAGAGTGAGTAATCAACCCACGGAGAAGTTTTAGTTGAGTCATCATGGCGATGCGACTCTCTTAACACCGAACCCCAGTCAGCCATCTGCAGAACTATTCCCAGCGTTTTGTTTCTCAGTCCGTTTTTCCAGGGAAGATGGGTGTTGATGAAAAGCTCGGCTGTTGTAATAATAGATCTGCGATCCATCAGGGCATGAGGGCGGCCCATGTGCTTCCATTCCAAACTCGTACCAGCAGATGTTTCCAACGGCGCAGCTGAAGTTCAGTCTTCAGCCAGCCGAGTCCCAACTCTCACGTCTTTGCAGACCCACAAACAGCAGCTCCACCAGAAGCGAGTCGTGCCGCTTGAACTTTGCCACATTTTGTCCCATGACGACCACAAGCGTTCAGCGGGATTCTCTGTGATTGGTCGACACGCACAGTAATGGTCTAAATGAAGGAGAAGGACGTGTGGTCTTCTCGTTTTCTGAAAATAAAAATCACAAAAGGTGATGTTTGTATTTAGCCTAATTATCTCTGGTGGTCCATGATTTTAAATACATGTATCAGTTACCATTACATGTTAACTTGCTAATAATGAACCCACCTTGTTCACTGCATGATGAGTGAACAAGAAAAAACAAATTTTTGTAGTGAAATTCGGTGTGTAATCTTACCACATGCAACAAAAACATATTAGTAGCATAACACAGTGGTGGCAGCATCATGCTATGGAGGTCCATTTCTTTAGCAGAGACAAGATTAAAACAGAGCATTTCTAAAATTAATTTGTTAGAAGCTATGAAAAAAAAATAGTGGTGAAATGGGTCTTACAATGTCCCAGACTTACTTTAGACATAAATCCACAAGATAATCTGTAAAACTTTCATCTACTTTGTAACCATGCATTTATTTTATTGGTCTATTGCATCGCACACTCCTTCAGTGAGAGACGACTGCCACATCCTAAATACACAAAAGGAGCGTAACCGCAGATCCTTCCTCCCAGCAGCTGCTGCTGGATATGGAGTCACTTATTAAGCTACTTCTGCCTGAACCTCACGAGGTTGTTTTGAATGCAGAATGTCAGAAGTGGGCTGCACCCAACATGATCAATAAGTATTTACATTTGATTTTGTATTTTATACATCTATGTCGGCATTTGTACATCATCTACTCCATTATTACTCATTTTTTAATAACATTTTCATTGTTATTGCACATCTGTCTTTCTGCACTGACACAATCCACTGTAAATAGTTTGTCTTGTTTTTTTTTTTTCAACACAGATGCACAATATGTGATCAGTTGCACATCCCTTGGATGGCGAGTCCAATGTACCCATTTCTAATAACTGTCCAGTATTTTCTCTCAGACTTTTGTTCACTATATTATTAGTATTAGTAGCATTGTTGTTATTGTTGTTTGACATTAAGGTTTATGTGAACCTTACTGTCTGTTGTTGCTGTTCACTTTTGCAGGGCAATGAAGGCTGTTTCTATTCATCCCCCAATAAAATACATTGAACCTTTAAGGGTTCACTTTTATGAACCTCTGTATTACACCATTTATGGCCGTCAATCTATTTTTGTCAAAACGTGCTATGCACAGAGCAGCTTCTGCTGCGTAATGGCCCTGCTGGCCAAACGTCACAGCAACACGTTCATATACGCTTATCCTCACTCTTTCTCCACTCCTCTAGTCTTGAACGACTCTCCCTTCCTCTGCCTTTAATCTGGCCCACAGATGCAGTCTCCACAAAACCAGCTGCACACACACACACACACACACACACACAACTACAGGACAGCGAGAGCTGGGTTCTGGAAAAATGTAACACTAACTGAAGAGAGGAAAGAAAGGAGGGAGTTTAGCTGTAAGTGGAAAAGACGACTCAGGAGAAAGTTTTCCTCTCGCTGCTGCAGAAAACTATTCCTACAACTCCCAGGTCACTGCTGGAACATTTTCCCCTTGCGTGCAGATGCATGTGCTGACACTATAACTCAGTGGCATTTTATAGGGATAGTGAGACATTTGAGAAGGGATTAGATCCCCCCCCCCCACGGCAGAGCTGTTATTAAAAACTGACATTAAATTGTGTGTGTTATGATCCGTGTGTGTCAACGGAGAGTCGGGCTCCGGCTGACGTCTGGTGCCGATGCCTTAAACATTTGCTCTGATGCAGAAACTCTGAAATGCGATGCTTTTCAATCTTAATGTTTTCACGTTAGGATGGCTCAAAATAGTCTTCTTGGGCTTTCACTTTCAGCTTGGTGACGTGTTTGTGGAACGGCGCCGCCATCTGGGTTTCGTCCTCGCTACCTTTTCCTAAAATACACGCTTACTACAGCATATCCAGATGGCGTTAAGCTGAAATTGCTCTCCGCAGAAGGAGCTAAAGTGTGTTTCAGAGAGCAAGGTGAGGCAGGAGGCGGATTGTACGCACAGCTTTTCACACTTCGCTCTGGCACAGCTGAGGTGAAGTCTGCTGATTGTAGCATTTTTAAGGCTGTGGCAGGAAAAAGTGGAATAACTATGAACAAGCGATTCACCAGTACGTCAAATTAAAGCGCTTTATACCTGGGAGTTCTGGACACTTTGTCAAAATAACTAAATACTTTGTTCCCCGCGTGAGAGCCAGGATTTAGATTAACTCTTGCAACAATTAGGCTTAGATCAGAGCAAAAAATAGCGTTAGAAGAAAGAATTCAGTCAGAACACAAAAGCAGAAACGTGCATCTGGGTATTTATGTGAGAGTGAGTGAGCCACAGTTATTTCCTGGTCATTAGTTGGCGGTAAAACTTGGGAGTAGAGAGCTTTGGCTTTTACACTACGCCGTGTCAAGCAGGCTGAGCTCCTTAAAGGCCAAAGCTCACAGCATTTCCAATTTTATGACGCCAATCAAAGCGAGAGCAACCTTTTAATTTAGGCGCACAGACAGCTGAAGCCCTGCCCCATTTCTGGGTTAACCTTTGCCTTCTTAACATTTGTAACTGGGTGTGCTTTGGGGATTACTTCAATCTGTTTGCTACTGTCCTGGTTGTCTTTAAATAAACATGCGGCATCAAAAGCCCAAACGGCAGAGATTATAGGTCAAGGATCCTGGAAACATCTTTTTTGTAGGAGACGGGGTCATGGGGCGACGTATAAGTCAGTCAGCGGTCGAGGCAGAATGCATGAATCTCATTCATGTAAAAACCCAGTTAAAAGTGAGTAACAAACCAGGAAGAGGAAGATTGTTCGTGTGCACACCTCTCTTTGTGGGACGATGCGTTGCCAATGAGACGTGGCCATGGGTCGCTGAAGGAGAGGCTTACTAACGCGTCCATAAAAAATAAAATAAATGAAGCATTTTTTTAAAAAATGCGTGCTTCCTTGCCACTCTGTATTGTGGATGTGGTAGGAAATGGACAGAGAGGAAGAGACAGACAAAGAGAGACACTACAGCCAGCTCCTCATGCAGCTGCAGATGATGTTAGAGGTGGCGACAGTGCTTTCGGTGCAGGTCTGTCTCTGAAGTAACGGACATAGACAGTCTAAATGTGGACATCCTGTCTCCTACATCAACACCTTCTTTGTTCTCTCCAGGATCTCGACTCAATATCTTGCAAAAATTTAGAAAATTAACAAATCTTTGGCTGCATTTGTTCCCTTTTTATGACAGCGATGTTAGAAAATCCTTCCCAAAATGTCTTCCCTTCCTTTTCCCTGGATCTCTTCTACTTTCATGGGATAACTTCTGTCAATCTTTACTGAAAGGTGTGAAATTAAAACGTACATACTGCCCGCTCCGCTCATTTTTCCCTCGCTCTGTCTTTTTCTTGACGAAACGAGCAGCTTCCTTCATTCGGATGAAAAACACGGAAGAAACTTTGAGTTCGGGGCTCGGGGGGGCGCAGGACTGTTTTGACTTTATTACACATCTTCTGTGTTTTATTGAGTCCTGGTTTCACGGTCTGTCATTATGACTCTCTCTGTTGCATGCACAGGCACACACTTGTGCCCGTCTTTCTATAAATAGAGAGGCGCTCTTTTATGAATCAAATAAATTCTGGGGAAGCGCTGCGGCTTGGTTCTTTGCTCAGCTGCATATCCAAATTGTTCCGCGTCTGCAATCCAAGCTGCAAATGTAGGAACAAAAAAAAAAATGAAGAAAAGAAAGAAGAAGAAAAAAAGCGAGAAAGAAAGGAATAAAAATGTGTGGCGGAAGTTGCCGTTGCACAGAAGGAAATCTGTCATTTTCTCATTTAGAAGTCTTGAGTATTTTTGGCTTCCACCAACACCCATATAACAGGAGTAGTTTTCCAGAGACGCTCCCAGAGGACGGAAGCTGAGAAGTGGGATCGCCTCCAGCCAGTTCACATGCTCAGCTAATTGTTGGCCGGACTCCGCTCGCTGTGGGAACAATAGCGCACAGGAGGGAACTACATCTGCCGAAGACATCAGCCGTCGAAGCGTCGCGTTCTCCCAGGGCCCTGCGGTCCGGTGCTTGTGCCCTCTCCGGATGTCCTGGATGCCACTTTTTGACGTCATCAGAAAGGTGCAGCTCTAATCGCCGCTGAGTCTCTCGTTGCCTCTCTCTCGCACCTCTCGTGAACGCATCAGGCCTTTGGCACAATAATCAGTCAGGCGCCAATTCCCTCTTCCTCCTTTCGCCTCGTCTCTCAGGCTCAGCTCTTTAGGGATACGGCCATTAAAGCTGAGAGACACAAGAACGAGATGAGGGATGAAGCATTAAATAAGGCCGAGCGGCGGCCAAAGGCAATCTGTTGTGTGGTCCTTCCTGATTCATGGAAGTTCCTAAGTGACTTCACCGCCGGTCGTGTTCCTCGCAAAACAGACATTTAGACCATTCCCCAGATAAATCGAGCTATTCTTTCAAACACTGTCTTATTGTGTGAGGCTTGTCTGTTTCAGGTGCGTTCATCTACAAGCTTCTGAGGTCTGTGGCTACGGCTGCATACTCTTGCACCACTTTTTAAATCGTTTCTTGCAGCAGCATTTTGGCTGATAGGATGCAATGATGCTGTCTGAGATCACTGTAAGGTTTAGACGTTTCCATACAGAAATCCTGATGTGCTTTAAAGTAATCTGAGAACTCCTAAATGACGATGAGATGTCTGTGAGCTTCTTAACATGTTGTGTTAAATACGGTGTAAAGTTCAACTGTGGATGAAGTTTACATTTTCCAAATGTAACATTTAGTTGTTGCTTTTTAGCCAACAAGTAAAAAGCAGGAGCAAAGCTTCGCCCAGTGGTGCCTGAAGTTGGTCTTTGAGGGCCGGCGTCCTGCTCGTTTCAGGTCTCTCCCTGGTTTAACGCAATGATGGCAAGTTAGATGACCTAAGAAGAAGACTGACATGCTGAAAAGGTTGTTGGTCTCACCAGGGAGAGAACAAAAAAACTGGAATCTAGATGTGAAAACAGCGGCAGGGACAGTTTGTTCTAGATGTCAGATCTTGCAGCCGCTCCGAACACGGCCTGAAGGTTTCAGCTCTACATAAACAAGACGATATCAGCAGATCTTGTTCAACATGTTGCCCGAGACAATGTGGGTGTTTTGTTTTTTCCTTTTTTTTTTTTTTTTTGCAGGTGATCCTTGCAATTAAACTATCAAGCAAGTAGTGATAGAAATTGCTTATTTAAAGTTGTTGGACCTTACATTTTAATGGAAGAAGGAAATGAAACTTATTCACTTCTCAAATTCTGCCACAAGTGAGTGAAGATGTCACCGTTTTAACTCTTGTTTTGGCTTTCCTGCACCAGAGAATTTGGTTTCTGAGAACAAAACGCATCACTGTCAAATAATTCAGAACGTACTAAAGAAAATGTATTCACCATTTCAGTGGATCAAAATGCACATTAGAGATTAAAAAGCACCTTGATTCAAAACTACTAACCAAACAAAATCATGTAATTATAGATATTATTGGAAAAAAAATATAACTTGTCCTTTTATTTACATGTCGAGAATCGATCCTTTAATTCTAATCAATAGAAAAATCTTTTTTGACACCAAACTGATCAAATATTTTATAATTGCTAAATAGCTTTTTGCATGTTTACTTTTAAAGCTGATCTCTAAGTTATTAAGGGCTCCTTGCCATCACCCTAATCTTTAGCTCCCTCCACCGATTCTCTATCAGATTCATGTAAATGTTACGTAATGTGACAAGATTACTTTAAACACAATTCTGAGCAATTTTATTCACTCACTGTCTTGTTCATTTCTGTTCTTCGTCCTCGAGTTACTGATGGTTTCATTGTGTAATCGCTGCGTTTTATTTATTCTTTTGCCTCTGACAGTTTCCACAAATAAAAAGTAGGCTAAGCAGAGGAAGTATCACCTGCATAAATGTAAAACACAGCAAAAAAAAAAAGAAAAAAAAAAAGAAAGAATCACTGTCTTCTTGCGTGACAAAGCGATTCCTAAGGTTTTAAACCCCCTGCGGCGTCTTCCGCCTTCACATTCCTGCTTCAGCGAGAAACTCTAAATGATCTACATCCATAAAGCCTGGTGACTTGAAAGTCCGTGACCCCACCTCGTTCAGGCATTGAGATATTCAAACGCAGCTATTTATTAACCTTGAAGCTCTGACTGCTCCCCTTCATCTTGAGCAGCTGTCAATGACATCTTCCGGCTCAGGTTTGGCCTGTGCAGCCTGCCGCGCGCTCAGACTGCGCGTCGTTAAATAACGCATGCTGCGGCGCTGCGTTGTCCCTGTGGCCCGTCTCCTGTTTGATATTGCATCTTTCTCAATTGCAATCACTTTACTTTCATCCAGAAACAAACACACACTGAGATTGTGCAGGGGCGGCACGTCTGAGTCATCTGTGTCGTGTTGTGGGAGTCAAAAATACATTTTCATGGTGCAGATCCAAAGTGAGAAGACAAAAATGACTACAAGACAGTGCATTTTGTTCCTTCTGGTGTTTCTCCCCCCACCTTTCCCCATCACATATGAAAGTCGGTATATAATTTACAGAGTTTACTATCTATTTGTGCTCCCCAGAAGATGGCAGAGGGAGAGGGAAGCTCTTGAGTCTCGGACCCAAATCTAAAAGTCTTTCCTCCAGTGCTACCAGCTGGCACAGGCCGCCTCCTCTGCTCCCTTCCTAAATCCACTGGCCTCTCAGGCCTGTTCAACACTTTTCCCAGCAAGCTATTAAACCCCCGTTTAAGTCTTGCTGAGTGACCCGCTCCATTGTTCTGCTCAAGCCTTGTAAATCCAGTCAGAGAGGCTCTGCTGCAGCTCCTTATATTCAACCAAAGGCAAACCAGAGAGCCGAGGCAATGCAGGAGGAAGTTCAGCTGTCAGCCTGAGGAGCTCTGTCCCCTTTCATGACTTGTTGATGCTGTATTTGTGCTCTGTGAATTCAAACTTCACCAATGATTGTCTTTTTTTCTTTCTTTTTGTTTTTTGCAATCATGGTCCAAACGCGAGTTTCTTACTTGTGTGTGAAACGCAAATTCTAAAGGTCGACTTTATGACACACCTGGAGGCCCGGAGGAAATTAAGGACATTGCAAGAAACTGAAAAAAAAAATGTCTAGGGAAATTATGGCAGCCTCAGCCTTTACGGGGCTCAAAGTGTGACCTGGTATCCACGCGCTTTAGAGCTGCGCGTTTACAAAACAGAGCTGCCTGTGAATGGAAAATTGGTTGCAGATGGAAAGAAAATGACCAGCCAAAACTTTGGATGGCAATAAATGGGTTTTGGAGAAGTGTTGCAGAAATCAACTGTGTTTTTTTGTCTGTTTGTTTGTTTGTTTGTTGCACTCTTCCACCTTCCTGCACTTTGCAAAAACAGGCTGTCTGTCAGTAGCTTTCATTGTTTGGCTGAAGTGACAATTTTTGGAAAGAGCAATAAATGCAAAGCTATTGGGAGGAAAAGTAAACGGCTGTTTGAGGTTCAGCCATATGAAATGAATGTCCGTGGACCTCCATGTCTCTAGTGTACGCAGACAATAATGTTCAGTGTTGGATGAAAATGAGTCTCTTGTAGCGTAACCAGATTTTGTTCATACTGGACACATGTTATCAGCAACAACCTCAAACAGGTTTTGCGTGTATGAATCTGTGTTTGCATCACTCATACTTTCCTTTTTCAATGTCACTATCTAGGAACAGTCCTTTGAAGGGGGCAAAACGAGTTTGTCCGTGTCGACCTCATGATTGTAAGATTGTAAGGCCAAACCTGGACAGATCGCCGGATCTGTCCAGACGCAAGAGAAACCGGCAATTACCACACACCCTCAACTCAGGCCAATTTAGAATCTCCTTTTCACCAAATACGCTTGTTTTGGACTGTAGGAGGAAACCCGAGTCCTCAAGAAAACCCACACAAATCATTGGGTGATTATGGAGACTCCTCACAGAAAGGACCCAGCTGCAACCAGACCCTCATTACTCTGAGGGAACCAACAAAAAGAAAAAAAAAAATAAGTCTACATAATGCAAATCAATTCATGTTAGTGGTAAAGCCGACTTTAGATGACAATTGCAGAGGCAAATTTTTGTCATTTTGGTGGCAGCAGTCAAAATTCAAGTTTCCTTCTTCTTCACTGTTTTCATCTGCCTTTTTGTCCGAGACATACTTGCTGCGTATCGTTACGGGGCAGAGAAGGAGACATTTGTCTCAGTACCAAAAACAAAGTCTTCAGATTGGAGTCAGAATGTGAGTCTGTGGTTTACATACCATCACCCATAATTAGAGGTGAAGGTAAACCATTTGTAAGCCACAGACCACATGTCTGACAGAGCAGTGCTGAGTCTCCTCTGTGAGGCTGCGTTTGATTTATTACCCGGGAGCTTTTTTTTTTTTTTTTTTTTTCTGAACGCAGGCTATTAATTGCTCATATGTTCATCGTTGTTCTGACAGTCAGTAAAATATTAACGCGTCTCCGTCAGATTCGTTGTTGTTTGCTCGGCTAGCGTCGTTAAAAAGACACATCTGGCTTTCCCAAAAGGAAGCACTCCCTGTTCTGTCCAGATAGTTTACGTTCTTAATGATGGCCTTAATGATGGCCTTAGTTCTCACACGTGCACCACTTCTACAGAATAACCAGGATTGTAACTCATTAGCAGTGAACTAATCATAACCTTATTTAATCCCATGCTAAACTGTGCTGCTTGCACTGATGAAGATTTCTGATACTTTCTGATTGAGTTGCCTCAGTGTCAATTGATCCGTTGAGGATATTCGTGGAGCATTCCCAGACCACCACTGGTCTATAAGTGAGACATTAGTCGTGCCTCATTCAGCAAAACTGTGTGAATTCGACACCTTTGATCCCTTTATATGCGCACAATTCAAAATTGCACAAATTTAACATCCATTAGTTTAGATTTTATGTTTTCAGAGAGCCAACATTAAATTATTTGTGTTAAATAACTTCACTAAACTGCACTTAAATGTTATATTTCACTTGATAAATTTAATTAGGAATATTTGCTTTGAAGCATCTTGTATTTATTTTATGATAAATCAGCTTGCCATACTTCTGTTGCCAAAGACCTGAATACAGAGGAGAAACTTTTCCTTGCACATCACTCTGCACTGAGTTTATCACACATATTTCCTACCTTTGGTCCACATTTTAAAGCACATAAAAAAAGAACAAAAATCTTGTGATAAGTATTAATATTTATCAATATTTAGGTCTTTGGGATTGTATATGCCCGGCTTGTTGCCAGTGGCAAATTCCATATCTGAAAGTAAAATGAACTTAATATCATATCTGAACTTCTTTAATTAAATTGATGTGTTTTTTTAATAAATATATCAGAATCCATTCAACGCCTCCTATTTCGATCCTTGTGAAGTGCCGGGTTGCATTTTAAGCAGGTTTGGGCTTCTGGAAATATTTGATTATTTTTTCTCATTTATATGACAACTAATTCAAATCATGTGTGCTCAATTACTGGGTAAAAATATTTTGAAAAGCATGCGCTTTTTCACGTCCGTGACAGAAATGTCATCAAATCCGCCACAAGGAGCAGAGACCAATCCTATTTTCTCCTTCGTCACTCCAGACGCCATCGTCCTAAAATACTCCAGATATCCTGACAGATACTCATTCTTTTCCTGGTGACAATGGCTGTAAATATTCAGCTTACTTACTGCTTTCTGCTGTTGAGGCATGAAGTAAAGCACACCTAAAATAACTCCCATTCTCAGGGCCGTCTCAGTCAGACTGGTGTCTGCGATCCGGCTGATCGTTCCCCCCTGGCTTTGACTCAGTGAAGGCCAGCCGCACTCCCCCGTGTCCGACACCGGCCCCCTGCTGATGGCTCACTCTTCTGGTTACTCTGGAAAGAGACCAACACAAGCCTCGGGATCCGAGCCCCATTTAGCACTCAGTCCACTAAAGAAAAATGTCCAGATAAGTTACTGACTTCATGTTTGTTTCTGCAACACATTCAGATTTGATAAGGCGTCAAAATCAACTTTGCTAAGTCTGTTTTGTTTTTGTTTTTTTCTTACTTCATGAATAATTGAGTGATTCTGATTTTTGGTAGATAAGTATAAGTTAAGATTTTAAAAAATCCAGAAAAAAATTCCAGTTCCTTTTCTTTTCACTCAATACAAATTTGATTTATTCTTTGCTGATTCTTTTCATCATGGAAAGATTTAATCCAATAATAAAACGACATGAGGAAAAGCCATGGCTCAGACACGGAATTGTCATCACAGATTCTGATGCAGAGAAATGTGAAGTTGTAATAATTATGATCCAAGTGTCATAATTCAACTCCTGAGAGGGTCAAAAGTTAATCTTTATCTCAATCAATTGATAGAGGTATAAGTCATGATGCAGTAAGCCACAGAGAGCAGCTCTGACAGGTGGTTCGCATATTTTCCCATCAAATGGTACGTTTGATTTATTAGCCATGGGACATTGCTGGATGTGGCTTATTAATAACTCATAACAACTTAATTATGTTTAATTGTGGATTTAAAGTCATGAGCTCTTGGATATTTAATTCTTAAGTATCTTAGCTAGGGTCTTTCCAAAGCTGAGCTTGTCCTTGACATTTCACGCTTTCACTCAAACAGAGTTACTTCAAAATAAAAGCACTTCCTGTTCAGTGCATTGCGGAAACAACACGCTTTCATTGTCGCACTACTTTGCGCACTTATTTTGTAACTTGTAATAAGTTGCTCTTATTGTGTATTTTATACACATGGCTTTCAAATAAACCCTACAACTCAGAACATTCTTAAAGCCTCCGACTCTAAACGTCCGGCCAGTTTGAACACAGGGACTAAAAAGTGTCAGCTATGTCATTACAAATACAAATTACAGAACAAATGTCGTCTCATTGTTGCTGTTTTTATTTCTACATAATTGTTTATTTACATTTCTAATGGGCTAAATATAATTTCTTACTCCATCCATCATCTTTACTTGTTTGTTGTTGACAAGATGTCATGCATCCAGTGAGAGAATGTTTATCTAAATCATCAGAGAAATGAGACCTGACTTTGGTTTGGAAAACAGATTTCTGAACTTCTCTGTTCTCTCTGGTCAGGTTGGGGGAAACAAGAGAAGTGTTTTTTGTTTTTTTTGTTTGAGTTGCTGCACACCAGGGCTCAAATGAGAACATAGCATTACTTATCTTTATTTATCTTTCCTACTCGACATTAAAAATGTGCAGGCTTGTTTAAACACGCTGCTGTTGCCTCACACATGGGTCATTTTCCTTGGCAGCCAGCTCAACGTCTCATCTCAGTCGCATCCTGAAGCTCGTCATTCATTGCAAATCTAAGAGCCTCTTCTTGACGCACTGCGAGTGTCTCTGGCTGGCGTGGAAACGATCCGTCCATGTTGGACGCTTTCTGCCAAAAGACGCCTTCAGCAGAGCCGGCCTGGCTGTTCTCCAGGTCCCACACTGGATGCATGTTCTGATGCAACGCAGCAGAAAATGTTGACTCAGGCCTCTGAAAACATCAGGCGGGACAAAGAGAGACTGTCTGGTCAACAGCGACGGGGCAGAGAGCAGCAAGCACCTCACTAATCCTCATGTTGAAGTAAACTGCACAAACTCCCCACAGCACTCGTGTGCAACCGCTTTGATGGGGCCAACTCTTGTGCGACGGTCCCAACATCGGCGGTTTGTTTCCCAGCAGCGTATTCCCACATGCCACATGGAGCGCCTGCTTCATTTTAACGCTTCAGGACAAGTGAGGCAGTAAAAATAACGAGCAGGTAGCGGAGACGGTACAGGAGCGGGGTGAGGAGGAGGAACAGGGTGGACAGTTTTCTCTCCTGACAGCTTGGACTCTTCTCTAACTCCTTCTGACACTCTGGTTCATGCATGTCGTTCATCACAGCCTCTGGGTGACAGGCTGTATGCGAGTGTGAGAAAGCCTGGACATCTCAGCGTCTTCATGTGCACTTTTTCCGTCATCATCCACCCTCGTTCGCTCTGTATCTTTAGCCAGACTCTGAATCACCCGCCTCGTCAGAGGACTGTTTATAGCCGCGCATGGAGCAGAAACAGAAACAAACTCTCTCTGCCAGTCATTATCTCAATCTGTGTTTGATTGCAATGATCAGGGATCTCTCTAATGAACAAAAGACGAATGCGCTTGAGAGAGCGAGTGGCTCCGCAAACAGGCAAGTTTCACATCCAGAGCGACTCCACAACCACCGGGTCCGTCAGCAGCCTGTCTGTCACCTTTATCGGTGCGTCCTTTTGGGTTTCTGAATATCAGAGGCTCTCTGGAACAAAGAGCCACTTGATAGAAACGGGAAATGACAGTGACAAAGAGAGCCTGTTGATGAGCGGCGCAGATCTGACTAATGAAAGCCAGTTACACACCCTGACGCTGCTATTCAAATATCATGGAAACTATGCATTGTGATATTCACGTTGATAAATATATTTTTAGCACATGATGCGCTGTCACTGTTCTTTACGTGAAGAGCAGTGAGAAGGAGAAACATCCAGTAATTTGTTTAGAAGCGTTGAATCATTTCTGCTATCAAATTATATATATATATATTTTTTTAAATGAGATTTTACAGAAAAGGAAGCAAAGAACCAGGTAAATATAATTCCTCGGCTGGTTCGGTAGCTGCTGATGCACATAAGCATAAAAACATAGTAGGAAAAAAATAGCTGTTGTGGTGTAGTGATTAAACAAATAGCTGAAATATAATGAGTTTTGGTAATTACCTTTTAAAACTGAGCAGATGAAATGGCCTCAGAAATACTTCAATATAAAACATTTAAGAGTTTGATGAAATGTGTTAAAGCAGTATTCGACATGGCGATAATTACTAGTTCGCCTGGGAATAAAAAAATAAATAAAATAGAAAACCCAACACCAATCTGTGCAACTCCCTTAGAATCAAGTAAACGCACTGAAGCTATCAGTTTTACTCCACACGACCTTCATAGTCATATTAAATTTTGTTTAAATATGAAAAGAAATATTCATAGTTTTAGTTCTGGGTATGAAATTTCACAGAAATGGTCTAAAAGCTCCAAAAGAGAGCTCTCTCAACTTCAGAGTGGCAGTTTCATACCCACCAAGCGACACTGCAAAGGTTCCTGTGACCTTATTTAAATGAAGGTCTCTGCTGTTGCTGTCCAAACAGATCAAATATCTGGACGAACGACTCTTCCCAGAACAAACCGTGCAGTTTTGGTCCGCCAACCTAAAATACAACCACTGAAATCTGAAAGTCTGGGGCATAAACTCAAAAACTTTGCAGGCGTCCAACAGCTGGTTTATGTCTCTCCCAGCCACCAAATATGGGTTCGTCATTAGCCCAGTTAATACTTTTTGGTTAAGAGCACCAGATCGGTGGGAGGACTGGGAGAGGCGTAGTTGTGGTGGTGCTGGGGGAGCGGAGGGTGAGCCACTGTAGACAAAGGAATTTGCCTTATTTGTTGTTAAATGTCATGATGGGCTAATTGTATTTCATGAAATGTCATTTAGCTTCAGACCAACAGATGAAATGTCACTTCTCTACATTCATGTGAAATGCCACGGATTAGGTTTCTCCCTGATGTGAGGGGGGGGGTTCGGGGGGCCGTTCAACCTCTGCTCTGTGTTTGTATTTCGACAGGCGAACAAGCAGATGATGTGACGCCTGTGTGAATTAAAAACATTCCAATCATTTCCGTCTGGTAGAAACGAAACGCAGCCACAACAAAATTGTGTGTTGTTCCTTGAATTTGGCCTCCTCTGAATGTCTCTGGAACATGTGGAGGAGGAAGAGGAGGCTGGTGATGTGCAGCAGGAGAGCAAAGTGAAGCCTCTCTCCTCACCTTTAATCATAAAGGAAGTTATCCGGTGTGTAATTTGAAGTTGGGTGGCACCTAAATAAAGCCCCGCTCCTCACATTCGCACCGACACGTGCCAGCCTGCCGGCTCCCACTGCATCGCCGAACGCAGAGCCTTTCATGTTCGACCTCTACTGGACAAATTGCGGATCCAGATGGGAGGATTTTTTTTGTTGTTGTGAAAGACTCCTATCAGAAGACAGCTGTTTGATGTGATCCAGAGCCGACGGCGAATCCTCCCTACGACGACGCCCTGCCGCAGAATGAGGCCTCGTTTTGTGTGCTCATGTTTCAAATTTGTTTTTGTTTCATATGAGCTTTACTCACTGTGGCATAAACATGTTTACCTGACATTTGTCCGGTGTTCATGAATGGGCTGTATTTTGCCATCACATTTACTGAAACTACCTCGACAGCATCCAGCCACGTAAATGCACAACAATAGATTCAGACGACAGAGTTTCACATCTGCATTGCTTCATTAAAATGAAACAACGCATACTTTTGGTGGGGGTTATGAATGTAAGGTCAAAGAGACGTTTGGAAAGTTGTATTTTTATTTTTAAATAGGTCAACAGATTTCAAAAGCTCGTTTGTCCAGATGGATTTCAGCTGGTTCATGCAAACACACTGAACACCATGGAGATCAGTATAAACACGTACAGGGATGCGCTCCGTGTTTTGTTTACAGTATCACGATAACATTTCAAAGACTCGCTGTTCTCAAGATTAAAAAAAAAAAAAAAAAAAAAGACAAGACTGCAAGGTACTTTCTGGAACCCACAGGCTGCTTTCTTAAACAGCTTGCAGGTTTCTGGTACTTTTTGCTACGCAGAGTCATTTCCTAGGAGATTCAACTTACAAAGTGTTGTTCAGAAGTGACCACTTTCAGAGGCAGAGTGGGAGTTTGCTTTACATGCATCCTGTACCAGTAACCTAAAATATGCTGGTAGGCTAAAAGGACTTTCAGGGTATTTTTCCAATTTATAGTCTACCAACATAAAGAGTACTCTCCAGAACGTAAAAGTTTCTTTCTTGAAGACTCACATATTTTCAGGTTTTTCTGGAAATAAAATAATCTTTCTTAGAGCTTGAGGAAACACACTTGGCAGTTTTGTGAACCTGTAGGTTTTGTAGAAGTATCCTTGATGTTCCAGAAAAAGACCGTAGAAGGACTGGAAGATTACCATCCAGGCCCAAAGACGTCTTCATAAAGTCTCAGGAAGTAACTTGCCAGCTTGTGTCAGAAACATGTAATTCCCTTGGAAAGTAAAGTATCCCTTAAGCATTCCTTAAACACAGTGTGAATTATTTTGGTAATCCGAAGTAAGCATGTAATTATGTGTCATTTTCTCAAAGTGCAAAGAAGTTGCCTCATCATGCAGCACTCTGTGAAATGGAGTAAGCGCCCCGTGATAAATGACCGGTTAGCATTATGAACCCAAAGGCTGTAGAAAAGCAATATTTCAGCAATGTCTACTGCTGTTTCTTTAATGTTGCTGTGAAACGTTGAGTTGCCTTCTCATCTCACATCCTGCTCTCTGTCGCCTTTGTCTTCCTTAGGACAGGAGAGCTTTAACTCTCGCTCCCTGGCCATGCAAGCCCAAAAGAAGATCCTGAGCAAGATGGCGACCATGGCGGTGGCCAACATGCTCACGGACGACACCAGCAGTGAGATCCTGGACGAGCTTTACAAAGCGACCCGGGAGTTCACCAAGAGCAAGAAGGAAGCGCACAAGATCATCAAGGACGTGATCAAGATTGCCCTGAAGATTGGCATCTTGTACCGCAACCACCAGTTCAGCCCCGACGAGCTGGACACCGTGGAGCGCTTCAAGAAGAAGATGAACCAGGCGGCCATGACGGCGGTGTCGTTTTACGAGGTGGAATATACCTTCGACAGGAATATCCTGGCGGAGCTGCTGCTGGAGTGCAGGGACCTGCTTCACACCCTGGTGGAGGGGCACCTGACCGCGCGCTCGCACGCACGCATCGACCACGTTTTCAACCATTTTTCCAACGGGGATTTCCTGGCGGAGCTGTACGGGGACGGAGAGGAGTACAGACTCTCTCTAAGGAAGATCTGCAACGGCATCAACAAACTGCTGGACGAAGGAACGCTTTAACCTCTCACATGTCCACTGCTCCTTCTCGACTCGCCCCTTTCCCTGCCGGTGTCTCCTGCCTCCCGTTTCCTTTTTCACCTGCCACTCCTGACAGCAAACACTCTGCCTGCCTCTTCCTTATGTCTGTCGTCTTCCTGTTTCTTCCCCATCCATTTACATGAAGGTTGTTGTAACATCCTGCTACTGTGGGCCAGTAAGGGATTTCTTGTTTCACCCCCTTTTAGACTGTCTCTCCCCTCAGTGGATCATTGCTGCAAACCAGGACACCGTGTTTCACAATATACGCATTATACATTCCTTTTGTGTGCTAAAGTTGTACTGTACCAACAGCCAAAAAAAAATAAATAAATACTGTAGTAGCGTGTTTGGATTTGGAAGATAATCAGTGGTAGTAATCAGTCTCTGTGTACTCTGAGTGTGTGCAAAAGCGCGCGATTTGCTTGAGTAACACCGCGTACCGTGTCATGGTATGTTTGTTATGAGTCCGTGTCAATCTTCTCAAAAAGGGTGATAACACTTGTCTTTTATTAAAGATTTCTTTGAATCAATTCTGCGCCGTCATCCATTCATCTAAGAGGGGGGAGAGTAGGGGGCGGGGTGTCCATCTCATGGGGTCAGCGGGTCACCAGCATCACAGAGCAACAGAGACACAAAACCATGTAAAACACATTCACACCCGCGTTCCTGAAGTGGGTTTAGAGGATCCAATTAATGATCTCAAAACTTTTTTTATACGCTAGCCAACATTTATTCTGGAAAAAAAAAATGCTTCAATAACCTGACTGCACTAAAGTACAAACCTTTCAACTGGAAATGTTCATGAATCTGCATTTGATTCCCTTTGAGCATCACACTGAACTCAGCCAGAGGGTGAGTTGAGTCACACTTTGCTGCTAGGAAACAGTCAAAAGAAGAATTATGTTTAATGTCATTATTAATATTTTAAAATCAGTTTTATGTATCAGTTGTGTTATCTATGAGCTACGACACAAGGTCAGAAACCAGCATGAAAGGATTTTAGAGAATAAAGTTAAAATGTTAGATTTGGGGTGAAATGAGCCTTTTGACAGGCGAATGTTAAGTCGTGACAACTTGTTTGGACATGTTGTACTATTGAAATAGTTATAGTTCTGTTTGATTGAAGGAATGCACAATATCCTGAAATATATGCAGAAATACAAGTTAGTAACCAAAGCACAGTTGGTCTGATGTAATGATCTTCTTATCCCAGTCTCACCCTTAACACACCTCACCATCTTGTTACATTATACAGTGATTTTCAGGAAGATTTAGTTCTGAACTTTCACTTGGATTTCATAAAGCAGAACATTTTGTGATGCTTGGACTAACTGTGATGCTGAAAAATTTTATTTTGCTTCATCTTTCTTGAGGGAAACTGGACGTTTTTGGTGAAATCAGGCTGTTAGAGCAACAAATAAAACATCCATTTTCTATTTATAGAAAAGCATTTCCAAATCATAATTTTGCAACCATCGTTTCTTAGTTTTCATTAAACATACAATGAGTCCAACATTTCAGCCATCAGTCAGTTCGTATAATTAGATCATTTTAATAATTTGCAGACTCTCCAAACTATGACTTCTGTGATCAGATAACAATGAGTGCATGTCAAGAAACTTGATCTACACTCAGAATGACTTAATATTCAAAGTGAACTCAAAAGCTTCTCCAACACGGGTACTGCTTAAGGGTTGAAATCGCTTTATTGTACATTTTTATTTGTTATATCTGTCCTAATATTTTTATAATTGAAGTTTGAAAAATATCTGCCGCATCACTTCTGAAAAAGGCTTTAAAATAATTTACCATGGTCTCATATTCTTCCAGGCACAAAAATCAAACATTTCCACAGGCTGTGTAAACTTTTTTTATTTCCACTGTACATGCAGTGGCTCTCATTTGACTTTTTTTTTTTTTTTTTTTTGTCAAAATGTACAAAAAAAAAAAATAGAGATTTGTCTCAACACAGATCCGTCATTTTCAGGAAAATGTCAAACTTAGAGAAAGTTTTTGCTGCCTGGATTGAAAAGCATATTTTCATGTTTTTCAGGTTTCATGTACAGAGGGACTGAATCCTCGGTTTTGCATAGATATATATAATATCCATGCAAACCCTCAGTGAGGACACGCAGAGCAAAATGTAACAACTCTGTCAGGAAGGAGAGCCACATGCACATAACACAGAAATGCAAAGAGGAGCAGCTGAACAACAGACACACTAAGCTGACTTTCACAGCTGCTGGATTATTTTAGGATTTGATTTGACTACCAAGTAAATAACACAGCTAATAATGTGTTGCGTCAGAAAAAAACAGATCGCTTGTAGTTTCCGGCTTTGAAAGTTTCCTCTTCCTTGAAAGCCAAAACACTAATTTGAATACACAAGACAGACCAGCTCTGACGAGGCGTCGACTGCTCATTTATCTAATTTCGAAGCGCATAAATCCCCACGTCGACGAGTCTGAGAAAGATTTTCCTCGTGGGATTTTGCGTTTGAAATTAAACGGTAAGGTTGCAGATAGATTAGGTCTGAAGAAGGAATAATAAATGGCCCATGAAGCCGCTTCTTTCCTGCCCATTTGAACCACATGCAGGCCGGGGGTGAAGATTTAGTAGCTTTTCATATTGAAGAAGGGAGCAGAGATTTCTGGTTCATTAGATGCCCTCTGCTCCATTCAGCTCCCAGTCTGGGGAAACATATTACTGGTGGCTTGGTGTGACTCCAGCTGGATAACGTCTGCAGCCGACAGAGAGGACTTTTAGCTTCGTGTCTCTGTCTGCTTGCAGCGTAGCAGAGCAGACTGACCACCCACCTCCTGAGCCCCCGTTTTGCGCTCACACAGTCCCACGGTCGCATTGATGTCATTTACGTTTCTGGAGAGTAACACTGATTCATTAACCCTCAACATAATCTGCTCCCTTTGACCTCGCTTCTTCCTGATGAATAACAGTCTGAACACGCAGGAAAAATAATGATCCTCAATGGGAAAAATGAGAACTAGACTTGCACACACATATATTCCTTGAATTACCTCTGTCTTATCTGTTGCAGCAGTTCTTCGGTGTACGCAAAAAGATGGCTGGGTAGACAGTGAAGGTTAGTTTGAAATGACCTCTCTCTGCCTCTGCTATTTTCCAAATGATGCCTCATGTTTTCCACAAAGTTGATGAACATCGATGTTAAGATAAAGAAATCTAAGTTGGGAGTAAGGGGTGTGTAGGGATCTGAGTAGAGTTATGAATTTACAGGCTCTAGTGGGGTAGCACGCTGCAAAAAGGACAGATGTGAAGACAGTCACACGTGAGATATAATCATTTTTTAGAAAAAAATTACCTTTAATTTAAATTAGCTTTAGAAATTTAAATACTGGGTGTGTGTATTTAAAAACAAGCATACCTAAAGTACACATATGGAGTTAAATTCAATAATTTAGAGTACACTAGAGAGACTTATTTCAGCTTGTGTCATACACCTTTGGCTCAATCTGAAGTCAAGAGTTCAGGATTAACATGACAGAAAGCTGGATGAAAACAATAAAGTCACAGAAAGAGCATGAGGAAGACAGGAAATGAATCAAAGGAATCATCATGGAAGAATCAGCAAGACAAACTAATAAAAACCCAGAGGGTTGATACCAACAAGAGGGGGTTGAATGATTGCAGTTCCCTCCAGGTCAGATTAATCAGGAGGATTTGGATCAACTTTGAGAAAAAAGAGCGAGCCAACCAGGGGAACTGATCACCACAGTGAACACAGACGGAGGTGAACTAAAACACAAAGCAAGAGGAACTGAGGGAAGAAATAAAAACATAAAAAATGTCATTTATTGTTCCTACATTTGGCTAAAATAAACAACTATGAAAAGAAGGAATGTATCATCTGATGAAAGATTTATATATTGCATGTAAATAGAGATTGTCTTGAAAGCTGGCAAAACTGAACCGATGGTAGAAAACGAAAACAAATGCAAGGGATGCTGAGATGTTGTTTTTCTGAAGTATCTTCTAAACTCTACACAGCTAAAAGATGGCAGCCTTTCAAAATGCCCCTTAATATGAGACATGGAGTCAGTGAAGCGTCCTGTCTGCCCTTAAGAGGCAAAGAAAATATAAAAAAAAAAACCCAGATCCAAGATGGTTTTTGCCTTTTGTACAGCTGATAGTTCCGTCTTGTTGTGAATCGCGCTGAAGGACACGCGGTCAACGAATGAAGCCATGAAAGCAACAAAATCAGAAGCCCTTGGCCAAATGGCTTGTTTTCTGTTCTAGTGCAGAAAAGCTTTTTCTTTTGCAGCACTTACAGTTCCTCTCAGACACCACTTAGCACTCTTTCTGGCCAAGGCCACAGGTCCCCTGTCTGCAGCAAGCTGAGGTCCTGTAGATTTCCTGCAGATTAGCACGCTGGTCAGTTGTGTGTTTTCCTCTACTTGGTGGGGTCATCAAGACCAGGGCTCTGCAACTCTTGCTAGAACTGCAGCTCGTAGATGTGTCCCTGGTTCATCACACCGGAATCAACATGACGAAGATCTATTCCTGAATGCATATTTACTTTCTGTATTTTCCAATACAATAAGGAATTTTACAGCACAATCAAGTAACTATCTTAGCTTCAGTTGTTATAAAAATACTATATATCAAATTTGACTTAAAAGAAATGTTGCTTCCTAAATTAATACCTTGAATTTGGCCTTTGTCTCTTTAAAACTTCTGTTCATTTTGAAACTCCACCTTCAGGAAGTCATCACAACATTGCTCCCCTCTTAACCCTTTAACAACGTGTTAACCAGGGTTTCGTAGCTCCTATAATGAACTCAGCAAACACGCAGTTCCACCGGCTGTTTGCTAATTGATGCTGGCTAGCTTGAAGGATCTGAGTAGGGAAGTCGGATGGAAGGGATGCTGTGTAAGGCGTCCTTTCTGTAGCTTCACGAATAAGTCCCAATAAGATTGTTTCCTAAACAAATAATGGTCAAAACAGAAGCTCTGCATAGCTGTGACTGAACAAAAGTCAAGTTCAGAAGACCCCAAAGCTCTCTACCAGTCATTCACGCACACATTTGCACTGATAGTGGCTCGCTACTACGCTGTAGCCACAGTCTGACAGAAGCAAGGCTGCCATGGACCAGCACCACTGGGTCCTCTGACCACCAACAGCAGGCGAGGCGGGTGAAGCGTCTTGCCCAAGAACACAACGACTGAGACAGCCGAAGCCGTGTTTGAACCAGCAGCCCACCAGTTACAGGACAAACTCCCACCCACGCCGTAGAAACAGGGAGTCAAAGTAGAGTCTGACTAAGCAGCCTATAAAAGAATTAGCATGAGGAAACAATTAGTAACGCACTAATCCAGCTTTTATCTTCCCGTATTTGACCTGCCAAGCATTAGTGTGTCTCTTAATTGGAAACAGCAAAGCAAATAAGAATATAAGAGAAGTGGAGACAAAGATCTGACAAGCAACCAGAGAAAACTCTCAATATGTCATAGCCCCCTAAGTTATGGGACACATGTGCTAAGTGACTGAGAACAAAAACAAAGCTTACCCTAAAAACCAATAGAGTGTTAAACCAGAACCATCAAAAACCAAATAAAACCTTAAACAAAGGGGAAAAAAACTTCGCAAACCACCAAATTATGACAAACCCGTGCAATTTTTATGACAGCAGTTTAGAAAAGCAGCTTAAACAGGTAGTGTGAGCTGATGAATGAGCAGTTGGGCTGTTGACAACGCCCCCAGGAGGTCATATGTGTGTCACTGCAGGACCTGTGACCTTTTAAAAGGTTCTGGAGGAACACAGGAATGCTGGATCATTTGCTGCAGCTGCCTGCAGGTGGTGAAATATTTAAATGGTAAACCCAAAAAATGGTCATTATGAAGCTTAATTAGGCAGTGCGGCGTAATGCATGCGAAGTGGCATTTCACCCACAATTAAGCCTCATTAAGGAGCAGCCATTTACTTCTTTGGTAGTGCTGAGGTCATGGACAAATGGGGAAAGCGTAGACCTCTAGCGGTGAAGCTGCGATCCGGGATTAATGCATGAAGCGCTGCTCTCCGCCCTGCAAATAGCAAATAAAGAGCCGATTGCGCCCTGATTTTTTGCTGTCACGAACTGCCTTTGAGGTCCCATCAGCTTTCCCCTGAGACTCTTAATAAGAGGAAATGTTTCTCCTGCCATCACTGTCCCAGGGGTTTCCCAGAGAAACCTCGTGCTTAAACGTTCCCAAAACCCGGGGTCAAAAGGCAGTTATAAAGAAACTGGACGGACAAACAAATACTGCCATTGGTGTGCCGTGTCACTTGTTTGTGTAAACACAAGCTCAAGTTCACATGCCCAACAGAGTCCAAGAGGATTCTCACACTCGTTAGCTTGTTCCTTCCTCATTTAAGGTCTTCTGGGAAGTAAATGAAAGGTACGACTCTTTTGGAAATCATAAACTACGCCAAGGAAATGCAGCTGCTGAACGCAACCTGAGACGACTGCACTCCTCGAATCTAATCAGCAGAGAGCGCCGACCAAGGCCAAAGCCTGAAACCAGAAGTAGGGCCAGGAAAACAATCCAAAAATGTTTTTCTGTTGCTATTTCTGCCTTTACAATCACTTCCTCACCACTTTCAGAGAATATCACTGTATGTAGCATAAACACAGCACTGGTACAGCCACTCAATAATAGCGTACACACACATTTGTGCAGATGGTCATAAATCCACACCTGAATGTGCAGAAACCTCGCCAGCGCATGAGAAAACATTTCACTAAGAGACAAAAAAGAGCTTGTTTTTTCTGATTCATGGAGATCTGTTTAAATGGTTTGGACTGGGATTGAGTTGTTATTCTGCAGCTCTGTTGTGACACCTAGTGGCTTCCTGGGTTGCATCAAAAACCATCTATACAGCTATTCACACTTTACTGTAAACTTGCCAGTGACACAATTATTGGTTCCTGCTATTTATGCTGTAAACAAATAACATTTCTTCCAATAGATTTTACAAGGTTGGAGTCATGCAGAGAGGTCTTTGACCGTTCCTCTTGTGCAATCTTTACCATCCAGAGACCCAGGTCCTCTTTTATGTTAGCGCTTTTAAAATGTAAGAGAAACTGCTGTGCTTTCCATGTTGCCTTTTTTGATCATGGTTCCACGTCTTACTGCTGGTTTTTCACCCTTACTGTTTTTTTTACACAATGAGTAGTAGAAAAATAATTTTACTTATGACTTTGTGTCCCAAAAAAACTCTTACAGGATTCAACTTAAGGACAACCCCTTAAGGTTTATTCAGTCGCCATTTCATATCAGTCATTTATTCTCATCCAAAGGAAATCCTGACGCTTTAGAGCCCAGGAAGTTGTGTTTTCTTGGCTGCACACTTCCTAATATGGATCAGTGTGAACAACATTCACAAAGACCCTGCAGAGACTGAAAAGAGACTTTTTTTTTTTTTACTTTTTGCACGCCTATTGTTTGGTTGTTGGAAAACCCCTGGTTAATTTTATCATGGTGGTCAAATGTGTCAGCTAGTTTTGATGAAAGCCACTCATCCGTTCAGCTGCAAGAACAAACATGCATTTTATTAGTGTTGTTACTGATACATACCACCATATTGAATAAATTGGGTCAGTATTGAAATTCTCATTTGTTTCTTGACTTTTTCAACTCAACTTATTAAGTGAAACACATACAGATGAAATAGACACAGTGCAGTGATTTGTTCTCTATCAAGAAAAACAAAATGAACCTAATCACTGGGGGTCTGCTGCGTCGTCCCGGATCCAATGAATGAACACTTCAGGTTGCTTTGATTGTAAAACATTTATCGATGTTGCGCTCTACAGCATCCAGCAAAATGCGATTTTCAATATTGAACACTTATAATCAACTAATTACCACCAAAAGGTTTCCAACCCAGTGATCAACAACAAACCACGACGACGACGACCTGTTGAAAGGTCACCTGCGACCCCGTTTAACCAGATGATGCCACCCACTGGGACTTCTGGGTAAACCAAAAATAAACACATAAACCCCCCAAAATGTGGTTTTATTTCAGATTGCTGGTTACAAGTAATTATCAAAGTGAATCATGATGATTTTACATTTACAGACAATAAAACATGGTTTTTAAGATTCAAATATAAAGTGAGACCATTAGAAAAAACATTTCCAATACAGAAATGTCGGCTCCTTTAAGAGTATACAAACATGCATACTTACATTCCCACACTATGATATTAAACTGGGTGTGATGTAAGACCTTTTAAATAGCAATACCTTATGTTTGGTTTATATTCTGTATTAGTGTGCATTTGTTAAGTCTTTTTGTTTTTTTAACTCCTGTAAGAGGCCGCAATTTTAACCGCCAGGGGGCAGTGCTGCACCACATGAACTCTGAGACTGAACCGAGAAATGACAGAGAAATGGGAAGAAGATTAAAAATAAGTGGTAAATATATTTAAACAGGAGTAAAAAAAAAAGGGAAAAAAAAAGAAAAACCCCGTCGAATTATGAACATTCCCGCGTCTAAGTAGCATTGTTTTTGATAATTTTACTGTCCATTAGGGAGCCAGCCGACTGAGCATCTGCTGCACTTTAATCTCAGAAAAAGGACTTTGGCATGACTTGTGTTTTTCAAGGCCACTGAGGCAAGCAGAAAGCAGAAAGCACACTCACCGCACAGAATGAGGCCAACTTCCCATCATGCTTTGCTCAGAGACAGATCAGCATCTCGATCTGCAGAAAGATCGGTGATGTCAAGTAACTCTGACTAGGCGCAAAATGACTAACATTTTCACAGGAAACAGAGAAAACTGAATTATATATTTATATTTGTTAAAATGCGTCTCTGTGTATGGAGACCACAAGTTCTGTGGAACGAACTTGTGGCCATAATTGATGTGATGTAAAAGGCAAACATGGAGACCCGACTATGAATCTTCCCAGGTCTTTAAGTAGGGCAGCAGCTAAATCTGCTTCCTCCTAAAGTCCGAGCCTGAGAAGCAGATTGGCTGCATGAAAACGCTGCACCCAAAGGGAGTGAAGCGACGGGATGCACTTTAATCTCACATAAAGCTCTCATAAATCAAAGGGAGATCAGTGGTGGACCACATCGTCCAAATCACATGCCTCGGTTCTGCAGATGATATTTGAATAAAAACAAAAGTGTTACACAACATGCTCCCTCTGCTCCTCACACTCAAACCTCCACACACCCAGAACATGAAAACGGCACTACGAATAAAAGGTGTTATTTATTTATTTTTATTTTTGTTAAAAACCAGCATTTACTTGGTGCAGTCTATTTTCACACACAGTACCCTGGAAATTTGACTTTGGCTCCAACCACCATCCGTCTGTCCTTTGTCTGTTGCTTAATTGGGGTCACTTGTGCAGTGACTTAACCTGAGAAGTTCAAACTGCCCTCCATCAATGAAGCCAAATCCTCTGAGAGAATCCCGAGGCATTTCCACACCAGCCAGTTCCTCTGTGTCCAGGATCTTCATCTGGTCCCCAAAGGAGGCATCCCAACCAGATGCCTGAACCACCTTGACTGGCTCCTTGAAAGGGCCAGGCTGTAAACACCAGCCTTCAGATGGCAGGCTGTCTCTATTTTTATCTTTTGTTCATGGAGCAAAACAGTTTCACTGGGTTTTTTGTTTGTTTATTTGTTTAAGTGCCTTTAAATCACTGAGTCAGATGCAAATGACCATTTTTTTATTAACGTTTTTGATTAACTTTTCACCCAGTTACCACCAGAGACAGGCACCTCTACAGGGGTAAATGGTCAAAAACAATGGATAAGTGGAGGGATTTTTTCCTGATGTTTTCATATGACTTTGTGGTTATTGTGTGAACGCCACCCTGCAATGGACTGGCGGCCTGTCCATTGCCTGTCCTGTCCTCTCGCCCGAAACATTCGCTGGAGATGGGAACCAGCGCCCCTCACGACCCCGCAGGGACAAGGTGTGATGGATGTGAGAACACCAACTCTTGGGAGCCCCCTGTTGGCTCGGTTTGCTTATGCCTCTGGCTGACTGCACATTTTAATTGAGTTCAAAATAAAGCAAACAAAACAAAAACAAAAAAAAGAAAAAAAAAAACAGTCAGGTCCCTGCACTGTACTCTTGTTCTATTTTGGCCCTCGTTGGTAAAAGTGGTATACTAAATCTTTTTTTTTTTATGTTTATGAGAAAATGTCCAAGCTCAAAATATTAAATACAACTTCTTAATATATCAGATTATATTATTAATGTGATCTTTGTCCACAACACATAAAAGAAGAAGAAGGGGTAAAAAAAAAAAAAAAAAAAGAAGAATTCAAGTTACAATTGTTGAGAGGCGCAGCTTCAGGTTCTGGAAACCGACCAGAGAATATGACGATGGGAGAAAGTTATTAAAGCAAAGCGGCCATAAAACTGGTAACATTTATGTTTCTCTTTGCTTATGTGGCTAATTGCTGCTCTAATAGCTTTTGTTATTGACCGTTCAGTGGAAGATCTACAAACATGACGCAGATTGTGGGTGACGTACGAAATGGGCGTTTCTTTTTGTTTTGCTATATTTTTTTTTTTTTCTGGTCAAACGCTGCAAAAGATGTTTCACTGAAGCAATTGGATTTGGATGGAGGCTGTAGTAAAACTGGAAAGACGCTTTAATTGCAATCAGTTGCCTGCAGCACAGAGAACCTGGTAAAGAGGCTTTATAACTGCGGTATCACTGATGTCAGAAGGTTTAAAAAGCAAGAAACGAGTTTGATGGAGCGAATTGGTAAACTGAAAATCTGAACAAGGTTTTTTTTTTTTTTCTGAATCTATAGTTATTCCAATGCATCGCGTTTTAGCTCTAAATCTGAAAAGAGGTCAACAAATGATATCCATAACGCAGCCAGAACATAGAGGGAGAGAAACCTGCGCACTTCTTGCAGTGTTCATCCCCTCCTTCTCCTTTACACACACACACACACACACACACACACACACACGCACACACACACACACACACACACACACGTCTCCTCCCCCTTCCTCTCTGATGAGGGGGCAGGTCTTGTTGTAGTGGGCTGTATTACCGCCTTGGCAGGTGATGCTGCAGCTCACACGGGGCTGGAACAGCCTCCTTGCTTATCTGCTTTTAATTAGACAGGTGACCTGCTTTCAGCACCACCGTGCGTCAACAGCTCCGGCAGCGCACATCTTTTTGTTTTGTTTTTTTATTTTTTGATGATTTTTGCCCCCAGCCTTTACCCGCCCGGTGCTTCTAGCAGACAGAGCTGCTTTCGTCCCCATCCAGAGGCAGCAGCCTTTCCGCGGCAGTTTCAGCACCGGGTTCTGGAGCTGTCCAAGCGTTCAGCACTTCTTCTTCTTCTTCTTCTTTTTTTTGTTTGTTTGTTTGCTTTTCGTTCCTCAGGAAAAGAGATCCCCTCCCATCATACCAGCAGACTCACTCAGCGCCGATAGGAGCTGGTTTCCTGCGCGCTCCGTAGTAGATCATTCCAAGGATGGCGTCCAAACGCGCTGGCCTCTTCGTGCTTCTCCAGCTTCTTGTTCTGAGCGTAGTGAGCCAGACGTCTGCCTTCCCCACACCTACAGCCTCGGCGGATGGTGAGTTCGCGGGAACTGGGGCGCCGTTTTGATTGATTGCTAGAAATGTGCGCAGTCGGGTTTTTTCATTCATTTATTTTTATTTTTATTTTTAAGATTTGCTTAAAACTTCCCCGAAAGTACCGCGGACCGCTAAATGGATCGCAATAAAGAAGCAGACTTCTTGTTGTTGCTGTTTGTTTCTGAACGGTGTCTGGCCTGCTGGGTTTGTTTCCCTCTCCCGTCTTAAATTCCAACGAGCCGTACTTGTCGTGTTACCCCTAAGAGTTGACAGCGGCTGCTGGTGTTGTTAATGCGCCCTGTCGCTTTAGGCCGCTTGCTGGTCTATTTTCGCCACAGTTTAATCTTTTGTTTGATAATCCGATTAAGCTCTGCCTCTGGTGGGGAGTTAGGAGGGCAGGAACCCAGCAGATCACGTCAACCCGAAAGGTCTTTTTTTTTTTTTTTTTTTTCCACTGAAGCGACTTTAAATTATATCTCAAGTCAATTAAAGTTCGCAATTAAATCATCTGCACAGTTAATATTGTTCTGCTTTTGAACGCTTAAGGCGGTGATGTCGTTGCAGATAAAACTGTGTACAACAGACAGCTGACAGAAGAGAGACCTTTACAGGAACAGGTTGGTGACGTTCCCTCTGTCTCAACACTTGTTTTAATATCCGGCCAAATGTGTTTTATGGTCACTTTTCAAACAACCTGGGGTTTTTTTTTTTTTTTTATTTATCCCCACAAACATTCATTATCTGATTATCTCACATCCTGACTGACAATCAATTGTTTGTCCTTGCCCAGATTGCAGAGGCGGACAGCGTGAAGGCTGCGGTGCAGTCAGCAGGTAAGAGGAGCCGATTAATCGACGACTCCGCTTCCGCCTGCCGCGCAGCTCTCAGGTTGCAGCAGCCTGTCCGGTAACGGAGCCTGTCATCCGTGTGCGTCTCCTTCCCGACAGAGAGCAAACGACCCGCGACCCCCGAGGACGCGGAGTCGGAGCAGGGCGACGACTTCACCATGCTCCAGTCTCTGGCCGACGGCCAAAAACCGAAGGAGGCCCCCGGGGGCCCGGCGAAGAAGGGGGGTCGTCAGTACGTCCCCGACGAATCCGACTCGACGAAGAGCAGACGTCTGGCTGACGAGTACGACTCAACCAAGAGCGGGATGGACTACGGCAAGTACCAGGGTGCATACACACACACATGCGCACTTTCACACCGATTCTTCTGCTCCGTTCATCCATCAAAACGCAGAAAGGAGCCGATCCCATTAAAACGATGCTGCCCTTTGTCTCCACAAGTCACCGACACGGGTCTCCAGTCTGCGTCTTTTGTCTTGTTTCCTCCGTCATCAAGGACAGACCCATAACCCTGCTGCTGCTGCTGCTGCCTCCTCTATCCTTTTGCTGGCAGGCCACCAGGCAGACATTTTAAGAAAGAGTAGGAGACACGTGGGTCTGATGGAGTTGAGCCGCGACAGGAAGAAAGGAGTCAGAGACAGGACACGTGAATCCAAGCACAATCAAATGATCCTCTTCCTGCTCCTCGACTCCTCGACTCCGATGCGGTGAAAGCTGATCCTCTGTCTCCCATCAGAATGCTTTCATCGCTCACACAGATAGAAAAAAAAAACAAAACAACACAGCATCTTCTTTAACGCCTGTGCGCTTTTGAGCATGTTTCCACTATATGAATGTTTGATATGAACTGTGACAAACACAGATAAGCCGGAATAAATGATGAGAAACATGTTTTAGTTTCTTTCTGTAATGAATCAGGATAGAACCCCAGGTCCTTCTTAAAATGTCTAAAATCTGGTGTATCATATCCTATCAGAACATTTTTAATGATTCTTACTTTTTTACTTTTTTCTTTTTTAATTTCATGCATTTTGCTTTGAGCTGCCTTTACGATCAGAATCGGCTTTCCATCTCTGAAAAGTTTATTTCATCTCAACTAGAGTCTAAATGCAGTTTTCTACAGCTATTATATGTTTAATTTTTTTTTTTTTTTTTAATTTTGTTGCCTAAGTTCAAATAAACTACTTTATGATCAGGCATCAACATGCAAATATTTCCTAATAAAATAAGTTAAGTTTCTTTTCCACATCACTTTACGTTAGCTCTGCCCTTCATGACAGCACCCTCAACACATTACTGCAGTCTGACCTTTGACACCCTCTTAGAGGGTCAGGCGACTGGAAGTCAAAAGGTGGAGCGGCATCACTTCCTCTGCTCCTGCATTCGACCCAGCAGAGGCACAAACCTTTTTTCTTCTTCCAGGTTTCGCTGTACACGCTCACATTCGGCGAGCTCAGCAGTCGAGATCTGTTCAAAGTGAGCCAAAAATAGATGGAAGGAAACGTATCACTTATGATTCAACCTGCACACACGGACAAAAATAATCTGTTAGCTGCTCCTCGTTTTGCACTCAGTTTTGGACCTCGGGAAGCAGCCGGCGCCGTTATGCAAGTGTCAGACTGTCGCAGTGGCACATTTTGTCGCTCGCGATTGCTGTGACACGCCGAATATGAGGAACACTCTTTTTTTTTTTCTTTTTTTTTTTTTTTGTAGTGTGTAAAGAAAATAATTCTGCTCTGCGGGGCTGAAAGGATTGACATCGATGGTCTCTCTCTTCACAGACGACCCAGAAAGCTTCCGGCAGGTTGACGGCTCCCCGCTGACCGCTGAGGACATCGTTCAGAAGATCGCCAACAAAATATACGAGGAGGACGACAGAGGGGTGTTCGACAGGATCGTCTCCAAGCTGCTCAAACTGGGGCTGGTAAGCGCCTGGCTCAGCCTCGCCCTCTGAGACTCGGGGCCCAGCGGGTCGCTTGACATTTCCCCCCCGCGGGGCCCTCGCTCCACTTCCCTCTGCACAGCCTCTGCCGTCACCATAGCAGATGAAGATTTGTAAATTGCATTTATTGTTCCACGAGTTCAGCTGTGAATTGGTGTTTTGTCACTCGATGGACAGCCCCCTGTGTTGCAATGAGGTCACCGATCAATAATATGGACTCTATCATCACAAACTTGCACCTCTGGTCTGTTTTGTTTTCTTTCTCTGTAGATCAATGAAAACCAGGCGGATACTCTGGAATACCAGGTGGCCGAGGCGCTCCAGGATCTCATCACCAAAAACGCGAAGAATAATGAAATCGAGGACATGGACCAGGAGTCCAGGGGAGAGCAGGACGGCCTGGGTTCAGACACGGTACGGCACGAGACAAAGCAGGCCAGGACCGGTTTTTCTTTTTTTCTCTCAGGACGCTTGGGAGACACCCAGGCGGCGTTACGATGAAGAAGACGATGACGAAGCAGCCAACAACGACGGACGAGGTGGACAGGGATGCGGAAGAAGACGCGGACAACAGCTGGGACAAAGAGAAAGAGGAGGGCAACGAGGTGAACCCTGAAGACGGGCTCCAGGATCTGCAGTACTTCCCGAACTTCTACCGTCTGCTCAAAAGCCTTGATTCAGGTGAAAACTCAAATCCTCCTCACAGAAGATTATTTTATTTCTGTCATTAGAGGCTTTTTTCCCTTCACATTTATTTCAACACAGAAAAGGAAGTGTGGATGATAAAACCACCCACACACACACACACACACACACACACAGGCTCTCCAGTGAGCTCATTATCGACCCTCCAGTTATGAAGAATTCAGCGGTCAAACGTTTTACAACCATTTGCATCCATCCAGAAGCCCGTCCTCATTTTCCACCTGCTCTCTGCTTCGTTTCTCCAGAGCAAGACGCTCAGGAAAGAGAAACCCTGATCACCATCATGAAGACGCTGATCGATTTTGTGAAGATGATGGTGAAGTATGGGACCATCACTCCAGAGGAGGGAGTTTCATATCTTGGTAAGATGTCAAAACAATAATTTGGAGGTTTAAATTTGAAGATCCTTCATCAGGTTGTTGAATCCACATCAATCCTTTAGGCTTTGATTGAACAGGTTTTATTGCTCAAGTGGTCTAAGTTGCCCACCACGACTGTTTGTGCAACTTTTTAAAGTGCACAACAGGAAAAGAGAATAGTTACAGCTTATCTTAGTTAAAACCACAAACGCATCCTGTTTTGTCTAAGTGAGGATTATCCTGTTTGGTTGCTGTTCTGTTTTCTTTGGAAGAGGACATGTTCAGCCTTTCTGCAACTTTAGCTTGACAATAATATGTAGGTGATTTATTGTCAGACATCTTTTGTTTGGCGATAACAAACTGCGGCTGAATTTCTCCGTCTTATAAAAACATTTTATACTCTATTCCAAATTTAAATAAAAAATTGAGAAAAAATACAATATTTTCACCTCTTTCAGAGTGTTTTGCGCTTCTTGATTGGCAACATCATTTTATATTTTAAAATTAACTCGAACATTTGGGGTCGTGTGAAAAATCTCTACATCCAAAAGGTACATGTGTGGAATGCTATGAAATTTGTTGCTCAAGCTTTTTTTGACATGGGGCTTACAGCATAATGAAGGATTTCAGATTTAGACTTTAATCCATCCAGTGTGCAACCATTTTATCCATGTCTGTTGCTTTTGGGTTGGTTTTTTTTTTTTTTCTGTGTGCTGTTGGTCTAAAGCAGTTGAGCGTTTTAGACCAGATAATAAATGTCAGGGGGCTTCCAGTATGACCAGACTGGTTACGTTATGGGCATCAGTAGCCAGTGGAAAGGTCAGCCACCTTCCACAGACAGCACTGCCGTCATCTCTATCTCCGCCTCGGGAAATCCCAAACCCATCCGGTCTGCTCTCTGTGACATAATCCTTCCCTCACTTCAAATCAGCATCAGTTGAAAGGAGAAATTGAAACTTAAAATTAGTTTAAAAAAAATAAGAGAGCGGTGGAAAGAAGTTTTGATTAAACGATTACCGCTTTTCCTCCTTTAAATTATATTAATTTCATCTCACGATATTTAGGAGAGAATTTTTAAAAAATGAGGTTCAATATACATATCAAATTTTTTGTTCATTTTTAATTTTAATTGAATTTATTACATTTTTTTCATTTTGTTTTTTTAATTTTATTCCTAATAGTTCACATTGTTTTTATCTCTTTTTTTAAAATTTAAAACGTAAATAACTTGGCAGCCATGTTTCCTTTTCACCTCTGCTGTTGACATGAATGAGATAAAAACAAATTTAGCTCCAAGTTTGTCGTCCACTGAGGCTGACCCGCTGCGTTTAGCCTTTAGACGGATTATTCAGTTCTCCTTCAGATGACCGTTCCCAACTGTTGGCCATTACTGTCTCAAACCGCTGCTGCGCTAGCTGCTACACGCCGCTACCGAACATAATCTACCATTAGGAAAGACGCAGGTCTCCGTGGCAACCGGGCCCCAGCACTCTCAGAGTCCAGGTTATTGTATAGCAAAACACAGAAATGGATTTTCTCCGTCTCCTAGCGATACGCACACACCCTTCCTCCTCTCTCTCTCTCTCTCTCTCTCTCTCTCTCTCTCTCTCTCTCTCCCCTGAACTGGTTGTGATGTTCCTGTGAGTCACAGCAGGTTCACCACTGAGTACCCAGAGCTGCCAATCATCTCTAATCTGGCAGCGGGTGATGCTGCTCGCTTCAAGATGCAGCCAGAGAGCGAGCGAGATGCAGAGGCAGGAAGTGCTGGAAGGGAAAAAAGAAGAGTGGGTTTTTCTGTGTTTGTGTGTGTCTCCAGGTGGGAGGAGGTGGACGGTATACATAGAAAGAGCAGAGGGAAGTGGGCTGATAGTAAGATAGTAAGAAGTAGAAAACTCAAGAGAGGAAACTGGAAAACATGTCAACGTCAAGCCTCGTCACACCCTCTGTTTGATCTGTAAACTAAGAGGACGCAAAATTCCTCACAGTTGTGGACCCGATCAGAACCTCTGGTCTCATCTGCATTTTGTCCTCCAAGCTTTTTACCACAAAAAAAAAATAAAAAACAATTTATTCGATATGCAGAATGTTAATTAAAGCAGCTCAGGTGGTAACATTTGACAAACAGTTTATAACTAGCAGATATTTCTGCTCACGTCAAGAGGAAATCAATAAACACCGCAAAGGTTCCCGGAGCTATTTGAAGCACAAGGCGCTTTAATCTGTCTGTTAACTATTTATGCAAAGCTTTTAAATGATGAATTAGAAGGCAAATGGGAAATCAACACAGAGGATGTGATTTTAGCTGCATTTATCCCCACAACATCTGCTTCCTTTATCTTTACGTGTAATGTTTCCCTCCTTCGTTAATCCAGAGAGGACCTGTTGTCCTGTCCAGTCATATGATCTGTGCTTGTCTCCTCGTTTCATAATCGCTCTGCAAATACATAATATCCTCCCCTCCCCCCTCCACCCCCACCCCTTACACGTACAACACAACCTGAGGATTACTTAATGAATTCATGCAGAAATGTAAACACTTCTAAAACAAACAGCAGCATTTGGTGATGTTAAACAGGTCCAGCACACATACAGATAATGAAACCACACATAAATTAGTCCTATAAAGGCTTTTTCATTTTTTTTTTTTTACTCTGGTTGAGATTGCTAATTAAGCCACTGGAAATGAGAATGGCAGAGGGAAAAAAAACAACAAAAAAACACAATGTTGAGTTTATGACCGTCGTCATGCTCCCGAGCCTCGTATTCGTTAATGAGACCGAAGCTTTTTTCTCATGGTAATAAAACCTCTTGAGTCACACAGGAACCGCGAGAGACACCGAAATGTGGTCAACAGGCGTCCATTCATCGTCCGCAGAGAGAGCTGACCGACTGATGAGATCTGAAAGCAAATGTTTTGTTCTCTTCTGTCCACCTGCAGAGAACCTGGACGCTATGATCGCCATGCAGACAAAGAACAAGCTCGGAAAGTCCCTCGTGGTCCCGGACATTTCGAGTCTTACGGGTAACGTCTTCGAAGTGATATCTTTTAGGTTGTGTGATAAAGCCGGTGGCTGGACTGAAAGTTTGAAAATAACCGGTTTTTGTCGCTGAAAACTAACAGAATTCAAAAAAGGCGCAAAAAAATTGTTAGGAAAAAATGGCAAATTGTTCTTTTCTTTAGTCAGGAAAGAATCATGTAGAAATAATCCACATAGTTAGTTAATTTTGCCAACACAGACAATGACGAGGATAGCAAGAGAAGTTTAGAAAATGTCCAAAGTTCTTTTTTTTTCCCCAGTAGATAATTATTCCACTGCAATAAGATTACTTTGACTCAACTTTATGTTGGTATCAAAAACGCAGAAGAAGAATGAATCCAAGAACTTAAAGGAAACACTGTGGGGGGTATTTGAAAGACAATGTAAGGATGGAAGCAGCTAGCTCCTTGGAAATCAGATTAAAAAAAAAGAATCAAATTACAAATGTCCAATTCACTGAACAACCACCAAGTGTTTACGTCGAGAATTTTTTTTTTTTTTTTACCATTTTTGTGTTTTCATTCTGCTTTAGGGAAAAACTTTGATGAAGATGACAACACCAAATTCGAGACTGCCAAGATGCAGAAGGAGTACGAGAACCTGAAGGACTCGACCAAAGAGGAGCAGCCGTCAACCGAGACCAGTCAGTCCACAGAGAAACCCAAACGGCCTCCAGACACACGCGTAGCCTTTTGTTCTCCGTAGCCAGCTCAAACTCTTTCAACTTTTGCTTTTGCTCGAATCACTTTTTTTTTGTTCTTTTTTGTTGTTGTTTTTTACGTCCTCGTCTCTCAAATAAATATACAATTTTCCAACAAAAAAAAAAAAAACACGACAAATCCTCACCACTTCATTTCAATTAAGTAACTTATCATACCCGGTCGACCACAAAATTGGTTTCATCGCAGTGGAAACCGGTTCAGACATTTTGTCTTTCACAGCGGCGCTCCTGGGAAATAAACAACACGGCGCAGTTCAGGCCAATCATAATTAAGCTCCTGCTCGTCTCTGAACTAGGCCAGTCCAATAACAGTCACCGGAAAAGCTTGTCGCAGCCTCGTTCAGTGTGTGTCCTGGCAGACTGCACACGCTGCGCGTCAATATAATCCACATTTCCACCCAGACAGAAACCGCCAACCAAAGAACAAAATAAAATGCACGCTAGGGTTGTCAGGCTCATCAATTACTAAACAAGAAAACTGATTGGCTGGTTTTAAAGTCTCCAGTGACTTGTCCTATTTAGGTTTTATCAAAAAAGAGAGAAGACATCTATATTAATGCACGTTTGAGCTGTGCCTAAATTAAGAATATAACTCTGTATATATTATATTCATCTGATGAAATGTTTGATACCATCCTTGCAGCCGTTGTGTTTTTCTGTGCAACTGGGGAGGAAAAAAAAGAAAGCATGAGGGTTACATGTTTAATATTAGGAATAATTTATAAATCTACTATTTGACTAGCTGGTAAAATTAAGGTCCTTGCCAGTTTCACAGTCTTAGCAAACATGAAAATGTCTTTGAGCTTCAGTGAGGGAAGTATCTCACCTTTGTTCTCCGTTTCTTTGAAACCCCAGATCAGCCGGGCAAATCGGAGAGCTACCTGGAAGCCATCAGGAAGAACATCGAGTGGCTGAAGAAGCACAACAAGGAAGAAGGCAAAAATGGTAAGGGATTTTTTATTTTCATTACAGGAAAGTTGCTGATGCAGTCTTGGTCCTGATTCCTTCATCTTTCTGAATATGGTTGGAGGTTACAGGAGTTTGCTGATGTAACACGCAGGAAAAGGTCCTTATTTCCAAATCATTGCTTCTTCATTTTTCATAAACTGCCACGTCTGGGGCGAAGGAAAATCGGCGACCCTCGTTGTCCCCTATTTGCATTTTAAAAGAGCGTTGGCATATTAAAATAAATGCTTCGCTCCAGATCTCATCAATATGGATCATCATTAATCATGCTATCCTAATTGCTCCAGAAACAGCTGCTTGCTCGCGGACAAAACACTCGAATCTGCTTCTCTAAAACACCTAAAACAGCTGAAAAGGAAGGGTGTTGTTCTCTGATGCTGCGTTCTGTCAGCTCTGGCCTGCAGAGCGGTAAAAACTCCTGGAGCGTCTGCGGTGAGGCCGGATGCGGTCGGACGTCGCCATGTTGCAAAACCAATGCCCGGCTCTGCTTAATTAGGCGGAGGGGAATGAATCGCTAATGAGTTCTCACCATTCAGACCTGTGCGTGGCAGATGATCTCAGCGTGATATCCCACACAAGAAAACAAAAGTTCAGGCTCCGTGAGATTTATCCGTACCGCTTGCTTTATTTGTGCCGATCTGATCCGAGCTCAACAACAAGGATAAGAAGGTGAAGACAGAGGGATTACGGATTAAAACCAGGTTTGACCCAGATTCTGGCTTCCCTCCGAGACACAGGAGAAATAAAAACGACAACAAGAAAAAACCAAACAAAAAACCAGGGACTCTGAAAGCGTGGTGCTGAGGAGGAGAGGGGGACATGGGAGGCCAGATCAGCAGGGATGTTTTGTTGGGAGCTCATCTTTAACCTTGTCCTAGATAGGACGTTTCATTAGCATTCAGGAGTGTGCGACGGTTGTCCGGGACGACTGGAGGCTCCCCGCCTTCTTGCCAGCGAACCGAGACACGCAGATAATGGTGTAAGAAGAGGCACACACTGACAAAATGTGTCCAATCACCCAATTTTCCCATGATCAGGCTCCATTAGGACTAAAGTAAAGCAGCATCAGGGTGTCCATTTGTAGCTCGTTTTGCAGCACACTGAACTCCTCTTTGAAGCCGTCGTCCTTGTTCTTTTTTTAGGAGCGAACAAAGCCTTCGCGGCTGAAAACAGTGTCATAGAAACAGAGCGGGATCCGAGCCATTCATTGTGTTTACTCTACCAGAAGCCTCCATTAGGACGATCTCAGCGGCCCATTTGTGTGTGTTAATGAGTTCGTACGAGTTCATCCGAACGCGGGTGCGTGCGCCTACACTCTGTAAAGATTAGCCAGAGGAGCAGATGGACACACAAGGAAACATCCTGGCTTTTGCCACTTGGCTTTTTACGGCCCTGGTGACGACGACCGACGCCGCGTCTGATCGGGTCCTTTCCATGTTTTCCACAAGTCTTGGCCCACAAGTGACTCTAACCCTAAAGCGCCGCAACGATCCGCCCCACTGCAAATGCTGGGGGGGTCGCAGGGTGACCTTTTAGTCATTCTCTATTCATCCGCTACTGGTTTAGTTGGAGTCTATTCTTTGGGGCCATAAACTTTGTTCAAAAGAAAAACTATTTCAAACTGAAAAAGGTATTTGAAACGGAAAAATTAACTCAAATTAAAGATTCAAAACTGAAAAAAAAATCTACATTTTGAAGTTGAAAAGAAAAGGTTTAATAGGGTTCCAGACTTCTTTTATTATGTTTTGTACTGTTGGAGCGGAAAAGGGAACTTTGACCATTTCTTTTACATAATCCCTCCACATCATCCAGAGTCTTAATAGGTTTTCTATATAATTCAGGTCTGCAGACTGAAGAAGGTTGATTTTTCATCTGGAGAATCATTTCTGCGTCAGTTTGGTCTCATGCTTTGATCGATATCTTGTTGAAACAACCAATGAAACCCAATTTCTAAGGTTTCGCTTTAATATTTTCAGGTATTTCAGAGTTTGTGCAAGAATTCCCAGGGCATTTTGAAGTCCACAACATCACAGATTTTCTGCCTGACTTGTCAGTGGGCATAAGGTGTTTTTATTTACATTCGTCTTCGTTTCACACTAAACCCACCTGCACTGTCATTTATCAAAAAGTTCAGCCTTTGACCACATTTTGCTTGCATGAACCTTTTCCGTGCTCTGTTTACACAATATTTACAAGAGTTAAATTATGTTACCTAGGCAACGACTGTTCAAACACACCATTAAACAGCGACTACAAAGCTTACGTCACGGTTATAGCTGCAATAATGGAAACACGACTGCATTTGCTGTAGACGCTTTGAGACACCAGATCAATTTAGAGCTGATGTTGGATGCTGTGTGTGTGTGTGTGTGTGTGTGTGTGTGTGTGTGTGTGTGTGTGTGTGTGTGTGTGTGTGTGTGTGTGTGTGTGTGTGTGTGTGTGTGTGTGTGTGTGTGTGTGTGTGTGCAGTTTATAATGCTTCATATTATGGATTCTCTCCCAGCACAGAACAGATGTAAGGAAATTAAATGTTACGTTTTTCCTCAATAATCATATTTTATCAGGAATGCGAATAAAATGATCTATAACAGTATTTACATTTCAGAAGCATAACTTGGCAATCGTCTTGCAGCATGACCTTCTCATTAGACGGCTGCAAATCTGGCATCAGACAAACATCCTTTGACCCTAATCCTCCTTGGACCTTGTTTGGGTGTGGCATCTCAAGGGTTCCCCCTAACCACAGCATCCTTAATGAACTTGCTGTGAACGTAGGATTATAAACCGCCCTCATCTGCTACTTCTCGTCCCCCCCAGATTACGACCTGTCCAAGCTGAAGGATTTCATGGACCAGCAAGTCGACTCGTACATCGAGAAAGGAATCATCGCCAAAGACGAAGGAGACACCATAAAGAGGATCTACAGCAGCCTGTGACAAGATAATCCGTCCAAAGTCCGTCACTAAGATCTCTTGCAAGAACACAGACGCTCTCAAATTATTTTAAATTGTACGATAAATTACCTTTAGTATAATCAAAACCCAATTTCCCAGATGTTCCAAAAATGAACCCAGATTTAAATTTAGTCTCAACTGAATTGAAATTTGAACCCGAAAACGGAAAACAGCTAGCTAAAGTCCTTTCATAAGGAACCTGAATACTTTGTCACATCACACTGAAGTCTGTGAATGTAATTGTTAGAAACGCATAGCAACAATAAATCCACATTTATCAAATTATACTAATGTGTAACCCTGTCTTAGTCAGCCATACTAATCTTATTTTATGTACTCCTGCTTTTTATTTTACCATAATTATGTTTGTGATGTCATGATGTCTGTGCGCCTTGTGGCTACCTTTTCTTTATCCTGTTCTGCTGTAATCCACCTGGAGCCCGCTAGGGGGCGGTGTCGCAGTCAGTAATTCTCTCTGCATGTCTCCACTCTTGTGTTTTCCGTCTTCATCAATGTAGAGGCAGATGATAGAAGTATTTTTAAATGTAAATATTTGTGGATTTTTTTCCTAAAGTTGTAAAAGCAAATAAAACATTGCCTTTTCTTTATGTTTGTGTCTGTATTGTGCTTGACTACGAAACTCCTGATGAAAGAAAAATATATAAAATGTTTTATTTTTTTTTTTAGCCTTTAATAGAATCCTTTAAAGTTTTTAGAATAGCTCATTATTATAAACATTGTATTTTTGTATCATAAGTTATGATGATACATAAGTTTTCGGTACATTTTTTTTATTATTACTTTCGTCAGTTTCAAGTTAATTCAGTGACCATGGTTAGCACCAACATTTTTTTGACTGCGTGTGTAGATCCATCTCTGGGCGGCTTGAAAAAAACAAAGAGGATGTTTTGGAGTGGCCTAGTCAAAGTCAAAACTTAAATCCCAATTGAGATATTGTGGCGCAATATCTCATTAATGCTTGAAAGTCGAGTGTTGTACTCACAGGAAATCATGGAAAGAGGTTACGACTTGATCATCTCTTAACTTTGTGTGCCTAAAATGTTTTACCAGCTTAAACCTAAATTACAACTTTTGCTGAATGACAGATTGTCCCCAAAAAATATTATATTATTATATTTTTGTTTTGAGACCATTTTTACTAACATAATAATAATGGCATAATAATGCAAATGCGCTCTCTCAAACACTAATAAACTTTAATGTTTTGCAGAAAACGCTACACTGGAAGACATTTTAAATTATCCAACCAAAAACAAAAAGAAGAAGTAAGTAAAACCCATCCACAACCAAAACCTTCAATGAAATGAATTAATACGTCTCTGTAAACAAAATTGCTCTTCAAAAAGTATCAGAACGCAGTTTTAATTTGTCACGCAAGTAATTAATTAATTAACTGGTTATTGCGAGATAGAAACACACTTGACATGCCGTGGTATGGCTTAAATACATGTTTATTTCCGCAAACACAACCAAATGAAGTTTAAAAGCACAATAAAACAGCTGTTACAGACATGTTGTCCACGCACATAAATAATACATTCACACTTCAAAAATAGATCTCTCTCTGCACTCTTTTTCCGACACAAACAAAGACTTTGATGAGGCAAATGTGTTCAAAGGCTTGAGTCCATCCATCACCTCACTGTAGCAGGATTTTGCTCACGCGGGGAGAAAACACTGATGAGAAAAGCTCGAGCTTTCCGATGATTGGTTTCTTCTGAGAACATATTTACTTAAAAACATCGGGGGCTTTTTATGGGGCCTCGCCTCAGCGCGTCGTGTCTCCCTGTGAGGACGAATGCGGCTGGTGTGACCTGTACAGCAGCTTCGCGTGAATACGTGCGAAAAGCAGATAAAACAGTAAAAAAAAAAAGAAGACCGAAAAAGGATAAAACTAATAATTACAGTTTAATAAATAAGAAGGCAAACATGACACTTGTTCAGCAAGGTAAACTGAAACAGATGAGGTTGTGTTTATGGTCGCATGAACGGACTGCTGCCTTTAAAGCTCGTGGTAAGACGTTTTGGGGGCCGCGTCGTCCTCCTCGCTGTTCCTGAAAACACGCAGACAGACAACATGTTTACAGATGTGATCAGAGGTTGAAGCTCGACACAACAACGTGAACTCGCGTCTTTCTTTCTTTAGCTTTAAGTCAGTGCGAGTGTTTGAAGGACAGGCAAATTACCATTTATGAAGGAGCCATTTCAAAATATACATGCATGTCATTTTATAGATGTAAATTTCCAAAGTATCCCAATGAGAAGGATGTGAAGCTTTGTCTGGATCGAGTGAGGCGGAAGAAACGTTTAGTAAGGTTCATAAAGAAGACCTTATGAAAGTATTCACACTCCTGAATGTAATGAGACAAACTTTTATCTATGACAAACTGCATGTTGTCCCAGGTTTTCTACAGTACCATCTGTTCTTCCACTGTTAATAAGCAGGGCACATCTATACTACTTCTTTGTATGGATTCGTCTTCTGCCCTCTCCTTATTCTTAGACGTTCAAATAATCTGCTGCAACCAACTGCTTCAAGAGTCCGTCTGTGTCCAACGACTCCATCTGCAAACCTCCCGAAACACGGTGGTGGACGCAAATTAATTTTATTGAACAACGGCAAGTTGAAAACGACAACAGAAAGAAAGTCTCGAAGCTGAAGCACGTGACTTTTATGAACAGTGGGGGTTTTTTATTTACATGTTCGTTCAGACTGTGACTATGCTGCGACAGTACAACATGAGACAGATAATCAAAGGAGAGGGTGTGAGCAGCACATAACGCGTAAAACATATTAAAGTTTGTGTTTGTAATGTGACTTTTACAAGGGAGCTGATTTGTTGTTTGCGTCTTCATCGGAATCTTTCCACCGAAATCCAAAGGCCACGGCCATTGCGTGTCCGTTAAGATAATCCCTGCAAGAAACTGGAGTTCAGATTCTTATCTGAGCTTAGTGTGCGATTGCCAGAAGTTCCACTCAGCACGTAAGAAAAGTAAAAAGTCATCAGAAAAATGAAGGGCTAACACATGAGGCTCTGTGTGTTGCAGCAGCCAGATGCCTTGTTATGCAACCGTCAGGTACTTAGCAGGAGATTTAGCCTCGGCGCGTTCTTCTCGCGCTGCGTGTTGAGACAGAGGGCCGCTCAGCCGCAGAGCTGCACTGCATGCATTGGTTCATGTCAGCTTCCTAATGGACTGAGTCACGCCGCATACTTCCATTTCCACTTCAGCCTCACTCAAAGCAGTTCAGTCGGTCTATTATCATCAGGACGTGGGGCTTCCTCTAAAACGGCAGCGCTGTTTCGGACAACAGCGTGTTGCCTAACGAGTAAATGAGTTTTCAGCCTCTGTGTGTTCAGGCAAACAGAGGCGTGCGTCTGTTGTTTCCATGCCATGCCAGGGCAAACACAGGCGCACATTGCTTCCCTGTTTAACTTTCCTCTCTTAATAAAACAAACCATAAAGCTCAGATTGACTCGGGGAGTATCTGATTCTCAGATACTGTGCTAAGCAGAAAAACTGTGTACTCTAATATTTATATATCATAAAAAAAAACTTTTAATCTAATCTTCTAATATTTACTTTTACGTTTTTCATTCTCATATAGTGGATCTCAATATCAGCAGTTTTATTTTTATTTTTCTGGAACGTGATTCCAAATTATTTGCAGAAAATCTACATATTAGCTCTTTTTTTTTGCATAGTATTTCTAATATATTTGAAACAAAAATTCAGGACAGGAAGCTGAAAAACCTAGACGCTGATGTGCATTGCCGCCATCTGCAAAGTAGCCAATCCAGAAGCGCCATTCGTGTTTCTTGGTGATGATTGGCTAAGATAAGGAAATCTGTGGCAATGCCGAGACATTTGGTGTTTTAACTATTAAAAAAGGGAGCCATAAGCGTTTGTAAAGGGCGTGTGAAGTATTTGTGGATTTTAGCTTTTGGAAGGTTTCTGTTCTGTAGAAACAACACATTTTCTACTGAGCCAACAAGTTCCCCAAATCACAGTTCCATGTCGGCTCATTGAACCAGAACAAGGCTCCCACAGGGATCGTGCCAAAATAGGCGGGTTTCCACCAACACTGGCTTTGCCTGCAGTACTTAAAACATTTCCCAGCCTTCATCACACCAAGAAGAACTGGTTTGTCTCAATCAGTGTTTCACAAAGCAATACTCAGTCAACAGTAACACCCTGAACAAACGTTCTGCTGTGAGTTTGTCAGATTTGGATGGTTAGAGAGGACGTGATTCGTGAAACGCTGTGAAAAACAGAACCTGAAGCTCTTGCAGCGAGGCCTGAAACTGCAACGACTCACATCAGTGAAGCAGCTGCATCGTGAGGGGAGGAGGGCGACTCACCTTACTTCCTCTTCCTTCAGTCTCTGTGCAGCCTGCTTTGACTGTTTGATTTGCAAGTCCAGTCTGTGCAAGAAGTCTTTGGCTGACAGCTCCTCGGGCTGAGGCTGACGCTGGGGGGCGCTGGAGTTCTCGGGAGGCGGCGACGAGGGGGGCGAGGGTCCCTCGATGTCCTGCGTCATAACGTGGGGAACGTGCGCGTCCTGGTTTGCCGTCTCCCCGTCCCCGTCAGGAGACTCCAGAGACAGTCCGTTAAAAATGGAGCGCTTCTCCGACGCCACGGGGATGTTGAGGCTGTTCTTCAGGAAGATGCAGTCGTTGCTGAACAGCTTGTTGGCTCGTTTGATTTGCTCCATCTGCAATATGAGAGCGAAATAAAAAAATAATCAAAATAAAAATCTTTGGGTTCAGGGTTTTAATAGTGATGCTTAAAACAGCGTCTAATGAACTGAATCAGGCGATATTTCCTTGATTATTGGGTAAGGAACTGCAATATCAGTTTTCCCGCGAATGCATCAAAACCCATAACTTTTTTCTGAGTTAGAGTCATTTGCTTTGTTGTATACACAACTGGACTGAATTGTTGAATATAACTAAATTTGCACAAATGAGAATAGGAGTTCCAATCTCTGGATCTTAAAATGACATTTTCCCTTAAAATGCAGATTTAAAGGGAAAAAGGAAAAACGATCTGCCTCATTTGTTCTGAATGTGAACATCTCTCTCTGTAGGTCAGCTGAGAACTGGCACAAACACAGAAACTAAGTGTAAAACCGAGAACTCAGACCGTGTCCACAACAACTGAGGGGAAATTACAACCGTGGCAGAACTTCCTGTGGAAAAAAGCGCTCAAAAATGCACCAAACCACAGGTTAGTGCATTGCAGAGGGGCTTCAGGTAGGACTTGCCTGAGCTCATACTGCTGTGCACTGACGACCTTAAATGGATGAATTTGGTGAATAGACACACTAGAAGAGCTCAGGCGTAATTATTTGAAAGTGATGCTGTGGCCGGTCGCTGCTTACGTGTCATAATTACCGTCATGCTTAGTTTCTGTGATAAACATGAAGGCAGCAGGGCAGCAGCCTTACCGTCACACCGTATTTGAGAGCAATCCCCTGCAGAGTATCACTGTCTGTAACCCGATGCTCTATGTATTTCTCCCCCAGGGATGCAGTGACGCTGGCTGTACTTCCGTACGAACGGATCTTGGTCCGGGCCAGGCTCTGGGACAGTTCGCTCTCGGACTCGGAACCCGACCTGGACCGTGGGAAGATGGGCTGGGAAAGTCGACCTCCTCCTCCTCCATCCCGCATCGGCAGGACGGGAGAGAACTCCGCCATCTTCTCTCCTGAATAAATAAAGAGGGCAGATACCTCCGTTCGTCTTAAAGCCCCGGGGTGTCTCTCTGCAGCCGAACTACAGCGAAGGTTTAGGCGGCAGGCAGAGCTCCATCCCGGGTCACTTTGGGCACGTCCACCCTGGGGGAAAGACGCATGTTTAGGGGGAGACAGCCTCAACGCTCCCCTCTCTCGCGTAGCCACGCTACGTTGATCTTCGTAAGTCCAGAGGGGACGTCGAACTTCCGGTTAGATTTTCAAAATAGTTCTCAGATCGTTATCAGAAAAATTACATTTACTCATAGTATTTCTAACGATGTTATATATATGTATTATATATATATATATATATATATATATATATATATATATAAGAATATATTAGACAATAATAATACCGGTATTACCAGTAGAAATACTAAACAAAGACTTAACCAAAAAGAAAACAAACATATTTTTTTATGTTTTCACCTTTTTAAAAAACGATTTGAAAACATTCCAGTCTATTCAGTCTCTATGTGATATAGCTAAAGCCAGTTTCCTTCCAGACCACTAAAACACAAATTAAACTGCTAATATTTCATAAAAAGAAAGTGAATAGTTTCACGCTGTGTGGGAAGGTTTGGCAGGTCCTTGTGATCACTCCCCTCCTGTCTGGGAAATGTGACTCCTGTAATTTTTCCAGACACTGTGAAACCAAATGAGTTAACAGGCATGTGATAGAAAGTATGTATTTTCTCCTCCTAACATGGCTAACAAAGGCTATAAATGATAAACAGAATTTTTCCAAGATGGAAAAACATCATAAAATCTCCTAAAGGAAGTACTGGTTTAAAATTTCCAGTATTCGCTGTGATCATGCTGACATCGACTAAACAAACTAAAACATGTACAGATATTCACTGAAGTATGTTGACAAGCTACTCAGAAATATGTTTGTTTCCACTATAGTAAATTGTAACTTGATCCAATAACAGACAAAATAGCAACACAAAGATAAATACTGACCCTGGTGTGAGAAACAGAGTCGGATTGATTTTATAGAAAACATGTGTCCAGTATCTTGAACTGTCCTTGGGACATTACAACAACGTCCCAAGGACAAGGGGTCTGTTTGTCATATATTTCATACATACATTATCCCAGATACTGACCTAATGTATTTAACATTTTGAATTCAATGAAAGTTATCTAAAAATCTTTTCTCCAAGTTTTCTGGCATTTAACAAATAGAAATAACTTTGGTAATTCCAACTAAGCTAAAACAAGAGAAGTTTGCTCTGATTTGACAATAAATGAAAAATGTATTTGTGTCTTTTCTTTCAGTGCATATAAATATATGGTTTCAACTGTATCTTTGAATTGAAGCATATTAGAATGTGAATTTGATTTTTTTAAAATGGCTGCATTGTTATAGTCTCATCTGCATTGATATTCACAGTTAATTCCAACATTTAGGTTGGAACCTACTTCCAACCTAAATGTGAAATAAAGCATTGTTGTTGTTTTTTTGTTTAAAAAAATTGGTTATTAATAGGCAAGTTTTGTTTTTGTCTGACCCAGATTTGACCCAGTCCATGTCAACTGGATACTCTGATGATTTAATAGGTAATGCAATTTGGCAAACTACAAGTAGGACAAACTCCATTATGTGATTCCAATCTGGGATCCTGTGAAAAACAGAGGCCTTCTGATCATGTATTCATTTCTGGACGGACAGTGAGTGGAAATTTTCATCGCCACCTGCCGCTGCCGTCTGCGCGGTCTTCATTGTCACTGCGGTTATTCAGACGGCCAAGTGCTGGAAAGCTCTCTGACGTCGCTTGGTTTGTCAGGGAACTTTGTTCTTTTATTAAAACACGCTAAGGGCTTTGCCATATTAACCCACTGATGGGTAAAAATGGGCTCTAAATGTGGCATCAATAAGAGATGGCATGTTTTGCAAGAGAAACACAAAGGCTGCAGGTGACTCTTTGAGATGGACAGGATGTGCAGAGGTGAAACTTGATCCAGCCTGGAACAAATGCGGTGGAGCGATAAGTGGATTCGTGATCTTTAATGCTTTATTGATTCAATCAGCAGCGCCTCCAGGACACACATGGAGCTGTGCTCATCTCACCGCGTGACACCTTCAAATGGAAATCAGGTCATTAAATGTGTGCAAGGGAACACAGAAGGACCAGGAAGAGGGAGCGTGGCGCATTAATTAGTCATGAAGCTTTCAATATGACATGACACTTTTTTTAAATTTATTTATTTATTTTTATTATCAGTTCTGCATTTGTGTAATATTTGTTTCCCCCTTCTTAAGTCGTGGCTGGTTTCTTCTGGGGATGGTGTGTTTAAGGACGATGTGGAGAGAACGAAAGCACGCAACAGAAGGCCGCTTACACAACTCCATCACGTCTCCATGCTGTAAAATAGCCAGAGAAACAGCTGTCTCCTTTAGATGGAGGAGAAGGAACAGTTTGTCTCTCATGTTGTAACCATGATAACAATCAGCCTCCTGATCCAAGTCCACCTACAGCTTTATAGGAGAGAGGACATGGCGGACCGTGCCAACTCACTCCTACCCGAGGTTTACAGTTGGCCAAAAGGAGTTTAGCCTTTCTAGAGTTTGTTTCCTCTCATAATTTGTCAAATTAATAGTTTAGAAATCAACAGAGCCTGTTGAAAATACTTGATTCATAACATATTTATTTACTACTCATAGGTGAACATAGACGTCTTTGCAAAGCCAGATGTAATTCTGGAATAGAACAAATGGAAAGTTTGTTTTATTCTGCCCCCTAGTGGAAATGTTTTAGTGTTGCAGCTCAGTCGTTTGAGCAAACTTTATTTATTATCTGATACTTTCCATACAAACTACAACACAAAATGGTTAGCAGATATAAACATACAGTAGGATGATGCTTAATGGTGATGGACGTGATATGGGATGGATACCTAACACCCAACAACGAAAACATTCTTATGAAATGAGAGGAGAAAAGTAAACGCTATCTTTACTTCACAAGAAAGAAAAATGAGACAGATGTTTGTGTCTTCTAAAAGACAAACATAAAGTAAACCAGCTAGGCAATAACAGTAAAAAAAAAAAAAAAAAAAAATAGCAGCTCAACTACAACTATAGAATAAAAATAAGCAGAACTAAATAATTCAGAGGTAAAATTGTTGATAAAATGTGATTGCTTGTGTGCCTCAAAACCACATAATAATAATAATAATAATAATAATAATAATAATAATAATAATAATAATAATAATAATTGATACCTTGAATATAAGATACGATAAAGGACTGAGACCTAAGCTACTCTATTAGCTGAATAAATATAATGACGTCAAAAAGGACTCCGATCAAAGCTGCATTACTCTGATAGGTTTGACATTATATCTATGGGTTCATGAATCACAATGGACTGACCCAGGAAAGAGCTTTAAAAACAAGTGAAATAGCCTACATTTAAAATTCAATTTAAAAAAAAAATCGTAACAAATCTTTGATGTAAAGATTTTGAAATTTGTCAGAAATTTGTGCTGGTTTTTGTTTTTTTGTTGAAAATCAGGCAGCTGGATTTTGGCGCCTTCATATTTCCTCCAGCAGATGGCGCACGTTAGCTACTGATCTTAAAGTAGAGCATCCAAGTTTTACACTGGTAAAAACTTATATGCTCTATATATAGGTTACACATATATAGAGAGAGCTTATTTTTCTATCTTCACTCTAGAAAAAAATAAGCCGTCCACTTTGCTGGTTCTGACATAATCTCGATTTGACTGCACACAAACTTATAATGTGGTTATTTATCCAAGATCATTTCAGCAGCCAAGATAATCATGAATGACTGGTGAGTCAATTGCTTGTGGTGTAGCAATTAATCCAGCTGCTGCTCCTATAGAGTGTGAAGTCCTGAGATTAGTAAGCAGATGTAGCCAGAGGCTCCTGGTTCCTTTGTGTCGGACAACAGAAACTCACACTGGAAAACATTACAGTTCAAATGAACCAAGAGACAAACAAAATACGGCTTGTCAGCTGTTATAGAGGACAAATTTAATAATGAAAGTCTGCCCTGAAAGTCTTCATTTCCTGGCAAGTCTTCTTTAGTTTGGGCCTATTTTAATCCAGCAACTTTCCAATTCTTTCGTCTCAGTTAGATTGAGAAAGTTCATGTTAACTAAGTGCATGGTTGCATATTATACCTGCATATCATGTGTTTGCCTTTGAAGCAACCTCTTGATGTCTCTCCACAACTTCCCAGCTGAATTACGGTTTTTAGTGTTTGCAAAATTTAAATGCTGCTGTCACCTTAAGGTGTTCAGAGTTCTTCAGTCTTTGTAAGTTTCTGCCAAACGCAGATTCTGTCTGAGAATTTCTGCCTCTGTAATCATTGGCGAAGGTCTTATTTATGGTTTTATCTGTCTATTTTTTTGTGTGTGTGTGAATGAGAATGAGATGCAGCTTTCTTTTCGACATATTTGTTTTTGCTCTACAACTCTTAGTTTTGATAGCATGTTGTGCTTGAGCTGTTCCCGAACTGCACATTTTGCCACATATAATAAGAGACAAACTCTTCTCTGGTTTCTTTTTTTGTTTGTTTTTAAGTTGAGATTAAATATAGCTTCCTGTCAGTCCTGTTTGAACATGAAAACCTCTAATAAAGGCTGCGAGGTTTATGTTCAGACTATTCTTCCACATGTGTAGGCAGTTTAAAGGAGCAGTTGCACGATGCTTACATAAGCACAAATGTGTGTGTTGTTCTCTCAGTTCTAGGTTTGTATGTTTCCTTTGTGAAATGATTCCTTTGTGACTAAAACAGACACGACATTAGGCTCTTGTTCTTTCTGCTCCCAGTGTCGAAACACTTGAGTCATTCACCTCCCACCCTCGCCGGGTCAAAGTTTCGTGTCAGAGGTGCAGCGTTTTCTCTGTCAGAGAAGCTCTAGCACGGGAAACCTACAGAGGGATGGAGTCATGTTCATTACATCATCTTTCAGGCATGCGCAAACAAGCAGAAAACTGGATCTGATTAAAAGCTGCATATGTGCACCACACGCAGATCCACGGCAAGCCCATTGTAAACTCCTAAAGCTGGGAATCTGGAAATGGAGACTTGAGATCTGCAATCACAAGGCCACAGAGTGACTTTTGTAAACACTCTGATTCTGAAGACGGCAAAATTAGCCTGTTTGTTAGTTGGTGTGTTGCCAAGGAGGTTCTCCGGTTTCTCTGAGGATTTCATGTTTTTGCTCTGAAGTCTGCTCCCTTTGATCTTATAATGAAGTCGGCAACAATGCAACTTTTACACATTCATCATGTTTGACCTGCTAAATAAACAACTCAAGAATCAGGCTCAACTGTTTTACATTCATGCAAATATCACATCAAGGTTTCCAGAAGCACAACTTAGAGGTCTTAGTTTCTGTTTTGTTTTTTGTTTTTCTAAATGATTAAATATTTTCAAGCAGTTTCTGATGTAGGTTTATTATCTTTCAATAGAAGCATAATTTTGAGTAATTTTGATTCTGTGTTATTAATTTTTAATACAAGATTTTTTTCTACAGGCTGCATTAAAATCACTTTTGGTCTTTTCTTCACAAACTTCTCAATGTTGGGGGTTATCCATGTGGCTTTGCTTTTCACGTAACCTTCCATTATATTTTGATATAGCACATTGTGAACCAACACCACTTGCTTTTATGGCTCATCTTCCCTGTAGAAGAAACGAGAGTCTTTACGATACCATGCAGCTTGAAGTTACTGTTTTAGAACTAGTTCTAAATTAATACAAACAAATCCCAAAGACACTATATGTATATATAAACATTTATTGTTGATATTTTATGTTCAGCAGTGCTTTTTAACCTGTCCTTTTTTAATAATAATAACAATAATACACATTCTTTGTGTTAACATCAGAGTGTGGAGTTCTGGTACAAAAAAAAATCTCAGCAGTGATTTGTGGGTTATGACACACATGTGTCTATCTGTGTGCATACTTTCAATCTGAGATGGGATTTTACAGTTAATATACATATTACAAGCCACCAGATACCAACAAGCCCAAGGAAAAAGAAAAGTTATCCACTTTAGGTGACTGTTCACCAGAAAACAAAGGAATATAAAAGCAATTTGTCTGGAGGAAATATTAGCAGATGTGGACATGGAAAAGAAAACCGAGTAAAATATTTTTCCTAAGGAATGTGAAGCTTTTTGGTCAACAGAAACTTGATGTTCACAAGTGAGGACGTCATGCCAGCATATTGTTCCTACAGACAGTATATGCAAGGTTCAAGTGACTCCTGAGTAAATCCTGGTTAGCAGGTTAGAGGAACGTTGTGTTCGATGCACCTGGATTCCCAACTCGGCTCTAAAGCTGAACCTGTGACGGTTTGTGTTGGGGGAGGACGAAGGCCTCAAATTACAACTTCAATCTGCAAGATGGAGCTGGAAGAAAACCTTTTACATGTCTCAGTGAGCTAGCAAATTGTTAAGAAAAGCATCGCTTTATGTAAAACTGTTCAAATTTCTTTTTTTAAAAAGTAGATTTTGTTTCCTTGGATCTACACTGTGGAGTTAAAAGCAAGTGGTCTATTGCTGCATCATCTGCACTACGTGTGTTAGTCTTTGGCATGATTGAGCATCAAAATCTTCTCTAACTTGCTTTTTTTTTCCCCTCAAAAAATAAGCTCACTTTTGCATTATGCTAAACATTTTGACCTAGTTATACTTTTTTGATCGAAATAAGTAACATTAAAATTGCAACTGTATCAAAGTAAGACCTCAGCTAGATTAGAACAGTAAATAAGTGATTAGTTTGTTTTGTTTTTTACAAAAGGAGATAAACCCAGGTTATCTACGTGATTTTAACACACGTCACTGACTAGATTCAGACCAACCACTGCAGCACACCAGGTCCAGTGCTGCCAGTTTTACAAGAGGCTTTTAATAAACAACACCTGCACAAAAAAAAACAGCGCCTGTGCAGCTCCATGCTGTCACGCTCCGTTAGAGCCAGGAGTCATCAAAAGTAAGCACAAACTTCAGACAAATTCTGCTGCTTTAACGCGTTGTTTCAAAAGAAGCTCTGATCTCAGCCGCCACACAATCTCCAAATGTTTTTTTCTTTTTTCTTTTTTTTTTTTTTTTTTTAGATTTTCCTCAAAGCTGTTGTTTGTTACTTGGTACTGTGCATGACTACTTCACGTGTATTATAGCATCGTATAAAAGAAAGAAAGAAGAAACAAAAACATCATGTAAAAATTCTGGGCAGGTAAATATAAAGGCTCAAAATAAGAGCAGCTGAAATGACATGTTTTAAAAACTAATGAGATTTACAACATCAAGAACAAACATAAGAAAAATGAACAGGGAGAGGGCAATTCCAGTTATTTCCCTTCTTCTCTGATGTATTGTTCAGGCTGAGCATGCCTTGCCCCATAGTTTGGCACAGGACTAAAACTTTCACACAGTGAGATGAGACCAGGGCAACGGCTGAAATTATTCCACGCGATGAGATGAACGGGAGGATTGGCTCGGAGGAAGGTAGCGCTCCGTCTCTACTGGTCCCTCTCCACTCGCCTCCTACGGACTGAAAACAGCACAAAAAAAAAAGCATTTTTAAAAAAAACCATCAACATATCAAAAATAAGCAAAAAGCAAGCATGCGGTATTGTCTCTAAGCTTCGCAGGTTCGCAGGTCTGTTAGTCCGACTTAAAGAGAGGAAGTGAGCCATCGTAACTTTGTGGTTAAAAGTTTAAACCATTTCAACAGCGTGCGTCAGCATGTTCAGGAAACAAAAAGTGAGATGTCGTCACTCTCAGGGTTTTCAAACTGTTAATGCAGTGAATGCATCACTCAGACACTGTGAAAGAAGCCCCTGTTATGATCAACCCCCTGGAAACACCCCATGCATCAGACCTGTGCAACAGCAGCTCTGACAGGGGGAGGAGCTAAAGGAAAGAGGAGAGTTGGTCACTGCTGACTGCAAATTGAACAGATGTTCACAAAGGTCTAAATTTAACTTGTCAGGATATTTCCATAGCAACAGAGAGCAGCTGATAAGCGAGTTGTTTTTTTTGTTTTAAATAGGAGGTTAATTTCATCCATCTTTGCGCGTGTGTGAATCGTACCGAGGTCGTTGTTCTTGGTGATGGCCGCAGCAGCCCGGGACCGAGGCCCCTGCTGGGTGAAGTGGTAGCCGAACTTCACTATGCTGTTGTTCTGCTCCAACATTTTAGCGATCTCCATTTCCGCGGTGGTGCCCAGCTGCTGCCGCTGAGGAACACACAATCACAAGGAGGTTAACGGGGAATGACAGGAGGAAGAAGCTCCCACCGCACGGAAACAGTTCAACTTCCTCCTTTCAACGGGAAGCTCGCGGCGCCGTACTATCAAAACACACATGGCTGTCAGGACAAATGACAGCCAATTATTTGATCATCAACATGAATTTTTGCCCATTTATCAAACCACAGAGATCTAAAACAGGGGGTCTGAACAGCAGACTGAGGGCCATTTGTGGCCCTATTGAAGATTTTGTGTGGCTGTTCACCTTAACGTTGGAATACACCAACCTGAACATGGGCTAAAAAAGATACTCTGGCTCACAGAAAAACAGTATGTCTGCCTTGTAACAACTCAGAGTTAAAGATCCTTTGTGTTTTTTTTAATCTACAATGATTTAAAGATCATTCTTTTACAAAAGTCTCTTTAGCTAATTTAAATAGAACCTTGCACATTTAGTTTATTATTGCGCAGATGCAATAAAAAAAAAAAAACACATGAAAAATGCATGCAAACTTCAAGGGCTTTCATCTTGATAAAATTGGCCTTGGACATCACTGATCTAGAAGTAAAGAAAGACCAAATAAGCAGCTTTTTCTGTTAATCCTTTACTTCACGACAGAAATGAAATTAAACCTGAAACTCCATCTTATAGCTGCCATGCAGAAAAAAATGGAAAACTAAGAATATTTTCCTTAACACCACCAGCTAAAATCCAGCTTCTAATACCTACATATCTATTTTTGGCTTATAACATATGGTGGAAAATATCATTTGAAATCTCAAAGTTGTACTTTTGCTCCCTGCAGGGTGAACTGAATGTTTTAATTGCTCGCTTTACTTTTTACTCACCTGGTTGTCTATCTTGATCTCGGTGAGTGTGTCATTATCTCGCAACGCCTCCACCAAAGACTGCACTCCTACTCCAGTGATGAAATTGGACTCCAAGTTCAAACTTCGCAGCGTCTTGTTTTCCCGCAGCATGTCACTGAATGCCTAGAAGATGGAAAGCAAAAGAAAAAGAAAAAAGAAACAAAGGTGTAAATACGCAGTTACGACGTGTCAACAGAACCAATAAAAGCCCACAAACCGCTCCATCTCACCACAGCAACTGGGTCGTTACTCCGTGTTGCTGCCAGGCTGAACTTTGTGACGTGTGTGTTCTTCTCCATTGCTTTGGCAAAGTCTTTCAGCGTGGGAATGGGAATGTTCTGGGGAAAGAAACCACTGGTGTTGGTGGGGGCGGTACCCTATGCGGGTCAACTCTGCGTTTGGACTTGGGCGTACCTTAATGTTGTTAAGGTTGACCTCTTTTAAGGAGCCGTCGTTGTTTTTTACCCTCTGCAGTGTTTCTTCTACGTTGGTGGGGTTGGGAGGCTCATCAAAGACCGGATTCATCTTCTCTCCTTTCACCACATCTGGAAGTGACAAGACAGCCTGAGGTCACAATATTGACCTCTTTGGGGGTAAGTATAAAAAACAAAACTTCACTGTACTCACTGTTGTAGCCCTCTTTACTTCCAGTTCCATCATACGTCTGATTACTAGTAACCAGTGTGTGCACACCCAGAATAGCTGTAAACCAAAGGAGGAAAATCTGTTCAATAACTGGTGAGAAATAACTGTGTAAGCATAAATTCTGCAGTTCAGTGTGAAGGTAAGATGATCTAATCTGGATAGCATTGCATATGGGAGGTGTTATGCTGCTCAGTCAGCCCTTTTTGCTTTCATCCATCAGCACACGGAGTAAGAGACGGTGCCAAGGGAAAGGCTGAGGGAGGAAAACAACTTGTATTTTTCCATCCAAGGAAAGACTCGGATCGGACAGATGTTGGCTGGATGCGGCTACAACTGGATTTTCTTTTCAATGAGTCATACTGATGTGTGTTTAAGAGCTGCTGTTCCCCGGCAAGACTATATATATCCCTTTCCACACATAATACATCATGTGTAATAATTCAAAAGTAGAAGGAAAGTTGTACAATTTTTGTTTTATTTTCTGGAAAGTGTGGACGGATCTGTTGCAGGACACCGGCTCTCGAAAACAGCTTTCTGACGGCTTTCTATAAACAGCGGTTTTCCCCATTCAACTCTTCCATGCAGGTCTGAGTTAATGAATGCAGAATCAAGTTATCCAGGAAACAAATTCTCCCACCTGAAAGTGCCACCATGAAATGTCTATGAAACGTTTTCATTCTTACCTGCTAAATCACACAATTCGGTGTCGGTGGCGCTGCATAGAGCTTCTTCTAATTCTGGATCGAGGGTTGTGGCTTCTTCCTGGAACATTTCTTTTGGTTTCTGCTTGGGAACAAATACTTTACCTGTGGAGGAAGGACACACAAATGCCAGTCAGATGGGGAAACTTGCATGAGATTTGGCTCAGGCGAGGTAAGGTCTATAAAGGTCGCTGGGTTAATTTCAGCTTCCCTCACTACATGTCAAAGTATCCGTGGGGAATTGCATCAAAACACCATTTGTCCTGCTTTGTGAATCAGTGATTTGTTGTGCAAAATTAACTTGGGGGAAAAAACAGAGTAGTTAAGTTATTGTAACATGAAGAAACTAAATAGCCTTTCCAAAGTTCAAAACAAGAAACTGAATCTGTTATTTATTTCCTTCTTTTATTGTCTGAAAGTTGTAATACGGAAAAATCCCTTCTTGTTCTGAGTATGAAAGTCTACAAGCAAATTACCATCTAAGACATAACAAGTAGTTTTCTACACTTTCCAAATTAGATTTTTCTTCAATAGACAGAAATCAGGATCTCAGAATGTGCTTTATTGCTTTGAAGACTTCAAAAGCCCATTTAAATCTGCAAAAGTCAATTTGTTTGATCATGTTAAGTTGTTTTTAATCAGAAATAAATGTACCTACATATGATGAATCTTGCTAGCACACTGAAGCTTCGACCTAACAGCTCTTTAGAACAAAACATGACTGAAATTACTGCATTTGATTTTCTGTTTTGACAATTATTTTAACCAGCTCTAAGTGATGCGTTCCTGGAAAGAATATTAATTGTGACGTAGGAAACGTCTCAAACTAAGCTATGAGCAGCCATGACTTTCTGACAGGATTTATTTGGCAACCTATCTGAGAAAAGACGCCAACAGTATGTAGGAAGTCATGCAACAAAAACTTGAGTCTAATATAAAGTGCACTGCTGAGGCAACAAGCACTTACATCTGGCAGAGCAGCCATGCAGTGGGAGCTCTCTGCCCGTCCCCTTCCACACAAAAACCCACCAACGACCGGCCCTCCCTCGTCCTCTTCCTCCCAACTCACTCAAGTCACTCAAATTGTTCAAAGTGCTCCCCAGTGGGAGCTCTGGCACTTCCTGCAACCCAGTAAACACTAAATACAGTCATTAAGCAGAGCCAATCCCTCAGTGGAGATATTTAACCCAGAGCAAATGACAGAGACCAAAGGACTGTCAAGTAAAGAATTTGTCTTCTGTGCAATCTTATGCAAACATTGAGTGAATGGGAAAGTCACACTGAACCTTAGAGTAAAACAACAACAAAAAGCCCAGGAAAACAGAACAGGACAGGACATGTGGTGTCAGAACAGTTTGGCAACTAAAAAAAACAGATTCCACCACAACAATGTAACTCTTTCTGTTCAGCTGTTTCAGAACAACCATGAAGAATCTGTCTATCTGACATTTAAAATAAAAAAAATAAAAAAATCACACATCAGCAACAATGTGAAACTTTTACTTATTTTTTCAGGTAACTATGTGGCTGTGACTTCATGGCAGAGCATTCATGGTGTCACAAACACAAATATTGTTCTTGGAAAACATTCCCAAAAAGGTGGACACAGTAACTGCATTTAACTATATTTTCAAGCTTACTGGTATTTGTTGATGCTCTCGAGGGACAAACTATGCAGAAAATAGAAAAACAAAACTTTTTTTTATTTACCATCAGTGACTGTGAGAAAACAATAAATGCTGTAGAAGTGTGTATTACTGCTGCTCAGAAAGAGTCTCACTCTGAAGACATTGTTGTCGTAGGACAGTCCCATGAACAGGAGCCTCACTGTGTCCGTCATGACCTCCATTTTCAGATCGTCGTTCTTTGTTCATTCATCTCCAGAGCTGACCCCAGTGAGCTCTGTCACCGGCTCAACTGTTTTAATTCAGATCCCCAAAAGGTGATGGCAAAGAAAATGGAATGAAAAACTTCTTCACACAGTACAGAGTCGTGTAACCCTTCTTGTCTACGTCTTGAAGTAAATGTAAAATGGGAGGCTGGCTCAATTAAAGTCTATGGTACTCTTATTTGTCTCTGGACAGGATAATAGTCTATGTGACCATGTTAGAGAGTAAAAATGAATTTTATTCTGTCCAACATGCTATTTTTTACTCCTTTTAGCAGCAAAATAGATGCTGTAATAAGTCATTTCCAAAATGTTTATTGGATCTTCTGTGCTTTCAAAGATGTCCAACTTAAAAAAAAAAAAAAAAAAAAAAGAAAAAGCCAACTTAATAGATTTTAAGTTACCACAGATTCTCTGCTTCGGTGACCACAACATGAGTTAATAAGGCTGACACACCCTGAAGCAACTCTAGAGCAACTGAAAGGAAAAACAATAAGCACTGAAATTAAGTCATTAAATAGCTGCAGTGGTTTCTATGGTATTTGAGCAGAGCTGTCTTCCGCAGACATTATTAACATCATTGAATGTGAGCCTCACACACTCAGAACCACATTAAATATCAGTAGGGGGCGAGTATAACAAGGGAGGACAGAATCCATTGAACCACTGGCCAACAGTGATCCAAGTTTTCCATGTTGTCATAGGAAGTTATTGAACACATGAGCAGACAGGGAGAAGGAAGCAGAGAGAGAGGGAGAGAGTTCAATTTCCAACTCGCTGCAGGTAAATCAAGCAGAGACGTCAATTCCATGTTTCTTCTGCATTTTTATGAGATTTCAGATTTTCATCTGTTTCTTCTGCTGTGTTTGTGACCAACATTGCATTCAAACAGTGGTTATGATTACCAGAACCGCTTAAGAATAGAGCAGACAGGTCGATAAAAGTCTAGCTTGTGTTTTCACAGCAGTCCATCTGCTTCCACAGGGACTTTTGTTTGCAAGAGAATCTTTCTTCACTTGCAAGTGTATTCACTCTGATAAAATAGATTTCTGCTTGTTACAGGAAGGCTTTATTAGGAAACAAAATTTCATTTTCTTAAAGTGAAAGATTATCTTTTTCGATAAGAATAGTTGAATAGATATTGTGAAAACAACAAATGTTTTAAGTCTTATCCCAATTCAAATAAGGCTTCAGCGTAGTTTTGCATACCTGCTTCTGAGAAAGAATAGTGATCATCCAGACTGGTAAAAAAAAAAAAAAAAAAAAAAAAAGTGAGATTTTGATATCACTGGAAACTAAAGCCTTTGTAAAATCCATCTTTGTTAGTCTGTAAATGCTACAACAATCAGCATTTTACACAGTGATGACTTTCCCGTTCATGCTCTTCACACTCTATTATTGTAAGAAGTCTGGGAAAACGACGGGAAGAGCCGCAGTGTGAAAATGATATTTGTATCAGTGTGAGATTACACATTATGTTAAGTGTCAGCTATAATTTTAGAAAAGCTTCTTAGTATTACAGGTTTCTCACACAAACATGACACCAGAATGATAACTCAGATAGATGTCCCAACAAGGAGGAGGATGTGATAACAGCTACACACGCTGCAGGACTTGGGATAAATATTGAACAACTTTTTATGAGCTTTAACATGTGAGCTATTAAAGAAATAAAAATATTGTTGACATTAGGGGCAGTAGGAATGATTCAACTGCGCAGTTATAGTCTCGGTACTCTTTTGGGTTTGTATTTCTGCACACACTGATAGTGATGATGATTGTGATTCAATATATTGAAATGTTGACGCTAAATGAAGAGCAGACGTTACACCCCCAACGAATTTAACTGTAGGCTAGTGAAATCTTTATCAGGACGAGAAAAGCTAGATCTTTCACTTTTACTGCAGTTCACTTCTGACACGACATCATGGAGATTTTTCAGCTGTCAGTCTCTGACATCACACAAAGCATGCTCAATCGTATTTAAAAAAAAATGACTGGAGAACAAAACAGAACTGCTAAAATTATTTTAATCATTTTTCCTGCCAAATTTGGATCAAACCATAAAAAGTCAGAATCATCAGACTGGGGTTTAAGACACACCCCTACTGAGTGCTGATAATAAAAACACATGGTCACGATGAAGTAGTAAACCCTTTTCTACCTCCCATTATGTAGCACAAATCTTATTCTGGCACGGAGAAGCATTAGTAATCCCAGCAACAAGCAGTAGAACAGGAATAAGTGCACAATAATTTAATAAATGGGCCAAAGCCAGGGTTTTGATTCTGCAGCAGATTGGAGTTTGGTGCACAACCAGTGAGAAAATTTTATCTTTTATTTTTTATCTTTTGAAGTCTGAAAACTTGCAGAAATGAATTAAGGTCAGAAATCCCCACAAGCAATCTGTGTCTGGGGTTTTTTTGTCCACAAGGAGAACAAATCACTCTCTTTCTCTGAGAATCCTTTTTCTCTGCTGTCTCCAATTCATTCTCCACCAAATTAACAGCAACATCTAGCCAAACAAAACAACCTTAGAAACGGCATCCTAATCCGAAGAGGAACCCTGACACTCACCTTTTTTCTCTCCAGTGAAGGGAACGATGTCGTCTCTGTCCTTGTACTCCATGGCCTCCTTCTCCAGGTATTTGAGCAGCCGATCTCTGTCGAACGGCCCAGTGGCCGACTTATCGGTCTGATCTTTCTGCCGCAAACCGGCTGGAAGAAGAGCATTCTGCAGAGGAAGGACAAGGAGCATTTTGAAGCCACGTAGCTAACTTTTTTCTTTTTAATTTTATTATGTCTGGAGAAACACTTTATGTATGCAGCTAAGAGAGTATCATGAAAAAGACAATATATCGGACCAATTTCTTTCATTTTTGAAGAACAGCTAATACACACGTCATGTAGTACAAGTCACCTTGCTGTTGCCAACTTAGAGACGTTGTTGCTACAGTTAGTGACTTTTCAGTCAAAAAAAAAAAAATCAAACTTGTCAGATCAGGCTTTTTAAAGTTCAGTGATCGGACAGAAAAATGTCATCAGTTCACTCCCCTGAATCAGTCAGTCACTGACTGATTCATTGCAACATTTTCCCTCTCTCCCAGGAAATGTTACAAAATCACTTTAAATAACTCCCCACTACAATAGTATAAGAAATAAAGACATAAATAAAATAGATCAATTTGCCAAGTAGCTGTTTTTGATGGAAACGAGTAGAAAATACTACAAATACAGAGCAAGGAGCAAATGCTAAAACACGGATTAAAAAGCAGCAATTGAAATACCAGCTTCCTAAAACTACAAGAAAAACAGATGTATAAACCAGTTTATCAGGATCCAGATGGTTTAACTAAAGCAATGCAGAAGGAAAACCTGAATAAAGGATGCCTGCTAGAAACGTTTGTCAAGCCAGTTCGTCTCCAACAAAATCCAACGCTTCCTTTGCAAGGCTGATGAGTTTAGTCTTTCTCTTGACATGCAGCACAGAAGGAGCCTTTCTCTACTGTTGCTAAGTGCTTCCTGTTGGTCTTGTGAGGTTATTTGTCCCACATCGCAAAACAGAACTTTAAATAAAGCCTCCAACCCATTGTGGAGGCTATTTATGATTTTCTACAGTTTATAAGATAACTCATGCAACATGACTGAGGGAGGTTGCCGCAGATTTAGCTAATTTTCCGGTTATAGCGGCTTCATAGTGAGAGGTTTATGAAGAAAAGAATTGAACTGTGTGAGAAAGACTGGAATTTCAAAGCGTTCCAGGAGAATCAACAGGAAAAAGGCAATAATTTCAAGAGGGATTTCCTTCTAATTAAAACGTCTTAACCATGTCACAGTCAAGCCAGTTCAATTAGAAGCTTTTTATCTGACATTTTAGTCAAATCTCCACCACAGAAACGCCTCCCATTCCCGCTGAGGAGCCATGGAGCTCCCCCAGCCCTCGCCGGGCCCTGACCTCAGGATCCACCTCCTCCAGGACCGTCTCCAGCTGCTTCAGCTCCTCCTCCGACAGCTTGTTCAGGATCTCATCTTCGTCGATATCCTTGTACTTGTCGAGGTCCTTCTTGAACGACAGCGCCATGGTGGCTATAGCTTGCGAGGCGACAGCGAACGGCAAACAAACCGCGGCAGCCACTCTGGTCCTGCTCAGTGTTTCTGCTCCAGATCAGGGAGGAGGGGGCTGTCTGTGGGACAAAAACGAACAAATTATTTATGTTTTCACGTCAGGTAGCGTGGAAGCAGAAAAAAAATGTTAGGAGCTGATAAACGCTTTAGCATTCGCAGCCGAGATAAACAACGTGAACCCGTGCTTGTGAAACAATAGTGGGACACAGCTGTGCTGGAAAGCAACGTTGTCCTTCCAGCGATGCAACGCGCAGCTGGAACAAAAGACGAACTTTCTCAGGCTCTGACAAATCATCCCATTACTCCCATAAGGGTCAGAAAGAGAAAAAAAAAAAACTCTGGTAGTGATATGGAAAATACGATCAACTTCAGAGAACAAACAGAAGTTTTTAGTGGTTTTGCAAATCCAGAGAGATGCATTTGTTTTGAGACTAAATGATTAAACATAACAACAACAGTTGATGTTAAATAAGCTCTAGATAAGAGGAGGAGCTGGAGTCTGGATAAGTTTACAGTCAAAGAAACTGAGGAGGATTCGGCCTGCAGCTCGCTCTCCAACGCCACTCTTTAAATCTTATAATGACCTCATCATTTCCAGATCGCCAGCAGGACTTCCCCAAAGGTCCTCCTGCCTATAACGCAAGGACGTATGTGTTTATACTCAGCCTCACACATGCAGCGTTCTGAAAAGCTTGTGTTTAACACCTGTTATCTTTATGTTTTTATGGCAGGTGAGTTTAGCTGGGAGTCCTGAATGCTGCCAGACTACAGGGGAGTTTGATTCATCTCAAATCTACAAACTAAAAAAAAATAAAAATAAAAAAAATAAAAAAAAAAACGAACTAATAAAAAAGAAACAACTCTGTGCTTCGCCGCTGCAAAGATTCTTTCTTTTGATGTCCAGAGAGCTGCATAAAGAGTTTTATTAGTCTCCCAGACTGGTCAGTTCCTCGATCACTTCTGCTCCTGCATCTAATTATACATGAAATGATTGAAATGATCAGAGGGAAGTTATAAAACTGACTCACAGCAGATCAAGCTGAACCAAAATGTTACTAATGACCATAATCAAAAGCAAATAAATCCAATAACCTGCTGCTTTAATCTCTCCCAAATGTTCTGCTAGGATCGCCAACGAAAAACAGATTCAGCTCAATCAACTTCAATCTGAATGTAGCGTTATTGTGCTACTATTAATATATAACTTGAAAATAGTCTCATAATGACAATATCATCTTTTATCGCAACAATTGCAGAGACAATTTATCATCCAGCAAAATCTATTACTGTGCCTCCCTAAGTGTGGAATCACACATAATCAAACTATCTGCTTCAATCCTTTGTCTGAAAAAAGTCCCATAAATCCAAATAATATGCAAATAAATCTAAATCATCCAGTAAATACATCAGCGTTTGTGCTGTTCTCAGATATCAGTGGTATGATTCGTTTTTTCGTGAAATCACAAACCCTCCAGCTTTGTTTGGGTAAAAACGGGAGCTGGCACCCGGAGACACAAGAACTTGGAAAAAGACCACCAACATTTAAGGCTCTTACACCGAGACTAAGTCTGAATAACAGCACCCAACTTTCCCTTATGTTCACGATGCATCATTTATGCCGCTCCACAGGCATTGTGCTGTAAGTGAGGCCCTGCGGTTTCAAGTGTGCAGACAGAGGAGTAATGGAGCATGCACACAGGGATAATGATGGCAGAGGGTGGGCTCAAGCTGAGGTGGAGACACTGAGAGGATACATTAGTCCAACCTGATTGATTCCTTTCTCCTTCTCCTCTCCGCTAATCCTCCAGGACAACAACAGATGGCAGGACGCCAGCAATCCAGCAAAACTCATGAGCCCGACGCTCACTTTGACCTTTCCTTTGCCGACTTGTGGACTCGGCCAATCAGAAACCTGACGACTTCATGTCGTTTTTACAGGCTACGTGTTTTCCACCTTCAGACTGAATTAATCACAGTAATCTCGAGGTCAAAGCATGTGACCCCTGTTAGTGAAAACAACAAAATCAATGCCGTTATCTGGACATTCTCTCAACAGACATCCATATTGTCCTCAGTGACTCAAGCTGGAGGAAGAACAACTGGTAAGCTCAACGGTGAGACAGGAAGTGGTGAGTAGAATTAAATTATAATGGAACGACGCCCCAAACATACAGAAACGGACTATAGTTAGAATAACCCAGCTATAATTCCCATGGGACTCAGCACTGAACTTCCTCCTCCAGTTTTACTCTCCCCTCTCTCTCTCTCCATCCTGTTGTTACTCTCCTTGTTGGTTTCTATGTTCGGTCTCCAGAGGTGAACAGCAGTGGGAGAGAAATGATAGAAAACAGATGGACTGAGATAGCTGCAAGAAGGCAAATATATATAACTAAAAAAAAAAGATCCACTTTTATGCAAGAGACTAACACAAACATACATGTCTCTGCAGAGTTTGAACAAACTTAACAATTCCCAGACAGGAAGTGGAGTGTTTTACCAACAAACACACACGATTTGTATATTTCCCAGCAGTCCAAATCCACCATATGATGTTACACACAAGGGTTCATCCTGTACTTCTTCACATGAAACTGATGCAAATGCTGGAGTTCAAACAGTGCAGCTTGATAAATGTACATCTCTGCTCAAAAACCCCTGCTTCGGTTCACTTTCCTGGCCAAATGCCAGCATACACTCCCCACTGAAAAGGTATGCGGGGAAAAAACAAAGGCCATTGGTTCGTATGGGGCTGATAACGTGGTGCAAGAAGAAGAAGAAGAAGAAGAAATCTAAAATTGGCTAGGAACAAAACCCCTTCTCTACCTGTCTCACAGCATACATAAAGGCCACCAGGCTGTAAAGAAGAACTTCACTTCTCTAAGATTTGGGCCACACCCTTCATTCACCACTCTGCAGTTTACACTGCCTTTTGTGAGCAACGCACAGGCTCCTTTTATCTCTTGAACGGGAGAGTGAGTTAAAAACACTTGCTGACCAAAATGTACAACAGCATCTGCAACAACTAGTGAAACTGATAAGACCACCTTTCTCAAAATATCCACCCTGGTGTGAGTCTTTCCGCCTTAGGATTCCTGAAACGCTCGTCTTGATCCCCGGGACAAACAGAGTGGACACAACATGCCCCGTCTCGCACTTGCATTGTCTGACTATGTAACAGAATTGGCCACAAAAAACAATGAAATGAAATCAGCCACACTTTACTTTAAGCTTTTAAAATCCCGTTCCCTCATAAATCCCAAGATGTCCAAAGGTTGCTTATCCCCGACAATAAAAATCGCACCAGAAAGCGCTACTAGTCGCATACGTAGAGCAGGAATGTTACTTTGGTGACACCTCAGCTGTCAGCATCTCCTGGTTAAAGTACCTATTGAAAGGCGTTAGCTAACTCCTCCTGACATGTTTATGACTTACAACTGGCAATAAGTCTGTTGAGAGCAATTATCAACACCAGGCGAGACCTTCCACTTCCTCAGTTATGTGAAAGTTCAAACCAAACGAAGCCGTCCATGGGACACTTTCGTTGGTAACTGGGCTACATTTGTTGGATGCAGAACCCCGTGAATGAAATGTAGAAGCTAACACGCTAGCGCTTCCAGATGACTCAAGTCGCTAGCCGCTGAGCTAAACCCAACAGCGGTAATACTCTACAGCTGGCTTCAAAACTAGATACACATAGTCGGCGCAGAGAAATCGTTTTTCTCACCCGAATTAAAAGACACGTCGCTGGGTAAAACTCCAAAGAGCACCGGACTCTGAAGAGACTGCGGCGGCGGATACTCCCGTGTGTCTGAGGTTTGTCACTCGGTCCAACCAAGGGCGGTAACACTACGTAACTA